>JANEYF010002916.1:0-667500 GCA_029963845.1 Rhamnusium bicolor | reverse complement strand
CGAAGAACACATAAACGCTGTTAGAAAAGACGAGAGAACATCATCTCTAGCTCAACATGTCAAAACTACAGGACATAGGATTGATTTCGACAAAACAAAAACACTAGCCAATATCGAGCATTACAAGTCAAGAATCATCAGGGAGGCCATAGAAATAGAGAAAAAGACCACACAATCTAAATACACGAGATGACACCCAAAGACTACCTACCACATGGAAACCTGCTCTAATATTACATGCTACTATCCATGAAGAAGCAAGAAACATAACGCAACGAACACACGAAGAGGAACCAACCAGAGCTAATCTAATAGGACCAAGTACACGGAGTCGCCCTCGAAATCAGGAGATGGGTGCAACAGACCGTGACATAAGCACAGATACACGCATGCGCGCCCGAACAGGACCGATTACACGAAGCCGCGCTCGAAATCAGGAGATGGGTGCAGCAGACCATGACGCCCGGAGTGAGTCGAGAGCAACAGAGCGTAACATAGGTAGAGTATATAAAGAACAGCCAGATCCAGAAAACGTCATTTCAGTTCGAGTAACCAGAAGCCGCAGTAAGCAGTTAACGGTTAGAACCTGAAGATGGCAGATGAGATTCTGCCGAAACGTCGTTCAGACAACCACGGTCCCTCTCGGGGCCTATCACCTACGCGGGAGTATACCCGGAAAACGAAGTTTTTAATATTTTCCAAATTTAACAATATCAAATTAGCTTTTAAAAACAAAGTAACAGTTAACAACCTTTTTTCAAAATTAAAAGATAAGGATGATATTTTGGTGATGTCCAATGTGGTGTATTGCATACCATGTGATGATTGTAACAATAAATATATTGGCCAAACTAGAAGGAAAGTTAAAGACCGTATAACTTCCCACAAAAGTGACATCAGACTTAACAAACAGTCGTGCACTTTAGCCAATCATGCATTATTACATAATCACAATGTCAATTATAATAACGTTCAAATATTAGATTTTGAAATGAACTATCACAAACGGAGTTTTTTGGAAATGTGTCACATTTTCAAAGAACCAAATACCATTAATGCCAGAAAGGATATTGATAACTTGAGCATAATTTATACTTACTTACTACATTTCAACCATAATGTCCACAATGATGAGAACACCCTATATAGTATGGATTAATAATCATGTCCCTAAATATAAGACATCGAGCTGTTGGTATCTACTGCTGTCATTGTTCTTTTGGTTTCACTCTAACAAGTTTTTATATCCAAATTCCTTTTGTTTTTTACTTCATAAAAATATACATGTCTATTATAATTCTAAGAATTTCAATCAATATGGATCCTTAGTCATCCATTCATAATGTTGTTAATTTTACATAGTAGTGGTAGTAAATTACCAAAAATTAATTATTAGTGTTTTTTTTCTATAATTTGTCAAGAAATGTTTGTAGTTTTCAATGAATACAACTTTAACTTTAACCTCACTTTCGTAAGTACTTTTCACTTTTTTTCCATAACTTAGTTTAATCAATCATAATTTATTGTAGAGTTCCTGATGAAGAAACAATAAAAGTTTCGAAAGCTTGAACAGAAAAAAAGAGTTTTTCTTTTATTACCTGTCACATGACTGCAATCCCCGCTTAAAAATTAAAAATAATTGTTTTTAACATAGACAGTCGTCTAATTTCCCTCTCTGAATATATATATATATATATATATATATATATATATATATATATATATATATATATATATATATATATATATATATATATATATATATATATATATATATATATATTTATATATATATATTTTTCCAGAAAACTGCAAAAAAAAATTTAAAAAATGTACCTAAAAGGGTGTCCTCTCAGTCATTTCCAAAATGGTCAATAATTTCTTATTTACTGGCCAAGAGTTTGTATGAATTTAACACATTTTAGCCACAAAATCCTCTAAAGAATTTCACTGTCAAATCAATATGACAGATAATATTCTTTGTGAACGCATGAAATGTATAATAGAGCCTCAAAAATAATTATACGACGATCCTACTTTTATCGATATAAAAGTAGGATCGTCGTATAATTATTTTGAGGCTCTATTATACATTTCATGCGTTCACAAAGAATTCCACCAACAACTTTTATACTTTTTATATAAGTTGGTTTATAACTTTAGTTTCTATTTCTTTTATTATCATATTACATATTAAATTTTGAGTTTAGGGCCATCTCCATTTTGCTTTGCTGCATGAAATGTTATTGTCACCTTCTTCATCATAGATAATTTCATCACTTTTATTAATTTCGCCCACGGAATCGTTAAGCATTTTATGATTCTGATTCATTAATTACAATTCACTGAATCATTCCTCCTATGCGTCTCATTTTTAATAAATTCAATCTGTTAGTTTTCTGTAACATTGTTAATAATATTGTTCAGATTGTTACAAGTCAAAACTAAGAATATTTTTGTTTCATATATTTTATCGTCCTTATAACTGGAAATAGATATTATTATTGTTTAATGTATAACTTTACTACCCACAGGAGTATACAACTCTCTTATTTTTAACCTAAAAAAAAACCGAAAGAAGTCTTCATTGGAACACTGCTAACTATAAAGTTGTAAACAATATTAACATCATTAATCCTTAGAGACGAGGTAAGTAGCAAAATATCAATATAACATAATGTCTTACGTGTCTATGGAAATATATAAACAAAAACTGTCATGTCTGACATTGCTGCAAAGACAATATTTTATCAAAGTAATTTTGCTCTAGCTTTGAGAATGGAATCAGATAATATTCCAAAACGTCAACTCTTTATCTTCTTTAAATATTTGGCATTTAAGTTCCTTTTTTCAGATTAATATATTTTTTAGGTGTGAGACATTTTTTAGATAGGAAAACGCATTTTATCAAAAACCAATCTCATGACTAGTCCTTTTGGGGCAGAGGTTTATTCATGAATTTTTTTAAAATAATTTATAGACGGTGGCTTAATACCCAAAGAAGGTGAGAAGAAATATTAACATCAATATATATACAAATCTTTTGACTTAAATTTTTTTAATTATATTATGTATTTGATTGTGTTTTCTGGAATTTTCGGTCAGATGTACACGTAACTTTTTCTTATTCTTCCAACGTTTCGGTTCATTAGACCATCATCAGAGAAACTATTAGTTAATTATTTATTTTAACACTGACGTAGTTTTTCACGAAACACCCAAACACTATATACTGCACTCGACGCCCGTATCCCCAACCAAGTTGGCATGATCTGAAAATGATTAAAACTAACTCGGATAGTTTTAATCATCCCTAGATTAACTAACTGGGTTAGTTAGTAAATTTAGATAAAATTTTTAAGAAACGTTTTGGTGTAAATCCATTAGAAATTATCTTTTAAATACGGTCGTTTTTAGGGTTTGTCGGTTTTTTAAAACCGGGTTTAAAAAACCGGTTTTTTTGATAAATTCCTAAAATTCGAAAACCAGTTTTTAAATTTAAAAAATCGGTTTTAGATACTAGAATTACGATGTAAAAATTAATGAATTGTTTAATTAAAAACGTTAACAATTTGACTTAAAATTGCCTCGCGCACAAGCATATTGTGGTAAAAATTTACTGTAAAACTAATCTTCATGAGTCAGGCGAATGTTTGACATGAAAATCCACAAACTCATTCTATTATGCTTAGAGCTCGGACTTAGGTGTCGGTTCCCAGTGACGGCTTTTATGCAGACATAACATTATATTATAAACATCTACTGAAACATTCCCAAAGAACAGAAAAAGAGAAATTTATACAATAGGATAAAGTTATTGTTATTTGTAGTATAAGTTTGTAGTATAAGTTGTAAATAAGCTAGTAGTGTAAGAACCATTAGCCGTAGGCTACTTACTAAGATGTATATATAGTGTAAATAAGTGTGTAGAATAAATGTAAATATATTGAATAAGAGTCTGTTCATTAACTGTAGTGTGTAAGTTACCTTTTCCCGACCCCTGGCTTATCCGTTTCTTCACTGTAGTTGCCCAGCCTCTATCGTCCCGCCGATAGAGTAAAGTGGTGTTTCTGCACTCTAAACAGAAACTGGCGCCCGAGATATCCGTACCGTGAGCACCGCCGTAGTGTTGGGCGTCAAAGTGACACTTCTGCTCGTGTGAAGGAGAGAAGGTTGCGTCACATCATTTGAAAATGTTAATACGTAAACTAGTTTTGTCTGAAAACGTACGAATTTGTACAGATTTTAGTTATTTTAGTTTTTTTCTATTTATTTGGTTTTGTATAAATAGAGTATATTTTATGTTGTTATATTTTTGTAACTACATAAATATTAAATTAACTGAAAATGTTTTAATATACTTAAGTATAAATATTTTTTTTACTGTTTTAGTAATTATATTTTATTTATTTTTTTTTTTTTGTAAAAATTTGAAAACTGTTTAACGTGTTTTTTGGAATACTGAAATTTGAAAACAGGCTTTTTTCAAAAGTCGATTTTTGTATAAACCCAAGTCGTTTTACTGATTTATATTATAATATAGAATGGTATTTTTTTATAAATCAACTTATGTGAATACAGAATAAATAAATTAATCAATCAATTTGTTTACTCTTGACCTCTTTGGAATTTATATAAAAATCATAGCCCTGTGATAAATGTCCGGATTATATGTTGAAAAAAAAACAGTAAAATTATTTTTCGAAATTTTGTTCTTTAAATTATCTCGCTGATTTGTACTTTTTTTTGGTGTCAGTTACTCAGATGAATTTGCTAAGCAGAAAAGTTTTTTTGCAAAGACAACTTATCCTTTAAATTGCGATCAATTGTGGTATTACCTATAAAGATTTTTTGTATTTAAGCTATAGAGACAGAATCGATTGTGAAACTAAGCTGGCAAACAACTAAAAGTGGGACTCGTGTGTACTTTATTGTACATACAACGTTATGAACCAATAAATAGCATAAAAGTAACAAACTGCAATAGCTGAGCTGATTACGTCCATCCCATTATGATCTATTTCATAGACGTCTCTCAAAAACAAAAAGCCTTATTTAATTCAGAATTTTGCTTCAGTGTCTTTCTATCATGCATAAATAATTTCTGTTCCTCCATTTCGCTAAATCCGTAGTAAATTAATATATTAATACCAGTGGCGTAACTAGAAATTTTGGTCCCTTACTCAAAAACCTTTTATAGGTCCCCTTTCCCAATTTTTTTAATAATATTAAATATACCAACTGAAATTACTGTTAAATAATTAAGTAGTTCAGATTTAAGTTCACAGATCACAGGTGCAATAACAATTTCTACCAATTTTATTTTATTTAACAGTACTTACTTCTCTTTACGTAACAACGTGACGCTCTGTCACCAATAATTTTACATTATTTCGTAAATTAAGAAAAAGCACGCCGGAAATCAAAAATTCGGTTATATTATAGAGGGCCCCCGTATTATTTGCCCAGGGGGCCCAAGAAGTCAGCATCATATAAATTTCATAATAAAATACGTTTTAGGCTTGGTGTAATGTCTAAGTCTAGTCTAATAAACTTTTTTTACTGCTGTCGATGAGGGCCCCCTATTATCTTGAGCCCCCACGCATTGCGTACCCTTACTTACCGGTGATACTTAATATTTGAGTTTAACAGCTTTTAAAGTTATCTTAAATATTTAGTTGCAGTACAACTTTTTTGATATACAAACACATCTATACAGTGCGGTCCTAACCCACCAACTTTTCAACATAACACTTCAATACATCCATGAGAACTAAAATACTACTTACTATATTCATTACTTGTCGGCTCAGTGACTCAGTGCTTGTACGTTAGATTTGAGACCAAAGAGTCTTGGGTTCGATCCTGGCTAGTGCACTAATGTATAGTGGCGTTTTTAAAATACCAAGGCGGTAGCACAGTTGCCTAGATCCTTGTTTTGTGGCAGACACGGCTAGTCACTCTCTGTCTCTCCTGAGTTCAAGTCTCAGGTGCATCATCCAGCCAATGTTGGAGGAATGGTGGCTGTGTGTCTTTGTCCTGGTTGAGTGACAGAATAGCCAGGACGTCAATTATAAATTATACGATAAAAAAAATAGAAAAATTAAGTGCTTTAATTTTCTTCCTCATATTTCTTTCCAATATTGCTAAACCTCACATTCTTTGTACCAAGTTTACATGTGATTGAGAAGTTTGTAACACGATCATGTTAACTGATCTTATTTACAAAACTATTATCAATCGATCGAATAATATAAAGATAAGTAACACCCATAAAAGAATCACTGATTATTATAACCGATACATAAACAATAATTTGCATGTTTACATATCAACGTATCCAAAACAAACAGGGGCGGCTCCAGGCTTCAGTGTTTATTTTAATGCTTTTGCGTAACTAAAAATTTAATAGGTATACAAAATTCGTTTGCTTGAGTAATGTATTTTTCAATGCTATTCTGCTGTTGCTATTTTAATCTCTGTTGTTTTTAAGTGATTTAAAGTTTTTAGTTATAAAGATTTTCTTTAGTGAATATTTATTGAGAAACAATGACTAATAAGTGTGTAATGTGCGGCAAAGAGGAAAACCACGGAGTTGTTTATCTTTTCACAGGTAAGTAAACAAAACAGATAAGGGTCGGCATAATGCCTGATTGATTCCATTTAAATAGTAAAAAATCCACATTTTATTAAAAAAGATACTTATACAAAAATATTTATTTTGTCTTGAATGTTCATTCTTAAGGTAGCTCACAAACTGTAGATGTTTTAAAGTCTGTTGATATTTTCTTATTTCAATTTTAAAGATTGTTATTAAGAAATGTGTTTATTTTCAGATTTCCCGAGTATCTGGCGATAAGAAAAAGTTGGCTGAAAGCTCTCAAAATGGAAAATGTCAGAAAGTGGCACTACGTGTGTTTAGAATACTTGAAAAAAGTGATTATACTATTAAAAAGATCTGGATTAAAAGTCTTGAAAATCAATACTGTTCTATTTTTTCCCCTGGTAACACTATCACCAGGTTCGTCACACGTACTGTCCAGGTTATTAAAGAATTATATTGAAAATTAATAATATAGGGAGTAGTCACTCATTCATATCTCATGAAATAATATCAAGTAGATACCTACAAAGCATCAACTATTTCGTTAATATGTTACTTTCATTGCAGTGATGTAGGTTTGTATATTTCAAAGAAATCTCACTTGTTTCAGTATTGAAAATTATATTCCTTCACCACCATCAGTACCCAAGATAGCAAGGTATGCTAAATTTAAATATACAGGGCAATGATCCAAAAACATTTTTTTTATCACTGCACGCTACTAAAGAACTTAAAAATACCTATATTTGATGCCCCGGATATGAATAAAAAAAATAAGGACCAGGGGGAGTTTAAAGTGGCGGGCCTTTATATTTAAATTTAACATACTTTGCTATCTTGGGTACTAATGCTGGCGAAGAAATTAAATTTTCAATGCTGAAACAAATGAGATTTCTTTTGAAATATACAAACCTACATCACTGCCATAAAAGTAACATATCAACAAACCAGTTGATGCTCTGTAGGTACCTATCTACTTGATATGATTTCATGAGGTATGAATAACTACTTAGTTTATTATTAATTTTCAATATAATTCTCTACTAACCTGGACAGTATGTGACGAAGTTGATGACAGTGTTGCCAGGGGAAAAATGGAACAGCATAGATTTTCAACACTTTTAATCCAGATCTTATAAATTATTACTTTTTTTAAAGTGTTGTGTACACACGTAGTGTCATTTACTGACATTTTCCATTTTGAGAGCTTCCAGCCAATTTTCTGTTCTCGCCAGATTCTCGGCAAATCTGAAAATAAACACAGTTTTTAATAACAATCTTTAAAATTTAATTAAAAAAATATCAATTGACTTTAAACCATCTATAGTTTATGAGCAACCTTAAGAATGAAATTTCCATTGAAGTTAAAATAAATATTTTTGTATAAGTATCTTTTTTGATAAAATGTATATTTTTTACTGTTGAAATGGAATCAAATATTGTTGTGTTTGTTTTTGTAAATCTATCATTACTTTTAGTTATTTTTGGGCTTTCACACTTTCGCATTATGCCGACCCTGATTTGTTTTGTTTACTTACCTGTGAAAAGATAAACAACCCTGTGGTTTTCCTCTGTGGCCGCACGCTACACTCTTATTAGTCATTGTTTCACAATAGTTATTCACTAAATAAATTTTTATAACTAAAAATTGATCATTAACCAGTATTAAATAACACAAAACTTTAAAATCATTTAAAAAACACAGATTAAAATGACAGACGTCCATCTTATAGAACACAATTTGTTGTCAAGACAGTGATAGATCGGGCATCGATCGGGTTTCCTCGTGCTGTGTTCATGATGCTGCCCAATAGGAAATCAGCATCATATTTACGTATCTCGCGTGGGATGTACATGAATCGGACAACTTTTTATGTTTTGTTACTTATCTTCTAGTATTATTAATCTGAGGTGCTAAGGTACTCAATACAAGACACAACAATTTTTTGCTAATTAGTCTTATTTTCTTATTTAAATGAGACCATAATATTATAATTTGGTACGATAAACATGTTTAGAATGTAATCTGGCACTTCCTTTGGTGGTAGGAACAATAGCAAGGTTAAATTTTAATTTAAGTTACGATATACTTTTCAAAATATTAAAAAAATAAACAATTATTGTAATTTTTTGGAAAATATGTTTTTATTTACTAAATTTGTAAATTAATTAAAAATAATTTTGAAGTCTATTTCGATAGGAAATTCAGAAATTTTAAAAAACTTTTGACTCGATGTTTTTCATAAAAGTGATAGACAACGAGTTATTAATTTAATTCTTTTTGAGAAAATTTAATTTTTTACTCCTAAAAAAAAAGGGGTGGACATTTTGCTCGGGATGTTTTTGAGTACTTAATTTGATATAAAATAACACTTACATAGAAAAAATTTTTTTATCTCACAGGATACCTAGGTAAGTTATTTGATTAAATGTTTTGGAAACTCTCATTTTCTTTGGTTTCTTTTAGAACTGTAAGTGGTCTTATTTTAATGGCACTTATATCATATGAGAGCTATCGTGGTATAAATATGCAGTATTACACTGTCTTTTACATTTTTAGCGCTAATAAACAAGAAAATTATTTGTTGCAATTTATATGCTTACTATAATATATTAATGTACTTTAGGAAACATGCACTGAATAATAACATTTTGAATGCCAAACTTAAATACCTATTATTTTACAATCCCTTTACGTCCTGATGACACGGCCATGGACTGTGATCTTATCTGTTTCATCCCGTACGGAACACAATCAAAATCCTCAGCCATTACAGTTATTGCTTTTCTATTACGCTCTTCTTATCAACGTTTTTAAGAGCCTTTGAGAACTCCCTCTATATTTGTAAAGAACACTCTCACTTCCGCCAATATATAGCAATTATGTTTTTTCGGTAGATATGAAAGGATATTAAATATGTTTTCTGTAATGTTTGTTGTCAGGAAAATAATATTCTTAAGTGACTCATCCCTGACGTTTCTGTGAAGTATAATTGATAACCTATAAGATGTTTTCGAAGTGTAATTCCATTGTATGTGTTCCATTTTATCGTTAAATAATAAATTGTAGCTGTAACTTCAACACGAAAAAGAAAGCCGCGCCATGACGCTTGCGAAGTGTGAGTTTTGACGTAATTTTGCCGAAGTAATTTAGTAATTTATTTTTTTTCTTTATATCTAATAGATTTCAAGATATAGTAAATATTAAATCAAAAATACCATTTTTTCTTTTTAGTAGAATCTGTACGTGAACATTTTTATTAGTTTTTAATTTCTTATGTTATAGGTATTTATAGTAAAAAGAACTATGGACAGCATTAATGATTTTTCGGTCGCGAAATTTTATCTGCTATGTATACAGGGTGTATCATTTAATCAAGGCAAAACAAGGCTGTATCTTTGTCATTATTTCTCAGCGCCAGTTGTACGAACATGGTTCAAACAAAGTTCAACTGAATTTGGCTTAAAATCCAAGGATACTATTGTTGAAACAGTCGTAACCTTGGAATTTAAATCAAGGTCAGATAAATTATGGCTGGATATATCAAGATTTGCTTCTGGCCCATAAAGTTTTTCAATAAATATACAGCGTGTTTGTGACAGGCGGAGATATAATTTCACAAATTTTTTGTATTTACAAAAGCAATCGCGTTTCAGTAGATAATATCTCGTAAATTGATGTGTTTATCGAAATCTACTGTTTTGTAGATAATTAACACAACAAAAATTTTACGAATAAAATTTATTTCATACATTACCGTAGAACTTTGGAACAGTGTAATATACTACCGGAACCTCGTTTCCACGCCAATAACTTTTCGCAAAATTGCAATACTAGACCAAGAACAAAGATAATATTTTTCTTATTTAATGCTTCGAATCTGAAAAATAAACCCTTTTCTGTTTAGGATATTTAACCCTAAAATGCATATTTCTTTATTTACGTTCAAAAAATATTTTTGATTTGTATTTTATTGTTGAAAAGCTGGAAAAAAATATTTAAACAAATAAATACCCATTTCTTAATTTTTTATAGTTTTTTTCAGTTGTAGCAGATATACTACACTTATGCATTAAGGAGAAGGTGTCGCTGAAAAACTGTTTTTATTTTTATTAAAACAAAAGTAAAATTAACATCTTCCGAAGAACACGTAAAATATCAACACGTCCTGAAAATTTGCATCGCTTCCTCAGATCTTTCCATATAGGCCAGTGGGAGATTTCATCCGTTTGGATGTCTTTTGGTGGGATAGGAGCGGTATTTGCTTTTTCTATTTTGTTTCCCGAAAGTTATCTAAAAATGACGGTTTTCCTCGTTGCATCCCCAATGAGACGCCAGTTCGACATAAAGATTCTGCTATTTCATACCGAAATGATGCTAGATCCATAGTTCCTGATGGCTTTTCTTTTACTTGACACATCGGTTTAGCAAATTGTTGCACAGCAATTTCTGAAATTACATCCAAATTTTCTTCCAGATCAGATAAATCATAATCATCTTCACTATCATCTCCAAAATTTTAAGCCAATTTCAGTAATTTATTTACAGATAGCACCATTCTCCTTTTTCATCTCTTCATATTTACTATATCAAAATGATTATACTTTACTGTATGATGTAAGCAAATTTGTAACAGTACTTATACGTTATCGTTATAATTATTTAGGAAGTATATCTTTGGAAATTGAGTGCATAATACGTAATATTACTTACCTATTATTATAGGGATTCACTATTTATGATTAATATCGAACATTTAAAATATGTATTTATATTTTCACAAACGAGAGCCAGTGCTTACTCGTTTTCACATGTTTCCCGTGTGATGAATGTCAACTTTATTTGACATATGACTCCCTATATGAACTGGAAACTGTCGATATAGGTATTCCACATGATTCTAAAAAAAATATTTTGCAAATACATTGCAAATTGTTTAAAAAATAACCTGGTGCAGCACACAAGTTTTTCAACTTTTTTTTTTGCAAATTTCAATCGCAGTTTTTCCGCAAAACTTCATTTAGTCTTGATAGTTAGGTCTTAAAGTATCGCTTGGGTCCCATGCTCCAATACTTAGATATGACAGCTTAAATTTCACCACCTGCCACTGGTGGTGTATTAATATAGGGCATACATTTACATACTTTATTGGATTTTTAATAAAAAATATAATAAACTTAAGTTATCTAACGCTTCTGCCCCCCTATTCTGTCCTTTATCCCCGCTAAATAAAGAGAAATTGATCGTTGAATTTCTAAGTCGGTGGCCTCAGGAAATTTCTTCCAAACTACACTATAGAATGAAATAATTATTAGTATTAAATCCTCTACCCTTTTGTCCACGAACTTACGTAGAATGGTCCCATGACACCGCAATTCTTAAAATGGTAATTTTTTTATGTATCACGGGCGTAATGAGCACTTACTGCCCTTGGCGTGTAATAGATCTCGGTTAACGCCACCGTAAACGCCTACTATACATCCTTAATACATAAATAATTATTATGTTGTAGTATTTAAGAACAATTACGTTCATAGGACAAAAAACCAAAACATAGGAACATTACTAATAGTATGTGGTGATCGTTATGCATTTAAAAGCGTACTTATTTCAATGAAGAATATGCTGATATATATAACAAATTCACAACAACGCAACAATGTTATGCGTCCTTCGCCATTTTAGATAACCCTTCGCTACGGATATCTGTTGCACAATGCAATGTCAGTGGGATGCGGCGCTGTTAAAGTAGCTAACTGACTGAATTTTAAAAATATTAGAGACCGCGGAAACAAATACAAATACATCAATTTTAATCCAGTGTTTAAATTATTTGTATATTTATTAGTCTTTGTAATTCGTATTTGTATATTTATTGGTCTTTGTAATTGGTATTTGTAGATTTATTAGTCTTTATAATTCTGTACTATTCCCATCCTGTAAATAGAATTTGTTCTGTTGGTTGGTGTAAAATAAAATAAAATAAAAATATGATAAACAATAGAAATAAAATAAAATACGAAAATAATTTTCAAAGAAAATCTTTAAAATTTCCGTCATTCACAATTTACCGTATTATGTATCCCCTGTGGGTTATGATCCCCTATTATTGCGAATTTGTTTCGCAAATAGTTCTATGAATTACTGGAAAGTAGCAATTTATGGGCACAAATGTTAAAAGTATCATTTTAATTTTTGAGTGGGGAAGTTTGCAAACGAAGCGAAGACGAGTGAACAAAATAAAATCACTTTTAACTCGCGTTTCATGCACTATTTTTCCTACGTCATTGATAATTAGAAAATTAAAAATAAAATGAATTTGACGTTTTAAAAATCAAATCAAATAAAACTTTAACAACAATACAAGAGAGCTTTATTTAATGACGATAATTGGCTAAACAATTTAATATGTTTACTTTTAACATTACTGTTAAAAGTAACTACTTTTAACACACTTCCAAATAATATACCATTTTTAAATCGATAAATTAACGGTAATAGGTCAACTGTTAATAACGGTTGTAGAAGAAATAATTTGTAGAGTACCCACTAGGACAACTAGATCCACATTCTCATTTTATGTACCAAATGCGTACACGTTTTTGTCTCCATTATACGTTACCGGCCGTAATTTTCAAATTATTGAGAAAGATGTTGATACTTTTAATAGTAAACTAAATCAAATTAAATCAAAATTTTGTTAGTTCATTTATCGGTTATACCGGGTGGCCATTAATAAACGAATCCTGTTTGAAGCTACATAACTCCGGAGTACATTGAAATATATCGATTTGAAATTTTGTTCTCTTACAGACAAACGGTTGAAAGGTTTCTAGCAAATGTCATAGATGTATGCCTTGCCTGTCAACTACGAAGTAACAAAATTTTAAATTTACCATTCAAATCTACTATTACAAGTCGATAATTGTACAAGCAGCTTAAAACGAAGTAGGCTTTTATTGAAACAAATGTAATTGTAATTGTAACTTTAATGAATTTAACTTAACTTAAATGCAACTTAACTAAGTCTGTTTTAGAGAGCATTGCAACTTGTTATCAAGAATAAATTGGCTTGGCAAAAGAATGGCTGAAGATTTTCCAGAGAAAAGCATAAATCTTGCTAGCATAAATCGCCTATTAGGCGACTGATCAATTTTCAGAAAACTTGGGAGTGGAATGTTTGTAACTGTTACAAATAACGAAAATTCAGAAATGGTACATAAACTCTCTTTGTCGCGAGAAAATCATTTATCACAACGTGAAATATCAAACAGATTAAGAATCAGTCGCAGGTCTGTATAAATTATTCAAAAAGGATTAGGCATTATATGCCATAAACGATTGCAAACCCCCGCAATTTCACTAAATGCAAAGATGTGTCGATCGTTACGGTCCTTGCGGCTTTATAGAAACTTTTTGAATGCAGATCTACGGCGTTTAATTTTTCAAGGTTAAAAAGATTTTACGCTTCAATTCCTTTAAAATAGGCAAGTTTATTCAACTACAAGAAAAACACTATTCAATCTGCACAACAAGTCCAGAGCTCATGGCATTCTGCGTAATATCATGGAATGGTAAAATTCGCCTATGTTTTACTTATCCGCAGTTCATAAAAACCATTCCAGATAATTACGGCCACCATTTGCGAGAGAATCTGATATCTGAAATGCGCCAGTTGTACCCAAACAATGATAAGTTTTTATGATGGAGCTCCGTCTCACAGGGGCTCTAAAAACATAATATTTCTTAGCAGAAAGCACGCCATCCTTTATTCAAGCAAATCAGTGGCCACCGAATTCTCCCGATTGTATCCATTGGACTATTCAGTATGGAATGTATTACAAGAAAAAGTGTTTTCCCAAAAACAAAAATCGTCTGCCAACCTGGAAGGTCTACGTAGTCGAATAGAACAAGTGTGGCCGTAAATTTAATCAAAAAGACTATTTTACAATTTAAACATTGGCTAAGAGTAGTAAATTTGCAGAATGGAGGTCCAATATATCATGTCTTTAAGTGGTGGTATTAAAATATTCATTTTAGTTTTAATATTACGTTGTTGTTTTTTTAACCGAAAAAAAAATCATTATCGCATGTTTTTCTAAATAAATTTTTAAAATTTTCTAGGAGTACCTCTCAATCATTTGTCTGTAAGAGATAAAAATTTAAAATCGATATATCAATGTACTCCTGAGTTATAGAGTTTCAAACAGGATTCGTTTTTTAATAGCCACGCGATATATTAATCGTCTCAATTTGTACTATTAATTTCATATAATTTATGTTATAATATACAGGGTGAGCCTGATTTAAATCGGGAATATAAATACTCGATAGAATACGCCAAAATAATATGGATTTGTCAGATAAACTTATAGCTAAAAATGCTTAGTTTTCGGTATAGAAGGCGTTGAAGTTTTAATATATTTTCAGTTTTTCCTGTATTTCTCCAGAAATAATTGAGATATTGTTATGAAATTCGGAAGATGAACATTGCGTACATCAATACAGTTCTCATCATCATATTTCATCTTTCCATTCCAACCAGAAGCGTGACAGTAAGAGGTGTTAATAATATTCTTCCCAGAAAAAACGGGACGCCACTGACCTAACCTATTTTTTCTTTCTTTTTCGACTTTGCTACCATTTATGCACAAAAAAAGTTTCTTTGTAATTTGTTGACAGGATGTAACGTCTTCAAATTAAATTAATTTTAAATCATCCATCCCCTACTTATCAATTAGCTGTCAATTGAAAAAATTATATGGTTTTGCATTTTTCCATTAATATAATTTTGAATGGAAAAACGAAAACGGTGGTTCGAAGTGTACGTAACTTGTACCTTCCGAATTTCATAACAATATCTCAATTATATCCAGAAAATTGCACCCTCTATCTCGAAAATTAAGCATTTTTAACTATAAGTTTATATGACAATCCATATTATTTTGACGTATTCTATTGATTCTCTAAGTTTTCCGATTAAAATATGGTCCACCCTGTATGCATATACCCACATCATGTTAGTATTCTATTCCCGACCCTCTAAATGGAATGTAAATTCTGTTGGATATGTGTATGTAAAATAAAAATAAAATAAATAAATAAGAAACGATAATTTTTCAAAATGTTTAACGCCATGTGCCTCATAAACAAAGCCCTTCAGACCACATATTCATATAAGCTTTTCTTCATTAAACAATCTTAAGAATCATATCCTGAAATCTCTGTTTCACTAAGGAAACACCCTGTGTCTTCTGGGAAAAGGAAAATCAATTTAACCTCTAATTAATTTCGACAATAAGCATTTTTATAGTACTATTTAGAAAGTAATTTTTTATTACTTAAATAAATAATTACTTAAAAATAATAAAAAGTATCATACTTAGTGGTGTCACGGTTATCTTCACTTATTTGTACACGGAAACCTTCATAAAATAATAAAATAAAAGTTCATAGAATTCTCACAATTCACACAATTGCGTGTCAGTGTTTTAAAAGGCGTTTTTCCAATTTATTGGCTATCATTTGTATTATTAAGCTATTTGAATTCCTAGACGAGCGAAAGCAGCAATATTATTGTAACTTCGTGGGTAGTGGCAGGTTGTTTTCGATACAAAAGGGAAAAACAATATGCTGCCTTTTCCCTTTTAGGACTACCAAATGACTGAGCATACCAGAGAGCTATATAGGCTTCCATTTGCGAGCCCAAGGGTCCAATAAAATTGACATGTCTACCTCTTTCTGCTCCTTCAAGTCAATATTGACACTAAGACGCTAGGTCAGAGAGGCACTTCTGAAGAAGAAATAAATTTAGATTGCAAACAGTGCTTTTATATGTTAAATTTCGTCAACCAAATTAATTCTGAATATATTAATAAAATATTTGTGTACTTCCTGGCTGTAAAATAACATACTAACCATCTATCATTATTTTTATTGATATAAAATAATGTTTAAATGATAAATATAATTGATAAAGTATTTTAATGTACAGTTGACTCCTAATTAGGGTGTAAATTTTAAACAACTTGTAAACACATAATATTAATATAATTGTGTTTTAAAATAGCAAGTCAAACGTTACTGTAACTTAAGCAAAAACAATAACAAATTGCAGTCTGAAACAAAAAAAATAGTACAGCCCTAGAGAACACTGTGTAACATACGGCCCAGTTTCTATGGGAGAAATTCTACGGTGCTATTATACTGTTACATGTTTGCTATTCACTCAAACACCTATACTCGTAGATTCGTTGATTGAAAGTCCAGGTAACACTTACTCACTACTTTATTTACTAATTAACAATTAACAACAATAGATTAATTACTGTCTTAACCATCATCACACTTGAACACTTATAAGTCTCTTTTTTATTTCTTCTTTACTTGTTCACGTTCAACTTAAGACTGAGTCTCGGCCCACCGTGCGTCCATCCATTCATAAAGTCTAACATTCCAGAATATTTCCGGCCGTTCTCGTACAAGTCCAGTCTCACCTAATCAGTTTACATAGTCCAGTGGCGTAACACTGTCCCCTCCTTAAGCCTGTACGTCCCGATCAGGCAATTCATTGTTCCCTGCATACTTGGCCAGTCTCTCTATATGCACCATCTTCATCTTTGATTTTGGACTTTGCTGAATTCAGTATACAACGTCGTTTAGTCTGGTGACGACAGTGTATGGCCCTTTCCAGGTCGTTGAAGCTTCGGGGGCCTGCCTTTCTTTCACTGTAGGTTATATAGCCAAACCAGATCTCCAGCCTGGAACCCTCTTGAATTCGCCTTAAGATCATAAGGAGCCTTCATGCGATAACTTGCTATGGCGATTCGCTCTCGTACCAGCTCATGAATGTTCCTTAGCCGTTCACCAACTTCGAGGGCGTAGTCATTTATGAAAAGTCGCCCCTCATCTGGTGTGCCAAACACCAAGTTACATGGCAGTCTAATCTCACGTCTAAACATCACGCGAGTAGGTGTCTGTTTTGTAGTTTCATTAATGGAGGCCCTGTGTACCATAAAGAAAAGAGGTAAGTAACGGTCCCAATCTCTCTGATGTTTTTCAACCACTTTGGATAGGTGCTTCTCCATTGTTTTATTATATCTCTCTACCATTCCGTCCGATTGTGGATGTAGGGCTGTTGTTCTTGTCTTATGAATTCCCAGTAAGCGACACATCTTCTGAAACACCCCTGATTCAAAGTTTCTTTCTTGGTCCGAATGCAATTCTAGGGGCACGCCAAATCGACATACTAGATTATCTACCAAAGCTTGAGCGAGAGTGGCTACTTCTTAGTTTAGTATGGCAAAAGCTTCAGGCCTTTACTAAAATAATCCATGGCAAACTTGACTTCTTTCTGGAACATTAGGCACTTTTTTGGGATTCAATTTCAGGTGTGCATTTCTGATTCTTCCAAACACTTCTTGAAGGTTCTTTAAATGCTCTTTAAAGTCCCGTCCCATAACCATCACATCATCAAGATAAATTAGGCATGTCTTCCAGGTTAGTCCTCATAGTACCAGTTCCATCAGTCTTTCAAAAGTCGCTGGCGCATTGCATAGGTCGAAAGGCATCACACTGAAATGATAAAAGCCACTTCCTGTCGAAAAAGCTGTCTTGTCTTTGTCATCCTGATGATGTGTCAGTTGCCAGTATCCACTTCTAAATCTAGAGTGGAAAACCAGTGTGAGCCTGCTAGCGTACTTATTGTGTCATCAATTCGGGGTAACGGATAGCTGTCTTTTCTTGTGACATCATTCAGCTTCCTGTAGTCGAAACAGAATCTTAAAGTTACATTCTTCTTAGCAACCAAAACTCTTGGCAACGAAGTGCTGGTTGATTCCTCAATAACTCCATCTTTAAGCATCTTTTGTACTATTGCAGAAGCCTCTTCTTGTTTTGCTAATAGTGACCTCCTATGTGGTTGATGAATGGGAGCTGATTCACCAGTATTTATCCGATGTTGAACTATATTGGTCTTTGTAAGAGCTTCTGTTTCCTTTGCAAATACTGTACTTTCTTTCTTCAAAAATTGTAAGGCTTTTATATGTTCTTCTGTAGTTAACTGCTCTAACTAGGCACTGAACATTTTATAACTTCTTGGTCCATATCTGTAGACGAATCTCCAACGATTTGTCCTTCACATTTCACAATCCATGTGACTGGTTTGTAGTTGCCAAGATAACATTATCGGTCGTTTTAATTGAGCGATCACTTGCTATAGCGATTCTGTCTCATACCAGCTCATGAATGTTCCTTAGCCGTTCACCGACTTCATAGGCGTAGTCATTTATGAAAAGGCGCTCCTCATCTGGTGTGCCAAACACCAAGTCACACGGCAGTCTAATTTCACGTCCAAACATCACGCAAGCAGGCGTCTGTTTTGTAGTTTCATTAATGGAGGCCTTGTATGCCATAAGGAAAAGAGGTAAGTGACGCTCCCAATCTCTCTGATGTTTTTCAACCACTTTGGATAGGTGCTCCTCCATTGTTTTATTCCACCGCATTGTTTGCGTAGTTTTAGCTGAGCCTGATATACTTAGGCGAGATGTTGATCGTCATATCTTAGTTCTAACGCTGTGTCCAGAATGCTAAAGTTTTGTTGCTGTGCGACAGGAATTGTTTGGGGCAAGTTTAATTCTTGGCCCCTTAGTGCTAATACTAATGCTGTTGCTTTTTCATTATCGTTCCAGTTATCTGCACGTGCAGCTGCCTCGAACTGTCTCTTATAAGTTGACCATGAACTTTGACCGTCGAAGGAAGGTACTTGTAACCTAGCACCAGACGACAGTACTAACTGGCCACCCGTCTCTTTTAATTGCTATTTAAGTCGGGTTACTTCTTCCGTAACTTCAGTTATTTCTCCTTTAAAATTTGCTCTAAATTTACTGACTTTAGCCCGTGCATCTTCCTTCAATTGTTCGGTGACTAAGAGCATGCCTTGATGCTGTCCCTCCATAATTTGTCGTAATTCTTCCTGGCGTCTTATTTCCATGCCTTTCATCATTTTTCTTAAGTCATCTTTTTCTTCCTCTCTTTTTCTTTCTTGTTCATCTTTTTCTTCCTGCCTTTTTCTTTCTTGTTCTTCTTTTTCTTCCTGCATTTTTCTTTCCTGATTTTCCATAATTTTTCTTTGTTCATCTTTCTTTTCCGGTCGCTTTTTTTCTTGATCGTTTATCCGTTCTAACAACGCTGCTAGCAAGTTCTGTGTTTGTTTCTCCGCCATACTTCTTGTTATTGACATTAACTCACGACACATAAATCAGTTCAAAATAAAGTTGACTACGCCATAATGTCCATAAAATGTATCTATTACGTCTATTTTAATAATGGAATGTTCCAGAAAATCTCGAAACAGCACTAGAAAGTCTTATTTAAAGTTTATGTTACTTTAGTGTTGACAAAATTCACTTATCTGCACTAATTGTGCAATGGAATGTTCGAGAACTTTCACGAAATATCAATAATAAGTCTGGTTTTGAGTCTATAACACGTTCCCGTTAACACAGTTCATGTATCTTCTGTGGTTTCCCAATCGAATGTTCTAGAATTTTCACGAAAAATCACTTATAGTCTTGTTTTCAAGTCTATAACATGTTCCCGTCGACATAATTCACGTATCTCCTATAGTTTCCAAATAGTGTGTTCTAGAATTTTCCTGAAATTGCACTGATAGTCCTTTTTATCAGTCCACAACACGTTATTACTAGCGGCACTCGCGTATTTGCAGCTATTTCTAAATCGAATGTTCTAGAAACTTTTCGAAAATTCACTTTACAGTCACTATTCTGTTCAGAAATAGTCCTCCAAACACTGCTCAGTAGCTTAATTCTCCGTGTTACCACCAATTTCTGAGAAGAACACTGTAGAACCTTTTCGAATAAAATTCCTCTTTCAATCCACTTCCGACACCAAATTGTTACGTGTTTGCTATCCACACAATCACCTATACTCGTAGATTCGTTGATTGAAAGTCCAGGTAACACTTACTCACTACTTTATTTACTAATTAACATTTAACAATAGATTAATTACTGTCTTAACTAAAATCACACTTGAATACTTATAAGTCTCTTTCTTATTTCTTCTTTACTCGTTCACGTTCAACTTAAGACTGAGTCTCGGCCCACCGTGCGTCTTATTGATACATCTATTCACACAGTCTAGAACATTCCAGAATATTCCCGGCCTTTCTCGTACAGGTTCAGTCTCACCTAACCAGTCTACACAGTCCAGTGGCGTAACAATACATAATAATTTTAAAAAATATCAACGGATAGTTAATTTACAATCTTGATTATAGATCAAGTTTTTACGATTTTCTACTTATTTACCCACATTCATGCGGTAGAATACGCGAATGTCCTACCATTGGTTCCTATTAGTTATATTGGTTTTTCTCTTCCAAATATACTTTCTCTGATAAAGGCGAAGTTGGATGAAAATTGTATTGTTCGATCCTCTGGAATGTCAACTAAATTATTTTAAAGAACATCCTTCTTCTACACTTTTAGTGTCTGTGATACAATATCGGCACTATTTAGACAAGGCAAAATGAAGCTTGTGAAACTTCTCGAAAAACACAAGAACTTGCACGAAATCGTACAGATTTGTAAAAACAAAAACGCCGACAAAGACCAGATAGCTCAAGCAGAAAATCGGTCTCTCCATCTTCTATACGAAGCGACGAAACCCACAGAAACATTTTTAAACAAATATCGATGTTGCGCAGTTACTTATTGTAAGAAATTCAATTTAGCCTCGCTTCCGACAGAGGCCGCTGCGAAGCCTAAGGTCGTACCACAAAATATAGCAATGGTTGGGCAACCCTAAAGCTCTCATCCAGGGCTCACTCCGGTTACAACACTTGGGGATGCGATTCCAGACAGTTTATTGCGTTTTATATCCTTCAAGTGTGCAAAGGGTTGTGGACGCACAATAGCAGGCCTGAAATGCTTAATTATTTGTGCCCAATACCGTGGATAGTCGTGTCTAAACAGTCTCCAAGAAGGCCTTAACGACGACAATACAAACGTTTATTTCCCAAACTCATCCAAGTCAGCGTCAAGATGAAGAAAAAGGAGATACAAACACTATCGAAAGTGTCGCAGAAGATATTCTAGAAATGGACGAATTTTTTAGATGATCTGGAAGAGGCTTCAATCTCTACATTAATTAAAAGATGGAGAATCATGTAAAATAATTAGTTTAGTGGAGTAGGCCTACTGGGAATACCATGTAAAAAAGAAACGCACCGCATACCTACCGCTTGGAGGTGGGGAAATGAATACAAATGCGTAGAAACTTGACCTATTTATAGATATACAATAAACTAATTAATTTTAATGCCGAAAAATATTTTAGATCCTGTTGCGTGGATTATCTATATTTTAGAATAGCCAAATTGAGAAAACTAAATTATCTGCTTCTAGACATATTTTTTTGTAGGAAGTTCTCTTCTCTATATATTTGTTAAAAACTCTTTTTAATGCTACATAAGCGATAAGCGAGATATAACAACAAATTCGCAGTGATTTTTGTTAGAAAAATATTTGATATTATGACCTTAAAACCTGTGTGTATACAAAAACTTAGCTTTTTTACAATTAATGCCATCTAAAAACTACTACCGATCGGCCTACATTAGTAATTTATTACTAATTTTTACCTAATACCAATTTTTAAAAAATTTAAATATCCAGTATAAAAATTGTAAAATTTTTGACACTAATTAGCAAATATTTAAAACTATCTGCAGCTGTATCAGAAATAATACAGCCTATATTACCGGTATACTAAATTTATAAAAATCTACTATATGATATTTTGCAATCAATCTAACTTAATTTTTTAAATACATAAAAAAACAATATTATTGAATCAACATTTCCTTATACTTTCATTAAAAATCGATCAATACTAAAAAGTAATATTTCATAAATTTCGACATATTAATTTTTAAGCAAAAAATCTCATGCCGTGACCAGGATTCGAACCTGGGTTACTACGGCCACAACGTAGGGTCCTAACCACTAGACGATCACGGCTACTTGAGATTATAACATTTACCTTCTTTAGTAAACAGAAATTATATTAAACTTTTCCATTGATCTAGTTTTGATGTAATTATGTCTGTATAATAGCCAGTCACTTATAACGAAGAATGCGTGACAAATTATAGCCATTCCTGGTATAAGTGAATTTAACTTTTGATGTGTATTTTACGGTTGTATAAAAATATCAAACTATCCATGTGCCTTTAACGCTAGTAATATTTTGGTAAGTGTGTATAATTAATAACTATACAATTATGAATTATTTTTCTAATTTAGTATGTTAGCAATAAGGAGAATATTACTTACAATATCTTATGCTTTATATATAAATTGCATCTCATTTAAAAACAAAAAGTAATAAAACGAAAAAATATACATTATAATACTAAAATGTAATGATTGCAATGATTAGAGCATATATTTTGCAGCATATGATTGATGAGGAGAGACCAATAGTTTCGATTGAAAACGTATCTTGCATAGTTTTGTTTATTATACATCTACTTCCTCAAGACTTGATTAAAAGATTAACCATTTCCATATGCAACAACTTTAATCTGCAAATGTGTCAACAAAGAGAGAAAATTTGTCAAATTAAAAATAGATCTTCATTGATAATATAATTCTTTTCCATTGTACTGTATTAATAGTAACAATTACTAGAAGTCGTACATTATGAAATATACCAAATTTATTGAAAATTTTAAAATTTCATTAAAAAATATTGATTTTTGATCGAATTTACAGCATTTTGAAATTTTGTTTGAAATTTTTCTACATATATAAAAATTTCAAAATACCATAACTTCATTAAAAATTAATATTTCATTATACAATTTTAAATTTGTCGATAAATTTGCATTTTGATTATGAACAAAATTTTAACAAATAAATATGTTAAACTGTCAAGAAGATATGCAGGGGGAGTACAAGATTTTATCAATTATTTTTCACAAACTGCAATTGCAATTTTGTAGATACAAAACCTTAACATTTGGTCTTAATTACGTTGCAGTTTGGTTAAGGTTCCATCCTCTGATGTTAATATATATGGTATGCTCCAGTTCCAGCAGCCGCCAATGAATGAATTGTGCATCTGTACCTATATCTGAAAAACATTTTGCTGTAAATTATAGTTTCGGGAAAATGGCTTCAATAATACAACCATCAATCTGCAAAATACTTTATATTATATAGAATACAAAAATATACAAAACAAAAATAAATCAGTATCCTTTCTTCATTAAATTTTAGAGATGGGCAACGGGAAATTTTCAATATACTCCGACATAAACAGGCTCCATGTTTTTTTTTATCCTCCAAGACCTTTTCAATTCAATTTATAATAAAAACATCGCCTGTCTCACTTACTTACTTTTTTATGTTAAGCTATCAATTTCTACTTCTTCTTCTCTGAAAATGCATAAGTATAGTTAAATAGTATTATGTCCATATGTGGCGAATATATGACGTCATTAGAACGTCACTTTTTAACGTTATATAATCAAAATACGACGTTAATATGACATCAGTTTTTCGACACTTGACGTCACCGACGAATAAGGACTAGAACATGACGACAAATTGACGGCAACCTTCTAGCTGGGTTTACACGACTGGTTTAATAAAATCACTAGACATAAAGTGGTCTAAAAATCATTACATACTTCGGAACGTCTCTCACTTATAGGCTTAAAATATCCAACCATGATCGTTTCTCGTCAATGTCATTCAGAAATCTACAAATATATCATAACTGTTACCACGGAATTGTAAACAAAAGTTACAACATCAATTAACATGTTAAATATGTTAAGGATATGCACAGTTAATGAATTATTTTAACATTCTATATACGAAAAAGATAACAAACAGCTAATCTATCATTCAGCGAATGGAGTCTGTTTTGTTAAAATGAAATGATCAACCATAGTTCGAAATTTAAAAAAAAAGTTAATTTTAACACCAAATTGAAGAGTAATGATTTAATAATGATGTATGCTCCCTGTATATGATTATTTATTTAACATTGTAAAAAAAAACTAAGAAAATGTTTTAAAAAGAAGTAAACACACCAAATTTCTCTAATCGACACCCATGGATTATGTTTAGTTACTTATGAGAAGAACGATTTGAACCTTTTTCTGCATATTTCTAACAATAAATACAACACCTCACCATTTATAATCTTTTAAAATACTTAATAAATCCACAGATTAGTCAAAAAGTTACCAAAAATACTAGAAACGCACTACTACAACATTTTATAATCGTTTTATTATAACAGCTAACGAATGTAGACGGTTATATACGAACTATGTTGGACAGCCAATAGGATATTACTTCAATCATAGACATGATCGAAGGAATATTATTACTCCTCCCTGTTGTTTTCGGTTACGTGTGTAATAAGGGTAAAATTCGTCTACTCATAAGTGGTCAAATATCCATATCCTACCAAATGTTTTACGAAGTGTCAACAAACTAGGCTAACTTGTTAAACACATTTTAGGTCGCAAAATATCAGAATTTAAAAGCAAAGGTTTCGGTACAGAGTTTCAGGGCGGTTTCAAAAATTGGCGACCGAACTTAATTTGTCACCCTGTATTTTTGAAAACAGGATAATGCGGCCACCTCTTCTCAACAAGGTGAAACTAGCCTGTCTCTCTCTCTCTCTCTCTCTCTCTCTCTCTCTCTCTCTCTCTCTCTCTCTCTCTCTTCTAACTAGTATGATGAATGTATATCATCCGCATAAATTATACTTACAGTGTAACGAATTACAATAATTTGGGTCATTGTTTTTATCTCTCTTATGACCACTTAATAAAAAACAGAACTATAAATCATCTCTCGTCAAAGTTAACACTGCAGGGGGTGATATTTAAAATATGAAAAAAATGAAAGCATTGTGGTGTTTTATTTGTCCAGCTATCCAAGAAAATCTTCAGAAAAATATTTTTGTTTAAATGTTCAATTTTTCTTATTAATTTCAGGTCCACCTCTGTGAGGCAGAAGGCCTTCCTGATTTTAATGGTGGTTCGTCGTTCCACAAAAAGCAACTGGTAATCGTTAAAAGTTTATGGAGAGGTTGCGGGGATGCGAAAAGGTAATAATAATTTCACTTTTATTTTTATTTATATAATACTTTACAATGAAAATATAAAAAAGATAGTATGATACAGACTTCGTTATACAAAGTTTTATACGGAAATTATGAATTTAATATAAGTAAAGTATAATATAAGTAAAGGAGCCATTAAGTTGTTTACGAGCATTCCAATTTGTGAGTAGCTAAATTAATGATGTTTACAACACATACAATTATTTTTAAAATGTTCTTATATTTTATGAATAGTCTAGCATTATGAAACGTATTCTTGCTCGTGAAAGCAGAAAGCTTCTTTTACAAGTCTTATATATTTGCATGTATACAAAAAGAAAATATGTTAATATGTTGAATTCCAATAATATTAACCACGCCATTTTCCATAAAATTAGCTATAACTCAACTTCGTAAAAGACGAAGTTACTTATTCAGGTACTTATGACGTAAAATTGACTGGAAAAATACACATCCCACTGAAATTTACCTACTGGTTTTATTTTATATTTAAATTTACGTAAACAATACGAATAAATCTACCTCATACACTATTTTAAAAGTATTTTTAACTAAAGCAGCAAGGGAAAAACAACTAAAAAAATATACCACAAATTACCTTAAAAGTAAATTTCTCTTAAAGTCGAAATAGGTAGTATAATTAGATAATATTTACCTTTTTGGTGACTGGAAATCGTCATAATGGTAGAATATTCTAACTAGATATATTTTGTTGGAAATTCTACGTAATTTATACCTACATAGCAACCTAATTGGTCGCCTTTATTACGATCCTTTAACGTAATATTAGGTCGACAACGTCAATGAATTCTACCTAGCTTATCTACCATTTAGTCAATTATCCTTTGTAGTTACATTTTCAAAGGCAGATAACCTTAAGGTCAAATTAGCGTAAGACGTCATATTTTTTTATCACAGTTGTAGTATGATTTGAAATTGAAATTTTCAAAATGAGTTGGTATGGAAACCAATTGTAGAAAAGGTTAAAAAAAATACATAATTATACTTACTAAGTCATATTCAACAGGTATAATATAATTTTGGCTCAAACTATAATTATAATATTTTTTACTTGATAAAAGGAATGTTCATATTAATGAATATTTTGGAGGCGCATGGTTATCTTTCGAAGTACAAGTACTAAAATGTACGGAAAAAGTTTCAGCTCATTAATTTCAACAACCGGGAACTTCTGATATTAGCAATTAAATTGGATTTATTTTTATCACCGGCATTCATTTATTTTCTATCTTACTATGAATTAAGTGTCTTTTCAATTTTGTAGATGATTGTCAGCAATGTTGCTACTACTTATATAGAAAAATACCAAATAAGTATAAAATTCTTCTCTTTTTACTAGGAGTAATTTGCCAATTGCACATAAATTCGTAGATTTTACCTAAAACTAGTCAATTCGATGTCGAATTAACGTCGAAATTACGTTAAAATGAAGTCAAATGTACCTAAATAAGTATTTGTCACCAAACATAGTGTACAACTACAAAGAAGATTTATATGTAATATTTTTACCTATCTTAGTCAATTTTAACTAAATTTCGATGTCATCTTATTCTCCACTTATGTCGATTCCACGTCGCATCTACGTAAATTTTTTACTTAAATATGGTTAATTCCGATTTTGCGCCTAAATTTATTATACATAACTTAGGTAGTCTTGATGTCAAATTAAACCGAAATGTTTGCTCAGAAGGGCATTTGTCACGTCTACCAGAGACGGCCACGATTCAAAAGACAGGTTTACATGAGTTGTATAACTCAACCTCCCTTCAAATTTTCGAACTTAATCTAAAGCAGAGGGGACTGAAAAGGGATATGAATTTTTTGTGACAAAACTTGACGTTTAAAAAAAATCGACCTGTCTAAGGATGTGCTTCAAAATGTTTCTATATCGAGACACAGAATTTATTCCATCACAAGTGTCCACAGTGTATTACTTTTAAAACTAAATGTAGTTTAATATTTTTAAATTTGTGGGCTGTTATACAGGGTGCGCCACTTAAAACTCTCCAAACTCATAACTTTCTTATTTTTTAAGCGACGACCATGTTGGACACACCAAATTGTAGATATTTTTAAAGCCTTTAAACATACATACAGGGAGATTTAAAAAAGAATTTTAAAATTGTTACGAAAAGAAAATTAATTTCCTTGAATATTTTTTTTACCTCACCCTGTACATAAACTGTGTTAATGTTTCTTATAAAGATTTTAATTAGCTTCAATTTATGTTATTACGTCATATTAGAAATGCTTTTTGGTTTTAGAGAAAAAAGTAAAAAACACTCTTTTCGATTCCAAACTGATTTTTTTTTTAAATAAATTTGAAAAGAATACTCCTATGCTTTATTTGTAAAACACATATAAAAAATACTTTTTCTGACATATTTGCATAAACTTCCTCACCTTTGAGGAGGTCTGTACTATTTCTCTTAGATTTAATAAATCAACCATCTTTGGTAGTATTAATATTCATTTACATTTTTCAAGTTAGCCATGGAAGTGTTGAATTGTCATATTCAAACAAAAATCAGAGTTGTGTCAATTTGTTTGCAGTTAAATATTAATTCGCTCATCACTCGAGCAACAAATCGTCATTTTGAATTTTGAACAATATTTGTATGCAATTTCCTTTTTGGTACATTTTAATAAAAACTTGTTTTTAAAAATATTTTTTTTTGTTTCTTGTTGCTGTTTTGTTATGATATATCTTTTACAAATAAAGCATACAATTATTATTTACATTCTTTTCAAATTTATTTTAAAAAAAATCAGTTTGGAATCGAAAAGAGTGTTTTTTACTTTTTTTCTCTAAAACCAAAAAGAATTTCGAATATGACGTAATAACATAAATTGAAGCTAATTATAACCTTTATAAGAAAACATTAACACAGTTTATGTACAGGGTGAGGTAAAAAAATATTCAGGGAAATTAATTTTCTTTTTCGTAACAATTTTTAAAAGAATTTTTTTTAAAATCTCCCTGTGTGTATGTTTAAAGGCTTTAAAAATATCTACAATTTGATGTGTCTAACATGGTCGTCGCTTAAAAAATAAGAAAGTTACGAGTCTGGGGAGTTTTAAGTGGCGCACCCTGTATATCTAGAATACATCTATGACTACAGACCTGCCTGGAGAATCAAACGAGAACATCAAATATGATGTTTGTTAGTTAAATAAAAATCAATAAATGTTGAAAGTTTAATGATTTATTTACTTTTGTATTAATAAAAGGACCATTGTGACATTTTTCAAATTTATTTTTTTAATTTGAAAAAAAAAGACCTAAATCATTCTTGCCATGAAATACAGTAACTAAACTAAAACTATTTTATGAACAAGCGTCATTTGAAAAAATCGGACGGTGTTGACAGGATATAGGTTTTTTTTTAGTTTTCTCCATGTCCTACTGGAATAGTAAATAATACTAAGAGCTAACATACCAGTCTTAATCATCTGAAACTCCCAACATTTAAATTGAATTTGAGCCATTTTATCATTTCACTATTCCATACAACACTTGCGTCCGTATTGACTTTGATTATGATTCACACTGAAAGAATGAATTAGAGTGCTGCGACCCCTGATTACATCAATTCCTCTATTTTCTTCTGTACATCTCGTCTATGTTTGCCCTATGCCGAATACATCAACATAAGTACACACTTCGGTGTCGTGATCCCAACTTGGACACTTCTGGTCCATTTTTATCCTTAGACCTACAAGGTCCATAGGCAACCGATAAAGATGCTAATGGAGGGATTACTGAGAAAATGACAACATTATTTAAAAGCACTGAACCCAAAACAAGTGACGTCTTGGATTTATGAGATAATTAAAAATGGTTGAGGAATTGTGAAAGTTGATCAATATGTGTATTTCTGATTAACAACGATGATATATACAAGAAGTTTTAAAATTGCTCAGTTAATTTTCTAAAATGGCAAGACCAATTTTAACGAAATATTATTGTATGTATATAACACCAATGGGTACATCGGCGCCTCTAAAAAATTTTATAGGGTGTGGCAAAAATAATATGCTTGTTTTTATGAAAGCGATTATTATTATAAAATTTAAAATAGAATTATGAAAATAAATGCGTGAACATTGATTCTTGTTAATAAAACCAAAATAAAATCTGCCAACCCACTTTCTATTTACACTACATATACACTACATATAAGATAAATTTTAAAAAACTTAAAAGAGGCTTCCCAATTACTTACACCAAATCTTTTTGTGTTAAAGTAAAAAACTTTTTAAAAACAAAACAGCAACTTTGGTAACATAAAATCTCTAATAATCTTAATCCAAAATATATATAAATTATACACCGAGATCCTTCGCTACAAAAAAATATAAATTAAGAAAAATTGAATGCTCTCCTTCAATGTATGCTTTATCCGACCCATTAGACCGCGTTATCTATCTAAGTCTATGGCGAGAGAATAAAAAATGTGATTATCATATTGTTGTCAGATTCAACGAAAAATGGATTTAATTAATAGTAAACCCATTATTTTAAGCAAATGCAGAGAGAACTTGTTCAAACCAAACGCCTTCACCTCTGTAGCGAAATGGTAATGTTTTCGAACATTTGTCGTGAATAAAATGTTACAATTAATTTCTACTATTTGTAATGAATAGTGCAACTGGCAGTAGTATCTTTAACCTTAAAAGAATTCCAGGCCAGGGGCGGCGTCTAATCGCGTATATTATAGGTATTCGAAAATAATTAATAACATTAAAATATCATTAGTAAGTCTAGTGATGTGAGCTTGGATACACGACACTGTCATAATGAAAATGACCATCATTTCATTTTGCATTGTGGCGACAGAATGCCAAAATTGTAACTTGTCTCAAATATTAATATGACGACATCATTTTCATTATGACGGTCAAAACAGGCCGATTCCAGCTTTTGTCTAATATGTGACTGAAAGAAGAAGCAGATTAATTACTGAATTAAAATGGTTACGTTTTCCCCAATTGTTGATTTTTTTTATTGAAAATTCAGAATGTTTTGTTTATTTGATTAGGTAGCTCATACAGGGATTATTTATTAAGTGCAGTGCCATATACAAATTTCAGCTCAGTTGTATTTTATAGCTGCATTTTCACCAGATATCCAACTTAATTCTATAAATCACTGTTAAAATTTTTCTGTGTTAGTAATATTGAAAAACGAACATATATAATACATAAACATATAGGCAATCAATACTGATGCGTATTTTTTCATTAAAGGAAAATACGATTATTTAGTTTCATAAAGATAAATGACACCAACTAAAATGTTCGTATTTCTTATTAATAAAGAAAGTAGGCATCAGTATTGCCTGTAACTTAAATTCATATGGTATTTAAGATGAATCATGCCGTGTTCTCATTTTTCGTTCTCATCAATAGAAAAAAATTTGGTGGTGATTTAAAGTTTTCTGTTGGCTATCCTGGCGACGAGGGCGTGCTAACGCTGCCTTATAGAATAATAACTCCTTAAAATTTATACTTCAAAAAATTATTTATTCTAATTTTAATTTTAAATACCTCAAGACACTGTTTTATTAATAATAGTTTTTGCACAATTTGGAGTTAGTAATAATTAAGGATGGCCGAAATGTGTGGCGGGACATAGGAATACGCATCATAATAAGCGTAATAAATGATATTAACACGCAAACACACTACGACACAACAATGGACTGAAATGACCGCAATAGAGTCTCGCGGCCTGCTTCATTGAACCAGCGCACAAATTGCCAGCTTTAGTAACAATATTTTGTTGTTTTATTGCTGTATTATAACCGTCATTTTAGGTACATCACTATGTCGATTTCGAAAAAAAATTATTTAGTTATTTAGGTAAATTATTTTAATGTAAAATGCAGGTATACTTAGTAGAAAATGGTCAGAATCTTCAAAGTAGGCTGATCTTCTTAACTTATTAATCTGAATATCATTCCTTACTGACATTTTGTTGTCTTTTACAGAAAATGTACTTTACCTAACAAGAAAGTAGTTTTTACTTAACTGCCAAGCCTACGTGGTTAAAAATAAAACAAAAGTACAGCAAAAATTTCTTTTCAGATAACCATGGATGAACCCTCAAGTTGCAAAAAAAATCTAAAACTTGTGGTCCATTTCACTTACTGCGAACTCAATACACTGTATATGTATATTTTTTTGTTCTGATATTATATTTTTTTCCGAGCTTCACTAATTATTTTTATGTTTTGTGTAATAATTATTGTTATATATATATATATATATATATAAAAAAAAAAAATATATATATATATATATATATATATATATATATATATATATATATATAAATATATGTATATAAAATATTCTTACCGATCCCCAAATCAAAAATCAAAGTGGGCAAATTGTTTTAAAAAATAAGGTAGAGAAATCCAAAATTAAACGTTTGATTATTGCTGCAGAATGGGGACATACCCGTTGGATATTATAGATCTGAGAATGATGCAAAAGCATTTGAGAAATGTGCCTTGGTAATTAAACTGTTAAACAAAATGTTTTTATATTTTCATCTTTATATTTTAATAAATGAAAAGAATTATTTAACATGTTTTTTTTTGTTTTTTATAAATTTCTTCCAGGAATTTACATATTTTTTAATTTTAAATGTCTCTATTTGCCGTTACTTTGATCAAGTAGAATTTATAGTGATAAATAAATTGCTGTCCCCATTGATACCAATAGAGACAGAACCAAAAAAGAATAAAAGATACATATTCGCAATTTTCAATCTTTCTAAAAATATGATTATTTAATGTCATTGACATAATAACGAAATTTACACTATTTTTATACTTGTGTGTGTAATTATGTTTTCTAAATTCAACACTGATTTTTAAAAACTATCGACCCCATTTTACGGTACCAGGAAAATGTATATTGTTTTCTATCAGCATTATGCAAGCAGCAAGAATTTGCAAATCTTCAATTTTCCTCACTGCAGCACAATTTTTTGTGAAAATCGCATCTAAAGCGACTAAAGGATCTCTTCCGCTAAACGTAGATAAATTATTATATTTAATATAAAAATTTATCTATTAAATTTTCTATATTATTTTGAATTATTATTAATTAAGTGTAGAACGTTTTAAAGCGATTACGAAACTTTGGTATTTTCTCGCTACTGACGTCACGTTTAGGATCGAAAACCACGCCTCCATGCGCATTGGCATATAAGTGTATTTGTATCATGGATGATTCCAAACAACTTTTGTTAATAAAATTGTTTCATTAGATATGCCTAATATAATTGATTGTTTTATTTTTTTTATTCAATCTTGCATCGTAGGTGGCCTTGCATTTGAAGAGGGTAAATGATTTTGTGGTCATAAGTAGATCTTAATGACCTCTCTCTTTTGAGACCAATTTGGTTTAAATCGGATAAAAACAAAACAGTTAAAGGATAGAGGTGTTATAATTTTAAGTGAGACACTGTATATGTGTGTTATTTTAAATTAAATCCTAATATCTTGTTATAATGAAAGATAACGATAAAATATTGTGTATTGATCAATTCAAAAGAAAATCTTCTTTAAATTGAGACAAATATACAGGGTATATCATTTAAAATAAAAAAACCTGGGCTAAGTTCGAAAATAATTTAATTTTTACTGGAGAGTTAATGTAGACAAGGATATGACACTCTGGATTACAGTTTGGTTATTTTCGAACGGGCTCCTGACGTAGTTTCCAATGAAAATGGAAGTGAAGCACGTTAGTATAAGCAACAGCTTGCAAATTCGACGATGCAAGGTAACCATCTGATAGTCGGTAATCCAAGAAACCATATAAGTACCATATTTTTTTCTCTTTTAAAATTTTTGGTACGGCGGCTGGATACAGACGGACGGGGGGCACTTTTTTTTAATCGAATGGTTACCGATATTTGTCCGTATAGTTAGTTAGTATATGTACTCCACATACCCCAATTACACTGGCAGACAAAACTTCCGGTCGGCGCGCGGTAACCGGAAATTGAAAAAAAAAATTTAGTTACCTGACCAAACCTAGCGCAATATGTTTGTTTAGGTGTGTTACTGTACTATAGTGGCAGAGATTTCTGTCGGTCGGTTTTTGAGCAATTTACCAACAAAGTGGCGAAAAATGGATCAAAATTTGAAATGTTGATAAAAAATAGTTAAAATTAAAAAAACGTCTGCCCAGCCAGCTTAAGGTTCACTAAGAAAACCCTAACCTTGGCTGGCAGACATTTTTGCCTGAGGGTTAAAAAAAGCTCAAATTTTTCGTATTTTCTACTGTAATAACATATCCAAAGGACGGTTTTTAATATTTATAAGAAAAATGTACAGACACGAAAAACTGTTTAAAAATTATTTATACTGTTTCTATCTGGGCTTGCTAAAATGTGTAAAAATAAGGTTTTAATCATAATTCGAAAATAAATATAAATATTGGCTTTTATCAAAAAAATAGCATATGAAATGCTATACCCCCAATTTTTTGGTTCTTTAATATCAGCCGGTATTATTTTTAAACATGTAAATATGCTCAATTCTGTACACCATACAGTATGAAAGACAATTATAACCAACTTAATTATGTAATAAAAAAATGACTTTAAATATATTATATAACAACGTATTAAATTTTCTATTATTATTTATTGCTCTTGAATATTCACTATATTATTTCAAAGCTATGGCATTTATTTAACTGTTTTTATTGTCAGATACGCCCCTGAGACCATCATATGGAATATTATAATGCATATACGTTACAGGCATGAGTTCCTGAGGGAGACCAGCTGGTTAGCGGGACTACGAGACCCCAACTTAGCGAGGGTGGTAGGTTTCTGCAGTCAGGACGAACCCATGTGCGCTTTGTTGGAGCACTCAGAGCCAGGGGACCTCCCGAGGTTCCTTACCCAAAGGGCTGTTAGTGAAGATGGCAATACAGTCGCTCCTTCAGTTAGGTAAGTGACGAATTTACGTAAATTTTCACACGTACTAGAAAATAGGAAATTGGTAAATACAAATTTTAAATAAATACATATACACCATAACCTATATAAAGTTTATACCGCTGAAAAGAGGACTAAAAACTGGATTAGAAAAAACCAGAAAAAACATAGGTCGTCGTTTAAAAAAAAATTGATGACATCATATCTAATAAACTGCTGACGAAAAAAAAATGTAAATAGGTATCACTCGTATACGCGCAAAATAAATATAAAAATCGCTATACCTCTAGAAGCATTTGTTTAAAAAGTGTCAGTAACAGGGATTATTCGTTGCTTTTGCTCAACCCTGTATATACCAAGAATAATCATCTTTATGAAATAAATATTTTCTCTTTGTGCTCATATTTGCACCTCCAAAACTATTTTTTCACAATAAGTTTTCGAATCACGAAGGCTGCTATTAAATATATCAATATCAGTATAGATGGAGTTGATTTTCGGAAATTATATGAATGAGAGAGAATTTTAATGCATTAGGCGAGGTGTAACAAGGTAAAATATATTAATGTGATGTGAAGTTAATCTGGGGGGTGCAAAAATATTATTTACACTAATTTTTGAGCATTAATATTATTATCAATGGGCTTATACCGAAAAGGTTAAGATTTGTATTCACGTCCACAGCTTAAACTTTAAAATAGTGTGAAGTGGGTTGGATCCTTTGATGTGAAGCTAACACTAAAATGGTTTTCCACAAAACACCAGAACGCCATATACTTACTCGACGCCCGTATCGTCAACCAAGTTGGCATCGTCAAGAAGTGTTTAAAACAGTTTTAATGATATCCAGATATCCAACTTGGTTGGCGAAACGCACGTCGAAAGCAGTATATGATGTTCTGGCGTTTTGTGGAAAACCACATCAGTGTTATTAAAAGAGTATTTATTAAGTAAGCCTTGCGGAAAACCGAACTCTGGGTAGAAATATAAAGAATTAATTAGTTTGCGTTGAACAAATTCTAAATTCTGAATAAGATTTACAGAAAGCAACTACTCAGCGGACAAAAGCCCAGACCTACGTTGATTTAAACCTGCAAGTCTTGTTTGGTAGCTAAGATCATCTGTCAATTTCTCATTAGACATAAACCGGTTTTGAATTTGTTATATTCTCGTCAATATGCCATAAGTAATGGAAAAGACAATAATAATAGAAAATCAGGCTAGCCTAAAGCAGACTAAGCAAGAGAGACATAGTGAGTAATAAGCGTATCCCTCTAGTGATCAGTGCTACTACCCATCAGACATCACTGATGTCTTAGTGACTGATAGCTATCTGCAAAGCAGGTACCAAGAACTGCGACCTCTAGCCCTGGTGCACTAAACTATATACTGAATAAGATTTACATTTAAACGAAAATTTCTCTTTTTGACTGTAGCCAAATAATCCTTGGTCAGACAGGTTTTAGACTTTTACATTATTAGGACACTTTTTGAAGGCTAATATTTTGGTGTAGCAACGAATGTTCGATATTCTTTTGTTTTCTAGATATACAGAGGTAACTTTTGTTTTTCTTATGGCAGCCATATTGGATATTTTATTTTTCCGATTACGCTTAAAAAAAGCTTTCAATTGATGTATCACATGCCGAGGAAAAATTGTTTTTCAAGGGACTAATTTAAGAAAATTTATCCACTTAACGAAACAAAATAGTAGGTCATGGACAATCAAAACATTACTATGATTTCATGGATATACCTAATACCATTATAAAAAATAACAGTCATATTAAGTTTACCAGTTTAACATGTTTAAATAATTTTAATTTTCTGTTAAAATACTGAACATAATCGATATGGAGAAATTTTTTTGATAACAGCAAATTAACATAATAGAAGAAATGATAGTAAAGAAGTAAGAAGATTTAATAAAACTGTTCAATATGGCGTTCATTTAGCTGAATACATTTTTGGCATGTACGCCTAATTGAGCTGATTAGTCTTCTGAAAGTCTTGGCATTTATTGTGCCGAAAACGTCCCTAATTCTGTCTTCCAAAATATCAATAGTCCGAGCTTTCAAAATCATACACTTCATTTTTCACCGTACCCCACAAATAGAAATCAGGAGGGGTTATATCAGGCGAGCGGGGAGGCCACAATACTGGTCTTCTATTTAAAATTATGCGGTTACCAAAATTTTCCTGCAATATCCGTCTAATATTATTAATATTATGTGCAGGACAGCTATATTGTTGGAACCACAATTCGTTTATTTCTTGTTCTGTAAAATTTATCTTATCTCGAGTAGAACGTGATTTTCTAGAAGTTCACGATAGGCTGCCATTAAATTGTTATGAAAATATATGGACCAAGTTATTACCTATCATGCCGCACCAGACATTGAATCCAAATCTAGTTTGGAAACTCCTTTGGGTAATTACATGTGGATTTTCTGTGGCCCAGTGGTGATAATTGTGCTTGTTAAAGACTCCACAATTTGTAAAACGACTTTCATCGGTGCATATAACTCGATTGAAAATCATTTTCAGAAGATTTATGATTAAACCAACGACAAAATTCAATTCTTCTACCAAAACCACCATTGTTTAAAGTTTGGACAATCCTTGGTTTGTGCGGATTATATTTCCTTTGTTTTAATGTCTTGTGTACAGTTGTCTTAGAAATATTTGTTTCACCTGCAATTTGTCGCACTAATATGCGGGGATTGTTGTTAACAACTTCGAGAATAATATTGTGCGGTCAACATTATCAATAACATACCGGTCTCTTTTATTATCAAAACTCCCGTAATTTAACAAATTGCTTGCAATTCTTCCAAAAACTGTTCCATGTGGTTGAATTCCCTCCGGAAATGTTTCTAGATGCGTTTTGCGAATTTCTATTTACTTTTAAATAATATTGCAACATATCAAATTTTACTTCATTTGAGAATTTGTGCGCCATTTTGCAATAATCACACTCTTGAACAGTAATAATAAGAATTCTTGAACAATTTATAATAATGCCACTACTATTTAGTGAACAACTGTCAACTAACAGTAATGATTATTATTTATTTTAAACCAGAGCCTACTAAATTTTACTGAAAGTGTGTGAATTTGGTCGTTTTTACAAAAACCTTTTTCAAATTTTACTAATTACTAACTACTTTACATGCAAGAATGCCCTTGATGAAGAGGATTTCTTTATTCAAATTTTGACCCCTTTATTGGCAACTTTATGACAAATAAAAGCTTAATGATCGTCTAAAAATTAATATTTTTAGAAAATTGTACAAATAAAGCAATTCACAGTAGAGTTAAGTATATAGATAATAATTATTCGCCGTCTGAATAAGCAACTTCCTTGTCTCTGGCTTAACAAAAACTTTTTGATTTTTTCCTGGCCTACTATTTTGTTTTGTTACGTAATGGATAACTTTTTTTAAATTAGTCCCTTGAAACACAATTTTTCTTCGGCATGTGATATATCATCTGAAAGCTCTTTTTAAGTGCAACCTGAAAAACGAAAAAATCCAGTACGGCTGCGATAAGAAAAACAAAAGTTACCCCGGATATCTCGAAAGACTATCGAGCATTCATTTCTAGACCAAAATATTCATATACAGAAAGTGTCCTAATAATATAAAATTCTAAAACCTATCTGAACAAGGATTATTTGGCGACAGCCAAAAAAGATAAATCACAAAATTTTCGTTTTTTTTTTTGGAAAAATCTTAAAAATAACGATTCAGTTAACCATGATTTCTTAACAGATTTGCAATCAGCATAAAATTTACTGAAATTTATCCCATTTAACCGACATTGTAGCTCCTACCGATTCCGAGATTCCAATGGTGAGAATCGAATTTGGGACACACGGTATAGTGAGATATGAATATGATACATGGAATGCACATTGAAAGTTTTACGGTTCTTTTAGTAAGTAGAATAGAACTTTAAAGGTGTCTCAGTTCTACCAAACATTGGAGAAATAAAAACAGTTTTAAAAATATTATTAAAGTCACTTATGGTATTACTATTGTAGGACTCAAAAATGCAAAATTTATGCAAAAACATAATTTTCACGAATTTTGTCACATTATTAGAAGTATTCGCGGCGATTCGACGTCTTGGTCTGTTTTTACATTTTTGATCATATTATTTGCTTGCCCTAAATAAAAATTCATATTGTAAAATTTTACGATTTGTCTGTTTCAGAAATAATTAAAATTAAAACTTTCTTAATAAAGTGAAGAAATTGTGTGCATGAATTAATTAAAATTGTGCTCTTTTTCAAAATAAAGATAATTGAAAAATAATAATGTGTTGCGAAAATTAAGGTAGGTTAAAATTTTTTTTCAAGGCACATGCCTGATATTTTTACATAAAATAATAGGGATTTCACGAAACAAAAATGTAGTCCTTCCACCTAATTAAATTTAATGTATCCACGATTATTGTGTTTCATAGAATGTAATTTTTCTTTCTGATAGAACTGGTAAGGGAAAAACAACTTAAGTTTTCGTGCCTGGTTTTGACGAGCGTAAGGTAAATATTAGTAAGCCCGAATAAAACTTTGCTGTCAATAATTTCTTAAAAGGCAGCATTTAAAAGTTAAAAGGGAAGCGTTTCCTTTTAGAACTTGTTTGTTCCCTTTATAATATTATTTATTACTGTAAAGTAATATTAGAGCCGACAGATTTGTCAAATTTTCAGGGCCGTGCTTAAGAATGCTAACGTAAATTTTACTTATATACGTAAATTTCAATTATATGTTATGTTTCTTTCCGTCATCAATTTACAGGTTGCCTTACCTTTGCCAAAGAATGTAATGCACCAGTAACTTGTGATGATAAATCATTAGTTCATAATTAATCAGTTATAGCGTGGACAATTAAAATATCATTTTTGGTTACTTTTTCATTCTTAACATAAACTGAATAGAAAAATTATTTTACTTCAAACAAACACAAAACATGAATTAATATATTATTTTATAATAAAATAGTCATATTTAAAACTTATAGTTACTATTTACTAATACCCATTTTCTAATACATTTTTGTTACTAGTACATATTATGCCAACAACAATTTTAGAGTAAGTAGTCAGTGTAATCACTAATAACCTGATCGATTGCTATATTCATTAGTATACAAAACAAGTTGGAGCAGCGAACATGATTTTTTACATAGACGATCAGTTCATTATTACTGCATAATTGTGATGGAATATTTAACGTTTCGAATCAGTTGTAAGTAGTACCACAGATATAAAAATTTAGATCGGAAGCTAACGATAAATGACGTCAAATCCAGGGTTGACGCTAGGTAATATATCGCGTAAATATGTTCATGCATATGTAGCACAATATTTTACCTTGTCATTATTTTGGCAAATTCGGTAACATCCAAAGTTAGTACGAAGAGGGCTGAAAGTATTGGTGAATGTAACACTACACGCACACTCGAAAATAACGAGCATTTCCCCATCAAGATAACAGGCAGTAAGTCAAATTATCTCATAATACATTTAATTTTTTGTGCCCAATTTTATAAAGGAAACAGATTTATTGCATACTATATGAGAATATTTTATCATTTTATATTGTTTGGGAATGTTTCGTTTGGTATTTACAATATAATATTATAACTACTAAAAGTTGTCTCTGGAATTTATTGCTACCTCCCGATCTCTAGTCAGAGTAAATAAAAAAATGCGATCAATCGCTATGCTCATATTTTAGAAGCGATGAACATGACTCGAGAAATGATAATAAATAAAAAATCTAGTTCGCCAAACACTAAGACGTGTTTCTAGTTAATTTTATATTTATATTTAGACATCAAATCCACTATGATACACCTACAATTAATTTATGTATAACTTTTAACACGGAAAAATCAATTTTAATGACCCTGAAGAAGATACAATAAACGTATCAAAACGTCGTTTTTTTTAAGCTAGTTGTTTTCTTTAAGAAAAATACCTGAATCCCATAAATATTGATAAAAAAAGTTTAGTTAAACCAATCAAGTGCCTGACCCTAATAGCCGATTACTATCATTAAAGTACAGGGTTATTCATTATAAATTACCCACCCTTTATCATCGTTATTATTGCCTATAGAAAAAAAAGTTTTAAATAAAAGTTGTGTGGTTATGACTGAATTTTGTTAAAATGCACTCAAAAGTACAGTAGCGTGAGATTTCAGGGGATACAAAAAATTAATATATACCGTTTTTAAGTTAATAAACGTCGAATATCATAGTTAAACTAGTTACTGTAAATATGGAAAAGTTAACATTCTTAAAGTAAGCTATGAAAATGACATTTATTATGTTTGATAAGTGACATTTCTTTAATGAAATAATCAATATGGTTTACAGTGAGGAAGAAAAAAATCAAATATTTATACAAAATAGATAACAAATATTTATTTAGGAAATTTAAATATAAATAAATGATAACTCATAAAAGATGTTCGATGTGTCCACCATTATTGTCAATGCATAATTTATAACGTCTTCTTACATTTATAATTGCACCGGAAATGGTTTCATTATTTACATTCAAATTGTTTATTTCAAATCGAATCCTGTCTTTAATGATTTGAATATTATTATTATTATTACTATTTTTATTATTATTATTATTGACAACGTCTTTTAGAAATCCCCAAGAAAAAATGAATTCATAGGGGTCAAATCCGGACTGTTAGGTGGCCATTTAATAGGTCCATTATTCCCTATCCATATTGGGAATACATTATTCAAATGATCTCGAATGGGTATGACACTATGCGGACTGGCCTCATCCTGCATCCCAATCATATCATCAAGTTCGGCTTCGGGAAAATTCTACAAAAGAATATTTTCTGCTTCTGGGATAATTATTTCCAGATAGGTAACTCCAGTTAAAGTATAATCATAAAATATAGGCAACAATTTGAAATTGTCGGAACCAGGACAACAGGAAAAAAAAAAAACCCCCCCCCCCCCCCTTTTTTTAAAAAAATTAAAAACCCCCCCGGAACCAAAAACCAAAAAAATTTGGGAAATTTTAAAAAAAAAAAAACTTTTTTAAAACCAAGTCTATAAGAGAAAACAATTTCTAAGAACATACATATCAATAGGTACACAATTATTTAAAAAAACATTATTAAAGTATGAATTAACAAATTGCAAAATTTCAAATTGAAAATAACAGCAACAAAGGTTCGTTAAATATAAAACATTATTATTTATATGAACATATTTTAGTCGTAAAGTATCAAATTGGAAGAAAAAAAATTTAAAAAACTTTAAAAAACTTGTTATTTTTATAACATGAAAAAAAAACTATAATGATAAAATATCAAAATCTAAGTAATAATTACCTGTAGGCATAACAATTATAATACCAATCGATTTAAAAGTCAATAAAATATACATATATGTAGACATTCGACACACAACAGATTAAAATTTATCAGTGTTCTTGGCCAAGGACCGAAATCAAATAAAATCACACCCAGAGCGTAAAGTTAAGGATACAAGAATGATTGTCATTCTAGCGTCATCTATAAATATTAATCTTAACCAATTTTAAATAAGATATTTTTGTAGAGAGCCATAAATTATTCTATTAGAACTTTTAAGGTTTAAAATAGTATTCTACTATCAAAATGAAACAATTCAACCCACCCCTATTGACAGAAAACTGTAAAAATTAATATAAACTACGAAATAGCACCATATATTACGACTGATTTCCAACCCATGTCATAATCAATCCCCCGAACAACCCCACATCGTGAAATGTGATTGGTGGAATTCAAATTAATTCTGAGGACGAAGTCGCACATTAGGTGTAGAAATCATTCATAAATTACTTAATTAAGTTATGATAGATAATATTCAAATTTTGGATATCTGTTCTAAAGTTTACAGTTTTGTTTCTAAATTTATTAATAAATAACATTTCTAGTATTAGTCTCTTTTGATGATTTTGTTCAATACATAAAATAGTCGCATTATTAAAATCAAAATGATGTCCTGATTCAAAATGATGTTTAGATAAAGCTGTTTTTTCTTTTTTATGAAAAAATGAGGGGTTGCAGTCATATTTATGCTGTTTTAAACGGGTTGAAAGTTTATTTTTTTGTGGTACCAATATAACATTGTTCACAATTTCCACAAGGGATATAATACACAACGTTGGATTTGTCTAAAATATCAGTTTTATCTTTAAGAGGGGTATATAAATTGTTTACCGATTTACAAGTATAAGTACATATATTAAAATTATCATTTTTTAAAATGTTAATAAGCTTGTTACTTAATCCTTTAATTAAAGGAATTTTTAAAAATCTCTTATTACCATTAGTCTCGTCCTGAATATGTCTTTCAGTTATAACATTAGTATAAAGTATAGAGTTAACTAACAATGTAGGATAATTATTGTTTTTTGCTGTCAATTTAATAAAGTTGAAATTCTTTTCTAAAAACTCTTCATCACCTAGGCTTATGGCACGATGTTTCAAGGACTTAATAACTGCAACTTTTTGAGATACAGGATGAGTTGATTTGAAATTAATAATACGACCAGAGGCTGTAGGTTTTTGATACCAATCTGTTTTAATTCTATTATCTATGGTACGGATTACTAAAGTGTCCAAAAATGGAAGAGAGTAATTTTGTTCTATTTCTATAGTGAATTTTAAATGTGAATCGAAATCATTAAACGCTTCAACAATAATATTCTCACAATTGACCGGTATACTTGTTGTGATATCATCTACGTAAATGTATAAAAAAGGTAAAGTGAATGGTAGTTGAGGAACTACATGTGATATTAACTTATTCATAACTAAGCTTGCAAAAATAGGTGATGCAGGGTTACCCATAGCACTACCAAAAACTTGGGAATAAAATTTATTGTCAAAACTAAAATAACTAGACTCAAATATAAAACTCACCATATTTTTTTAAATTGTTTTTCTCCACATTAGTAAATTCACTAATATGTGGCCAAAGTTCATCAATAACTTCTAATAACAAATCTTTGGAAATATTTGTAAACAATGATGAAACATCAAGTGATATCAAAATGTATCCATCCGTTGTTTTTATTTTAACCTATTGTCCTGGTTCCGACAATTTCAACCTGTAGAAGATTTTTTCAAGGACACAAAATTCACTTTTTAATTATAGGCAACAATTTTATTTCTGAAAATTCCACACCAAACGCTTACAGTTTTTCTTCCTAATTTTTTTATTTGTTTTACCAATCTTTTTCTATTGTGCTTGTTTTCTCACAACCTTCGATTTTTCCTATTGAAAACTCCTACCGTAAAAAAAGGATGATTCATCACTCCATAATATTTTAGTAAAAAAATCTGGATCTTCATCCAACTTTTCAATCATCTGGCGGCAAAAGTCCAGACTTTTCCTTTTATGAGCCTCTTAAAACTTGTAGGGGTAAAATTTTATATGGTCTGTAGCTGTTATTTTTTAACGTACGTTGGATTTTGGAATAACTTTTACCTAATTGATCGACTACATTATTTATACTACATTCAGAATTTTCTAAAAAATAATACAATGTTTGAAAAAAGTCTATTCGCGAATAAATATGGATGGGTTTACCTTCGAAATGAAGCAGTATATCTAACTGTTCTTCATAGTTTGCTTGAACTACACGCTTTTTTCTACTAAAACTGGAGGTATTATTCACCTTTCGGTAAATTATTTTGAACGTATTTTCTGATAGTGCTGGATGATTTGGATACAACACCCTATATGCTCTTTTTGCTGCTCGTTTATTTTTGTTATTTTGTATATATTTGGACTTTTTCTTCCTCACTGCAAACCATTTTGATAATTTCATTAAAGAAATGTCACTTTATCAAACATAATAGTTGTCATTTTCATAGCTTACTTTAATAATGTTAACTTTTCCATATTTACAGTAACTAGTTTAACTAAGATATTCGACGTTTAATAACTCAAAAACGGTATATGATAGGGGTAACATATGGTATATTTTTGAAATCATGAATAAGGATGATTCCAAAAATTTAATAATATACAGGGTATCTCATTAAAAAATATATATTATTTTTTTGTATCCCCTGAAATCTGCACGCTACTGTACTTTTGATAGCATTTTAACAAAATTCAGTCATAACCACACAACTTTTATTTAAAACTTTTTTTCTGTAGGCAATAATAACGATGATATCGGGTGGGTAATTTATAATGAATAACCCTGTACCAATTCCAATTTCCAATTTAAAATCTTTATTGACAATTAAATAGATTATTTACAACTTGTATAGGGTATAATATAGTATTAATATTAATATATACATATATACAGAAAAAAAAACTAAAAATATCAATTTATAATGAATAACCCTGTACCAGATGAGTGAGAATAGGAGTCCTTTTACTAACTGAAAGAAGTAATATTGGCAACATTTAACATTATGTATTTATTATTTGAAAACAACTTATTTTTACATGTTTATATAAAACAACAAAGAGAAATTTAACATTTTTAGTAATATAATATTTATTTAAGACTAATAACACTTTTTATACATTTTCTTTTTGGTAAATGTCACTCACGCTTATGCATAGGGCATTTTTATAAAAGCCAAGAAGTGTCATTTTTATTACAAACGAACCCTAATTTAAATGAATCCCGTAATTATTTTATGTCAAGAAAGGCAAGAATGTACATAAACCTCCCATTTAAATTAATTATTTTAAATTATGGTGGATAATCTAGGTATAAAACCAGCGCATTTCACAACCATTAAAATATTTAATTGTCCCGGTCTTTTAATTATTCAAACTGATGAGGGATCCGAGATAAACAGCATTGAGCCTGACATATATTTCATATAAACACGTATACAAGGTGTTTATTGCCACATAAGTCATAAAGTAAATGCATACCGGGGTTAATAATTCGAGAAGTTTGCCCATTATCACTACTTGAACTGAGAAAAATATTTTTTGTAGTGACATCAATGAAGTCTAAACCTAAATATAAAATATACTATAATCATAAAACATTATTCAATAAAATAAAAATACTAAGAAAGTTGACAGAACGCATTGACCTCATCGGCTCATACGTCAAGCTTGGCAACCTTATATTTTATCTTTCCCATTATCTAAAGATAAATCAAAGATAAATAAAAGAAAATCATTTGATTTTGAATTTTATCCAGCAGAGTAGTATCCAAGCGCGGATCCAAGGGAAGGCAATGGGTGCAAGAAAGGAGGCAACCCTTTCTTGAACAGTCAAAGAAAAAATCATATTGAAGATGGTAATGACATTACTTTTCCAAAATAAACATAGATCTTGTTTCAAAAATATAAATACTTTTGGTAATGTATATTAGAGAACGTCCGACTCTTAATTTTTTTGCCGCTGAACACGATTTTCAAAAAAGAAACATTACCGGTCTATACTTTTCGAGATAATAGTATGCAGTGCCAAAATTTTCCGCTACCTATTGCAGTTAGCTTAGGTTAGGTTTGTTGTGAGTGGGTCTCAGTAGATCCTCCACTGCGGCCATCAGCAGGCCTATCGTGGCTCGCGCCTAATTATGTTTCACCCAATAAGTTCAGTCTCTTAATGAAACTGATGACTTTATTGGGTGAGAATGTGTCCACATCCTCTGGCAGCAGTTGCCCTTTGCCAAATATTGAGAATCGGATCCTCTCCACAGCGGGACAGGTGCATAAGATGTGGTCTGCCTTCTCATCATCCTCCAGGCATAGACGGCACTCGGCGTTTTCCGCTAGGCCGAGTTTATGCAGATGATAGTTTAGTCGGCAGTGCCCGGTATATAGGCCTATTAGAGTTTTCAGGTTTACCCTGTTTAACTCTAAAAGTTTCTTAGCTCTTGATTTCAAAGGATATTTTATAAACGCCTTCGAATGAACTAATCCTGGTAACTCTTGCCAATACTAGAGCGTTTTCCTTTTAACCCAGGTTGAGATAGCCATCTTGGCAGTACTTGAGGATATGCCAAGTATTGGTTACACCTGTAGGAGCCAAGAGCTTTTATAGCTGCTATCTGAGAACATTTTTATTGATCTGCGTGTAAGATATTCCAGCCTTCGTACACACAGTTCAATGGCATGAACCTCAGCCTGAAAAACAGTTGCATGAGTACCTAGGCTTGAGAATATCATCACCCTTGGTCTGTAGCTATGTACTCCAGCTCCTGTTCCCTCGGGAATTTTGAAGCCGTCTGTAAACCAACAACTGTCCGCCTTCAGTAGGTCGGCTTTATTCCGATCCCACTCATCTCTTTCTGGAGAAAGGATGTTGAAGGTCAGCTCGTAGTTGGTCATGGTAGGCACCAACTGGATGGGATATAATTCCATACCAGACTAGCTCTGAATAGTTTAATGAGGAATGGGAGCAATATTTCCAGTCCATTTTGTTAGAGCTGGAAAAACTTTATCCTCTTCTGGCGATTTGAATGGTTGGAATGATGGCCCACTCAATTACCGGTATTATGAGCACCTTTTTAGCCGTCAGCCAATCATTTTTATCAGGTCGTTTTAATCGGCCTTCTGATGGTGACGGCTGTTAGTCATCCGCATTCAAGCACCCTGGGAAGTGGTTTTGTGTTAGGAGCTGTAAGGTTTCCTTTGCAGAGTCCGTATATGAGTCATCCGGTCGCCTTAATGAACCGAATTCCCTCGTCGGCTCGCTGGAAAGAATCTTGTGGATTCTAGTACTGTGAGGTAGGTCAGTTATACTCTCACAGAATTTCCTCCAAGATCCCCTTTTTGCTTTTCTTATTTCTTTGTTATAGTCCGTTAGAGCGGATCTATCTATATTGGTCCCAGTAGCCCGAAGCTTTAGCTCGATTAAAGAGGCGTCGAACTTCTTTTCTCATTTTATCCAAATTTTTGTTCCACCAAGACGTGCCTCTATTGTCCTTTTTTGTCTTCAGCTGACAGTTTTCGTTATATGCCGAGACAATTGCGTTGCGGATCTGCTCCGCCGCAATTTCAGTCTCATCACGATTCCTGATTGTGGTGATAGCGGAGGTGAGACTGGAGGGAATGTTTGTACCCTTTCCAGTCCGTGCACTTCGGATTCCGATATGTCACCACAGGTCTTGGACCAATTTCTATATTGAATAGAATATGTTTATGATCTGAACACGAAGGCTCAGAAGATACTTTCCAATCGGATATCTTGTTGCTCAATTAGTTTGAGCTGATTGTGGTATCTAATACCTCCTTCTTATTTCTGGTGACAAAGGTTGGTTCGGAACCAATGTTATTCACAGTTAGTCCTTCACCTAATAAATATTCAAAAAGTGACTCACCTCTTTGGTTAATGTTCGTGCTTCCCCACGCTGTATGGTGGGAATTCACGTCACATCCAATAACCAGGTGGATATTGTTCCTTTTGCTGTAGGCGATTAAATCCCGCACTGCAGCTGGAGGAGGTTTGTCTGCATCTCTATCACCCGGGAAGTAGGCTGAGCAAAGGATTATTTCCGTCTTGCTTCCTCCCTCCGAGATCGATACCTGGATGGCTACAACGTCCTGGGTGCAGTAACCTGTAAGTACAAAATGGTTAATGTTATTTCTGATCAAGATACATGCTCTGGGTCTTTCATCAGAGCCGATTTCTATTACCTTGCCAGAAGTATTTCCCAGGCCGTTTACTCAGCCTGTGTTACTTGTCCAGGGTTCCTGGAGGAGAGCGATGTCAATTTGCTCTCCCTTAAATCTTTTGCCGAGGACGTATGTGGCCGCCCTGGCTTTTTGTAGATTTGCCATCTAATGTAAGATGTTCCCAATTCTCCAGCCCTTGGAGGTGGGGACTTTAACAGCCCCCTAATGCAGTTACTCACAAGTTTATTAATATCAACAAAGATTCTTTGAATGTTTTAAATACTCCAACTTATTCACTTTAGCAATATTTGCCTGCTATATTCGTTGAAAAATGCACCAAAATACAACATAATATTACAAACTGTTTTGCATGTTATCAGCTGAACCTAGGAATTCTTTATCGTCATGTGATAACTTGGGCAAAGAAGAAGTATTTTCGTTGTGATTACGAGCCGTAAAAGTGGCACGTTCCTTCTTTTACGGCCCTCACTCTTGTAGCAAATACGGGCCGTAAATTATTTCAATATAATTTTAATATCTAGTTAGCTACTCTAGTAATGCCATCTGTCCAACGTTACTATAATTCAATTAACAGTTTCATATTTCATGGTTTTCCTGTTTGGTCTCATATTAACAGATGTCTTTCAACAAATATGTTAGGCAAATATTATTAATGCTAATGTGGTGGAGTAATTAAAAGTATTCAAAGAATCCCTATGGATATTAATAATCTAAAAAATTTGTAAATAAATGCTGTAATAATAGGTAGTGAGAAAATGTGATATTTTTGCACTTTAAGCCCCAATATATTGAAAAATATAACCAAGTGTGAATATTCGACTCGAAATTCATGTTCAGCAGGAAAAATGAGAATGTTGGGGAAACAATTTTCTAACAACAACAAAATAAATGATCTCAAAATGTCTGTATTGTTTCCATTACACACCATTTCTGACATTTCTGATTAGTTATTTTTCAATATTTGTGTCAAGTAACCCCCTTTAGGGAGCTCCTGGATCCATCCTTATATTTATAATCAAAAAATTAAATTAACCCCATCTTCTTAATGCTTTTTTATTGTCGTTTAACTCGTCAATTTATATCACGAGCCAGCATATTGTTGCGTTCTACAATGTCAGCAACTGGCTATACGCTGCCCGGCTATGAAAGAGTGTCATATCTGAAAAATGTTATTTTAGAGAAACTAAATGTTATACCGTCCACATTTCGAAATTAATAATTTACGTTATTGGCAATTAAATTTGTATTCATTTATTTTATTAATGTAACCATAATACATAATTGGAGTACAAATGCCATTAAAACCTCAAAACGATTTTTGCAGTTACAACTTCCTGTCGTAGCAGGACAGTATAGATCTGCAAATGGTTTATTTTTAAGACAACAACATAAAAAATAAATATTCATACAAACTCTTAAAAGTGATAAAATGTTACTACTAATTTCTCGAGTTTCTTTACTTGAGTCAGATTCAAGTTTATCTCAGTCTGAAGAAAATCTTGCTCAATTTGACGATTCAGGTTCAACTTGTATTCACAACTGAACATCTTCATCAATCATCATGAAGAATTACACGTTTGCAGAAATAACTAATATGAAGCCAATGGGAGTTTATTAAAAGCCAACCATTTCTATGGGTAGTATGTCCCCATCGTCGACATCCTAACCACCGGACTTTTGCAAATGTTCATCATCGTCTGCAGAAAAAGATACTTTTGCTAGAAATAGGGTGGTCATGGGAAAACCAGTCATCGTTAGGACACAGCAAGTAGACAAAAATATTCTTCATCGAATTGAAGAACCTGATAAAACAAGTACCCGAAAAATTGCTGCTGAATTAAATGTCAATCATAAGACTGTTTATAACATTTTGGAAGAACAACAGTTGGACCACAAAAAAAGCGCAGCCACTACTATCATGTGATTCTCTTCCACGAGATTGTGTCAAGGCTAATTTAAATATTATCTAACAATCCACAGATACTCCCTCTGATTCTCTTCACCGATGAGGATGAATTTTCATAACAATCATGTATGTAAGATAACCCACATAATAAAAGAGAGACAAATTTTTAATGTCCGTTTTCGGTAAACGTATGCAATTGTTAATGATTTTCTCATTGGTCCCTACTTTTTATTTGCACAGCTCAACAGCAAATCATATTAGATTTTTCTGGAAGAGAAACTGCTTGGCATATTGAAATATCTAATGATAATAAATGGAACAAATGGTTTATATGTGATAGTGTCTCAGCACACCTCCTCATTACACGCATTTTCTGGACAAGGCATGTCGTATTGGTTATGGCTTCTTCTATTACCAGATCTTAATTCTCTGTATTTTTTTCTTTGAGGGCATTTAAAATCATTAGTCTATAATACTCACGTGAAAAATTATAAAGACCTACGAATTCGGATTATTAATGCCTGTGCAACAATGCGAAACACTCCTGATATTTTTAAACGTGTTCGCTTGTCTATGTGGAGAAGGATTAATTCATGATATCATGGGGTAGATTCATTTTTTATATCGTTAAATCAAAAACGAATCATTTGCAGATTCACACTTTTTATTCTTTTTTCTCGTATTACTCGAACTTGAATGCTTCAATGCTTTTTATCGAGATACAACAAAAGTATCTTTTTTAGTTAGAATAAAATTAGTTTTCATAAAGTGGGATCCAATAAAAAAAAACATCATAAAAATTTCGATATAGATTTTTATATCTCATCCCCCTTACCCACGTCACTGGTGATGAAATTCCACGATCAAAATAATTTCAATACAAAACTCACTAAGTGCACCTAATTTCATCTCAATATTCCCCTGTAAACCATGCAGGATTAGATTTTAAAATACAATTTTGATATCTAAAATGTTTTAATTTTTGAAAAATTAGTGAACTCCATCCATTCCATAAACATAATACTGAAGTGACTATACTATTAGCGTGAAAGTAATTTTTTTTGCAGATCGTTTTTGGTTATCTTAAAATTTGAGACCTATTTTTAAATTTTATTAACAAGTGTTTTTTAAGATTATTTAAAAGTTAACATCAAATAACTATTATAACTTGTTGAAATAGAAGAGTTGGATAAGAAATAACAAAAAAAAACATATAAAAGAACTTAAAGCTTCGTCTGTCGAAAAGCTCAGTATTAAAATAAGTAAAAATAATCTGCATAAAAAAATTTCTTGTACACCTACAGATAAAACTGTGACAACCTAGAGGTTCACAAAAGAATGTAAATTGAAGATAATAATATTAAAGGGGTATTTCAATAAAATAGATATATTTAAAATCATGGCAATGTATTTCTAATAATTGAATCCTAATGTTTTTGATGGGGTAATTCTTTTCAAAATAAGTAATCTCAAATTGCTTATTTATTGTATAATTGAAATATCAACGTAATTATAAAAGCCTTTGTTTCAGTAAAAGAAATTAAATTTAAAAATTAACTAAAAATTTATCAAACTCGTAAAAGGATACTGAAATGAGAGAAATATTAATTTTTTGATATATGAGAAAGGTTTTACTGGAATTTTTCAATTAAATTATCTCCTACCGTGTAAAAAATTAATCATATCTCACATAAATTCCTACATTTTGCTTTGCAAATGCTATTAAAATCGTTAGGCCCATTATTAATTCAAAATAATAACTCACGAAGGCGTTTACGGCTAATTCCATCCTCGCTGTTTGGTTTTCTTAATAAGATCTCGACATCGTTTCACATAGAGATGAACATGAGACAAACAGATAGTAAGGATAACCCCCTAACACGTCATTACCAATTAGCTGTTAATAACATTCGGGATTAATGAATTCCAGACGCTGACTATCACTGTACATGTATCTGTTTATTAGTCCCAGCTTAAAGACCAACTAAAGAAGTAGAAACTCAAAGAAAGGTCTTATCCAGCTAAATTGGCATAAAATGTATTACACTTGAGTTGCCAAATAGATGGTTTATTTGACATCCTGTTCTTAAAATTTCTTCAATTCATCCTATACAGGGTGTTTCTGAAATGTGTGCTCTAACTTCATGAGAAAGTTCTGTACCAAAAAATATGACAATTTATTTTGGTTTTCTCAACTTTAGATTTTTAGGGGGACCCTAAAGTAGGCTAGGAAAATTTGCTTTTACGAATATTTTAAGAGTTCCTTGTCTGATTTTGATGATCTCGCAGACGGAAGAAACTTGTGATATCCTATCCACACCTGAATGTACAACAACGTCACATTCAAGATGTAAAACAAATAAAGAATTTTCTTCGCGGCAAACACGGACGCCTAAGTTTTGGTCTTCTTAACTTTCGGGAATGAACAAGGTGTCTGCAACTAACATGCTTGCCATTCCGGTTCTACAGTACTCCTTCAGAGTAATAAAGTGGGCAGTGTATGAGCTGCGCCAATTAGATACAGATATCCGCAAGATGATGAATATTTATTCGTTCCTCGTTTGTATCTCCTACGTTAACGGAGAGGCCGGGAACTCTTAAGCCTGGAGTGTATGCATAGAAGAGTAATGTAACATGCTCAGAATTTCGGATCCCATCTTGTGGTTCGTAAAACCTCATGAAACTACAGGAGTGGGCGCAGGATTGTTCAAGGCAGCAAGAAAAGCCGTAGGAGAACTCGGTCTCGTATTTGACACCAGGTGAGGAGGTCATGTACCCATGAAGAGTCTTTTACTTTACTTCTGCCAAATCGCCTGTTTACAAAAACTTCTTTAAACATAGACGAGGTCGGGCTTAAGCTACTTAATAATGTATACTTAATTACTAGTTTTAATTATTTTAATAACTGTCAGTCGTTAAATTATTACTTCTTTCAATTTTGCTACTGTAAAATTAATATTAATTTACATGACCGACTGTGTTCAGCTGAATACATTTAATTAATTGTAAAGGATTACCATAACGAAACAGCCTAGTTTCGCCAAGACCTCTTGCAGATGGAGTTATGTGAATAACACCCTAAAGGCTTAGACATATAATATGGCTACGGTTGGAAACTTAATCTCGCATCTTTCATATGTTTAAATTAAAGTATCTAAAAACATTTGATAGAGTACAATATCGTGTTTTACATGAAGCTACTCTCTATTCTGTATCAACTATATGCATTTAAAATGAACCGTTAAATTATATTCGTGGATCAAAACAAATATCACTATCGGAGGTCAAAATATTGACGGAAAGGGTGATTATTATACAGGGTGTTCCATAATTAAATACCTTTCATCATGGGGGTGATAGAACTATAACAAATAAGTTGAGTTTTATATATAAACATTTGCCTAAAATCAGTTCATAAGGAAGATACAACCCCTAAGTACGACATAGTTATTTGCCAATAAATTCGAAGTGTCTCAAGTTGCGAAAATTAAATTTTAACAATTTTTTAGTTTCATAATATTACATATTTTGTCAAATTCTTATCTAAATATCATGATTGGCTACAGAGGGGGTAGAGGTGAATTTTCGACAACTTTTTGTGTTATTTCTTTTTGGACATTTAAAACGAAGAAAGGTACCAGTGTTAAAAATTGTATTAAATAGGTGCTCTTACTAAATTTCGATAAGAGTTATTTGTATTTTAATATTGCAATATAGGATGGGTATAGTATAATGGCTAGGTAACTATATACCTCTAAAAAAATAATTCCACAATATTTTTAACTATATTTTTTTAAGAGAATTATGTAATTTCAGGGAAAAAAACATTGTTTTTTTTTACAATTATTTTATTATTAATATTATTTTAAGTTTGTCTTAGGAAGTTCAGATGATGATTAAGAATAAAAAATAATTTTAAAAAGACTTAAAACTAACAACACAGTTAATTTGTATTGATGTTTCAAAACATTTTCAATGAAAATCCTCGCGGTTAGTCGTCAAAGATAAAACATAGGTCCTCTAATATTTCCCGAGTTTCCCGTGGATTCACATAATATATAATGTTTAGACGCAAGAAACATTTTAATCGATTTATTTTGTACAAAAATTATTTACTTCGTTTAGAAATATAATCACTATTTTAAATTCATTGCAAATTCTTGTTTTTGAATTCGTTTCGTACTTAATATTTCTGAGGTTTTATATACTCTCAGATGAAATTTTGAAAATTCCTATTTCCTACTGGCTCAGTATAAAAAACCCAGTTCCGTTAAATCTGGACCATTTGCTGGCTATTTCAAAGAACCTCTTCTCCAACCGATCCTACAAATCTCTTATTACTTTGCCTTACAAATAAAACGTAATATGGAGTTCCAGCTTTCTGAAATTATAAATTGGGTCCTTGAGCCCCGCGCACTAGAGGCCAGGTCGCAATGTCCATTAGATTATACAGAGTATTATATATATATCCTGCCGCGCACTGGTAGAAACAGCCGGTGAATTGCGACGACCAACGAAAACTCGAGCAGTGCACACGCAGCCAGCTTGGCGCTCGACCAGTGGTATACCCCAAATTTAATAGGTGGCCGCGCACTAGCAGTCGACTACACACACACACAGCACATAGCGGCCAGTACAGCAAAATCCGTACAGAAACATTGTCAGGCGTTAAAACTTACGACAAGTATAGCTTGTGTTTATCCTTTCTTCCTTACCGACTCTACGTGCTTGCTGGCCGTTCTAGGTTTGTCGTGTTCTCGATTGGGTATATCCTGGCCACGACGGCCATGGCCGCTAGTGCGCGGACATTCCTAGATGTCATCTGGGTCATCTCACTAAATTTCTGTCTTCAATCGTTATCATCTTTATGAAGATGGTGAAATATTTAGGTCTGAGAAGGGTGGAATTTCTGGAACATCATTATTTTGTGTAATGAACCAGGGACGAGGTTCGTCAATTTAGACAAGTTACAACTGAGGTGGTAAAATTAATAGAGAAATTACCAATTGCTTCTGTTCAGGTGACCCCATCTTGAACTCTAGTTCGGTGTATTTTTTTTTTAACCACGGAAACAGTCTCTGTGACTTTATGTTACACGTCTTTCAGGATGCCTATTACAATGGCATCAGTCCAAGCGTATTGATTTCGACCTCCACGTGGAGTTCGAAATCAGTACGCTTGGACTGATGATAATTAATTCTGTTCTTTCCTTTCGAGAAATAGCTTCACTCGCACCTTTTACTATGAATAACAGCAATTTAACGTTAATTGGATATTTACATCTCAGAAACCAAAACCAGTTGTTTTGTACCAAATAAAAAAGAAGAAAGAGACAATTTAAAATATTCATATTTGATTTAATTGAAAAACAGGAATTATTTTACTCTGTCTCAGTAATGGGTGACCTGATTTAAGTTTTCTTTGCGTCAAAATATTGCGCCTTTAGAATTGCGAATGAGAGGAGAGACTGTCGCTAATCAATTAATTATTCTAATCTCCTTCTTTATAAATAGCCATCTTTTTAACCAATACTGATACTTATTTTGGCTCAGAAAATAAAAAAGTTGGATGTTTTAATATGAACACGGTACTACCGCGAGAATGTCCTTTTTTTGAAATAACTTCGTATGGTATTTTAGTAATCAGAAAAATTTGGAAAATCGAATTATTTTGAAATATACAGGGTGTCATATTTAATAAACTAAGTAAGATGTCATATTTCTTAAGCACAACGCGCAATTGTTTTCTTGAATCAAAATTCTGCGAACAAAATTAATTAATGAAGGTCTTTACCATTACCTTCTGATAACTTCAAAAACACTGGATTAGATTTGCAGGAAACAACTACTTGGCGGACAGAAGCCCCGACCTGCGTTGAATTAAACCTGGAAGTCTTGTTTGATAGCTAAGATCATTTGTCAATTCCTTACTAGACATAGACCAGTTTCGAATTTGTTATGTTCTCATCAGTATGCCATAAGTAAGGGAAAATACAAATAATACTAGCAAACCAGGCTAGCCTAAAGCAGACTAAGCAAGTCAGACATAGTGGGTGATCAGTGCTACTACCCCTCATACATTACTGATGCCTTAGTGACTGATAGCGACCTGCTTTGCATCAGTGATGTCTGACGGGTAGTAGCACTGACCACCAGAGGTCTAGTGACGAATTGACAAATGATCTTAGCTACCAAACAAGATTTGCAGGTTTAGTTCAATGCAGGTCGGGGCTTTTGTCCGCCGAGTAGTTGTTTCCTGCAAATCTTATTCAGTATATAGTTTAGCCCATGTCTGACGGGTAGTAACACTGATCACCAGAGGAATACACTTATCACCAACTTCAAAAATAACCAAGTTATTCCAAAAAAGGATATTTTCGTGTGATGATCATATACAGATTCCTGAAAATGTTCACACTTTGACTGTTATTCTAGATAAGACTATCATTTTGTTATATTTTTCGCTACACCAATTACTTCTTGTTTGTTATTTACGAAATAATTGGAATTGCCAATTTTATCTTACTTACCTTTTTCACCATTATTATTTATAGGAAACTAACCTTTGACACCCTTTACTTTGGCCAGAAAATTTATTTTATAGACATAACAGCATTTAAAGGACAGGTGGGTATAGTGTGTGACAAACATACTTATTATTTTTTTATCTGAAAAACGTGAACTAAATAGAATAGGGAAAACATAACTGAGTAGTGAATTCCATAACATTGTTGTTCTGTTAGAACATATGCCTAGGAAAGTGACGTCCGGCTCTTATGGTTAGTAATAGATACTACACTCTGTCTAGTAGTCGTTCACAATCGTATTAACTATGCACCTTCTGTTGAGTAATGTCCGTAGAAATAACCATAAAAAAGTTTAATATTACCATTAAGTTTATAAATATATTTATTCTGTCAATGATATTACCAACAATATCATATTTATTGCTCAGCAAAATATTACTTGGTGTTACAATTCACAACTTCACTATTTATAATAAATTAATATAATATATGTATTTAGCGTGGACAGTAAAGCCACAAAGCTAATGTAGAGATAACATTTAAATTCATCTCAGAGAACGTTAACTCAATAAACACCATAAATCCCGGTGCATTTCTATGAAGAACACTGTTTTAAATTAGTCATAAGCTTTATGTGGCGTAGAAACCGGGTTATTGGTAACTGTGAGAAAGGTTGAAATGGCAATAGGGTGCCATGCCTCAGATTTAATCGCTTTTAACAACTGAAATTTCCTGAGGGTTACTGCCAGAGGAAGCCGACTTACATCAAGTAGCCAGAAATGTAATTTATAAGAGATTTATCGACATCTAACTAGTGATGTCTATAAGCATTGAGCAATGTTAGTTGATTTTTACCATAATGGAAAGAAACGACCAGTTGAGATTATTGGATGAAAAATTTTGCCCCTTCCCAGAAACAAATAAGATAATTTTGTCACTGTAGGACATAATTTTCATCCGCCAAAATAATTGAAAATTAAAATGTCGATAAAAACGAACGAAAACTACTTTAAATTGACCAGTTACTCCTTACCGAAATACAATGTTGTTCCTTAGACTGGAATTTAGCACATTTTCTTTTACAATCTTAAATTCAAAATTTTTATGTCATTATTGTCCAAAAAAATCTTCTTCTGAAATACTTTTATTCTGAAATACTGACAATCTTTTCTTCCTACAAGCTCACTATCTTTTATACAGTGTGTCCTTTTTATGGAGTTCACAATACTTGTAAATTTTTTAAGTTTCACAAAAGTCATTCTTTATAAAAAGTTGTGCTTATTTTGAAATAGCTGGAAAGGTTTTTTGGGTAAAAGGTCCCATGTTTAAAAGAAAACTAGTTTTTCAACTTGCCAACGTTTTGGTAATTTTATTACCTTCTTCAGGGCACTACAAAATATAAAATTATGAAACAAAACAATTCATGAAAATATACTAAAAAAATATACTTGTTTAAGGCACTAAAATGTAAATTAAAAGGGTTAAATAAATTAAACAACAAAAAAAAAGAAAATTTTTTAAAATATTTATTTATTTATAGCGATTTTGTTTACACGCAACAATTACTTACATTATAATTTAGTTTTCAGCGTACTGTATAAAAATACATAAAATTGCAGGTAAATGTGGATATAAATTTTGTACTTGGGTTTTATTGTTGGTGATTGTATATTTATACATAAAAATATATGTATCAATATAACTGAACGTCGTTGTATTGAATAGTACTATTTGCCAGTTCTGAAGTGAATAAGCTATTTTATCTTCATCATTGATTGTGACAAGAAGTGACAAAAAATGTTTAATAAAAAGGAAGTATAGAACGTATATAAATAACAGTAGTAGAAAAAAGAAAAAAGAGAAAAAAAAGAGAAAAAAAAAAGAGAGGGAAAAAATCTTAAAAAATATTTTAAACTATACTATTTAAAACAAAAGATCATTAGATAATTCAATGCGTTGTCATAATTTTTTTATTTTTTTATTTTGTTGATTAAATTAAAGTAGCAAGCATTTAAGTTTTCTGTGTCTTTTCTAGAATTTATTGATTTAAATTTTTTAATATTAATCATTTCTTGACATTTTCTCTTTTCAAGGTTTGAATTGCTTACCTATAAATGTGGTTTCATTAAAGTTAAATTCATGTTCAGAAAAAATTGCAGTGTTCAACCAACGAAGTGATATTTATTTTGGTTTTATTTTTGAAATCCCTCCTGTGTTCTTTTTTCTTATTTTTAGATATTGTTACGTGTTTGCTATCCACATAAACACCTATACTCGTAGATTCGATCATTGAAAGTCCAGATAACACTTACTCACTACTTTATTTACTAATTAACAATTAACAACAATAGATTAATTACTGTCTTAACTATAATCACACTTGAACACTTATAAGTCTCTTTCTTATTTCTTCTTTACTCGTTCACGTTCAACTTAAGACTGAGTATCGGCCTACCGTGCGTCTTATTTATACATTCATTCACACGGTCTAGAGCATTCCAGAATATTCCTGGCCGTTCGCGTACAATTCCAGTCTCATTTAACCAGTCTACACAGTCCAGTGGCGTAACACTGCCTCCTCCTTAAGCCCTAACGTCCCGATCAGGCAATTCATTGTTCCCTGCATACTTAGCTAGTCTCTCTATATGCACCGCCTTCATTTTGGATTTTAGACTTTGCTGAATCCTATATACAACGTCGTTTAGTCTGACAACGACAGTGTAAAGACCTTCCCAGGGCGGGTGAAGCTTGGGGACCTACCTTTCTTTCATTGTGGGTTATATAGCCAAATCAAGTCTGCCACCTGGTACCCTCCTGAATTAGCCTTAAGATCATAACGAACCTTCAAACGGTCACTTATTATTATAATTCGCTCAAAACGAGCCCTGGCGTTATATTGCTTATTTCTTATTTGTGGCCGCGCAAACTTCACATTGGCGGCACCAGGCCTCCACATCTTGACGACTGTTTACCCAGTAGAAACGTTCTCTTACTTTTGTCAGGGTTTTGTTGATACCAAAGTGTCCGCCAGACGTTCCATTATGCACTTGCTGACGTACATTTGCTACGTGACACCTGGGGATTAACAATTTCAAAGTAACTTTCCTCCCATCTGGACTTTTCCACGCTCTCTTCAGTAGTCCATCCTCTACTATAAGGGAGTCCCGTTGTGCCCATAAAGCTTTTAGCCCCACTGATTTATTTGAAATGTCCTTTCAATCGGGTCGGGTTCCTCTTTCTTTCCATTTCAGAATAGGACCAGTTTCGTTATTGTTTAACTGCGCTTCCCTTAATGACTCTTTTGTCCAATAATCCGGAACATCAATCTTAACGGTCTTCATTATTTGTACATTTTGCCGTTTTTCCTTACGGTGGCAAGGCTTGCAGTCTTTCTGACACGGTCTTTTGAAAAGGCCATATGCTATATTCCCCGAAGTACCAGCTCGCCAGTTTTCCTGCGGCTTCTCTATTACTGCGACATGCACTCTCTCAGGGCTGCGCTGACGACAGTTATTCTGAATATGGCCCACTCTGCCACACTTATAACAGCGCAAGTCTCCTCCACTCTGTCTCCCACTACTTTGCTGTTGGTTTTGTCTCAGCTGGAGATTCGAGTTTATCAGTAGTTACATGGTCTTTTGTGCTTCGGACATTATATCTTGAATGGTGAGCTCATGACAGTTTCTCTTAATATGGCCCAATTTGCCACACTTGTAACAACGGATGCCTCCATTCGACCTCCCACTACTTTGTTGTTGGTCTTGTCTCTGCTGGGAATTCGATTTTGGCTTGTCTTCCTCTACACTCACAGCTCGTACTCTCTGATTTGATTGTATGGTATCCTTATAGGCAGCCTCAATCTCCAGTGCATGGACTAAAGCCTCACTACTAAGCTTATGCCTGGCCAACTTTGGTGGCGTAACAATATCTACTAGTTTGTCCAATATAACTTTTATCGCTATCTTTACAAGGTATTTTATAGATTATATTAGAATGTAAGTCTGTTGGTGTTTTTGTTTTTAAACGTGTAAATAAATTCTTTTTTATTGTGTTTTCGCTTTTTGACACGATATTGATTTTATCAGACGTTAACACTTTTTTTAATTTTTCAAAAAGATTCTTAACACAAGGTATTTTAAAATAATATTTTTGTTATACCATCGGAGGCGCATTAAGTTGTCTGTTACTCTTCTGATGTAGAAATAATGAACTACTATTAAACAACTAGCATATGTAATGTAATGTAATCTGACTATATTTTCATTTTGTATATTAAAATTATAAAATGACTTGTATAATAAGCACTAGAACGAATTGACTATGTAAAAGAAATAATGTTTCTTAGTAGAACAGAAATAATGAACTACTAATAAACAACTAATTATCTGGCTAAACTGTATGATTTTAGAATTGACTGTATTAAATTTACTCCATTTGACTGTCTATCTTATTCTTTGTGCATTAACAAGTTTTGATATAAATTATTTATTGCACTTACCTGATGCACTGAAATATCAGATTCCTTCAATGTCAGCGCAAATATTAAATAAATCCTAATTAAAAATTAATGCTTCTGCACCTTTAAAAATATTAAATGTAGTTTTAACTGTGTCCGTATTTTTAGGTTTTTATAATTGTTTTCTGCAATATGTAGTAAAATGCCTAATTTAATAATTTATTATACATGTTTTAATTAAGCTCATTATTTTTATATCAAATCGTAAAGTGTTTTAATCATTTAACTTATAATATTCTAAATGAGGGGTCTTTCAACTTGCCGCCCCTCGCTTCGTTTTCATCCTAGTTTTGCTGGCACACAAATTTTATATCGAGCACAGCCTAGCAAAATTGGTTAGACTAGTACAACTTTTAGTAATAAATAAATAAGTGTTGGGGTGGTGGGGTTACAGATTGAAGCTGTTGGGGGCTTAATGTGAAATGGGAGGAGGCATTTCACATTAAATTGAAAACTCTGGTACATTGCTTATACATTAGACTTCTGACCAAGGGGTTCCGGGTTCGAATACTGGCTAGGGAATGGATGTATAGTGTCATTTTTAAAATACCAAAACGTTAGCACAGTTAGCTAGAGTGTTGTTATGTGGCAAAATGCGACAAGTCACTGACTATCTCTCCTGAGTTCGAGTCTCAGTTGCGGCATCTGGCAAATGTCGGAAGGAATAGGTGTTGTGTGTGCTTGTCTTGGTCGAGTGGTGGAATAGCAATATGCTAAACTCCACCAAGATGTTAATATAAATAAAAATGTTAATATAAAAAAATGTTAATATAAAAAAATAGCTTACAGCAAGCACAGTTTGGTACAGTCACTCCCAAAGCTAGCACATTTAAAGGGTGGTAATGTGAGGGGTTAATATTTTCTTCTCAGACCCCCCCTCCCATCACGCCCTATTTGTTTGGAATTTATGAACACAATTCCCACACTTAATAATAATAATGGTTAGTCATTTCGTGGGCAGATTGACGCTAGCCGCCTCCAGTTCATACTAAATTTTCGAAATTCTGGCACAAATAGCCCACAGCAAGCACAGTCTGGCACAACCGTTTTTAAAACTACGACGTCTACTACAAGGAGATATAAGTATATAAAGGGGCTAATGACAATTTGCTCCCTTCCCCCGAAATGACTGGCCATAATCTTCTAAGATATCAATGTGTTAATAGCAACAGTTTTGTGCTATTCTATGCTAGGTGTGGAAATTGTGTTCTTAAATTTTAAACAGTTAGGTTTTGATCAGAGGGGCTGAGAAGAAACTATTAACCATTTATATGACCACCCTTGTAAATATGCTAGCTTTAGGAGTGAATGTGACAAACTATGCTTGCTATAGGCTATTTGTACCAGAGTTTACAAAACTTAGTATGAATAAGGGGCTAGCGACAATCTTATCCCACCAAATACAACCCTTATTTATTACGTAAAGGTGTGCTAATCGTAAAATTAATTGTGTTAGGTTGTGCTCGATGTAATTTGTGTGTAAGCAAAACTGGGGTGGAAAGTACTTTGGGGTAAGTTGATTGACCCCTAAATGATACTACTTTTATCTGAAAAAATATTTGATGTAGCTAATTATAATAAGGTTTTATTCAATTTTATTTCAACAATGAGGAGTCAGTACTAAAATATAATGTTTTTACATATTTAAGTTTTTAAACTTTTAAGTACAAAAAAGAAACTGTTCCTTCTTTACTTGCCCTAAGGATAAACAACATAATGGCTTAAGACAGTAATATATTTTTAAATTTTTTAGAGCAAATAAATATATGATCCCTGTCAAAATTACATGGTGTTAGAAAATATCATTCTCTAGTAAATATTTGATGTTTTCAAAATAAATGGATTGTGAAATAATAAGTAGTGCATGTAATAATCATTATGCTTCATTTAACCTGACATTAAATTAATGGGGTGTTAGACACGCAAGAATTTCATTACCTATTTAATTATCTTATATAAAGGTTTATTTGCTTTATAAATAGCCATAGTTAACTATAAATTATTTATACATATATCACAATTATAACACGACGTCAAATTAGTGGTGTCTTTTTAATTCATATGAGTCTTTTTTTAGATGCACGCATATTATAAATGCTACTTTATATTATGTCTAAATTAAAACTATTTTTCTCATGAATATTTAAAACATACTGAATAAAGAAACTGTGCATCTATTAGTTGTATTAGAAAGTCTACAAGTTGTAAACGGAAATCTACACTGTATTTTCCAGCTAGCGGTTTTTTCAATATAGACTGGCATTTCAAATGTTCAGTTTAAAAATAAATTTAATTTATGAACTAATAACGAATAATATTTTACTGGGAAAATAAAATAATCCGCCTAAGCGACAAAATAGTAAATAATTTTCATTCCTTAATTAATTCCCTAACTGGCAATATTACTATGAATTAATTTTGTAATGTTTAACTAATTATTCCTATTCTAACTAATTATTCGTTAAACAATTACTTGTAACAGTACAGGGCTTAAATATCTGATATCAATAAATGTTTAAAATATGCAGGGTGTACCCAAGAGATTTATAAACAAAATAAATGATATACCTGTGATAAATAATCTTATCTGCATTAAATAATGTTAAACTGTAGTTGAACTTTAAATAACTGTCATTAACAATATCAAAAATACCTACATAATAACTACTAGAAATAAATAGGAATAACTATTTCACATTTAATTAATAAATTAAAGGGTGTCCGGTTCAAACTTGCTAAGTGCCAAATTTTCTCATTTAAAGTTATTTAGGTAAAAACATTGGTTATATCCCAGAAAAAATGCTAAGCTTACATTATTAGGAAACTTTTTTGGAGACTAATATTTTGGTCTAGAAACGAATGCTCAACAGTCTTTGTTTTCGAGATATACGAGGTGAATTTTATTTTTTTATGGCAGCCATATTGAATTTTTCGTTTTTCAGATTGCGCTTAGAAAGAGCTTTCAAATTATGTATTACATGCTGAGGAAAAATTGTTTTACAAGGGACTAATTTAAGAAATGTTATCCATTGCTTAACAAAAGAAAATAGTAGGCCATGCAAAATCAAAGAGTTTTTGTAAATCCAGAGGCAAGGAAAGTGCTTATTGAGACGGCAACTAATTATTATCTATGTACTTAAAATCCACGTAAATTGCTTTATTTGTACAATTTTCTAAAAATATCAATTTTTTGCCGATCATTAAGTTTTATTCGACGTAAAATTGTCAATAAATTGTTCAAAATTTGAACAAAGAAATCCTCTTCATGAAGGGCATTTTTTTATGCAAAGTAGTTAGTAATTAGTAAAATTTGAAAAAATGTGACCAATTTCACACATAACTTTCAGTAAAATTTAGTAGGCTGTGGTTTAAAACAAATAATAAGCAATACTGCTAGTTGACAGTTGTGCACTAAATAGTAGTGGCATTATTGTAAATTGTTCAAGAATACTTATTATTACTGTTCAAGAGTGTGATTATTACAAAATGATGCAGAAATTCTCAAATGAAGAGAAATTTGAAGTGTTAGAATATTATTTAACAGTAAATAGAAATTCGCAAAATGCGTTGGCTTTCTATTTAGAAGATTTGAATTTTGTCGTTCATTTAATCAGAAATTTATTTTAATTTTTTTTTTTTAATTATTTAAATACAAAATCCAACAGGCAGGAGCCCAATTACAGGATTAGGTACATTGAAATTATGTATAGATAAATACACAATAAACAATTTTGAAAGTTACAAAAAATTTCTTAATGAAATATATAATAGATACGAACAAAACGTATACAATTCTATATACACATATAAATATACACTTGTACATATACATACATTATATATATATATATATATATATATATATATATATATATATATATATATATATATATATATATATATATATATATATATATATATATATATATATATATATATATATATATATATATTGTTTTTCAGGTTTTCGCGGGTGGTGAATGTTAAATTCGTTTTCCGGGTATACTCCCGCGTAGGTGATAGGTCCCGAGAGGGACCGTGGTTGTCTGAACGACGTTTCGGCAGAATCTCATCTGCCATCTTCAGGTTCATTACTTTTGGTAAATTGGAAATTTCAGTTCGAGTAACCAGAAGCCGCAGCAAGCAGTTATCTGTTAGGTCTCCATTCCGATATATTTTCCGAGATATTGGGGTGCAAAGTGTCAGAATATTCCATTTTCCCACTGCCTTTTGCAGTATTTATTCACAATTTTTTTAATTTATTAATATCAGTGGGATTCTTTGAACGGTTATAAATACCTCAACACATTCAATTTAATAATATTTGCCTGCTGTATTCCTTGAAAATTGCACCAAAATATAATACAATATTCCAAACTGTTTTACAGGTTGCAGCTGAATCTAGGGACTTTTTACCGTCATATTAGCAACTTGGACGAACAATTAGTATTTTCCGAAATAGTTATTCACGTAATAAAACCGGTAAGTGATTCTTTACTGGGCGAGCTAACAGTTTCCAGGGCTTATAGCGAGCCCTCAAAGCCAGTGAGCCTAGTAAAGACACTTTCCGGGTGTGTTGCATACAATGTTATTTCTGAAACCGTTCTTACTTGTCTTGAAAAACTTTTAACTGTTTAACAAATTCATAAAATTCAACTGACAGATGTCAGACGCTTACTTTCAAAGAAGACTGGACTAATCATTTTTAATTGTTCTGAGATACTATTGTTAACCAAAAGTGACATAAGGGATCGTGTCCCTATGTCACTTTACTGGGCTAGACCAGCAAATTATATATGTTCCACTCAAAAATTTTACCAAAAGTAATGAACTTTCTAGACAGTTGCAGAAAAAGTACTTTTCAGACTTTCAAACAAGAATGAAACATGCTGTCATGATATTGTTAGTAGATTGTGTCAAAGTGACGTGAAGTCGATTACGATCAGATTTTTCAATTAAAATAGAGATAATAAATAAAAATTTATTATTTCTTCTTACAATCGAATAAAAAAATAGTCTATGACACACACGGACGAAAGTGTTTTTCGTACTCATATGGCTTCGCCTCGTCCAGCAATTTTTCGTAATCAAGAGAAACTGCATTTTTCGTCCTTGTGTCATAAATAGAGCTGGCATATCGATCCGCAAGTCATGGACGGTGCCAGGTAGAGAAATACCTAAATACGTAAACGAGACTTACTATTTTAGCTAAGAGTAACATTTGATTTTAGTCTATTGTTATGCCACGTGGTGTGTACAACGTAGTTTATTCCTCTCCGTTGTATTGTTGATAATTTTATTTGTTTTATTTTATTCTTGATATTAATTTAATAATAAAGTATATCAGACCTGCCTAAAGGTAAAAGACGGCCATACGCTGACAAAGTGAATAAATTTATCAGTGAATTCCCAATTCCAATTTAATCAGCTTTATTTCTTATTTTATATACATTTGTAATTAAGTCTACGTTTTATTTTATTTATTTCATACATAAATATATAAAAACAAACAAACAATATAACATGAGGGACAAAGTTGACAAAAAATGGTATCCAGCCAGGACGACAATATCGTCCAGGTACGGCTGGGCCCTCCTGGTTGCTGGTATTGTGGCAACTCTTGGCATTTTATCATTGTGCATGGAGGCATTTTCCTGCATAGAAACAAACAGTGCATTATAATTCATAAAACATAAAAAAAAATAATAATTAAACAGTTAGTTTACAGAGAACATGTGGGTGATTGTATGTACACAGGAAAAATTCCAAAAAACCTGCTCAAAATAATGATTTTTTTATTTTGAAAATAAAAATTTACTTTCCGTCCGCGGTGGGTTTTGGAGTAAGGAAGGCGTGTCTACGCATTGTAAGACGCGAATTCTCGGATTTATTCTATAATAGTGCTATAATAATTTGTAAGGTATGCGAGACAGACCTGATGTGCTGGGACAAACGTGATTTTAAACGTCGTCGCGTAAATTCATCACATAAAACTTAAAAAAATGGCGTGCCTTCGACAACACAGTTTATGTTCGATTTACTCTTAATGCTGATTGCCTGTGATGTTCCGCTGCACGTCCTCAACATTTCAGGAGTTCTGGAATAAATACAATCCCAAGGTGACGTTACCCAAATCGCACAACGTTGCTTAACTACGTACCAACTGTAAAGGAAGACATTGAAAATAAGATCAAATGTGTACTAAAAATACATGGCTCTGGTTATGTATTGACGAGACGGCAGATTGTAAAAAAAATCTATGTTAAATGTTATAGTACGTGTGCTGGACCCTCTTAAACCGACATTTCCACTGTCACTAGCTAGCAGAAGACTAACTGAGTGTACTGGCCAAACAATTACGCGGGTGGTGCTGGAGGCGTTAAACAAATTTGACCTGGCAAAAAGTCATGTCTTGATGTTTGTGACCGATGGTGCCGCGACGATGCGTTTGGTAGGCCGTTCTCCTCAAGAACACGGTGGTAGTTTGGTATATGTTACGTGTAATGTGCATGCTTTACATCTTGTGGCAGAAACTATTTGACAAGGTTTTCCAGAGGTAGATGCATTAATACCAAGTACAGAAAAGTGTTTCTTAAATCCCCTAAACGTCCTCGCGCATGTCATAGCATACATGATGCTGCAATGTTTTTACAGATCTTTTCCAGTTTGTGATAACCAAGTTAGTTAAGAGGGTAAGTTTTGCATACATTGTTATAAATTGTAACAGTTTATTGCTTTTATTACTAGTTATTTTCCTTTAGTACGTTTATTATGACGCGTACGCCTATGTCCTGCGGCACATTTTTGCCAACTCTAGTCATAAATAACTATTATGTAAAGTTAAGTCATATTTTCGTGCATTTTTCAACGAGTATAGGTTTCTTGTGAGTGGGTCTCTGTAGACACTCCACTGCGGCCTTCAGCAGGCCTATTGTGGCTCACACATAATTATATTTCACCCAATAAGTTCAGTCTCTTAACGAAACTGATAACTTTATTGGGTGAGAATGTGTCCAGATCCTCTAACAGTAGTTGCCCTTTGCCAAATATTGAGAATCGGATCCTCTCCACAGCGGGACAGGTACATAGGATGTGGTCTGCCTTCTCAAACGAATATAGCAGGCAAATATTATTAATGTGAATGTATAGGAATGTTTAAAAGTATTCAAAGAATCCCTATGGATATTAATAAACTAAAAAAAAATGTGAATAAATACAGCAATAGGCAGTGAGAAAATCAGACATTTTGCAATTTGAACCACAATATTTCGAAAAGTGTAGTCGAACGGGGATTTTTTACTTAAAATTCGTGTTCAGCAATCAAAAATGAGTCTGTAAGGATAAAAAAATCGGACTTTTTCTAATATACTTTTGACACTGCTTCCAAATTTTGTGCCCCCTCCCCCCTCTACGAAGCTCTTGGATCCACTCTTGTCCGCTACAGTTCTATAAATAATGTTAAAAAGAAGCTAGATGAAGGTTCATTTAGACCACGAATTTTTTAATATAATCTGGATCTCTGATACAATACTAATAAAATATCCCCTACGTGTAGGCTGCCGTACTGTGGGCAATTTATATTGGCTACATATTAACCAAAACCAATTATAAAAGGTTATGAGACTGCGGATATTTAAATCGTGTTTACCACACAACGTGTGTGATTGTTTTTTAATGTTTTTATTTTCCAATCATTTAGCAGTATTTTTGATCAAGTGTTTAATTTTTTCCAATTATATAGTTATTATAGTGGGAATAATCTAATTACATTATCCTACTGAGAATATTTTATAGTAATTTGACATCTGTCATCAGTTTTGTCTCAAATTTTAAAAAGATGAACCAAGAACGATTTAGTTCAGCATCAGTGAAAGAAATTATCATACAAACTAAAGAAAATGCATGTAAAAATACTATAGTAAGTAATAATTCCATATGCAAACATTTCCTAATCATTTTGTCACGAAAGGGGTTACAAATTAGAGTAAAATATACGTCACGGACAAAACATTTACAAAAATTGTATTTTTATGTTCAAAACTTTAGCACAGTTTAATTTTGATGCACTATAAGTTTACTTTATTTAGTTTAAATTGAGACAATTGTTAAAAAAAAATGTTAAAAAGTAATACTTTGTTTTTCTTTCTCTTTTTTGGGACTTACTACCACATGAATAATTCCTCGTTATCTAAAAAATATAGTTAGTTACCCAATATATTACTGGAAAAAATAAACCTCTGCGCTTATGACTTTACGTCAAAAGATTAGTCAGAGGGTGATTTTTGACAACTAATATGAGACACAAAAATAATAATATAATTCCCTAACGTGTCGGAAAATAAATGTTTCCTTTTTCAAAGTTATTTATTTATATAAGGTTAGGTGAGCAGAATAGTTATATTAGAAAGGGTAAAATTGAAAAATCTAAAATTTGCTAAAATGCTTGGGAAAATGGACATAGAATGAACTGGGATTCAGCAAAAATTTTAATGAAAGAAGCGGACGGCAAAATAAAAATTAAGGCATTGGCAATAATATTACTGAATGAAGAAAAATGTTTATCCCATTGCTTTGCAGATTTTGGTACAATGCGGTTACCGATGTTAAAAGAAGAATTGAACAAAATTAATATTGTATAATTTTTTAAGTATCAACAGTTCTATTAAATATCTATAGATAATACATAAACAAATAATATGCATCAAGTTTCACGCTTGACATATTCTTAAAAAAGATAAATAACTTTGAAAAAGGAAATAGATTCATTTTCAGAAACGTTAGGGAATTATATTATAGACGGAGAGCTGGCTACATAAAAAAAGCAAGGTATAAGGTACATGAAATGTGAATAATAGCTAGAGAGGTTCCATTAGTGCTCCCGAACACCAAGTGGCCAGTCTGCCAGTGCGATTAGGAAGATTAAGGCGGGGGCGGACGGTCAAAGATGACAAATTTTACAATGAAAAAAATGATAATGCTCATGGATAAAAATTATTGGGAAGTGAAGTATTTGTTGCTACGAAACGCGGAAAATTATTGGCAGATGATTTCGTGGAAGAGAAATGGCCGGCAGACTTCAACAAAACGGCGTTATCTTTAGTGAGAAAAAAAATAATTAAAAATTTTTGAGAATGATTGTTAAACTGTTGATGTTGTTAATGGCAGACGAAAAAATGGAAGACAATATCGGGGCAGACTGTATTGAAGAGCACGGTCTCCAGCACGGTCTCGATCGCGCTTAACGAGTTAGTTCCGTACGATGCATTATAACGATTTATTATTTTCATAATTATATTATGAGGACAATAAGTTAACAATTCCTATATTATACAAGTGCTAAAAGATATGTTTACCATTAAAATAATTTTTTTATTAACAAATAATACAAATAAATTGTAGATTTATTCTATTTCGCTGTTTGTGTCGGATTCATCGTACTGCATAGTGCATATCTTCTTCGCTTTCGCAATCGATGTCATCCTCAGATTGGATTTCGTTAACATCTGTTGAAAAACAAAATTAAAAATTAAAAATGGCTATTAACAAATATAAGAACGAAAGCGTGTAGAAATATTTGCACCTTCAGGCTGTTCTTGATCGATAATAACGTCTTTAACGCTAGATGGTATCTGAGGTCCATCGATCCATTGGAACTGGTATTTGGAGTTGACTATTACCCATCCGCAGTCTTCTGGTACCAAATTAGTCGGAATTTTCTTGTGAGCGTGGCTCCACAATCTGGCGATATACATGGATCTTAAGAATTGTGGTCTTAATTCAGCTGCACAAGGAGGTATAGATGAAGCTTCAAAATTTTGTAGGTTTTTTTTTTTGAAATGGTTCGTTGACGTTATTGACTGTATTTTTTAAAAAAAAGCGCAAAACGAGCATTATCTACGGAATCAAGTGATTTCATCGTATAAAGTGAACAAACAAATTTTTCAATATTTCGAAATACAGTAAGTCTATCACAATCTTCATTGCTTAATTCAGCAAATGCGCGTTGAAATTGTTCGCTTAACAGTAATAATTTTAAAGGACGCTGTTTTCCTTTTCTAAAAAAAGCTGGATTGAAATCACATCCAGTGAATGCATGAAACCCTGATAAAAATTTACAAAATAATTCTCCGTATCTATCATAAAGTGCTGACAAGTCAATTATACGCTGTTTGCTTAAAATACCCGTTTGAATTAAAACTTTACTATTCTTTTTTAGCTTATCCATGTTGGCTAGCATTATAATAAGTATGTCCGTGTCGGAACATTTTATTATAATGTTAGCTTCCTCCAGAATATTGCACGCATGAAAAACTATTTTCGTATCAGCTTCTTCATGAGCTTCTAGTCTGCCCCTTCCATGTTTTCGTCTGCCATTGACAACATAGCTTCCTCAACAGTTTAACAATCATTCTCAAAAATTTTTAATCATGAGGCTTATCACTTTTTTCTCACTAAAGATAACGCCGCTTTGTTTGCCGGCCATTTCTCTTCCACGAAATCGTCTGCCAATAATTTTCCGCGTTTCGTAGCCACAAATACTTCACTTCCCAATAATTTTTATCCATGAGCATTATCATTTTTTTCATTGTAAAATTTGTCATCTTTGACCGTCCGCCCCCGCCTTAATCTTCCTAATCGCGCTGGCAGACTGGCCACTCGGTGTTCGGGACCGCTAATGGAACCTCTCTAGCTATTCACATTTCATGTACCTTATACCTTGCTTTCTTATGTAGTCAGCTCTTAGACTATTATTTTTGTGTCTCATATTAGTTGTCAAAAAGCACCCTCTGACTAATTTTTTGACGTAAAGTCACAAGTGCAGAGGTTTATTTTTTGAGTAACATACTGTTTAACTATTTATATTTTTTTAGATAACGAAGGTGGCAGTATGTCCCAAAAAATAGAAAGAAAAACTTAGAGAATGCCACAAATGACGTTCAGACAATATTTATATTTTGTATTTAAACATTAAAAAATAATGTTTCGAATACCATTCAAACTTGTTGCTATTCGAAAATAGCCAGTAGAGCCCTAAAGGCTCTCTTGTTTATTACTAAGCAACAAGTTTTCGAAAAACTGTCGAATTATTTTCAATTTATTCTCATTTTCTTGTGATATTACCACTGATTATTGGCAGCTAGCAGATAAGTTGTGTTATTATCACAGTCGTGTATTACAAATTAGTTAAGATTATTTGAAGAAAAAAATATTTAGCATTTGAGAAGAGAAAAACGACTCGATTTAAAAATGTTTTATTATAAATAATTACAAAACAATCCAGCTTTTAAAGAAAACCTATTGGTGTTTGAATATTATTAGACTTACGAACTAACGTTACACCTTTTTCTTTTTTTTTTCTGATTGAACTGTCACAACCAGGAACCAAACAATTTATTTTTAATTAAGAGTACAGAGAAGTTTTACACTACACAAAAACCACAAAATGCCTCTCAAATCTAATAAATACAAAACAAATATAATAAAACTAAAAAATCAGGCAAAAAAGTACAATAACTAATAAATCACATAAACAAATCGTCCAAAGATGACAATTGACAAGTCGAAACTCCGTGTGGCAACGCGAAATCACTAATTTTTATCAATAATAAATTGAGATGTAACTAAATTGCCCACAGTATGGCGACCCCCTGTACAGGGACATTTTCTCAAGATCAAGCAACATCCATTGGATATCCAGATTTATATTTAAAAATTCGTGATTTAGACTATTCACTTTGGATGATCATCCTGAATAAATCATCCATGGTAAATGCATCGTTGTGGGAAAAATTATGTGTAGTGCTTACAATTTTGACATATTTTATTACAAAGAAACGGCGTTCTTCCGATAAAGATACTTTTATGACAATATTTGGAAATTCCTAACATTACAGTCTGGCAACATTACAAGCATATGGTTTGTTGCAAGATCGCTATTCCAGTTACATATCCCTGCTGTCGCACTGCACATGTTTAGATTGTTCACTTCGAATGATTCATCCATGATGGTTCACTGGAGCTTGGTCCTACTTTATCTTAGGTGATCGTTTTTGATGATTGATGTTTTAGATTATTAACTTATTTTCCAGGATGATCATCCAAAGTAAACTGTTTAAATGCGCCTTGAGGCATCATTAGACTGAATATATTTTTTTTTCAGCAACATCCACTTACAATACACCGTTTCAAAGATCTTTTAATTACATATATATTTTGTTATTTATATCTAATCGTAACCATTTTTGAGTTACAAATAAACTTTCTTAAAAAAATTATTTTAAATCTTGTTCCTAGACACGCACAGTTTACTCGATCTAGAAAATACCAAAAACGCGTCATATACACCCAGCTAAAAATTTGTTTGTCTAATTGGTTCTGTAATTAATATGGAAAATGTAACAAACTTACATTGACAAAAAAAAGTTTTTAATGAAATCAGTATCAAATTAGAATAATGTTTTCACGGGGGTAAAAATTTATTGTTGTGCTAATGTAACACATCATTTTTACAAAACGCGCATAGTTTACTGAAAATACGCCAAATTCCTTTAGTATTTGTTTACTCGAACCAACTCTGGAAAACACCTCACACAGCGACAAATGAACGGCCGACGAACAATAAGCTCTTAAATCCTGCCCATTACAGTGTAATGCCTTTGTAGCACCTCGCGACATTACGAAACAATCAGCAGAATATTAAGCAGCGCATGGATGAATGGCACGATCATGAATGAAAAGTGCTTTGTTTGCGAATTGAGCTTTAAACCTCGACCTCTAGACGTGGGAGCTTTAATAGGTATTATAGGAGTACAGAACATATGTATCTGGTAAATTTTTTTACGTTTAATGATGGATAATCTCAGAACAGTAATCTAATATGAAATTATGTACAGTGTAATCAAAATAATTTTGAATTTGTCTTTATTATTGAACTAGAAAAAATTATGAAATAATATTAATATTTTTCATAAGACTGAATACCAGAACATAACACCACAGATAATACAACTCCTTATATCAACTAAAGATACCTTGATATACCTAGAACAGAAGGGGGCTACACATTTAGAAACAACAGACACACACCCAATATTCGAATACGCTCGGATTAACTTCGGTTTTAGAAAAGATCTCTGCTCCTAAACCGGGAATCGTATCTAGAACCCGGGGATGAGAGGCAAGTGTCCTTACCGCTCGATCACGACGCCACTGTATATACAAATGGACACGAAAAAGATTACATTTGGTAGCTGTGGGTATAAAATATATTCAAAATTGATTATTTTAATCTGACCAGGTCGGAAAATTGAAGCCGTTTTCAGTAGCCAGTTTTTGTGCATAGGTTTTTATCTATCAATCTTGTGCTCCTGAATTCATTTCTTTTACTCTTCACATCTCCTGTCGTTTGGGCATTAGAAAATGGCGGGCGGGGAGGGGTCCTGAAGCAAATACCTGTGTACGTAAGAGATAAACCGACATTCAAATAAAATTTGCAGATAAAATGGGTCTAATAATAGATAAAGTGAGATGATGGAAATACTTTGAAACCCTTCATTATCGGTAGACATTACAGGCTTAAATATTAAATGGGATGTCTTCTGGATATAAAATTAATGTGGATATGCCAAAGAAACGGCCAGACTCCTAATAAATGAATATCCCTTGTTCTATTTACTGGCTAGGATGCACCAGGTTTTACTTAATGGGCACAAGTTAAATTTGAAGCAATTTTACTAATATACCAGTTAGAAAGGAAGCGTAGGAGGCTCGGAACAAAGATATGAAATTTTACCGTGTAAAACGTACTACAAAGATCTCCAGAATTTCCACCAATGGGGATTTACTACATCTATTATTAGGTGAGAGGATTCTGACCCACTCAATACATGTTTAAGGGCATTACCCGTTTACCGTTTACCGTTTAACAAACTTTATTTATTATTTCATTCTTTACATAAGAAACCTTAAACTAGTGTAAGTTATTTGCTTTACTTATCTCATTTATAATGATATAAGTATATATATATATTCTGACGGGCGTTACAGATCGCGAGGCGCGGTACACACCCGCCGTGGCCGCTGTTGTGGCCTAGACTAAGTGATGTTTCTAATTTATTTTTATTTTTCAGCTTTTTCCTGACAACAAAGCAATTGCCGTATTAGACAGAATGTTTAAGATAATTAAATAGACATCATGTTTTTGTTTTCTTGATTTCTTTTATGTATACAGGAAAAATATACCAAAAAACCTGTTTAATGTTCAATTTTTACTATTGTTGGATTGTTATTGGGATCTATGTAGTAGGGAGAGGTATAAGGGGGTGGGGTAGTGTGACAGGAGAGTTATTGCATGGGTGTGTATTGTCCGTATGTCTGTCTTGTTATGCTTGTTCGTCGTAAAGCGGTAGTCTTTCGTAGATGTATTTGTGTGTGTGTTGTACGTCATTGTGTCGTCTGCGACGTGTCATATCTCTAGTCAGTACAGAGGTCTGTGTGTTGTTTTTTAGAAATTTAGTCGCAGTCTCGTAGATATACGGTTGTATGAGTTCTAGTCCGTGCTGTTCGTGTAATTGTCTCATGTTCGTATATCTGTTTGCGTTTGTCAGTAATCTTAGTAGTTTGTTCTGTGTTGTCTGGAGTCGTTTGTACTGCGTGTCCGACATGTGACTCCATGCCGCACACGCGTACGTCATCGTCGGTCTAAGTATGGTCTTGTAAAGTAGGAGTTTATTGTCTGTCGAAAGTATACTGCGTCTGTTTATCAGGGGATATAAACTATTTAATGTTGCGTAGGTTTTGTTTATGGTATTTGTTATGTGTCGTTTAAAAAAGAGTCTTTTGTCTAACGTAATGCCTAGGTACTTCACGTTGTCTTTTTCTGTTATCGTTTTGTCGTTAATTTTCAGTTTGGTAAATGTCTTTATGTTTGTGAATTTTTTTGTTAATGTAATGGTCTCCGTCTTGTTCTCGTTAAGTTTAATTTTCCATGTTTTGTAATAGTCCGTCAGTTGGCCCATGTGGTAACGTACTTTTTGTGTCGCCGTCTGTGCGTAGAAAGATTGTCCGTAAATAGTCGTATCGTCTGCGTAGAGAATTGTTTTTGTGTTAGGATAGGTGGGTAAATCGGAAAGGAAGAGGTTAAACAGGATGGGAGAAAGGACCGTGCCTTGCGGCACGCCTGCTTGGACGTTTTTGAGCGGCGAAATCGCGTCGTTAACCCTCACTCGAAATTTTCTATCAGAGATATAATTTTTTATAAGACTGACAAAATATGGGGGAAGTTCTAGTTGGTTTTTTAATTTGAATAGGAGGCCTGAATGCCAAACAGTATCAAAAGCCTTTTCCATGTCCAACAGGAGCATGCAGGTTGATTGTTTCTTGTTGAAACCTTCGGTGATGTCCTGCATGACTCTGCACAGCGCAAGAGCCGTGCTGTGCCCGCTCCTGAAACCAAACTGGTTATCTGGGATAAGATGCTTTTTATTTATGATTTTGTTTAGTCTGTTTAGTATTATTTTTTCTGTAAGCTTGCTCATCGCATTTAATAGTGAAATTGGGCGATAGTTGTTTTTATTTTGTGCATCTTTGTTTGGTTTTCGGAACGGGACCACCACGGCAATTTTCCACCGTGGTGGAAAATACTGCAATTTTATAATGTTGTTGATTATATGGGTCAGGGAGACAAGGGCTTTGTTGGGAAGATGTTTTAGTATAATGTTCGGTATATTGTCTGGTCCAGGGGCTTTATTGTTGGGTAAGTATCGTATAATTTGTTTTAGTTCGGTCGGTGAGGTAATAAGTTTTGTGAGCTTTCGTGGTGGTATAGGGTAATAGTCTAGTATTTCGTTTGCGTCGTTATGTATAAGTGCGTGCTGTTCAGTTGAGTCTGGCTGGGCAGAGTGTACTTGCTGTAGGTGGTCAGCAAGCAACTCTGCTTTGTCTGTGTCGTGCATGTATGTTTGTCCGTTATGTATAAGGGTAGGTATTGTGTTGTGAGGTTTACGTAGTAGTTTGGTCATCTTCCAAAGTGTGTTATCTTGTCGTGAAAGCCCCTGGATACGTTGGGTCCATACGTCATTTTTATGTTCGTTTAGTCTGGTATTCGTTGTTTTTTGTATGTCCAATAGTCTTTGTTTATCAATAGGTCTTTTGAATCTTTGCCATTGCTTCCGGATTTTGTTTTTAAATTTAATTAAGTTTTTTAGTTCATTTGGCAGCCGTTCTTCTTTTGGCTTAAAATTTATTTTTTGTGTCGTCTTGTCGCGTGCGTATTGCAGTGATGTCGTAAGATTTGTAATTTCGTCGTCTACGTCTTGTCTTGTACGTATATTGTTATTTATTATCAGTTTTCTGTTTACGTAATGCTTAAAAGCTGTCCAGTTTGTTGTTTTATAATTATATACTAGTCTGTTATGTGTGTTTAAGTTTGTGTCTTGTATTGTGCATGTAACGGGATTGTGGTCGCTGGAGAGGAGGGGAAGGGAGATGGGTTGTATGGGATAGGGGTAGTTTTTATTAATTATTAGGTCTATATAGGTTGGGGTAGTATTGTTTGCAGGATAGTGGGTAGGATTGTCAGGGATTAAAATTGCAATATTTTCCGCCAGTGTATAGTCCCGCAGGGCGACACCGCTCCTGTTGGACCGGTTATTACGCCAAGAAGTATGCTTGGCATTCAGGTCTCCTATTAAAATGGTTTTGTTGGCTGAAAAAATGTTGTTGAAATCGTTAGGTGTAATTCTATTTCGAGGAGGGTTATAGGCAGCAACGATAGCAGTGTCATCACTCAATTTAACAGCAATATGCTCAATAGTTGTGTTGAAAGCTGCGAGAAGTGTGTGCGGAATTTGTTTTTTTATTAAAATAGCGACTCCACCTCCTCGGTTATTTGGTCTATCCTTCCTGTATACATAGAAATTATTGATTTTAAAATTATGCGTGTTGTTTAATTTTGTTTCAGTTAGAATTATTATGTCTATTTGATGTTCTGATATAAAATGTTTGAGCTCATTTGTTTTATTAATTACTCCGTTACAGTTCCAATTCATTAATTTGAATTTGAAATGTTATATTTAGGCAGGATATTCAGGGTAAATTCCTGAATAGTGAAGATTATCTGAATTGGATCTGTAACGGAGTCTAACATTCTGTTTAATTCGGCAATTGCCTTTATTGTTTCTTTTAAATTAATTCTAGTATTTAATTTATTCATTTCTTTTACAAGTAAATTGAAATCATTGTCTGTGTGTGGGGCAGCGGCCTGAGCGGTGTCTATATTTCTTGTCCTGTTGGCGTCTTGAGGGCGGTCTCTGTTGCTGGGTTGTTGGTTGTTTACAGGTGCATTTACAGGTGTCGTCTGATTAGTCGTCCTTCTCTGTGTCCACGCATTGATTGTTGGCATGGGCGCGGGAACATATTGAGTCGGCTCATCTATTTGTTTGTGTTGTATTGAGCTTACCCTATACTGGTACACAGGACATGTCGTGTTGCTTGCAGTATGTGCACCGTTGCAATTAGCGCATTTAGGGGTGCTTGTGGTTCTTTTTGGCAGTCCCGTGTCCAGTGGTCCTCTCCGCATTTTACGCATTTAGGGTTCCTGTAGCAGTTACTGGTTGCGTGCCCCCATGCCTGACATCTTCGGCATTGCGTTATTATCCTGTCATTTCTTCTTATTTCCCATGAGATTTTAGTATGCAAAATATACTTAATTTTGTTTTGAATTGTTTTTAACGTTATGTCACTGGATGTGACGATTAGGTATAATGGATTGTATTTAGTTTTCATTTTAAATATATTATGTACGTCAATGTCCTGATCTATTATGTCATCTTTGATTTTATTAATTTCGGGGTCTCCCTGTAGCCCTCTCAAGACGAAGGCATGTCTTTTTTCTTCCTTCGTAGTGTAAGTATGATATTCGACGTCGTTTTGTTCTTTAAGTTTGTTTTTATACTTTACGTATTCCTTATTATCTTTGATGTAGAGTAGGGTACTTTTCGGAGCGTACTTTACGTAGTATCCTAACTTTATGTGAAGTTTTAAGTCATTGGTTAATCTGGTATGGTTGTTCGGTATGCCCTTTAGTACAATAGGCGGGTTTTTTGTGGGTTCCCTGTCGTGCGTAGTTTTTTCATAGTTATTTAATGTGTTTTTTGCCGATTGTTCAATTTCTTCTTCGGCGTTTTGTATATCGAGTGACTGAAACCTGTTTTTGGTTTGAGTGACAGTTGTTGTTGGTTTTTGTAGAATTTGTGCAAGTTTTAATGATTTTTTAGGCATTTGAAAACCATGTTTGTTGTTAGGCGAGTTATCCATGATTTCCATTGCTTCTTGTTCTGGTATTGTAGTGGTTAATTGGGTATTTATTTTTTGGCTGCCCATCGTGATTACACCGTCTTCGAATTTTATTAGTCCTGCCTGTATAAGTCTGAGGATCTCAGCTTCGGACTTTTGTTGATCGTCGAGTTTCTTCTTTTGTATGTCAAGCGAATCCATTGTTATATTTGGGTTCGCGGGAAGGTCGAGTGACTTTTTGGATTTTTCCTGAGGGTCCATTTTTGGTGTGTTTTTATGTGTGTATGCAGACACGAATTTTTTAATTAATTCCGTGTTGGGAAGTTCAGGATTAAGATTTTTAAATTGTTGGGATTCCTTTTGTGAATTATCTGTGGATGCTTGGAATTTTTCGCATTCCACATTTATTGAAGGTATATTGAATTGTTTTTGTTTCTCCGTTTTTGTTTCTATAAGTTTCTTACTTGTTCCAATATCGATCCTGGACTTGATGTTTTTCCACGTTTTGTCTTTTCTTTTTTTAATCTGTATGCTCTGAATGTTTACTTTAGGTGGCAGAATAATGTCTTTATTGTCCTTTTCCTTCTTGTTACCAACTAACTTATTGTCTCTGTCTCTAAGTTTACGTGGTTTATTTACGTCCGTAACGCACTTATTTAGATCTTTAATGGGTTTATAAACTACTGTTGTGTCTTTATCACTCTTACTGCTACTTATTACTACGTTTGTGTCTTTGTCACTCTCACTTAGATTTATATTAGTTAACGTGTCTCTGTCACTCTCATTTTTAGAACTAAGGGTATTTGTGTCTTTATCACTGTTATTAGGTTTAATATTTGTGTCTCTGTCACTCTCTTGAAACTTTCGGCTGAGATTAGTTGCACTTTTCGATGCACCTAAGCCTGGGTGTTTTGCAGGTTTCTTTTTTATCAGGATGGATCTCTAGCGATATATATTTCGGTGAGAGGTCATCTAAACTTTTAGTTTTTGCAGTTTTCACATACAAATTATCTGTTTGTTCTTCACTTGTCAACTCCACTGTTTTCGCTGTTGGCGCGAAGAACCAAACCGGTGCTCTCTCCGGTTCTGTTTAACTTGGGCATTACCCAAGAAACTATTACTGATGATGAACGATAACGTATTGAAATTCTTAAGTAGTCCCAAGCTAAAACAAGTAGACCTATCTGCGTCCTCAGATATACAGAGTGTCTCGCAAAAAAACGCCGCAAGTCAATACTTCGTTATTTCTTAGCCGATTTTAAGAAACAAAAAAACGACTAAATTAATGGTTCTACAAATACTACAAACTGGTACTAATTTTGTTTTTTCAACATCAACCGTAATGTCAGGCAATTGTCAACTTTTTTCTTTCAAATGAAAGGCTATATATTTTTTATTTAGTCTAGTATAGATTTTTGTTCTGAATTCAACGATCTATCACAATTTGATATTCGTGCAATGTTAGTTGGAAAAAAAAGTAAGTAAATGTTTATCAATATAATTTGGGTTTCTAATTAAATTACCAAGTGTGTGATGGAAAACAATCAAATCAACAAAGCGACAAATGTCATTTAAGGCTTCAGATTTTTACTACTTTGATTATAAATTATCGTTCTTCTGTGAAATAATAAATTTTGATAATGTTGGAAAATTTTATTGTAACAATGAAAAATATTATAAGTACTGCTCAAATTGTCCGCCTCCTTGACAACTACATATTTCACATCATCGAACTACTCCGTGGGTAGTGTTCAATATAAAATTGTGAGGTATTTCGCGACAAATGTTGATTATTTTCTGCCTTAAAATGTCCTCGTTTTCCGGATGTGTTAGATACACTTGATCTTTAAGATAGCTCCAAAACCAAAAATCTAGTGGTGTGATATCAGGAGAACGGACAGGCCAGCGAACTGGTCCATGTGTGCCTATCCAAATGTAGCATTTATCCAATTAACACTTACTCTTGCATTATGTAGGGTTGCCTCATCTTGTTGATGGTATTTTTCTTGAGTTAGTGTGCCATCTATGAAAAATGGTCCTATCAGTCGATCGCCTAGAATACCACACCAGACGTTAACACTAATTCTTCATTGGAAATTATTTGCGACAATAATTCTGGGATTTTCTTGACTTCAATATCGGTGGATGTTTCTATTAAAAATGCCATTATTGCTAAAAGTGCATTCATGAGACCAAATTATTTTCCTATAAAAAATACGATCTTGTTGAATCCTGTTTAAATAAAACCGACAAAACTGCACTCTTCGACTACGATCATTTTCCTCCAATGCTTGCACTTTTTGATATATATAGGGTTTGAATTTGTGCCTTTTCAATATTTTATGTATAGTAGCTTTTGATGCATTAAGATTATTGGCAATTTCATGAGTGGAAGTTTTTGGATATTCCTGCATACTAAGAGGAACATTTAATTCTACTTTTTGGTTAAATTGACGTTCCTCTCGCTTGGGTTTCTTAAAAACACCATAGTTTTTCTAATTCTAATCTTCCAAATTAAGTGCTTTCTGGAACTTCTCTATTTGGAAAACGAATCATGTAAAGACGCACCTCTCGGTTCCTATTTTTATGGCATTCGAAGTATACATGTTGGTCCGTTCACTGTTATTCATGGTTATTTTATTTATTTCACAAAAAACAACAAATTATAAGCAACAATAATTTATAAAGCTTAAATGACATTTGTCGCTTTATTGATTTCATTGTTTTCCATGGCATACTTGGTAATACAAGATTAATGTAGAAGCTTAAATGACATTTTGCGTCGGTTTGTTGATTTGATAGCTTTCCATGACTTACTTTTTTCCAAATAACATTGCACAAAAATCAAGTTGTGATACATCGTTGAATTCAGAAAAAAAAATCTCTACCAGACTAAGTAAAAAAAACATATTGCCTTTCGTTTGAAAAAAAATTAACTACCACCTGATATTGTGGTTGATGTTGAAAAAATAAAATTAGTGCCAGTTTATAGTATCTGTAGAATCGTTAATTTATTAACGTAGGTAGATTAATCCCATATGAGTAATTATTCATGATAAGACAAACAGAAAAATTCTCATAAAATTCCTTTATTAGTGTGACCGGTTTCGTGAACAAGTAAATGTTGTGAAGTAAATTTACTTGTTCACGAAACCGGTCACACTAATAAAGGAATTTTATGAGAATTTTTCCGTTTGTCTTATCATCATTAATTTATTTATTTATTTAATCAGACAAGAAACAAGGGACTGAGGTGCGGCGTTTATTGCGAGACAGCCTGTTGATGAACTAATGACATCAGGATCTGATGCTATAGTATTTCCAATCTCAGTGTAAACAGTCAATCTGAACTGCTGCTACCAGATAATCTCATCATTACAAAACCTGTCTGCGATACAATAATACGGAAATCTTGCTTAAATATAACGAACGATACCCGCTTATTCGACGCTCATGGCATGGATGTAATTATGAGTGAACTCGTTTGTCGGGCATTTTATAGTGTTTACATTGAGATTGGAAAAAATATACTGAAAAGAGTAATAGTGACGGTGATAATGATAGGCATGTTATTTTCAGCTAAAAGATCATCCCATTTCATCTATTAATTTTTTTGAAATATTTGAAATATTATATGGGTACGTATTGTATAAATTATAATACGTTATAATTTTTTTTTGCATATACATTTCTTCGCCGCTTAAAACTCACTTAATTTGTAACTTTGATTTGTAAAAATGTTTTTTTCCAACATACTAATTAGCCCAAGCCTCAGACTAAATGGCAAATACTGGAAAGAAATAATCCATATGTGAAATTTTCCACAGAAGTAGAAAAGAATAAAAAAAGTTCTCAAGGGTATTGGGTAAAATAACCTATGGATTTGAATTCAGCGACTCAAAATAATAAGGATCACCATGATATTTTCAGCAATCTCAACAGATTACTGACCCTTAAATGTAACTTTATTGTGTACCGAGCTCGGTAGCGCAGTGGGCCAGAGCGTTAAGTGACAAACGTAGCTGGTTTACTGCCTATCGACTCCCGGGTTCAAATCTCGGTTTAGATTCTGACAAAGTCGAGGATTTGGTTGTGTATGTCCGCGTTTTTTTCAACTTTGTAACCCCCGTCCGTACAGTTCCGGCTTTGATTTGAGGGTTGTCTAATAGGAAACTTGCACATTTTTTTTTACTTCATAAAAATGTTCTACAATACTAAAAAATAAGATATGCAAAATATGACGCCTTAATTCCAAATAATAAATTTGTTATAAATTATTAAAGTATCGCGCGCGAGCGAACCGTTTCAAACAGGTTCAAAAGCGCGGGAGTAGTCATGACGTCACATCCTACAATTTACAAGTGACGACGGAGATCCCAGCACTCGACCGCTTGATTTCATAGTTCATTCAGCCGTAAAAATACCAGCATCTCCATAAATTTGAAGTGTATACTTAAAATGGAAACAAAACTTTCTTGTTTTAAATATTGCATTGTACCGTTGTGTAAGAATACTACAGTGAAGGTGCCAGATAAAATGTTTATAATATTGCCAGAAGATAAGAGTCGTCGATCAAAATTGCTAAAAGCATGTAGAAGAAATGAAAAAGATATTTCACAGAGCAGTAAGTCTCTACATGTGTGTCAAGATCATTTTAATGTAAGTACATTATTAAATACTATATGTCTGTCTACTAGTTTTTCGCAAGCGGGCAATAAAATATTCCGAATTCCGAATTATTGAATTTTAATTATCGTAGGATTAAAGAAAGGATGTGTATATAATGTTAGAAAATAAGATTAGTAGATAGAATGTAATTTAGTGATACTAAGTAAAGGTAATTTCCTGGTGCAAAAGTAAACAGCTATTTATTATTATACTCTGCGCAAATACGATTACGAAGAGTATATTACATTTGATCGGGACATTTCTAAAATCGTTAATATCGCTTGCAGAGAAAAAACATTTTGTTCGTCATCGAAGTCTGAACAACTTTCAAAATGTCCGTCTGTTCATCTGTCCGTCCGTCTGTCCGTCCGTCAGGTTTCTTGTAAGCACGACAACTAAAGAAAGAAAAGTCTGATCGAATTGAAATTTGGGCTATAAGTTAGTGTTAGCTAGAGGAAGAACCCCATTGTTTTTTAAAAAAATCAAATAGTAAATAAAAAAGTTATATGACATTTTATTTAAAAATATGAATCTACAGATTGTTGCAATTTTCAATTTGCTACTAAAATTTTGAATTTTGAATAATGCATAATTTTCTGAATCCATCGATACTAAATAAATGACATTTCAAACGTCAAGATTTCTTATAATATAATTTTTAATTTTCCATTTAAGCCATGATGGTTCCGATTTATTCTAAATGAAATGAATGAAAAAAAAATGTAGAATATTTCTCTATGCTTTAGAATATCTAAATTCTTTTAAACATAAGACCAAGTCTGCTAAAAATGCTTAGTTGCGACTAAGCATTTTGTAGTTATTTCTTTTTATTCTGTGATCAAGTCATAACTATTTTATGTTTATAAATTATTACTAAAAGCTAAAAAAAATACATACTTCTCTGCCTTGACCCCGCGGACCTCTCCAAGGGAAAAACTTTCACTATTTTGTATAAAAGATGCCATCATAAACATATCCACTGTAGGCAAATTATCAGATTGGCCCTTTGAAAAACCTTGATCAGTCATTTTAAAATATCTGTACAACTACAATAAGCGGTACTATAAAACACAATTATATATTTATATCAGAACAGTCACTAACAAATCAACCACAGTCTAATAACAAAAACATCTGATTGTGTTGCTTCCCGGCGCGACGACTACCGAATATTGTAGGGTCTGACGTCACAGTCAATAGTAGCTCGTTCCGGGCCACTTCAATTTTATCGCTGTTTAGATCCTTCATACTGATCGCGTGGAATTAGAAATCTTATTTTTTTTGTGACGTACACGTTTTATTACAACGTTACGCTATGTTTTTTAGTATTATTTTTATTTTTAAAATTATAGGCAAGTTCCCTATTTATGTGGTGTGTTTTATGTATTGTGTTATTGTGTTATCTGTAATAAGTCTTTTGTAAAATTATAGAAATTCCCTATTTATGTGGTGTGTTTTATGTATTGTGTTATTGTGTTATCTGTAATAAGTCTTTTGTAAAATTATAGAAAACAGTAATTAGCAATTTTTGTTATTATATTTCCATTTTATTCCTTATATTTTTTAATACTAAGTGTGTCAGCAGGGCCGGAAATGTATCTTAGTTCTAAGAACCACTTAATTTTTTTTTTTAGACTGATTCTGTATTTAAAATTAATTATGTTTGCAATTGGAAAAAAGAACTCCATTATTTCATTTAAATAAATCACCATTAATAATAATCTCACTAAGTGACGATATGCATAGCTCTATAAATTCAACCGCTATAAAAAATAACTTGTAGATATTTTATTAGTAGGGCTCATATATTGTTGTTATGGGGACAGTCTTTATTACTCTACGCAGTTTATTCGGTGGTCGTTGAACGCGGTATGAAAACCACCCCAAGCGCAATACGGAATTTTTATGAACAGGGATAAAATCCCCGTCTAAAATCATATAATAGAATTTTTTGTCTGCACAATATGGGAAATTTTACATATTTGGAATTTTTATTTATATTGCCTTGTTGAACTTTTATTTGCCAAATCGCTAAAATATTTTTCAATATACAATTTGTTTTCATTTATCAATAAAGCTGATGTATTTCATGTCCAAATGGTTCTTTGTTTGGTCATTTACGAGTCACTTTTTCTAATGTTCATATTTTGTATTATAAATTTTTTTAGTACAAGGTAATAAAATACAGGGTGATGCAAAAATTAGTTTACCGATTTTCAGTCTTAAATAATTAAACAATGTGAAAACATACTTTATTATTATTGAGTTATGAGAAATATTATCGATAATTTTTCAAAATTGTAGTTTTGCATGCTAGATAGATAGATTGTTTAGTGATGATGTTATACATAAGTACTTACACAAGTCAACAATTTGAGTATAAAATTATATGGTAAACTGTAAAATATAACAAAACATATTCATTAAAATATAATAATACATTATACTACATATCCTACTTATAACCTGTCAAGATCTCAATTTAACAATTCATCATAGCTATAAAAAGCTTTTGCATCAAAATATTTTGTTGCTTAAAGACTTTAATTGGTAAATTTCTAATGGCTATAGGTAGTTCGTTAAAGAAGTTTAATGCCTATTAATGGGGTCCATTTTGACACCTTTTAAGCGAGTGTTTCACACATAGGACATCATTCTCCCTGATGTTATGACTGTGGACATCCTGATTTGTGTCATAGATATATCTTTATGCTCTTTAATAAATAATAAATTTTATGGTATATAGATCGATGGTAAAGTTAATATTTTATATTTAACAAAGTATGTTTTTCGTTCATTTCTAAATTTTAACTCATCCAATATCCTTAATGTCTTTCTTTGCAACTTAAAAATTTCTTAGATAATCTGCAACATGTCCACAAGTTATAATTGCATACAAAATATGAAAATATGCTGTTTTTAAAACATTGGGAGACACACAATTGGCAAGATTGCGAAGTACAAATAAGTTACTTCTAATTTTCTTTGAAAGAGTGTTTGTATGTTCATCCCATTTCAGTTTTTCTTCTAGATGTATGCCTAAGAATTTCAAACTGCTTTGGTAGCTAATTAAATTCCTGGTATTTGTCATTAGAGTTAAACCGATTGCCAGCTTTAACTAGTGCCTCACATGAATTTGCAAGGACTGCATTCATGGAGATTCCTGTTGTACGTAGGGTGGTATCGTCTGTGGATAGTACACAATCATTTAAGTCATTACCAAGTGGGGGATCGTTGACATGCATTAAAAATAACAGTGGTCCTGGCACAGATCCCCGTTGCACTCCAACTGTTATTTTCATTTGTGAATACATCGCATCTTCCAGTTTTACCTGTTGATATCTGTCTGTAAGATAAGATTTAAATAATTGGCGGGTGTTGGGGAAAAGTGGTATAACTCCAAAAATTAAGTTTTGAGAAAAAACACTATTAAAGATTTTGAAATTATTAAATGTTGCCATTTAAACAAATGATGGAATTTAAATATGCACTTTTTTAACATGGCTTTCAAATGAAATGCTGTAGTAGATTTCTAATACAAAAAAAACTCCAATCCTGTAATTTTTAAAAAAAACAGATACTTATATCGGTTTTCCCTAACAATAATTAACAAAAACCAGAAATAGGTATATATAAGTGATAAATATATTTAAATGAGAAGACAATCATTTATTAACAAAAACAGTAAATGCATATTTAGTAGAAATGATAAATACACTTAAATCTAAATAACTAAAGTATTTTTCTCCATCTCATTACAAGAATTTCCTGTTTTTTCTCGTTCATCGTCCTGGTCACTTTCGATGCTGTTTTCTGGTACTATATTTCTTATATCCGTCTTGGTGGTTAAATTTTTGTAAAAATCATGAAACGTTTCTGAAACATAAGGCATAAGATCCATCAAATTATTTTTTTATCAACATTTATTGGATTAGGACCCTTATATGATAAAGATATTCTTATGCTCTTAGGCCAACTGTTACCTTTTGTCAAGAAATGTATGCTCTTAAACAGTTCATTTTCATTTAAGCTGGTTTTATACTCAAAGACGCCTGGATTCTGAGAGAATTTTAACCATTTCATTTGCTTCCATACAACTTTTTCTCCAGAGTTATTAATGTTCCTTTTCTGCAAGATTGTTTTATATAACGATGAAAACTCAAAAAAAATCGCAACCTGACATTTCAGTAACCAAAAAAGGTTTTTTATTTCCACATAGTTTGACTAGATTTATCCAGTCTCGTGGGTGCTCTATTGAACATGGATATTTTTTCTTTTTCTTTTCTATTATTGAGTGATTCGAGTCGCATTTCATGTGTGTATGGCCAGGAACAAGAAACTTGTGGTTTATATAAAATAGATTAGGGTTATCTTTTAAAATCATCATGAAGATTGCTGGTAAGAATGAGTCCTTATTTTGTCCTGCACAAGTATCAGAATATATGTTATTTCTTTGATTCCAGGTGGAATTTGTGACAGATGTTTGTACAAACACGAGGCAATCTGATTTGCTCCTCGTCCGGCCATACCCTCGTGCCACGTAAAGCAAAATGCCTGATTATCGCTACATCTATGTAGAGTTAGGTCAAATGTCCACAGTTGTCTTTTGTAAAATGCTATAGAGGTTTGTATGTCTGGTGTAGGCAGGAATTGTTGTAGATCAAACGTATAAACAATTTTCGATGCATCTTCCAAAGCAACTTTTTTATCAGTGCGTTTGGCCTCATAAGCATCAGATGCTTCCTTTTGGTGAATTTCAAGCTGACTCTGAATGTCTTGCTTTTATTTACATTCGTGTACGTTTTCAAGAGCATATGATATTTGTCACATGTAGCGCAAGTATCCTTATGAGGTTGTATAATCGTGTTAATTACATTATGGATAATTTATAAGATTTCCTAGACCTATCTATACTGACGCAAAAATTTAGGTTAAATTTTACACTAAAATTTCAAATTTTCAGTATATGTATTTTAGTACTACTCCTGTACGCTATATAATTTAAATTACGAAATACTGTAGAAAAAGCTTTACTTAAAAGAATGTAGCATTTAAAATCCATTAAAAAAAAATGAAATTTGTTATTTAATAATTTTTACATTTAAATACGCATAACTTTCTGCAACATTACTCAGTAATACAGACAATGAAGTGCTGTATCTACATCGTACCCCCAATTTATAACACAATTTGCTTAGAACGTCTTATGTAGTCCACACGTTAAAAAAACTTTAGTTTAGACGCGCGCATCAGAACACTTACCCATTACTGTGGTAACTTGGGAACAAAAACTTAAATTATCTGCCACAATCCTAGCTGAATTTTTATCTGAAATGCGAAAAAACACTACATGTACGTATAGCAATCATATTTAGATCATGCAAAACCTTTTTTTAATTCGGAAAAGTCGTGTACGAGCCTACTTCATTTTTAAGTATGGAAAATACATAAAAAACCTACCTTGGATGTCTCTATCGCATGTTCCATCATTAGTAATTTGAGCAGCTAGTAATTTAAAAATCAGTTTGCTTCTTTGAGAAGACATAATCCCAAATCCACTGATACAAATTAAGTCCAAAACATAATAATTTTTACACTCACAACACAAATAACTGTTTAAATTACGTTTACTCTTGTTATATTAGAAATTCACTTATTTTTTTTGCAACAGAAACACACTAAAACAGGCTAATAAAGTAGCGACACTAGCATTAAAACAGCTACTAAGCCAAATGAATCAGATAAGTCAATTTAGCGGGAAATCATCCTTAGTAGGGAAAGAGAGATATGTAAACTTAAATCATGTATTGAATAGTTTTGTTATAGGGAATAAGGATATATCTCAACATATATCGTTTTTCTCTATGTTTTGTTATTGGGAAAACAGGTATATATCGAGATGTATCAGTACTCTCAATAATGTTTGAACAGTGTTTATGATATAAGTGCATATGTATCACATTTCACAAATAATAAATTGAAATTTTATAGGGAGAACTGTTGAAATTGGAATTATTGCACTTTTCTCTATATTTCAATTTTTTACATGCAATATGAAAAAACATTTTTAGGTACAAGAATACTTTGACCAGTTTTCACTAAATTACATTTTATCCAAAATTCTTATACCATATCGCACAATGAAAATGAGTTATTCTTTAAGCTAAATAGACTTTTCCCCTTAAAAGATACTTGTATTTAGAAGCGATTTACATACTTAACTCATTTTCGTCATTTTTGGACTTATACCACCCGCCAATTGTATGCTACATTGATCTAAATTGTATAGCACAGACTTTTTGAGGAAAAGTTCATGTGAGACACAGTCAAAAGCTTTACTCAAGTCACAGAATGTAACTGCTGAATATTAAAAATTTTCAAATAATTCGGTTATCTTTGTTGTCAGTTCTAAAATACCCTGTGTACAGTGTTCCGTTTTTACGAAATCCATGTTGGCAGTTTGTAATGATATTATTACATTCAAAGTAGTGTGCAACCCTAGAAGCAATACATTTTTTAATTATTTTTGATATGATTAACAACAGGGATATTTGTCTGTAGTTAGCTATATTCTCAGCATCACCACTCTTGAAAATAGGAAGTACTAAAGCTTGTTTTAAATTACAGGGAAATTTTTCTTCTTTGAAACAAATATTAATTAGTATTAGTTAATAGAACTATAATCAACTTCTTTTTACATTTATAATGTTTACACTAAAACCAGATATATCTTTACTATTTTTGTTGTTTAGAGAAATTATCACGTCCCGTACCTCGTTATATGTGACTTCTTTGAGATGAAACTTTTGTTTAGGAATATTTACCTTTTTTATATTATCCAAGGGAGACATATTGATTTTTTCTATATCATTTGATTCGACTTGACTGACTTAACTTGACTTTACTTGACATCTGTCTGCATTAGAGCTGCACATGCTTTGGATTAAGGCATTGTTACTGTCAATTTCTGAGGCGCGCTTCCTTATAATTATTTAAAACTGCAAATCGGTAAACTTATGCGGCGCTCTGTATATAAATTAATTTTAGAATAATGTACAATTGAATACTGAGTATGTTGTGTTTTTACATAATATCTAAAGAATTTTTACAAAATAATATGGTGTGATATAAGAAATATGGCAGTAGAGAACAATTATACATACCAGGTATAACAGGAGCATAGTGCATCCCCTTTTTTCCTTTAACTTTGAAGATAAACGTTTGAAATTTGGAACATCCTATATACTTAATAAACGTATGATTTTTTTTCCACTCCCGGTTTCACTGGAAGTGACGTTAATTTTTTATTTTCAAATTTCATTTTGCATTTTTGAATTTTTCATAATTTTCTGAATATAATGATACCACATAAGTGACATTTCAAACGTCAGTATTTGTTTTAATTTAATTTTTAGTTTTCCATTTAAATGTGTCATAACTGTTCCGATTTATTCTAATTGACACGTGTAACGGTAGAAAAATCTAAATCCCGTCGGAAATACTAAATTATGTGATTTATGAGCAATAAAGTTCGTCAATTTGGTTTTTGGAACGAAACAGGTAAGGTGTATTTTAAATAGTCATTAATTGTTTATTTAAATTCGATCCAAAGTTTTCTTTTTAATTTCCAAAAGCTCTTAGTAAAAAAGTAAACCTAATTGATCCATTTAATTAAATGAAAACAGCCGTTTGCACGCAAATCAGATATTACTACCTGAATAGATCAAAAGGTTAATATTGGACCAGCCTTTTCTACAAAATTATACCTATGTAGTGTTTAATGAAAGCACAAAGGATATTAATCAATCGTGGAATTGAGGTTATTAGTATTGGGCTAATGAAATGAAAATGACAATACGTGATCAATATCTCACGTTCCTTTGTAGCATTATGAAAAATTACCTTTCAACAGTACTTTTATTTTCTAACAATAAATTACTGGGAAAAAGATGAACTTAAAAAAATAAAAATAAAATGTGTTGTATCATCCTAATTTTTGTTAATTTTTGTAAATAATCCATAATTAATACAATCCTTTTCCACACTACTTATTAAATATCGGCCATAAATCTAATTTGTTAAGGTATTGTACTTACTAGGTAAGATTAAACCAAATAAAATTATTTCGTTTTGTTGCAAGCGTTAGTTCTGACATTGCAATGCCTAATAAATCAGGTTGTATCATGTTCAATATATTCATGATTTTAATAAAAAAATAAAAAGATTACACATTGTTGATAAAAATGTAACAAGCTGATATTTTTAAATAATATTATTGTTCTATGTGATATAGTCATATTTAATATTTAGTATAAACTTACTTTTAAGATTTGTTTATATAAAATAATTGTAAAATTTACAGTGTACATTTTATTCCATTTGTAAATAATCTTTGTAAATAAACATCATATATATTTTTATTATTTCCTCTTGTAATTAAAAAAATAAAAACTGCCGCTTTGTTTTCTAAATAATGTATGCGCCCAAGAAATTAAAAGTCATATTGTCTATTTATAATTTTATAATACGTCTAGTGATGTAAACGTTCACATTGTTCTTCCGAAGACGTTCAGGAAAAAACGTTCCTGCGCGAATATTCTACTCAGAGCACACTAAAACGATACGAGAACATTCAGTACATTTTCGAGAACGATCCAGACCAGTGAAGGCGCCTCACATCGTCTCCTGCATATTTCTTCTCTCTGCTGGGTTTGCTGTTTAGTATGCACTGTGTTCAGTTTGATTAGTTTGAGCCAGTTTGAAGTTATGAGTCTGACTGAGAGAATTTTATTCATTGATAATGCTGTGAGCCAAGAATATTTAAAATTGATTTTTTTTTTCGAACCATTATATGAAAATATTTAATACCTATATATGAGCCCTAACCACTATATGTTGGGAAAGACTATTGTTTTTCAAAAACGTGCTTAATTACTTAAATACGTACGATGATTCTTCTTTTTAAAGCTGCATATATCAACATATTTGGTTTCATGTTAAATTAGATTTTCTTAAATTTAACTTGTTATTTTTTTATTGCCATTAGTTTAGTTATTTAATGTTGAAATATTTTGACAACTAAATATTGGAAATATAAATGGTGTTTGGTGTTCGAAGTACCAATAAATATCTAATACATGTACATGGCCCTGGTCATCAATCATCACTCTGATATTTAACACTTCACTCACAATAACTATTCCACGATGATGATACACCCTAACACCACCATCGGTGAAGACTCAGATGGGCATATATCATCCAAGTCATCTCAACACTTCCGCTCGAGAATCCGCTTTGTCTACTTACTAATATAATAAATTTCGTATCTGTACCAAACACTTTTTCAATCTGCTTAAAAGAATTTATCCAATTCGAAATTAGAAAATAAGAAGTATTGAAGACCGAACAACAGTGATAAGAGCAAGAAGGATCCTATGCATTAACATGTTTTTTAAAATAAATTTGTTAGAAATTTTTTTTTTATTGATATTGTTATAAAATTTCAGGTTTCAATCGCCTAAATGCAAAACCCGACAAATGACAACTGAGTTTAAGATACCAAAAAATTAAGAATGCAAAAGCCTACATATCCATGTGAATTTATAAAGCAAATCCCAACAAATCCAATGTAATTTGAATCTAAAATCTCAACTCAAATTCAAAAACTCACAAGTCCCTTCGTGTCTTAGGTGTAAAGACAAATATTTCTCATGCACAATGAGAGCTCAACATTTCATAACAGCTTAACTTAATAATTTTGCCAGTTAAATAATGTGCTCTGATGTGTTTGTGTACATATTTAATTCAATAATAATAATAATAATAATACTTATTTATTATTTTATATTATTTTTAAAACCCGCGCTCCACTTGTAAGATGCAAAACATTTTATATAAATGACTTATGTACTCCCAAAAGCTTAAAGGGGATAAATATTTCTCAGATGAGCCCAAAAGATACTGGAAATTAGAGTATCTATTAACAAATATAAGAAACAAAGTATCGCAAAGTTTTTAGAGAAACATTAAGTGAAAAAGAAGATGCCTTAGTCTTTTTTAAAAATGTTTGCCAAACATTTTTCGAGGGAGGACAGGTAACTGAAGAGGTTGATAACAACTACTGTGAAGATAAAAGCTTTGATTTTAGCATTTAAAAATATACTTGGATAATTAAACTTCAGTTTTAAAAGAAAATAAAACTTATTTTTATTATATATTGGCATTTTTTTACAAATATGCAAGAGTTTAGTTGCAAAACTCGACATATCCATTTTATTCATTAATTTTTAGAATCTGATGTACAGTTGATTTCAATAAAAACTGGTACACTTTCTTTTAGCTATGTAAATCATTCGTTCTTTGATTGATATTAATAATCTTACAAATGTCACTTTGACGTTAATCCGGGGTAAATCACCTCTTCTCCACCCCCTCTCGACACGCCTGGCCAGCCCTATTTACAGACATATGCACACAACTAAACTATTAAGATTTTCGATTACAAGAGTTGTACCAGTTTTTTTTTAAATCAAGTGTACGCCCCTGATTTCTTAAATTGTTTTTATTACTTTTTAGTATCAATAATAACCTACGTCAAAAATGTCGTTACTTCATTCAATTGAATAAAAATTTTGCGAGTTTTTTGCGTTATCTCAAATTCTATTTCTATCGACTTATCGGGTTTTGCATTTAGACGACAAGTTTATAACTATTTATTTTCATTTTATTTATTAAAATGTAATCAAATAAATTATCCAGTTGTAAAGTATAAGTAACACAGTTATTTTATGTATTTAATTCAGGCTTAAATTGCAGGCAAAGAGCGAAAATTCAGATCTTGCGAATTCACACTGTATCAAAGTTAAATATTATAATATCTCCATTGAAATGCCAAACTGCCTAATAATAAAAATTTCGAAATTGGTTGAATGCATATTGAATGGTTCAAAAATTAAATGCATCTTATCAGCAACTCGGACTCATTAGAAACGGCGCCTTCGCCAGAATTTAAAAAATATATTCGTAGACTATTTTTCTATGACAGTCGTGATACAAACTTACTGTAGTTTTCGTTTTTATGCTGTTATAAACAGTTTGGAAGATACTCTTCTTACACAACCATAAACTCTTATTTATTAAAATATTTTACAGAAGAAAGCGATATTTAAATAATTAGCGTTTTGTAGACGATTGTTAAAACAGCGTAACATTAAAAATTATAATTTACAAAATAGTAATAGATACTAGAAGTAATACCCAAATAGGTGCTAAAGTCGAAATCCTCCTCCTTAAATAAATTTGCCAACACACACTGCTTGTTGATTTATAAATTTGTATTATACTAGGAAAAGTGATTAGGCTTTAATTGCAATTGCTCACTAGTAAAGGATTTTTACCACATAAATAGAAATCCCTCTTGAGGCCATCGTGCATACCATTCGCAGACCGGTTTCTGGTTCTTATCTGTGTAATGGCAAATTTATTTAACCTTCAATTAAATAAATTGAGAGTATTTCTACTTTGGTACCTATTTGGGTATTATTTCTAGTATTTATAACTATTTTGTAAATTAACTTTTACCCTCTCTGTTGAAATACTTTGGTATTATAATTTTTACTATACTTTTATCAGTAGATATCACTTTAATAAACTTACTATTAATTATGAGGGAATGCCCCATTGCATTATTATATCTTAAATAAAACCCTCATATCTTTTTATAATTTATTTTCTTCTTTATGCCAATACAGTTCAAAGGATATTGTTCTAATTAATTAATATTAGAAACACGCTTAATAGCATGTTTTCTAACCTAATCATAACTAAGCCCACCTCAGCATAACATTACAATTAATAAATTTAACCTACATAATACTTATTCTAATATATACAGGGTGGCAACATTATACCACTACATCACTTATCAGGCGTTTTTCCAATTCATATTACATTGCGATTAACACTGGTAGATGGAGTTGACTTCAACACATGAGTACTCTACTTTCATGTAGAGACTAGTGGTTCTGAAATTTTTCTTGCTGTCGTTGTTGTATATACCTACTTCGCACTGATAAAGGCAAAAACCAAAAACAGGTTTGCGAATTGTATGCATGACGGCCACAAGAGGGATTTCCATTTATGTGGTAAAAATCCTTTGTTAATCGCAATTAAAGCTTAAAGTATTATACAAATTTATGAATCATTAAGAAGTGTGTGTTTACAAATTTATTTAATCTTCAGTTAAATATATTGAGAGGATTTCGACTTTTGTACCTATTTGGGTATTATTTCTACTATTTATTAGTATTTTGTAAATTAACTTTTACCCTCTATTGGTATTATAATTTTTATTACATCTTTATGAGTTAAAAATGGGCATTTCCCACTTATTTTTTTATTTGCTTATTCGATAGTATTTATAAATATGATCTCACAGGATTTTTCCAAATTTTTGGAGCCCTGGAAAGGGGTTAAAAAAATAACAAAGTTTTGAATTTTAGTCTTATGACTAGGCCTGGCCAAGGTCATTAATCCTACAAAGACGTACTGGGTATACATCATATCATAATATTTGAATAAGTACAATAATAAAAACAGAAATATTTTATATATTGTGATGTATGTTTTTGTACTATTTCGTTCGCTTTAAATTCTTTTTTATGTATTTCCTTATATTTTGTAGGCTTAGTGCTGCACATTATTATTAAACTGTTAAATGACGTTCACACATGTACATTATATATCTAAGTGATATCTAATAATAAATAAATAAATAAATAAAATAAATGGAAATAAATTTTATTAATACTGGTACACTTTATAAAAATATGTACAAAACTCACCGTCTTAAGCAGATTTATGAAGTAGCTTGGTTGTCGTTATCACAAACTGGACTACTTCTATAATAACTGTGTAGCACCAGATATGTTTCTACAGTTGTCTCAGTAAGCGATGTTCGCTGTGGTGAAAAAATATGTTTGTATTTTGATAAAGACCTTTCGACATCTACGGAAGTAATACAGGCATAAGTAAAACACTCTGTGAACTCACCTAACGCAGCTGTTGATGCACCATCACAAATTTGTCTTAATATGGTTAAAATCAGGATCTTTCCGTAATACACTCTCGAATTTTTCAATAACGGGCTTATTTTTTGCAGCATTTATAGTCTGTAGCTGTGTATTTACGTCGTCCACTATTTGCAGCGATTCCACTAACGACAACGAAGTATTTTGCAATTTCTCTATTGCGTCGTGTAGTCCTCTATAATTGTGATAAATAGTTTTTAAATCTGTTTCAAGGGAAACATCATGAAAGCTTGTCTGGCTTTCCTTAATAGCTGCAGCCTCGTTAGGGTTGAACTGTAGTAGCTCACAGCTTTTATTTGTTGAAAATATTCAGCATAATAAAAAGCTGCCTTCAACCACGTTCCCCAACGTGTAAGAATCGGCTCTAGTGGTTCCGGAATACCAGGATACAGTGTGTGAAATGCTCGAAGCCGTTTAGGAGATTTGAGAAATACTTTCTTTGTATTTGCTATTAATGCATCTACCTCTGGAAAACATTTTCGAATCGTTTCTGCTACAAGATAGAACGCATGCACTTTACACGTAACATGTAAAAACCTACAATCGTCTCTTTGAAGAAAACGGCCCACCAAACGCATTGTCGCAGCACCGTCGGTCACAAACATCAACACTTGACTTGTTTTTCGAAAGTCTCCAATACCACCCGCATAATTGTTTCGCCAGTACACGCAGTTAGTCTTTTGCTAGCTAGTAAAAGTGGAAATGTTGGTTTAACAGGGTCGAGTACACGTACTATAATATTTAAAATAGAATTTTTTTTACAATATGTCGTCTCGTCAACACATAACCCCAGCCGTGTATTTCTTAATGCACAATTAATCCTATTTACAATGTCTCACGAACACTTGGTACATATCTACGTAACGATGAACGACTTGGTAAATTCACCTGGGGATTGTATTTATTCCAGAACTCCCGAAATGCTGGTTTATCCAATATGCGCAAGGGAACATTACAGGCAATCAGCATTAACAGTAAATCAAACATAAACTGAGGTTCCAAAGAAGACACGCCATTTTTTTTATTTTTATGCCAGTTACTATTGACATAATTTTGCAGCCGTATTTATTCCAGCACATTAAGTCTTGATCACAAACTTTATAAATTATTTTACATCCGTCATAAAATAAATCAGGAAATTCACCGATAAATTTATTCACTTTATCAGCGTACGGTCGTTTTCTACTCTTTACGCTCAACATTATTTATTATTTATTAGTACTCTATGCTTCGACCGACAGATAACAACTGAAGTGTGTCGTGTCATCGTCATCATAAACAAGCGCGCGATGGCATTGGTATTGCGCCCGACCCTGAATGTACCATCGCTTAGCCAGGCTTACTTATGACGTTATCCAACTAGGTTTGGCGCCAAACATAGACAGCCAATAAAAGCGAAGACGGTACCGCAGATTGTCAGTTTTACGTATTGTTTGAAAACGTGATTGGTGATTACGTATTCAAATATAAATACAACTATAATTTCATTCACATAGACTTTTTTTATCTTAGTATGAAGTGAAAATTTTACCTTAAAACCTCGACATTTAAATATTTAAAAAGAAATCAACAGAAATCGAATAAGTTAGGTTATGTTATAAATTTATTCTCTGTTGCTGTTACGAAATTAACAATTGGAAACAAATATTAATTAATTATTTTAATCGTTCTTATTTATTTTTATCTTTCACCTGAATATGATGATTTTGTTTAGATAGTATTGGAGCGTCCATTTTATTAAAAAATTGTAAACAATGTTACCGTTTTAAAAAGAATTTAAATTATAAATAATGAATAGCAATAGTAGATCAATAACAGAATCATTTTCTTTGCAATTCATTAAGAGGAATATATTATATCTTAATAAAAACAACCAAGAAATGCACAATTACTGAAAATACTTATATGTATATAATATATACATTAAGTTCAGAAATACGAAAACACTTACCTTTTATTAATTATTACCAAATTAAAATAATCTTAAAAATGTTTGACATTACACAAAAATTAATGTACAAATTTATTTATTTATTTATTTATTTAAATACAAAAATCCAACAGGCAGGAGCCCAATTACAGGATTAGGTACATTGAAATTATGTATAGATAAATACACAATAAACAATTTTGAGTATTACAAAAAATTTCTTAATTAAATATATAATACATACGAATAAAACATATAGAATTGTATATACACATATAAATATACACTTATACATATACATACACATACATATACAGATAAATAAAGAATACAGTAGATTACAAAACATCAAGATGCAAAACAGAGTTTTTAATTACACTTTCATTACAGAAAAATATATCAACACAATCTTCGATTTTAGCATAGTTGACATACATTTGGTGTATTGGAGAGGCCAAGAGAATATTAGTTCTTGGTATGTGTGAAATAAATAAGTTGTTATGGCGAGGAGAAATTCTAGGTACTTTATAATTTATTTGATTTAATAGGTTAATACAATCCAGCCGATTATTAACAATTTTAAATAGAAAAATTATTGATTGATATATTCTTCGTTTGGCAAGACTTGGTAAGTTAAATTTTTATATTTTGTGGAAATCCAATAGGTGGATAAGTGCCCTCAAGAGTGTACACTGCAGATTTTAAAAACTTACGCTGAATATTCTCTAATAATTGTAATATATTGACATTATAAATTGGGTTCCACACAACTGAAGCATATTCAAGGCGAGATCTAACAAATGTTACATAGAGTAAACGATGAGTGTTGGCATTTTAAAAATCTTTGCAGTTCCTGATTACAAAGCCAAGACTATTAAAAGCAGAAGTAGTTACCCTTTCGACGTGCTTATTGAATGACAATTTAGGATCAAAATACATGCCAAGGTCTTTAATAATATCAGGTCTTTGTTAAACAACATTATCGATATTATAATTGTACACGTACAGATTATACTTCCGGCTAAATGACATGATATTACACTTGCTAGCATTGAAGGGTAGATAGTTGTTGATGCACCAGGTATTCATGGTATCCAAGGTCTTTTGCAGAATTTGACAATCCTGAACTTTAGCAATAAATCGGTAAATTTTTAGGTCGTCTGCATACAAGAGGAAGTGAACATTAGTATCCAAGCTTTCAAAAATATCGTTAATGTACATTACAAAGAAGAGCGATCCTAGTATCGAACCCTGTAGCACGCCAGATCTTTGCAAGAAGCTATTCGATTTATGACCACGGTACTGAACAAATTGATGTCGATTCTTTAGATATGACTGTATTAAAAGAAGTAACGATTTTGAGAGACCAAATTTATCAAGTTTAGAAATCAAAGCACCGTGGTCAATCCTGTCAAAAGCCTTAGAAAAGTCTGTGTAGATAGTATCTACCTAAACCCCTCGATCAAGACCTTCGCAAAGAAATTGCATTTTGCACACAAGGTTCGTTACTGTAGATCGACCCTTCATAAAGCCATGCTGATCAATAGATATTAAGCCAGATACGTGAGTGTACCTACATACAAACGTGAAGAAAAATTTCAAAACTTTTTCCGAAGTTACAAATAATAGTGATGGGCCTATAGTTTGTTATGTCACTCTTTTCCCCCTTTTTGTACACTGAGCACACGCGTGAATTTTTCCATTTTTGAGGAAATCTCAAAGTACTGAGAATTAAATTGAAAATTATTAAAAGGGCTTTAGCGAATACAGTTGAACAATCTTTAATTAGAAATGCCGGAATTATATCAGGGCCCATGGTCATTGTGGGTTTAATTTTCTTTATAGATTGGCATATTTCCTCCCCAGTGATGACAGATAAGTTTAAAGTATTTTCAATTCAGACTACTTACGTCGTCAAATTTTCGGAGTGTAGGGGACGTAAAGGATTTAGAGAAAAAGACCGCAAAACCATCAATTATTATTTGAGGGTCGTTAATCATTGGATTCTCGTAAATTAGCGATGACGGAATGGATGAAGTATTGTTTTTTGAATTAATAAAACTCCAAAAATTTTTAAAATGTTATTTTCAATGTTGTCTAAATATAACTTGTAAGCACTATCAATGTCAGATTTAATGTTTGCTCTCAATGTTTTAATTGTATTGTAATATTCAGTGTTACCAGATTTTATATATTTGTTTAATATTTTTTCCTTCTGCATTAAGCAGAATTATGGATTATCTGTCTATTAAACCATGTGGGATAAGACCCACAACTTTTTTGTTTTTTAGGTACATATATATCAAAAATATCATATAATTTTTAATAAAGTGCATCCACAGCTGTATCTACATTAGTAAAATGTTCCAGGAAAGTCCCATCTATGAGCCCAAGTTGGTTATACAGTTCTACGAAATTAGCCTTTTTGAAATTAAACTCAAAATTATTTTTATGCTGAAAATTGTCCTGTCTGTGATTTTGAATATCAGCCTTAATTAGTAATGCAGGGTGATACCTATCCTCTTTAAGGAGAATTTCAGAAACTTTACTTACAGAGCAGCGCCTATTACCAAAAACAAGATCTAGAAGTCTTCCATCTGTGTTTAAAATATGATTATACTGGTCTAACCCAAAAAAAATTGAAAAATTGTTAATATCGTAGTCATTACGTTACCATTTTCACGAAATCGTTCAAAATCACAAATATTCTCATAGTTTTCAGCTACCAAAACAATAGTTAAATAAAGAAAATATGGCAACACAAGTTCGGCTATATCACAGGACGCTTTATTTCATTGGTTGATTAATTGGCGGCAATTTTAAATAAATCAAATTTTTATAATTTTTTTTTTTGTTAACCGAACTACTTATGGATGTTGATTACATAAACAGTGTAGAATCATGTGCAATAAAAATAAATCCAACTTTTAATATAGTGAGACATCCCAATTATACTTTAGTGTGAAATTTTAATATTAGAAATATGTATTTGATAATTTACTATTGGAAATTTATTTGTACAAGATTGTAAGTATAATTACAACTAAAAAATAATGTATCTCCTTTAGTTGTAAGTGTATTTATAATCTTATACAAATAAAATTAATGAGATTTCTAAAAACATAATTTTTTTTTTAGTTTTTCATTATAACTACGTCATTTTTAGATCGGATCATAAATTATATCAAACAAACATAACCGAAGACAGAGGTGTATTATTATCACAAAATTGTATACATTGTATACAATAGTTTAATTTAATCTAAATTGTATTATTTCGAATGGTAATATGATTGGCATAAAAATTTCTCAGGGAAGTAGTTACTTATATATTCTTATTTTATACATTCGACCAAATCTTAATATCCAATTTTACGCAACTCCAAGAAAATGAACTTTGAATCCATCCCTGGCAACGAACAACTTTAATAAATTGTAATATCCCAGAATATGCAAAAGTTATACAATCTTAGGCGAGGGTTGTGTAGTTGATACACCATCCTTTGGAGGGGATGTAAAGCAGTCTGTTCTTTGTCTAATAGATGTTAGGCAAGTAAAAAATGCCTACTCTTCAATAGAGAAGAGTTTCGGCAAAATTTCCAAGTTGACGGTAGTAGCTCTTCTCCTGGCGTCAGTGATAAGCCATGATAGCGGAAATGAATAAACAATAAGAAACTAAATATAATTATATTCCAGTACAAACAATAATTGTAAATTACCAAATGTATTTTTAATATTAAAATTTCAGATAAAGTATAGTTTTTAAGATTCGTAAGGCTTTTTATACTGTCTTAACAATCGAAAGTCTATAAAACGCTATTTATAATTATTTGATTATCACTTCTTCTGTAATTTTTTTAAAACAAAAAGTACAGCTTTATGGTTGTGCGAGAAGAATATCTTCCAAACTTTTTATCACAACATGAAAACGAAAACAACTTTAATGACTGATACAAAATTATTCTACGAATACATTTTTCAAATTCTGGCGAAGGCGCAATTGCTTAAATTGTCATAGTAACAATACCAAACCTTGAAAAAAATAAAGGTCACGTAAATATGCGCGTAATTTTATATAATATGTCCTGTGTATTAAAATTTTTAACGTAGGTAGGTTAATGCCATATGAGTAATTATTCATGATAAAGCAAACAAAAAAATTCTCATAAAATTCCTTTTATTAATGTGACCGGTTTCGTGAACAAGTAAATTACTCTGAAGATGTGATTCTGAAGATGTGAAGTAATTTACTTGTTCACGAAACCGGTCACATTAATAAAAGGAATTTTATGAGAATTTTTCTGTTTGCTTTATCATAAAATTTTTAAGTAAATAAACAAGAAATGATTTCTTAAACAGGTATATGAATAAATAATTTAAAAATATGATAAATAGAATAATTAATTTCTAAATTTTGCTGTGAATTTGAATTATAACCATTGAGGAATTATATGGAAATGGTTTTGTTGCTATGTTGCCTTTTAGGTTTACTGGAAATATAAATTAAGCTTTGTGTAAATTATTCAAAATATAATAGAGCATTCGGAATTATATTTTGATGCTGCGAATGCTGAACGGATTATAGGATCACGTCGAGTAATTTCCGCCCTGATATGTTTAATATTACAGAGGAATAGAGAGAGCGTCAACATTTTGCTCAATATTCAACTTAGCCGACGTCGGCCTGCACAGGAAATTATTACAGCTTTTGTAAAAAAATTATTGTTATATACAATATCGGGCTGTATAAAAACTGTATTAAAATTTCTAGTGGTTTAACTACAAAAATACCTTACAGATATTTCCAGTTAAATCCCTTCAGATAATAAAATGATCATTATGCAAAACAATTTCAATAAAAGTAAATTCTTAATCCAGAAACAAAGTATAGGCAAGGAAAATGCTTTTAAAAACTTAATGATAAAATAAAATTTTATGTTATATAATAAAACAGAAAGTTTTTTAATGAGAATTGTCTAAACTTAAAAAGAACAAATAAAATGTATGTACAGGATTCTCCAAAAATTAATATAAGGTAGCATTTAGTAAGTACATAATTAGTTTAACTGGCCATATCTAAGGTATTAATTGTCGACATCCACTTCTATAAAAATGATTATCAATGCAGATTAGATTATTGCAATAATTGGTTTTTTAACTCAACAAATACATGTAAGTTGTTTACTGTATAACATTCTTCGTTCGGACGAATGAATTTGAGACAAAATTGGATAGGTACAAATGATCTTGTTAGATGGCCAGCTAAATCGCCAGACTTGTCATCCGTTGATTTTTATGTGTAGAGTGGTATTAAAAAACAAGTGTACTCACGGCCATATACATGTAGGTTCATGTTATTTAATTAAATACAAATAATTAGTTAGTTATGTCAATTGTTTATTATTCTATTCTAAATTAAAATGTTTTTACTGACTTTTTCAAACATCTTGAAATAATTTTTCTAAAAAAACTGATTAATGAAATTTTACAAGTTTATTTCAAAGACAAAGGAAACGTTACATATATCATTTTGAACAACATTTTTAGATGATGTATTAAATTTGGTGAATTTGGTATAACCCGAAGAGGCATAATGAATGCAAGAAGGAAAAAGGTACAATTTTGGGGAAATATATATATATATATATATATATATATATATATATATATATATATATATATATATATATATATATATATATATATATATATATATATATATATATATATAATATATATATAAAATATATTTTTTATGGAAAAAAATCTATCTGCATGTCTGTAGTATCGCAGTAGCAGCCATAGTTTTTGAGATAAAGCTCTCAAATTTGGTATATGTTCTAAAGGCCAAAGAAAATGATAAATTCGGTGAAGGGCAAAATTGGCCAGCTGAAAAGTGGTCCATGGGACCAAGACTTTTTTTGTATTTGACGACAAAAAAATATATTCTTGAAGAATGATTATAAATCATGTCTACTATAATCAAGCCAATAAAATATATTTTCCAAATACTTAAATAAAGCCGACGTAAACTGAAATTTTGTACATATTTGATCTCATAACATTAGAAATTATTAAAATACATTACATGAATTTCTATTGACAGTATCGAAGGACGCTGATAATTAATTATTAAAAAATTTTAATAAGATTTCAAAGTACGCCTTTAAAATTTAATTGAGGTAAGTGAGGAATTAAATAGAATGATATTTTTAGATCATGATGATATATACTGGTATGAGAAAGTTATGTGGCCACATCAGATATTTACTTCACATAATCGGAAATTATTTCTAATATAATCACACATCGCTCGTTCAAAAGTTATATAAAAGCTTGGAAAAAAGTGTAAAAATATTATGAATAGTGACAGGGCCAATCCCATACAGCCAGCTGTTATTGGTTAGTGAGTCACGGTTCACAGATAAATAGGATACATTGTTAGCATAAGGTTAGTTTTAATCATCCCCAGAAAATGTCAACTATGTGGAGAAATGTCAAAAAATAAAGGCCGCAGAATATATCCCGTAGCTTATGATTCTACAAAATTCGGCGCCATGTATTTAGGACGGATTCCTCTTAAGTCACCAAGACTAGTAACATTAACGTAGTGTAATAACATATCTGATACAAATCAATAAATCGTCAGTGGGTCATTCCAACCATTTATTAACTTTTGCCTTTCATAAATTCAGTTAAATTTATTTACAAATTTAGAGAATTAAAAAAATGTTTTTAATAATATACACCATCTTAAAAATATTTTTTTATGCTTACAAACTTTTTCTAACGTTTGTAAATAAAATCAAATTAAAAGCTGCATCTTTGCGAGCACAAATAATATAGTTAGTGTTTTACAAAATGAGACGATGAAAAAATACTTATAAAAGAACTGCTTTCGAATAGTCGTTAATGAGATAATGGTTCGCTGAGATTTTTCTCAAAGAAACTTGTGAATTATTCAGTAATTAAGGCGCCAATATTCATAATACGTTAATCACCGAAGAAGATAATAGTCATGTTAATGCGACGATTCGTTTTAGCGCCCAATCGTCTGATAATAATTTAAAGTGGGCTATTGGCGTAAAAGTCAGAGAATTCGAGTAAAAATTAAAACTTCAGAGCAGTGAAAACGTAGTATGAAAACATCATACTATTTATTATTAATATCAACATCATTATTAATGACAATAATTAATATCAACATCATTAATTAATATCAGTGATGTCTGACTGGTGATAGTACTGACCACCAGAGGGATACACTTATCACTCACTATATCTGTTTTGCTTAGTCTACTTTAGGCTAGCCTGGTTTGCTATTATTATTTGTCTTTTCCATTACTTATGGCATACTGACGAGAACATAAAAAGTTCGAAACCGATCTATGTCTAGTGAGGGAGTTGACAAATGATTTTAGCTACCAAACAAGATTTGCAGGTTTAATTCAATGCAGGTCGGGGCTTTTGTCCACTGAGTAGTAGTTTCCTGCAAATCTTATTCATTATATAGTTTAGCCCACCAGGGTTAGGGATCGAAGCTCTTGGTACCTACTTTCCAGGTCGCTATCAGTCACTAAGACATCCAGAGGGATACACTTATCACTCACTATGTCTAATATCTGTTTGCAACATTTCAGCATCATTTTTAAAATAGTTCGCTGTATTTTGAACTCATCTCCTCAACTCATCTTCTGTATTTATGAAAACGTTTTGGTACATTTTTATAAAAAATATTAAAACCAGTCTCTGTAGTATTCAAATGATGTTATCTATTTTCACAAATGAAGTTAAAACAGAAAGAGGAGCACATTTGTGTTTTTTTATATAATTTTCAAATGAATGCAGATAATAAAATTTTGCGTAACACGGCAATAGTACGAAATTTAAATCTATCTACCTGTTATTCTTTGAAATAGTTACAGCTTCGATTTATTTTCCATTAACCCTCATCATATTTCTATATGTTTTCCCTTGACAATTTTCAATTTAAGATAATAAAATCGAAAATGCTTCTTTAATAATAAGAATCTAAAAAAGGGCAGCTAAAAATAACTAAAAACATTCAGTTTTGCCTACGCTCATGCCTCCTCTCATCCTCTTTCCATGCATTTTAGATCCGGCGTTCCAAAGGAGTTTTTATTTCCATACAGCGGTATTCTAAATTAGGGTGAACAAGTTTTAGAATTTAATATAAAGTTTGGCTATAAAACACAAAGAAAAAACTACAACTATTTTAAAAGCTTTGCCAATTAGCTTTTTAAAGTTTCTCGTTTTATGAGCCAACTTTGTTTTTATCGAACACGTATACTACTTAAATAGAATTAAATAAGTGCTGATTTAATTTAAATTTATTCCATCCTTAAAATTATCACTATTAAACTAGGTATCTTAATATCTTGAAGATCGTAAACCTTAGGCTTTATTGGTTACGTGATTGTATGTACAGAGTAAATATAAAACATTGTTTAGCCAATCCATGAAATAAAATTATACTTTTTATTAAAACGAATTTAACTGGTCCCAGCAATTAACCACGCATTTTCATGCAAACTATAAGAAATAATCCTAAATGGAATCATAACTATTCTACAATTTATTATACTTTCTCAGGGTCCTGCAAAAAACATATATATATATATATATATATATATATATATATATATATATATATATATATATATATATATATATATATATATATATAATATATATATATATATATATATATATCTAATTTAATATGTAATTTGTGGCATTTTATGTGAGTCATTTAAATTTAACATTTCAATGACACCTAATCGTGTAAAAGGGCAAAACTAAAAGAATTATTAAGGTCGATGGCTTCATGGTCGAATGGTAAGGACACTTGCCTCTCACCCTGGAGTCCCGGGAAAATGCCACCACTACACCGAGGGGAAAAAGACGAAGTACCAGCATAGGGCCCTAACATCGGCCGCCAGAACGGCCGTCCGTCACCGGCGGAATTTGTTGTCATTGGTGATTTACTGTAATATTGTACATGTTTATAAATATTTATTGTATTTAACAAAAATCCATGTGTTTATATTATTTTACATAATATGTTTAAGTAGTCTTATTTAGATTTTATAACAAATAGGGAATAAAGATATTAAATTGGAAAAAAATGGAGTCCCGGGTTCAATTCCCGGTCGAGGAGCTAGGATTTTTTATAAAACCAAAAATTAATACTAGCATACACATTGGATGTCAATTGTCTCTAAAAGTGTAGCCCTCTCCCACACGCACGCACGCACAGTACAATGCGACATCCTAAATATATACTTTATGACAAACTCAAAATAATACTGCATCAGGCATTGTTGCCATATTTATTGTTATTATTTGATTTTACTTGGAACAGTAATACAAGAAACTAATGGACGTCAATGATCGATAGAAAATCATTTAGAGTTACCAACGTTTATAATACTTAATTGAATCCATTGGTTTGTTCTACTAATGGTCCAAGTAGAATCAGAGAATAACGATAAATTATTTTAGTAAAAATACCTCAATATAATGAGATAGAAAAGTGTAAACAGAAAATAGAGAGGTAATCAAATGTTCATTATCATTTTTCTTGTATGTTGCTTTAGATTTCAAAATTAAGATGGATAAATGAAAGATGTTTTTTAAAAACCGTTTTTTCATAGATAGAAGGTGGGGTACTCATTATACTTAACATACCAATAGCGAACATTTCAGCACTAATTTTGAACATTAAAATTTTTATCCACTCGTTTCTTTAATCGTTATATATTAGATGAATGTGGAACCGTAGAGGTTTGGGATGATGAAAAAATGACGAAAGCATTTTTTCTAATAATTTTTATTTTCACAGAACATAAAACATAAAATTCTGAAACACGAAATACAAAAATAAAATGAATGCATATCATGTGTAAATGAGAAGAAACAGGTAAAACAGACACAGTTAAGAAAAAATAAATGATAGTCACGTAAAGCAAAAAAATATTTATTGTCACGTGTTTGCTATCCCCACAAACACCTATACTCGTAGATTCATTGATTGAAAGTCCAGATAACACTTACTTACCACTTTATTAACTAATTAATAATTTACAACAATAAATGAATGACTGTCCTAACTCTAATCACAATTATACATTTATTCTACGTCTATCTTATTTCTATTTTACTCGTCCACTGCGCCTTATTTTACATCCATTTACGCGGTCTAGAAAATTCCAGAACATTCCCGGCTCTTCTCGTACAATTCTAGTAACATCATTCCAGTCTACACAGGCCGGTGGCGTAACATTGCCCCCTCCTTAAGTCTGAACATCCCTGTCAGACAATTCATTGTTCCCTGCATATTTGACTAGTCTATCGCCTGCAGTAAATGCATAGGCCAACGAAGCTTCGTAATTCGTGAACATTTGATGGCCTCAGCCAATCTCGTACTGTGAAAACCTTGTCTGGGCCCGTTCTTATTCCCTCCGAAGACACGGCGTGGAAGTTGACTTCTTGCTGGAACATTAGGTACTTTTTGGGGTTTAAATTCAGGTGTACATTTTTGATTCTTTCAAACACTTCTTTAAGGTTCTTCAAATACTCTTTAAAGTTCCGTCCCATAACCATCACATCATCAAGATGAACTAGGCATGTATTCCAGGTAAGTCCTCATAGTACAAATTCTATCAGTCTTTCAAAAGTAGCTGGTGCAATGCACAGGCCGAAAGGCATCACAGTGAATTGGTAAAGGCCACTTCCCGTCGAAAAGGCTGTCCTGTTTTTGTCATCTGGATGAAGCCTCACTTGCCAATATTCGCTTCAAAGATCTAGAGTGGAAAACCACTGTGAGCCTACCAGCGTACTTAGTGTGTCATCAATTTGGGGTAACGGATAGCTGTTTTTCTTGTCACGTCATTCAACTTCCTGTGGTCGACACAGAATCTTAAAGTGCCATCCTTCTTAGCAACTAAAACTATTGGCGACGACCAAGAGCTGGTTGATTCCTCAATAACTTCGTCTTTAAGCATCATTTGTACCATTGCAGAACCCTCTTTTGTTTTACTAATCAGAGCCTTCTAAGTGGTTGACGAATGGGAGCTGATTCACAAATATTTATCCGATGTTGGAAAATGTTGGTCTTTATAAGCGCTTCTGTGTCCTTTGCAAATACTGTACTTTCTTTCTTCAAAATTTTTAGAGATTCTCTATGTTCATCTGGAGTTAAATGTTTTAGCTGGGCACTTAACATCTTCATAACTCCTTGGTCCATATCTGTAGATGTGGCTCCTACGATTTGTTCTTCACATCTCGCAATCCATGTGAGTGGTGTGTAGGTGCCAATTGCTTCATTTTCTTTGAATGTTACTGAATGGGAATTTAATTTAACGAGCTGATCTGCATCTTGTTTGTAGTCTGTGAAAGTCCTTGCCAGGATCACATTGTGTGTCATTGTAATTGAATCATCCGTTTCAACGAGGCAAAAGCGGTATCCCACAAAATTTTCCTCCAGGACTGCCTCAATTGTTTTCTCTGTGTGTGCAGTAATTTTTATTGTCATCGATGTTAGCCTAATATTATGGAATTCTGCATCTGCCGTTGACAGAATAATTTCCTCATTTCTAATCTTTAGAACTCGTTCTCCCACGTCAAGTACAAATCCATACTTTTCCATAACTTCTAATCTCAAAGTGAAGTCATCTGTAAGGTCAGCCACAATAACTTGGTGTTTAAAACATAAACGACCAATTTGCAGCTCCATATAGACCCATTATGAATCCTGCTCATACTATTGATGACGTAGCTCCTATCTCGATTGTGAAGAGATATTTCTTCTTATTTACCTAACACTCCAACAGCAGACTACTTTGAACTGTCCGAAGCTGAGAAACTTTTATTTCTCAGGAGTCACAACATTTCTTGACCAGCGCAACCCCCAAAGTGCCAGCCATCTTTAGTTTTCCTATGGCCCTCCAATCACAGCAGTGCTTACCCTTTCTGCGCTGACAGTTCCTCTTAATATGGCCCACTTTATCACACCTATAACAACGGATACCTCCATTCAGCCTTCCACTACTTTGTTGTTGGTCTTGTCTCGGCTGGAAATTCGTTTTTGTTAGTAGTTGGGTGATCTTTTGTATCTCAGACAATACAGCTTGAATATTTTTTTCTGCCGGGGTCTCTTCCACAGCCACAGCCCTCACTCTCTGGTTTGATTGTGTGTCCTTATAGACAGCTTCAGTCTCAAGTGCATGTAATAAAGCCTCACTACTTCGCTTATGCCTGACAAACTTAAGAATTCAAATAACCTCCTGATAACTTACTCCATCAATAAAAGTTCCAATTACTAACGGTAAGGTGTCCTAGAATGTTTTCGTCTTTTTGAGTGAATTTAACTCGGTTATTAAAACATCTATTTACATAAACTATTTTTTATTTGAATGTACGATCCAGGGAAAATTATGTATGAAAAATAACATCGTCAAGGTGCCTTCCTCCACGCTGCTGTACCTCCTCAAGGTGGGACCTAAAATTTGCGATAACTCGTTGACATAACGGTGGTTCAATTCTCTGAATTTCTTCGCGTATTCTGGCTTTTAATTGTAGCAAAGTCCTAGGAGCATCAGTGTACACCTTAGATTTCAAAAAACCCCATAGGAAGAAATTCGTCTGCGTTAAATCGGGGCTTCTGGGAGGCCAATTAATGTCCCCTCGATTAGAAATCACTTTTCTAGGGAACATGGTTCTAACGGCTTCCATTGATGCATTTGCAGTATGGGCTGTAGCCCCATCCTGCTGAAACCATGTGTCCCCATTATATCCAGCAAAATTTTGAAGTTCTGGTTCCAAAAAATTTTCTAACATATCGCGATATCGGAAAGAATTGACGGTAAGTGCAACACCGTTTGCATTCTCAAAAAAGTAAGGGCCAATTATGCCAGATGCATGAAATGCTGCCCATACTGTTACTTTGGGGGAATTTTGGTGCTTCTCTCGAGGGTTTTCTATAGACCAGTACCGACAACTTTGTTTATTTACATATCCATGTAAATGAAAATGTGCTTCGTTGGTGAATAGGATGTTATCAAAGTTTTCAAATTCCAATAATTCTTGCGCAAATGCAGATCGAATCGGATAATCTTCCACTTTCAGAGTTTGCACCAGTTGAATCTTATAAGGATGAAAGTTCAAATCCTTTGACAAGATGTCGTGGACAGTTGTTTTTGAAAGATTTAAGGCAGCTACATGTTTTTGTACAGAACGGCGGGTGAACATGTTACTGCCACACGCACACGCTCGACGTTCTCGACACTTCTTGCTCCTCTGACTCGGCCCTTAGGTTTTTTATTAATGGTCGTGCCATCTCTTTCAAATTTAACAACCCACGATTTGATTAATTTTGCTGAAGGAGCTTGATTAATGTCGTGGAGGTGGTAGTGCGCTCGATACAGGCGACGAACTGTTATGAGAAAACGACGGTTCTCGTAAAAGCTCCTGACACACATCGCGCGTTGTTCACCATTGAAACGCTCCATTGCAACTGAATTTCCAAGGCTTTGTATCTAATAAGCATATGCGCGCGCACGTTTATCACTACCACTTTTCGAGATATTCAACAAACAAATGAGGAAAACATTCCAGGACACCTATAATAAAATAACATTTTGCTGCATAGATATCTTCCCCATATTATCGTCTATCCATACATCCATTAATGTAGTTCATAATGGGTACAAATATATGCAATAAGATAAATGAAATAACAGTATTATAACTACAAGTGAGCAAATACGCCACAGTGTATTACCTGTGATGGTTTTGATGTGTACTCGGCCCCCTAAATATATTCAGAGATAGATAAATTTAATATATAAAGTTACGGGCAACACTGATGCGTATTTTTGTATTAATAGGAAATACAATTATTTAATTTCATAAAATGACACCAAAGAAAATATTCGTATTTCTTATTAGGTAATAAAAAATACGCATTAATATTGCCTGTAATTTTATATATTAAATCCATATGGTATTTAAGACGAACTATTTGTTTATATTTTTTGTTCTCATCAATAGAAACATTTTAACAGCGATTTATGTTGGCAATCCTAGCGAGGAGGGTGCGCTAACAGTGTTTTAAATGGAAAACTGAACTTTCAGGTTTTATCCTGGTTAAACATGGAGTACCACTTGCTATTAGGTTCTGTATTGTTCATTTTGTATGTTAACGACGTGATATTCAAGTTTATGCCAGATACTCAACACGTACGTTACACAGATGTATCTATGATACAATTTAGTAAACCTGGAAATGATTTAAAGACAAAATAAAAATATCTGAAAAACTTGTAAAAGACTAGAATGAAAGTAATTATCTAATTCTGAATACTAATAAAGCTCAGCTTTTTCAGGGTGACGTCCTTGTCAGTTATGATTAAGTATAATGGGTTTCTCGTTGTTTTCATCTGATATATATTTTTAATTACTATTTCGTAATTATCTTGGATGTCATTTTTTATGTCGTCCAGGGTGGGTTCGCCCTGAAGTCCTCTCAGGACGAACGCGTGGTTTCTATCACCTTTTGGGGTATATGAGTGAAATTCAATCTCGCTGTTATTTAATTTTTCCTTGTATTTTATAAATTCATTTCCGTCTTGTATGTATAGGAGTGTATTTTGGGCGGTGAACCTTAGGTAGAACCCCAGTTTGACGTGTTTATTGATTCATTAGTTAGTTCACTATGGCTAGTTGGCGTTCCCTTTATTACTAGCGGGGCATTTTTTGGTGGAGAATCGTTTTTTGGTCTTGTTTTAGTTATTGTGAACGTGGTTTTCCTATGGATATCACTTTCAGCATTTTCGGTTTGTTGTATATTTTGTAACTGGGAATATCTGTTTTTTTTATTTGTGTAGATTGGATATTGTTAGAATTTTTCATGATATTCTGTAATTTGGTGTATTGTTTAGGACTGATTTGAAATCATTGCGGTTATTTTCGGGCGACGCAACGTCCATTTCCTCTAATGTATTTTCTTCTTGTATGTTGCTGGTATCAGTTTTATCTGTTAAGGTAGATATAGCTTCTTTATTTATTATTTCTACAACTTTTCTTTCGCTGGCCTGCTGTTGGTCCAGCAGTTGTCTCTGTCTTGCAAGTTTATTGGTCTCCTCACTTATTTCAGGTGTGGTTGGAAGGTCCAGATTCGGTGTATCACTCGGTGACGTCATTGCTTGTAGGTCAGTGACGTACTGACTTGCATACAACGCTTGCAGGACCTGTTCACGTATGAGATCACTTATTCTGTTAGACACTGTACTTGCGTGAGAGGCACTAATTTCGGGTAGTACTGTATTCGTATTTGAAATAAAATCGTTATTTGGAATAGGCACAACACTCGATTTAGAGTTAGTTGGTTTATCACTTTGCTCAGCTTTTTAGAATTGTTTTTGCCACCGGATTTCAGTGCCACGTCATACAATCTAGGTTTTATTTCGGACCATCTGTCCGAGAAACGCTTTTTAATTTTAATCAACTTCACGTCAACATTATGTTCCTTTTTCACACGCACTGGATTAGTGTCTTTATGCGAGAAACTGTTACTGTCAGAGAGAGGTTTAAAAACTAAATTTGTGTTATAACTAGTCTCATCACTAGAAGATACTTGTTAGCATAATTTTACGGATTTTTACGTATTTTCACTGCGTTTTTACTCGCTTTTTGAAGACTCAGTTTCTGCGAATCGTCCAGGCTGGCTTTCTCACAAGAAACTCTTTTCAATCAGGGTTGGTCTGTAACTTTCAGCTTAATATGTTGATATTTTGTCGGAATTGGATAAAAATGTAAGAAAACCACATTTCTCATTAAATCAACGTTTCGACAATATTTATTATCTTCCTCAAGACTAATGAGGTATTTGGTTTTTGTCAATATAGTCAACATCGTCAAATATTTTAAAAATTAAAATAACGTAACTTATATAGGATTTCAGTGAAAATATTTTCGGGTAGACTACACGGAAATATTTGCACCCAAATCCTACATAAGTTACGTTATTTTATTATTTACAATATTTGACGATGATGACTGTATTGGCAAAAAACCAAATACCTCATTAGTCCTGAGGAAGACAATAAATATTGTTCGAAATGTCTAATGAGAAATTGAGGTTTTCTTACATTTATATCTAATTCCGACAATATATCAGCATATTGAGTAGTGGTGGATACGAAACTCTTTTTAAACTTCTAGCTTGTTTAGTATTTTTTCCGGCTTTGAGATGAGGGCTACTTGCACTACTCCACAGGCTTAAAGTTGCGTTAACAATGTAATTCAAGTTGCAATACCGCCTTCCTAAATTCTTAAGAAGCTTGCATTCGATACCGTCTTCCCGAGTCATTTTTATTAGGCAACGACTTCACAACATATGTGAGTTCATAGGGCTTAGTTGTGATGTCCAAGAATTGCTCTCGCGTTAGTAGAATTTGGTTATTACCGCTGATATTTTCATCTACAATGTTTCCTATGCGGGCGTGTTCTAAATTGTTGGGACCGTATATTTTCAAAATAGTCGGCTAATTGGTCCGTTTTTGCTTGTCAGTTAGGTGTACTTAGCCATTTTATCCCAACAGGGTTGGCATGGCTTATCTTGTATTTCTTAGAGTTTTCGCCATTCACCACAGTGAGTTGTAAATTTAGAGTTTCAAGTTCATCACCCCATTTCCGATTTTTTGCGGTGTTGATGGCGGTTCTAGTCTGAACTTGTAGCATCTTCATCTTGATCTTAGCTTGCACCTCATGGTTTCGCTTCCATCGTCTTCGTAGCCAGTTTTTGGTACGTATGTCTTGTTTGACCGCGTTGTCAAGTTAGTTTTTGTTTGGATTAATAGTAATTGTCTAAGCAACCCCACGTTTAGCCTCCTGGAGAATCCTAGTGAATTTCTTAACTTCATTTTCAAAATCCCCTTAAGAAATAATATTGTTGATATGAATGTTGCTATTAATGAAATTTCGGTGACAACTGTTTGTTATGGTTTATATCATTATTTTGTTTATTATCACACACCTTTACATTATTTGTAATATTGTTCACCTATCATGTCATAATTTTAATTTCCTCTGCAATTAACGAAAATGAGGGCGTATCGAATGGAGAAAGTGAAATAAGGACACATCTGATAGATTCATCGATGAATTTCGAAACACTCTAAAACGTAAGTAAATCTTAAATGAGCTGTGTTATGTTGGTGTATTTAAATAAATATTTTCTATTCTAAACTGTAACGAAAATTTGTTCTTTTAATTCCAGGAAATGGAAATATGTATAAAAATACGTATAATTGTAATATTTCATTACGAAAACACAATTTATCATTGTTCTTTTCCTGTTATATAAATGTATTCTAGTTTATTATAGCACAATGATATGCATTTTGTGTGATAAAATAATGATGTTCGCTTTGAGCAAAAAGACTGTAAAGATATCAAATGGTCGATGTATAAAATATGAAGTTTTACTGCACGTAGTTGCAACCAACTGGGGCACAATTCAGCTTTAGTATGCAGCATATATTTTTTATTCGAGAACTGATACGATTGTTGTTCGTTGATGTGTCATATTTACTACCTTTGTGAGATTTTAGATGTATTAAATTATGTAGTTGAACATAAATAAAGGAAATATCACACTCACTGACTTTATTTTTTAATGCCTCTAGATGCATTCAAATTTTAAATACAAAATATAGTCATTATTTCAGCAAAAGTCTTATTGTGCAATGTTTCATATTGAAATATTTTACATTTTGCAAGCAGTCGGCCAGTCGAGCGTTTGGAAGAGACCCGAGAGCCGGCTGAAACATAAATTGTTTTCAAAGTATTGTAAACTTACCCTTATGTATTTTTAATTATTCGCGATTTTACATTTACTCACGTGACTAAAAAATCGTAAATATTTGTGAAGGTGGAATTATGATTTATAATACCTATATCTTTTATTGAATATAGAGCGTCCTATTATAATACAGCAAGAGTGCCTTTTCTATGTAGATTTCAATTCTACATCAGAATTTTTCAAAAAGAAATCGGAAAAAATTATGATCACATATTTAATGGAAAAGTGCGTAACTAACACCATCTACAAATAGCAACAGCATACTTAATCTGAGAATATTCTCTTAATATTCGTGGAATATTCATGCAAAGGTATTATTAGAATATATGAGATGCTAGTAGGTACTGTATTTCTTTGCCAAGACTTTAAGGGTGTTGTTAGTGTAATGGGAAAGTGTAATTTGGCTGCGTAGCACTAAATATACTCAAGCTCTTGGCAAAGAAATACAGTACATACTAAAATCTCAGATCCACGCTAGGTTGTGCTTGTTAAATCCTTCACTCAACGATAAAACATATTCCATTAACGTTATTTCAATATAATTTTCCAAATTTCCATTATTTCAAAATTCTTATTATTAATGTGGAACCCATATACCTGAAACATTATACATAAAGACATTGTTTTACAAGATATTATCGCTCATATTTTAATGGTCTTTTGTAAACGTCAACATATCCGTGGACTAAAAAATAGCTACTACTGTCTGACCGAGGAAAGAAAGCCCGCGCGGCCAAGGAGAGCATTACCGAGATATCTCCAGCTTTCTACGAAACCATATAGGTATATAGTACATCTCCCAATGGGTAGATGTGGATGCATACGATCACACAAATTTGTCATGCACTAATTCATTTTTTCATTTATGCATTATGGAGAATGGAATGCAGAAAACACATTCTTTCCACCAGCCTTTTTTCGCCGGACAGATTGTAATCTAATCTTTCATAGAGCCTTTATTTCTCACTGGTTCTGGTTGCATGGTTAAACAATTATTGTAACATTTAAAAATAAACCAGAATAATTTAAAATTTTTAAAAAGTATATTTTATTCAGTGACGTACCGGGGCTTTCGGGCGGAGGGGGCACACCATTCTTTGGGATGCAAATTGTAATCATAGTGTATTCAAATGAAACATGATTTTCAATTTGTAATTTTACCTCCTCACCCCTCAAAGTGAGGAAGTTATGTATTCGTGAAAAAATTTTGAAAATTTTTATTGCATTTCTAGACGAATTATGACGACACACAAAATTTTAGACAGAAAAAATTTTGTGTCTGTGTGTCTGTGTGGTTCGCTATAGCAGTTACAGTTTTTGAGATAAAGCTTTCAAATTGGGTACACACATTCTAGAGGTCAAGGAAGAGTTTGAGTTCGCTGATGAGCAAAATCGGTCCCAATGTCAAAAAAAATATTAGTAACATTCCACCAATATGACTTTTTTAAAACATCAAAAAATTTTACTTTTTTGAAACGTCAAAAATTGCTTTTATTATAAACTCCACCACACGTCGAGTTTTACTACGGTGAGGATGTTCTGATCCCCAAGTAATTGGCAGCGGTTTTTAGAATTGAAGTAATCAAAAAACATAATAAAACAACTGCTGTAATAATATCTTACAATACAGAAATATACAAAACAAAAAACAAACAAAATAACTCGCCAAGTAATTGAACAAGACTGAGTATAAAATAGGCTAAAGTCTCAAAATTTATAGCAGAATCATAATAATGTTCTTCGTTTTCATATTTTTGAATTTATTCAAAACTACATCTAGGACTATATTTTTGACGTACGACTGATTGTCAATGTTATAATGGTGGAAGCAGCATTTAAATGAATTTTTGGTTTTTGTAGATAGTTTAGTAGTGAAAATATTTTGTGAGAACATTATTTTATTTCAACATATTGGTACCTTCTGCTAAATGTTTTGTTGATATATTTGATCATACACTCTCGACTCGTATCTAAGCTAGGACAATTTGTCGACAGATGCTGTCGTATTCTTCCACATCTTGGTCGTGGAAAGGTCGTGATGCTTTTCACTCAAAAAGTAGATCTGATTCGACAGTAAAGTTTTTCTTAAATGCGTCTTCAAAATCACAATTTCATTTTGTGTTGATGACCTTACCATCAATTGCGCATCTTGATGTAATTTAAGAAAGAACTGAAATATAATTATTCTTAAAATTTAAGTGTTTTTTAAGTGTATTTTATGTAAACTTATTGTAAAAATATTTATCACTTTGAGATTATAACCATTTCATTGTAGCATTAGTTAAAGTATCACCAACATAATTTTTGTCTATGTACAGGGTCATCACGCGAAAATATTATTTTTTAAATAACTTGGTTATTTTTGAAGTTATCAAAAAGGTTTAAAGACCTTGATATACTATTTTTTTAGATTCCAAATTTTGTATAAAAAAACAATTTGGCATCACGTTTAAGAAATATGATATCTTACTGGGTGTTTTTAAATAGAGCACCCTGTATATTTTAAAGTAGTTTGATATTCCTGATTTCGAAAATACCAACATACGTTATGTTATCTCAAAAAAGTTTTTGAGATAAATACTTAGATATTGGTATTAAAATATCATTAATGATTTTGTTAAACGTAGTTGTCTGTGAAAATAAAATAGCTGCATTTCTGAAATGAAGATGCAGTATACATGTCACAGTAATGTTTCTCAAAAATCAATATCTGTCAAGGTTAGTTCTTCTTCTTCTTTTTTGAACTATGGGTAACAAAATCATTAACGATATTTTAATATGAAAATCCAAATATCTCAAACACTTTTTAAGATAACATGACACCTGTTGGTATTTTCAAAATCAGAAAATGAAAACCGAAGTAATTTAAAATATACAGGGTGCTCTATTTAACAGAACAAAGCAATATGTCATAATTCTTAAACATGATACATGATTGTTAATTTCATTCAACATTTGGATTTTCTAAAAGATTTGTTAATGAAGATCTTTACACCTTATTAACAACCTCAAAATTAACCAAATTGTATCAAAAAATGACATTTTCGCGTGATGACCCTATACATAAAAAAAATTAACACAAATTCACTTAAAGTAGACATTTATATTACTGTTTTTCATGAAATGTTTACAATGGGAGCGCGTAATGCTTTTAGAATAATTTTTATAATGATTCACAGAATTATCTATGAACAGCATGTTATTCTAATCAGATTAGCAAAAAAAATTTCTTGACTCTTGACAGGTCAAAATTCGTTAATAGGTTCATGCTTTATTGGGTGATCCCTAGAACATTCAATTCTTCTAGAACAACATTCGTGAATTATTACGAATCACTTTGTGCTATGTGGGATGCATGTGGTCCAATTTCAATAAAAATAATTCTACAATGCCTCTTTACATATCTAGCATATCTTATACAATATTTTACTAATCACCACATTTTACTCATGTAGAGATATAGACTTTTCAGTTCTTGGTGTTGTAATAGGATAGTATAATAAGCCATACTGTACTATAATTAACTGATGTTTGAATTTCTCATCCAACTTAGCATGTAACATTAAAATTAAACGTCTTTTTTGATATTTTATAAATACGTTTTGAAATGTTTGTTTATTTATCTTCGTCGGTGTTATACCCAATTAAACAAATTAATTATAGTTTCGTCAAAGTTTTTATTGCCGCACTATTTTTTTTTTCTAAGAGAAGGAATGACATAAATTGAAGCAAAATTTATTTATTTGAACAATATGAACACATCGATCATTTTGTTAAAGCTGAAAATAATCTGACTTATTTTGAATTTTACGTACAATTTTCTGACAATTGCAATCTTAATTTGTCTTGCATATAATAATAAAATGAAAACGTATTATTTTCACCGACGAGGCTAAAATATTGAAAAATACACGTTTGATTATGGCTTTACGAAACTTGTTTGACTGCCGTAGATCTCGACTCATCGCCTCGTTCTGGCAATCAAATTCGTTAAAAATGCCATAATCAAGCTTGTATCTATCGTAAATATTACATCCTACAATTTTTTCCAATGGCGGTATAAATTCTTAATCTCAAGTTTTTACATTTGCAGAAAAATCCTACAAAAGTATATTGTAAGTTTTAATTAGAGTTGTCTAGCAGCTGACTTGATAATGTAATTTGAAAAAAAAACTGAGTTTAGCGCATTTTGAATAAGCCTTGCTTTCGCGAATTATAAATATGAGTTTTGGCCGAATTAAACGCCAAAATCCATTTCGCTTTTAGAAATAAATGGAAACATTACGTTATGGCCCGATTCTATAGCCATCAAAGGAGAGTTACTTCTTTTGATGTTGGCGTTCTAAAAGAGTTTTCAATTTAATATCTATAAAACTTCGCACATTAAGGCATCTAGCTTTATATTAAACTTAAAACACTGATTTTTCACTCTCGCTTAGTTTTCCTTTTAAGGTTTTCCGCGCCGGAAAAATCATTTCATTGTAGATGGAAATTTATAATTAATATTTCATTTTTCCTTTCAGTTACGGATGTTTGATATACGTAGCAACACAGATAGCTTCCGGAATGAAGTATTTGGAATCATTAGATTTGGTGCATAGAGATCTAGCTGCAAGGTAAGAATTATTCCATTTTTTAGAACATCAATCACAGACTTTAACTATCAAAAATACTTATTAGTTGGAATTGGAAAATTGGAAACCGTTGTGAACAAAAACACTATTTTGACATCGATTTTGATTCTTGTTCTTGTTTTGTCCCAAGTCTCACATGAAAGATGTCGACACGTGGCACACAGGATCCATCATTACCCCTTTACCAAATAAAATAGACAATTACATAGGAATCTGTGAACCCTCTCTCAATAAAGCCACAAACCATTGATGATGTGATTTAATTATTATTGTGTACTGTACTTTTTACCTATAATTTAGGTTTATTACACGTCTTTTTCATTACTTTAATTGCATTATTGTTAGTTTGAGCATTCACACAATTTTTTCTTCGTAAAATATGTGTAGTTGTCTAGATTTTTACACTTGCTTGTCTGTATCTTCTGTATTTTCTTATCTATGTTTTTATTTTACAGGAATTGTGTTATAGACAAAAACTTTACTGTGAAAATTTCAGACCATGCAATGTATTGCGAACGTTATGAAAATGATTATTATATTAGCGACACTAAAGCAAGACTACCCATAAGATGGATGTCGTGGGAAGCACTTCTTTTGGTAAGATATTCAAAATGTATGGATTTATCGCATTATTTATCTACTGTGCCACAATAATGAAAATTCATAAGATTTTGAAAGTCAGTGAATCTTCGTAGTACGTCATTATAAATTCATTCAAAATCGTAAATTTAGTTTGCTTGTAACTTTCACGTTTTATGCTAGAATTATCTGATATTTATATTGGCAATATTTGCTGGCAGCGAGCGGTTGAAGCCAATACACTTGAAGGCTGTAATATTCTTTACGCCAGGTAAATATGTACATATATAGATAATTTACGGACCTATCAGTTGCTTGAATCTTCTGAATGTGTCTTTGTAAATTTGGTCTTTATGCAACTAATTTGATTTCATATTTTTAGAGATTTTTTTTAGAGGTCTTTTCGTTTCTTGAAGCTGGTTCATTTTCATTTGTCAAACGTTTTAGTGACCTTAAATCATTGACATTGTGCCTTTTTAAATAGCTTTGAGGGGACAAACAAAAAAAGTGGCAGCTCGGAAGAGCAAACCATCCGATCAGTCAATAATTAATCAATGACTAGCAAATATACTGATTCTTCGTATTGATCTCCGACGAATTAGGAGATTTCAATTGGTTGAGAAATGGATTTTGGAGATTCAAGTTTGTTTGTATACAAAATTTCCAATCTATTTCAAAGTGCAACTTCCTCATCTAAATACGTTATATTGGTTACCTTAGTGTTAGTATTAGTTATTAGTACAGGCCAGTTAGAATAAAAATTGGTGAAACATGAAAAGTTCAAGTAACAAGCTGATTTTTGGAAAATATATTTAAGTCATTGTAAACTTATCCTGACAAGTCCCCAAAAATCCCCCTTGGGAAACAAGGGATGTATAACAATTACAAAATTCCATTTTTGTTATTGTTCTTCTCGCAGAAATTGGCATTTCGAGGCTCATGTATTAATTTTGCTTAGCCTTCGATGACGGAAATTTACGGTACCAATTTCAATAATTACACTTACTGTAACACTTATGAGTAAATCACATTTATGATTGCATATACTTACACCGAGCACTACATTATACGAACTGTAAGTTGTGGCACATATTTCAATTCGGTCAAATCAGCGAAATATGACCGAACCTGTTTGAATCGCCAATTACTGCACTGCAGGTCACGTTACCAAAGCAAAGCATGTTGTTGGAACGATCGTTTCTTATTTTGTTACATAACGTTTTTCATTCTATTATAACATTATTTCCTTTTCTGATTTAAAAGTTTTGTCTTTTTAATTTTTTTTACATTTTATTTTTGCATAAATAATAATGAGTCACAAGTGTCGGGTTACGCATGTCAAGAAAACAAAAATTGTGGGTCACCATCATGTTTTGTTAATGAACAAGGGACTAAAAACAGAAAAGCTCGAAATAGCATAGAAAATCCAGATAGCGGTGTTTGCCCAAAAAGGGATTTTTGGGGGCATTTTAAATTTGCTCATAATAAGCTATAAATACTAGTTGTTCGTTTTCATCCTAACCCCTAGACGTATCTCCGGACTGAATTGGAATATCGTTTTGAAATTTTGGTCATATGGGTTCTCGGAAAAGACCTACCATTCTAAAATATTTTATTTTAGCCTCCATTTTTCTTAAATTTTTGGATTCCTCATCAAAATTAAGAGTAAGTTTGATAATACAGCCCTAACTTGATTTCAACTATTTTTGAGTTGACAATTTTTTTTTAATTTGTTGCGTTTGCAACGTCTCCCTTTATTGCGGTTATCCTCAAAACTAATTAATAGTAATTAATAATTTTTTTACATCTTAATGTTTTATGAAGTTATCAAATCATCAAAAACATTTTTTGAAAGAAATAAATCTGGAGTTAATGTCTTGAATGTCGTAAATTTAAAATCTAAAAAAACTTATTTTTTTTTACATAGCACCCCATATTTTTTTACACCATTACTCGCTCAATCCTTAGTAAAAAAGTATAAGGAACTATGTGGCTAAATCAGTTTTTTTTTATTTTACCACAAAATATCAATTTTAACCCCATAGTGCCTTATAGTTTTTTATTAGGGGTGGAGATATTAATGTAACGGTGTAAAAAAATATATGGGGTGTTATTTAAAACAGTTTTTTAGATGTTAAATTTATCACCTTCAAGGCATGTTTTTAACTTCATATTTAATTTTTTTTTTTTATTATTTTAGGGAGACGCTGCAAACGCAACAAATTTTTTAAAAATTTTAATAACTCAAAAACAGTTGAGAATCAAGGTAGGGTTGTATTATCAAACTCACCTTCACTTTTCATGAGAAATACAAAAATGTAAGAGAAATGGGGATTTTATTTAAAATAACAAGTTGATGTCAACTTCGGTATAACCGGATGTGATAAAAGTTCGAAAACATTTTGGAATAGTTCGTCTTTTCCGAAAACCCGTTCAAACGAAATTTCAAAACTATTTTTCCATTCAATCTGGAGAAGTTTCTTCTTTTTTATTTGAAATTTCCAGGTAAAAACCTATCCGATCTGTACTATACACTGTGTCCCAAATTGGGGGTGCATGCATTGCTATCTCGGTTATTAGAGATAGAGAAACGGTTAAATCGGGACTTTTTTGAAGAATTTTATGACCGCTTCGATGCCGTTTTTAAATTTGGCCTAGCTCTGTCCGTTTTCCAGATATTTTCAAAAAACTATAAAGGTACATATTAAAAAAACTTTCCGTATCTGCCTAATTTGATGACTGGTGACGTTTTAATAAGTACATTGTTGGGACACTTTTTTAAGGTGTCTTCGTTGACGTTACCAAAAAATTTCTATCATCATTTGTTTTTGAGTTAATGCCACTAACTTTGTTTTTCTTATGGGCGCCATATTGGGTTTTTTGATAGTTCAATAGTGCTCTTAATTTCCTTTTCAACGATGTACACAATATCAGGAAAAAATAGTTACTGGTGTAAAATACAAAAAAATTCAGTTTTCTAAGTAGACCATGAAGAAAATTTATTTTAAAATAATCCGATTTTATTAACCTCAACTTAAAATTTCAACAAATTAATTAAAAACTTAAAAAAATCGTTCAATATATCGTCCTTGTTCATCAATGCACTTTTGGCATCGCTTTAATATTGAACTACACGCTCTCCTAAGTATTTCTGTTAACAGCAGCCAAAGTATTTCTTACACGTTCTTCTAAAATTTTTATATTTTCTGGTGGTTCAAATGCATAATCTTCGTTTTTTGTATGCCCCCAAAGAAAATAGTCCAACGGAGTGAGCTCAGGAGACCTGGCTGGCCATAGAACGTTGCCATTATTTGCAATAATTTTGTTATCAAAAGTTGCTCTTTAGAATTGTGTTACTATGCCGCTATTATGTGCTGGACAACCATCATGATGAAACCAAATCTGGTTAATATATTTTACAGCAAGCCTAAGAGCTGGTATTATTTGTTCTTACAACATTCGCAAATAATTTGCACTGTTCAAATTATCATGTTAAATAAATGGTCCAATAATACGATTACCTGAAAAGTATTTTTTATAAGAATTATTGTCAATGAACGATTTAAATAAGTTTACCTATGATGCCACACCAGATATTAAATCCAAATTTGGTTCGAAACCTTCTTTGGCTAATTGTGTGAGGATTCTGGATACTCCCAGTAGTGTGTGTTATGTCTATTGAAAACACCACAATTGATGAATCTAGTCTCGTCTGTCCATAATACTTTTGAATGAAAGTCTGGGTTCTGTAGATATTTTTGTACAAACCAATCACAGTATGCTACTCTTCTCTCATGGTCATTTTCTTGTAAAGCTTGAATGATGGTTGGTTTGTATGGGTGATAATGTTTTTTCTTTAAAATGTTATGCACAGTTGTTTTGGGAACATCTACCTGATTTGAAATTTATCTTACAGATGCTGTAGCATTATCTTCTACGTATTCTAATACAACGTTATTTCGCTCTTCGTTATCTATCTCATAAGTCTTATTTCTTTTTATATTAAACCGTCCATAATTTAATAAATTAATAAGAAGATTCCTAAAATACCTTTCATTCGGTTGCACACGTTCTGGAGAGTTATTCTCATAAATGTCTCATCAGTATTTCTATTTGATTTAAAATAAATCTCTAGCATTATCTAACTTTTCTTTGTTTGTATATATCAAAGCCATAATAAATTCAAAAAAAGAACTTAATAATAGAAACACACGAAATTAGTTATTACAAAGTAATGGTAGATCACAGTGAAACACTAGTAAAAAGAAAAACAGCAATTATGACAACAAGAACTGTCAATTAAACATTGTCTTGTCTATTTTCATGGTAACAAGATCCACTATTAGAAAAATTATACGATTATTTTACTTTATTTGGACGGTGCAAATCAATTCAACAACTCATTTAAATGTGTTTTAATTTTAAGTTGAACCTAATAAAATCGGATTATTTTAAAATAAATTTTCTTCATGGCCTACTAAGAAAACTGAATTTTTTTTATATTTTACACCAGTAACTAATTTTTTCCTGATATTGTGATACATCGTTGAAAAATAAATTAAGAGCACTATTGAACTACCAAAAAATCCAATATGGCGCCCATAAGAAAAAACAAAGTTAGTGGCATTAACTCAAAAACAAATGGCGATAGAAATTTTTTGGTAACGTCAACGAAGGCACCTTAAAAAAGAATCCTAACAATGTCCCAAATAGCACAACTTAGTCCAGTAAACATCCAATGGACATCCAGTGGATGAATCACTATAAAAACTAGGATGTACAATGGACATCCAAATTGCATTCAAATTCAGTCCATTGGATATCCATCGGGTATCACTTTGTCACAACTCTGGACACAATTTTGGACATCCAAAAGAGGTCCAAACCGAGTCCATAAAATCATGACAGTACAAATCAATCTGGACATCCAAAGTGTATTCAGTTCGTGTCCATTGGACATCCAGAACATGTCCATATACAGGGTGTATGCCGAAATTAGTGTGCAATATTTTACCAGCGTCTTCAACGACCAAAAATAAGAAAAAGTTTCTATAAACATAGGTCAAAAAATGCTTCCGAATGGAGCCACAGCACCTGAAAATATTTTTTAGGGTGCTGTGGCTCCCGTTGGAAGAAATTTTGGACCTATGTTTATAGTAACTTTTTCTTATTTTTGCTTGTAGAAGATACTGGTAAAATATTACAAGCTAATTTCGGGACATCCTTTATCAAAGTATGAAAGGTAAAAATGGTTTACATAGAAAAATTACACGGGGTAAAAATTTAAAAAAATTGTTTTATTTAAAAAGTAATAACACCAGACAAAACTATTACGTCCTTTATTTGCCTCCACACTGCTTCCTTCTACATTTCTGCCTACTTCCTCTCCTTGGACCGACGCAGCCACTTCCTTGTATTTGTTTCAATTTCTTTATTGTTTGTAGTTTGTGTCTTGTGAGCTGCATCTAAAAAATACATTCCAAAATGAAGTTCCTTGTACAGAACAGCTGTTATTATTCGTAAAGAAGTAGTCAAGCAGGCTATATGAAATTTAGTTATTTTTTGATCATTAATTTATGTCCACCAGCAAAATCTAGCATCGAAACACCTTAAAAAACAATATAAAACAAAAGTACTATATAAGAAACATGAAGTCGGGGCATATTTTTTCATTTTTAAATATTTACACTAGTTTATTAATATTTGCTCTGCTGGAAGATTTTCCCCTATTTTTCACCAGCCTTTCAAAAGTTTTCGAGTTTTGAAATTTTTTCTTCGAGTTTAGGGTATGTCAACATCTCAACTGCTTTTCAATAAATGGTGTATATATAGCTTTTAATCCTTATTTCTTACCCTGATTGCAAAATTCGACGGATTTTGGAATATTTCCATTTTCCATCGCCTGAGGAGTAATATCTATGGGCGTAATAATTCTCAACTGTTTAACTTTATTGATAATGGATACAATGTTTCTACCCATATTCTCATCATCTGAACAAAATTTGTTGGATTTTGATTTTTCATTTGCTATTAGGTATATAGCTATGCATGTGCCAAATCCAAATCGTAACTTTCTAGATCTGGACAGAAGATATAGAGATTTTATCACCATTTTCCCATAAACAAAATTTGGGAAGTCTAACCAAGAGGGCTGGAAGCATTGGTAAATGTAAAACTAATACATGTATTTTTAACTTGCGATCACAAGAGTAAGAGCATATTACTAATATTAATGCACCAACTAAAAACATTTTCCCCCTCCAGCCACAAGCGTTTGGTTTCTTCCACGATAATCCAGACTTATTTGTCATTCAGTTCGAAATAATTTTTTTGCTTAATACTCTTGCATCATAATATTTTCTTAGTGTCGTTTGCGATGGCACTTGAGCGTTGCCTGCCCACTAACACACCTTTGCAAAAATTGAGGGAGACATTTAAAAAAATGTAACCTCCTTTCGCACTGTTTACGTATCCACGTGTTATTCACATAGACGTTTCATAAATACTAGGTACGTATGTAGAGTGTATTCCGATTACTTCGAAGTCATTAGAGTATTCATTTTCAACTTGGGGCAGTGGGCGTAAACGTAAGTTAAGAAACACGATCCCTCTATATCTATCTATGAATTTCTATTGGACACACGAAAATAACCAGCGCCGTCGGTCAGTAGGTAATTGGCTTTTATAGCCGTCCAATGATCTGATAAAAATATTTAATTTTGTTTCCTATTTTTATAAAGAAAACAGATTTATTGCATAGTACATATGAATATTTTATGATTTCATGTTTTTTGGGAATGGGCGTGGGGGTACAAAGATACAAATAAATACACAGGTCGAATTGAGAACCTCCTTTCTTTTTTAAAATCGGTTAAAAATAGTGAAACGGAATGTCATTTCAGCTTAATCAACGGAGCACTTAACCAGCGCCAGCGGCCTATCTGTCCAAAGACCATCTCTGTTCATAATTGTGTGTACTGTACTTTATACAATTTTTTATATTACTATATCTTTAACTATTTATTTGTGACATCCTACAAAGTTTCCTCGCACCTGCTTGAGTATTAGTCTAAGAGCTGGCGACCGATTTGGCTTAGGTGTTTGATAAAAGCTGGAACTTTGCAAAATGCTATTTCTATATTATCTGAAATAACATTTCATCAAGGACTTGGCTGGCCAGCAATAGCTAGTTACATACTGGCAAGAAATCTTATTGAAGACGTTTAAAGGTTAAAATTGTAATAGGTTAAATTTGATACCCTTTTAAATAAATAAAATATCTCATGTAGCCAGCACATAACTTTCTTATACTTATATATCATCCTGATCTAAAAAAATCGTACCATTTAATTCTTCACTTACCTCAATTAAATTTTAATATCGTACCTTGAAACGTTTCATTAAAATTTTTAAATAATTATCAGCGTCATTCGATACTGTCAATAATAATTCATGTCATATATTTTAATAATTTATTCTTATTGATATTGACATTTTTGTAACTAAATTAGGCCTTTCAAATGTCGAACTGTTACATTTATCCTAACCCCATTTTATGAGGCCAAATGTATAAAATATATCAGTTTACATCAGCTTTATTTAAGTACTTGGAAAATATATTTTATTGGCTTGATGTTGTAGACATGATTTATAAATTTTCATCAAGAATATATTTTTTTGTAAAGTTCAATACAAAATAGTTTGGGTCCCATGGACCCCCTTTCAGCTGGCCAATTTTGCTCATCACTGAATTTTTCATTGTCTTTGGCCTTTAGAACAAGTGTACCCATGTCTTTTTAAACCTCTTTGCTAAAAATATAAAAATTATGCTGTATAAATTACAGCTAAAACACCTGAAATTAGTAACTCAACTTTAAGAACGCCTGTCTATAATTCAAAATCAGCCAAGACGCCTGGCAATATTTTTTATTTATTTAAAAGGGTATCAAATTTACCATATTAAAATTTTAACCTTTAAACTGAACCTTTTCTTCAATAAGATTCTTGCAATTTCAAAAATTTGTCAGTACACAACTAACAGTTGCCGGCCAGCCAGGTCCTTTAACTGGCATTTCGGGTAATATAGAAATATCATTTTGCAAAGGTCCAGTTTTTATCAAACACCTGCCAAATCAGTCACTAGCTCTCGCTTTATATTAAGCCAACTTTTCTAATTTAAAATATTTTAAATTTAACAGTGTCATTTTCACGTTAATATATTTTTCCGGTGTGATATTTTTCGAAAACCAACCTCTGGCGAATCCTTTTTGGCGCAGAGGTTTGTTTAATAAATCTTTTGAATAATTTTTAGGATATGGTTTAATATCCAAACAAGGGGCGGGAAAATATTTTTATATTACTATGTCAACAAAATTCATTTTTAAACAGCATTCTTTTATTTTCAATAATGTGTGTTTCTGAAATAAACTGTTTACTAATTTTCCATAATAAGTAGATTGCAGTTCAGAATGTAATCATCTGCGTGTATTTTAGGGAAGGCAAACTACAAAGAGCGATGTGTGGGCATTTGCTGTGGCCCTTTGGGAGATTTTGATGTTCTGTACTCAACAACCATACGCGGAACTAACCAGTGAGCAAGTTGTAGAAAACAGCAACCACTGGTACCAAAATGATGGATGTCAAAGGTATCTTCCAAGGCCTTCTGCGTGTCCTAGAGAAATATATGACTTAATGGGAGAATGTTGGAAAAGGAACGCTGCCGACAGACCACGTTTTTCAGAAATACATCTCTTTCTCCAGCGCAAAAATTTGGGATACATGCCCGGACCGAACTCACAAGTATAGAAAAGTGTGTGATTAAAAAATTACTGTTATTTAAATTACTACTTTTGTGTTTTCTGAATGAATGTGATGTACGTTTCTTTTAAAATTTGAATGTTAAAATGCAGGTATTACCTAGATTAAGAGACTGTTTAAACTAATGTACCCTTAACATCTAAAAAATCCTTATAATTTTTCACTTATTATATGTAAACCCATTGTGATATCGCGCAAAAATTTGTGCAAATTAAATCATATCGTTCTATAAAATGTATTATACTGACTTGAAAAACATCATGCCCGAGATTTGTTTTATATGTAATATTTAGAAAATGTATTAAAGACTTTATTATTATATTATTATACTAGTAATGTAAGCATTGAAAATATTGTAAAATACACTTAGTCCTGAAATATGCTCAATACTGTATAAAAACGATATTGTTGTGCAATGAGGAATACTCCGAATTCGTTAGGTATCATAGAGTGTATTTTGTAGACAAATTAGTATCATTTTAATTATACCATATACATATATATTGAAAAATGAATTAGAAATCGTAAAACGTAACTACTAATGACCAAATTCTAAATTGTATTTGTTTTTACTAATTTGGGTCAATCGAAGTTATAAAATAGAATATATATAAATTTAATTCAAATTATATTTTTTTCTATATTTCATCTATATATTCATTGGACTATATTAGATAAAACGAGTATAATAATTGCAATATTTCCGTTTTTAATAAATATAATTAAATATCGTCAAACATTCTAAACTGATGCACAGCTTTCACAGAATATTAAATTTTTCTACAAACATTGTATGAGATGTTGCTTAAATTTATAAAGCAAATACATCTTTAAGGTAACTAACTTATTATAACAAATAAACTTATGTCGGTTAACCACATATATTTTCTTCAATAAAAGTTAGTAGTATATTATCATGCATTACGGAAAAAAAATTAGAAAATATAATAATATATAAAATTGTATAGTGAAATATGAAAAGCAGTGAATTTTGAAATTATTATATTTTTATTAATTATTTGGTAGTATAATAAGTACTATAATAAACATGTTTTTAGATTTCTAATTTCTTTTTCGGAAAAACACTTTAGTCTTTGGTTTGATGACAGTATAATTTTACAGAAGAAGTCTCTTTAATAAATATGGCAAATGTTTTTCAAGTTTACGACCTAGAAATGTAAGAACCTCTTTCTTCATTATGTGCTTCCTTAATATTGTGTCGATAATACCTACCTAAAATTCAGAAGGTGTTATAACAATGTCTTTTATTTTAAATTTTTGTACCATACCATTTTAAAGAGTAGTTGACACTACTTATGGTTCACTTACAATGAATGAAACCCTTTCAATTACCCAAATTTATTGGGAATGTACATTTTTCTAGTCAGGAGTAATTTCTAGAAACTAAGACTAAATAATATACAATAAGATATTGTTGTAATAGTATTAAAAATTAAATTTATACTTTATGTTTAATAATAATAATATATTACAACTGCCGAAAAACACGTTAAAGTTGTGATCCAAATTATATTGTAGGTAATAAAGTCTTATTTTTTATCATATACCTAATATCTATATAGCATTATTTTTTATTTTTGTTGTAATATTTAATTTTATTTATTTAAATATTATTTATTTTTTAATTTTATTTGTTCCTCAATCAACGCAACAGTAAAAAATTCTAAATTATCTGTAAAAAGATGTCATACTCCATAAAAACATGACCTACATAAATAAAGTTGCATTTAAAAATTATTATTTCTTTTTTAATATCTAAACTATCTTACATATTTTCATTATTTTGTTAATTAAAGTCTTTCTATAAAATAGAACCTGTGGTCTAACTTACAAATTTTTAAATTTTATTGTACATTCCGTTTTTCTAAGTCCTATATCTATAATATTCATTAACACTGATAGCCAGTTTTAAAGGAATTCTTTTTAGTAACAAGTATTTTGTCGTAAAAAAAACATAACCAGAATTTGTTCACACTTATCCTGCAATATGTTAAATTGTGAAACGTTTTAGAGAACGATGAAATATATTACTTACAAGATATTGTTCAGGGAGATATGTTTTTTAATATGAGCTTAATCGGCAGCCTTAGTAATACGATCTACAATGGAGATACATATATCAAAATTTGAGACGTAGGAACGTGTTCAGAGGCAATTATCAAAGAGGAAATCCAGCTCGTACCAAAATAATTCAATGGGCATGAGATCACGTTTTTGAGAATAACCAAAAATATCTGTCTGTCCTTCATCAGTACCCAAAATTTAGTCTATAACGTCATTCGTATGCGATATACCAGAAATGACGGATTGGTATGGTATGATAAAAAATCTCGTTAAAAATTGGTAAATTTTTTAATATAAACTAGGAAATATTAGAAACTATTCAGCATGAGTTACCCAAATTTTAGTGAGTGGTTTACAACTGACAGAATGAACACATATTTTTTTTATTTTTTTCTGCTTGGCATACATTTGAATCCTATAGTAATAAAATCCTCAATAATGTTTGAAGACACAATCAGTACATTTTACAGCTAAAAAAATAAATTTTACTATAAATTCCAGTAAAACTGTCTATCAAACCTTAATTGTAAAATATTTGTATTTTTATAAAATAACTGTACTTATTTTAAAGTAAATTTTCCAGTGCCATTGACCGTGTAAATATAACCCTTTGTATATATTTTTAGGCTAAGACTATGGGACGACTCATAAAGTACCAAGGATGTATACAGGCATGAATATTTTTAGATATAAATCTAAACTTAAATATATTAGGATATAAGTATTATTATAATGTATTTTCTATAAACAGGATGTTGTTGAAAAAAATAACCAATAATGTATACTTCAAGGATTCGATTAAAAAAAAACTAAAAAATTGTATGTATATCCTTTTTTGGAAAAAATTCTGTTGAGAGAAATGTGTACCTAACTGATATATAACTTTTGAATATTTAAATATTTTTACAAATACTTTAATATAAACAGAAGTTATTATTCAGTATTTTTTTCAAATACACGCAAATCACAGTAATTTATTTTTAAGGGCACGAGACAATCAAGTGCGTGAATTAAAATCATGCTTATAGAGAAAAGCATAGTAGCATAGAGATCTTCAGACCTGGCATTCAAATTTTTTCTGTGTTGCACCACTAATGCTTTTTAAGCAATAAAACTCTAGACACACTTCTTGGCAATTTTTTTAATAAAGTGAAAATATTCACCAAACTTTGAATTTCTATTGTGTAATATTAACTCATTCATTCACTGTTTATATCATGTAAGCAAAAAGCTCTCTTTTTCATGTGAACATTTTTATATAGGTGTTTGATTAAATACATATCACAAATAAAATTATTTCGATTTCATTATATGTGCATGTGTCAAATTACTTATGTATTTTTTGTAAATACATCAAAATATGTTTATTTATTACAGTTAGAAAAATAAATGACACATGCCAATTAAACGACAGTGTTTCATTTTCAATTATGATTAGTTTAGATATTAGAAAAACTGTTTTATACCTAGTATGAAGGTACTATACATTTTTTAAAAAATATTTGAAAAATAACTGCAAAACAAAAAATATATAATAGGATTTCTAATGAAATTCTAGGCACTTCAACACTGACATTTATACACCAAAAGTAAATGTGAGGTTCAAATTTTGCAAGCACTTGACATCATTAAGCCCAAACATAGAAAAACGGTCGCTCAAGTAGTTGATGATCAAGGAGAGGAAATTTGACCAGAGTCCAGGACCGGTAGCTGCTACTGCCTTATAATTGACAGAAGGACATATGTAGACAAATAAAAGCAAAAGTGTAAAATGAATAACGAAATACATACCGCTTGACACAATATATTATTCAGAATGTCTAAAATCTATCATTGCATTAGCATGCATAGTCACAACTAAATAATCGTTCTACATTCGTGGCTGTTAAATTTGAGCGATTTGGTCTGTACGTGTGTTTGTACAAGGAAAATGAATGTTATGCATCTGCCAAGGTTAATAGTGGAAATTCTAAATAGTTCACGAGGGCAGGCAGTGATGGGAATAATTGAGATAGATATGATAATCAAATGAGTCGATTATTTAAATATCTCCAGATAACTATAACTTCTAAAAATAAGTAGTACTAATCTTAGTAGTTAAGAAAAGTAGTTATACTAAATGCTGCTATCCCAAATATAAACACATCCAAGAGCCGTTTATTTCATTGGCTTATGCAGCGTTTATATTTGGGCCAGCCGAATTATTGCACGATGAATTCGGTGCCGTCCGATTTGATTATTCTCGCGGTTTCGAAGTTGCAACTATCGATCGATGAACACGAAAAAGTACAAAGTAATTACAGAACATTCCAAAAATTAGTACGTAATACTATTTATTATAAATAAATGCACCCAACATGATACAAAAATAACAAATATCTTAGGAGACTAAAATTACTAAAATTAGTACTACTATTATTAGTCGATTATTAAAATACAAAATATAACCATAATCGATTATTGAAATATCTTGATTACTTCCATCATTTAGCACGCATTGACAAACCGCGCAGATGATCTTCACGGATTTTATACGGTGTTTTATACCCCAGGGTAGCGGACACATACTAAACACCGCTCTGCGAAACTAACGTACGCGGTCCTGTCGTTAACTGAGGAACAAGAACAAAGTTACATGTAATACACACGTTTGTCCCGGTTTCCAGTCTCAGTACTAGTTGCATATATTATACAGGTATATAAATAAACGAATACATATCAGTGATATATCAATTAATTCAATTATATAAAAATATGATTTTTTTTATATAACTAGCGGCCTGAAAAATGGCAAAGATTTCCGCTGTCTACATATTACATATACATTCAAAAATCTATGGGATAATAATTAAAATATAAATATAAAACACCACATAAATTAGACAACTCTTAAATCCAAAGCCGGAGATGAACGGGCTGAAAAAACGTGAACACACAACCACTCCCTTCCACTATGTCAGAGTCGAAGCTGGGATTTGAACCCGGGAATCGATAGGTTTATCGAGGGACGGTTTATCAATGCTTATAGTTACCTCTAACTAGAAAATAACATTCTAAGAAATAATCGTTACAACACTTGTTTCTTTGGATATATTTTCTTTGATATAATAATAATAATTCATTACTTATATTGATTTAATTTGTATGGTATCATAATAAATAAGGAATTTGAATTTTGATTTAGTTAGTGTTAACTAAGCAATAAACGGACATTTAAGGCATTAGCCAACTGCGCTACCAAGCTCGCCCAAGTAACATAAAAACATCCTCAAGATCTTTTAGGGATATCTTTTTAGGAAATTGTGATACCCATGGCGACCTCCCAGGGAGGTTGCCATATACTCTAAGGAATAGGCAAATGTCCGCAACACAGGCATTCCCAGTCCCTGGGAAGTTAGACAACAGAAGTTGTTACACAACTAATTGAAGAGATCTTTAGGATAGTTGGTATAAGATCTTTATGTGAGGTCAGTTTAGAGAGGCCCTATAGTAATCGATTAAAAATGTTATTAGCACAGTTAGTTAATTATATTTCCATTGAATGTTTTCTTTAGGAAATTAATGTGTGGTTAATTTGTAGAGCTCTGTAGGTGCTCCATCAAAGGTTAATCTTACAGTTGTACTGCCGAATAAATCTAGGTAATCCTTTTAACTGTTCTAGTGGCAGCTGGTGAATTTAGTGTATGCTAGATTGCAATATATCGGAGTATGAGAACCAGACCGAACTCCATGGGAAAGATTTTCTACAAGTCTTAATTTAGTTTGTGAGGATAATATATGTTTTATCTAAAGTTAAATACTTCGATACTCTATAGATAAAGCGGACTGTTTTTGTTTATATTATTTCAAGGGAAAGAATTTAATAGATAAATGGAGGAAATTAATGAATGTAGTTTTTATAAGCTTACTACGTTGTTGGAAGTTGGCTGGGGGTGTCGCAGAACCCTCTGACTGTCAGCTCTCTTGTTTTTCACTGGCAGAGAAAATGCACTGGCAATTAATACCAACGGCAGGTAAATTACGTTTATATATATTCACAAAATACACATCTTTATTAATCTAACACTGGCAACGTCCTATATACTCGAATCAGATGATCTTAGTGATGAATTTAGCGAAGAAAAAAATACAATAGAGCTATTAAATGAAAACGATTTCTTATTGGTAAAATTTCCAGTTAAATCTAATATCATCTATTACATATAGGACTAGTAATAGAAGTAATCAACCTAAATGAATATCTAATAAAGTTCTTGCGCCCGTAAGAAACCAGGTGACAATTTTTTTTATCCAGGGGTCGATGATATAAAATCAACAAAAACTGTTGATCGTTGCGATATACTTCTTAAGTTACCTACGCCTAATTCAGCTAAAACGGCTAGGACGTCTTCTTTACGGTCCTTTAGAGTTAACCTTTGCTTATATAACATTAACTAGACTAGCTTTTCTTAATGTTACATGTTACATAAAAAAATGAGTGTTAAGTTTATTTTTTTGTCTGTTATGTTACTTAACTGTTAGCAGTTTAAGATTTTTTATGCATTATTTTCTAATTTTGTTATGAAAGGTAATACGAGTATACGGTACCAAATAAATATGAAAACTTGTTTTTTTAACCAAATGTAACTATAGTTGAAACTAAGGTAAACGAACTAGTTATTGACCACTTAACAGTGTGTCCTAACTTTAGAGCGTGATAATTTCGGAACAGGCTCTGAAAAATTAAAAATTGAAGTATTCAATGGTTGTTCTCACATTCATGTATGCAGGTAAATCATGTTTTGAGGTTATGAATAATAAAAATATTTATTTTGTAATTTTAAATGAAACTCTTACACATTGCACTAGTTATTGACTACTTTAAATAAAAAGAGATCTTGTTATTGACTAGTGTATGTACCAATTATTGCCCACGTAATTTTACAAATTGTGACTATAATACTTTTACATTTACATTAGAACATTTGTATTAAGTTTACATTAAAATATATTTATACAAAAAAATATGAATTTAGTAGATCTAGTTTAGTCGAGTTCACTTCCATTTAAATGTGTCTGGTCATCTCTTTGATGTAATAGCTCCCTCTTTTATTCACAGCCAGCGGTTCAACAATATTTTGAACAATATCTTTCTGATTGTACTATAAAATATCGTCTTGGGCTGGCTATTTCCAGTTAAGTCCGCTCTGAATCATTGTCTTTATTTTAACTTCTACTGATTTCTTCTTTTCCCATTTTCCTTGGCATAGGAGTTTTTCCCTGGTGTTTGTATATAAGTGTTGTTTTGGGAATTTTAAAAGATTTACTTGTTTTGTTATAGGACCAACCATTTTCCACCGCCAAAAAAGGCATTCTGTAAATCCTGTTCACTATACTAAAGCTTTTTTGTTGATGCCATCCTGGAAAAAATAATTAAATGCTTACTTGCACCAAATTTTGACTAATATTTGTATTAGTAATTGACTGATTTTTGTAATTTTTTTTTCTGGATTCGTGTAATAAATTGCTAGTGATCAAACAATATGTTGAGGATAAAGAGATATTTTATTTATATAATTAATACCTCTCAAAAGCCGTTTGCTTAAAATTTAATAAATTAAAAGAATTGAAATAAACCACTAATTACTAATTTTTGACCATTTTGTTCCTATTATTGACCAACTGTTGAACCAAATATTGACCATGAGTTAATTCAAATTATATTAACTCAATTGTATGAAAAACGCTAGGTCAATAACTAGTCAAGTTATAATGTACACTTTTACCAAGCCAACAATAAAAAATATCTATGATTTAATCCATTAATAAATTTATTATGGCTCTAAATAGAATTGATTACTTTGCCCCTATTATTGATCAACTGGTCAATAATTGAAAATGTTTTAATTTTAGTGTACCAGTAATTGACTAGGGCTGAATTAATTATTTTAAGCAAAAAAATTACATTTTTCGCAATCTGTACGATAAATTGTAAACTTAAAAACTATATAACTAAGTTAATTTTGTATATTTATGATTAAAAGTGAATATATACTTACTTTTACTGTAGCATCAAGCTTAACTGAATCACACCACTAACCAACTTCAACTAACTGAATACTAGGAACACAGAGAACCTCAGTCTGTGACTAGGAAGCTACCATTTAATCTTTATAATAAATGAAGCTGCCAAGCTGCCTAATAATATTCGTAGTAAATATGTTTTCTTCTTTATCGATCAGGTACCACTTTTAAATGTGAATGGAAACTCTTAGATGTCATCATGTGTTATTAAAAAGTGCATTTTCTTTGAAAAAAATCTTATTTTTTAGAGAAATTATGAAAAACATTCAATAACTGGGGCATGGTCAATAATTGATACATTTACCTTATATCTCTAATTTCAATAGGAAAGCGCTTTTTGTCAGAGTTGAACAAAAATGATTTATTTTCATTTTATGAAGAAGTAATCATGCAACCATTTAGCTAGTTCTGAAAATCGCAGGTTACCACTGATTTATAAAAAATATTTAGTCTTTACACCAAAGATTAATATAGTTAGTTATTATTTTAGAAGAAATATTTATTTACGTTATTTTAGAAAATATTTTTTTGTAACTTCTTTTTCAAAACTATTTTAATTTTTATTAAAAGTGATAATTTTACGCTCTGGCACTGATAATGATTACAATTTTTTGTTTGTAGAAAAATACTTTTATTTATCAATTTTTTTCCAAGACTATTTTGATTATTATTAGAAGTTATAATTTAATTATAAGTGGGATAGTAGGGCTACTCTGGCGATCAACACACGACAAAAAAATGTAACGCGCCGTTGTACTACCTCAAGGATGGTGGGGAAACGTGCAAATTATAATCATATTGAAATTTAGTTGCCTTTTAAATTTCAAGCCTCCTCTGTGGACAATATCACGAGCCGCCACTGTCATCCACCTTCCTTTTTATTTCAAAAGTGATTAATTTCATCCAAGATTTCCCATTACAATTTTTTTATCTAAAATTGTTATGAGTAAGGTTTACCCAACTAATGTATTATCTTGTGTTATTGTTATTAATACCAAATATTCAAAAATCTTGTTTTTCAGAAGTCTGGGATGATTTTCATCTATTATTTTCTGTTGAAACTTGCTACTGATGGCCAATCTTTTTTCATTAAATCATTTTCCCTCGATTTTGCCAGACTCCCAAGTCACTTCATCATCATAAAATCAGAGAAATCTCAAGGTAAATGAAGTATAAATTGTCAAAAATATTAATAAGAGAATTTAATAAAAGGCATCAGATAAAGGAAACATATTATTTTATTAAAATGATCATACAAGGTAGTTTGGAAGGGTACAAACAATAATGACTCTGATTCAGGAATACATTAAACAAGTATATTATTATACTTTATTTTAAATATAAATAACACAAAATGCTCGTATATTTTAATTATTTTGTAATCGTCAAATTTTCGTTATAAGATTTTAAGTTACCTGCTACTGTCTACACCCATGGAATATTTACTGACCTATGGAAGAACGACAGAATTCCTTGATATTAACGTTTCTACACACTATACAGCACCAGCCATTATGAAATCTTGTTATAAAGTCACGAAAGTTATAATTACACAATATATATTACAAACAATTATTAAATAAACAGTAAATTCACAATGGCGAAAAATTCTACTATTAACTCATCGCCTCGCAAATAATCTAGCACGACGGTCGCTTCGTAGCCAATCAGAAACTTGACATACAAAACCCAGCATTTTGGCATCAAGTAACGTGGTACTAAAGTGTGTCTAGTTATTTATGGTCGAAGGTTAATCCCACAGACCTCTAATTTTTATAAGTCTATGGTTAATCCATACCACCATGTTAAAACTATGATGATACCACACTAACAAATAGAAACTTACTAGAAAAAAATTCACATTTTTCTTTCTCGACAGCTGACAGACGTTTTGGTTTTCTCAGCAGTGAAGTGAATTTGTAAAAATTATTTTGGTTATAAATAAATAAAATGCCTAAAGCAAAGCTAAACAGAAAGCGTAAATATGAACCGAAAACAACAGAAGATGTAGAGTACGAAATTGATGCTCCAAAACACAAATTTCGCCCATTTGATGAGGAAGCCCAGGCGGAAGAGGAGCATTTATCGCATATCCTTTTTGGGGGAGCAAGGAGTTTTCTGCAATGTTTAGAGGAAGCCGAGCAAGAAGCAGGCCCATCACATTCTAATGTGGATTCTGGTGTAGGAGAAGATGACAGTTGTGATAGTGATGAAAATATTCGTAAGCCAGCATGGACAGATGATGATGACGGCATCGAAATAGGACAAGCGTTAGATGCTCAAAGACGTAAACTGCCTTCTGGAGGGATTAACAACCGAAATAATAAATACTCTAACTTGCTCAAACATAAATTTCAAACTGCTGTCGGTACACCCAAATGGGCATCGCTAGATAAGTCAAAACATGTTGATTCTGATTCAGATGAAGAAATATTACAAAGTTGTGGTTTTATTAGTAAAACTACTAAGGCCAGTATACCATCAAGCATATTAGAATTTAAAAAAGTTAGAGATTTAAATCACGAAACATACTCAGAAGGCCCCTATATAAATGCAATAGAATTCCATCAAACCTCTAGTGTAGCTTTAGTTGCAGGTAATGGAGGTATAGCAACACTGTTTGCAGTAGATGGCAAACGAAACAATAAATTGCATAGTGTAGCTTTTGAACGCTTTCCAATAATAAATGCTAAATTCATACAAAATGGCAACGAGGCTATTTTAGGATCTAGGCACCCTCATATATTTAGTTATGATTTACTAGCAGCAAAACCTATTAGGTTGAATTTGCCTCATGGCCTAACACAGTTTAAAAATTTTGTTGTTTCTCCTGATTCACAATATATTGCTGCTGCTGGCAAATGGGGAGAAGTCCATGTTCTCATAGCGGCTTCAAAAGAACGAATTGCAGTATTAAAACAAGATTCCGAAGTAACCGCTTTGACCTACAATCCAACAGGTAAAATCTCATATTTAAATAAAAGTGTGTTTCCAACATGAATCTAAGCATTAAATATATCGCAGTATAATGTTATAGATCTTAACAAACAATCTTTATTAGGAAAATTCCTAAAGGGCCATTGACTGAGGTCTTTCAGCCGGTGAAAATACATTTTCTTTGACCGAGCTCGGTAGCGCAATGAGCCAGAGCGTTTAATGACAAACGAAGCTGGTTTACTGCCTATCTACTCTCAGTTTCAATTCTGATAGAGTCGAAGGGATTGGTTGTGTGTCCGCATTTTTTTTCAACTGTATAACTCCCGCCCGTGTAGCTCCGGCTTTGGTTTGAGGGTTGTCTAATTATATGGTGTTTTTTAATACATTCCTTAAGAAAGATGCATTTAAAAGTATAATAATTTTTAAGTGGGGCACTTCTTACACAAAACTGGGTGGCAGTGGCGCTATTAGTAATTTTTTTCTAAAAGTGATAAATAAATTCAAAGAAATTGAGTTCCGATATCAAGTTGTAATGGTCCAGCATCTGCTGGTTCTCCTATTGATTTAAATTGGTTAAGAAGTGTTTAGTAATTAACGAGAAATTATGGCTTTCTTCAGTCTGTCAAATCTCATTTTACAAAATAAGAATATTGCTCAAAACATATCATTAGGTGCTGAAAGTTTCTCTAAAGGTGTATAACAAAATTATATGTAATTATAATTTTTTTAACACTGTTCTACCCTTCCGAAAATTTTTAACAAAATATGTGTTATTAGAGCATAGTAAGGGACATTTATAAAAAAAAATGCCATGATAGTGTCTCTCAATATATATGTCATTTTATATTTTTGAAACTTTTTAGCTTGGAATATTTTAGTATATTATTCACTGCAAATATTCAGTAATGTTTCATTTAATACTCCTTTGCAGTATGTAGCACATACAAAAAGCAAAACAAAGATTTTTTATATTATTAAAGAAAATTTTTTTTTCCAAAATTCGAATAATTAATTTATTTCAAAAACCAGCGTGCGCAGAGGTGTGATAACTTACAAAATATTTTCTCTTAGTAGTGTGATGTCAAGGTAAAAGTATCAGACCAACATTCCCAAGGGGCATCCGGCCCATGCTTACCCTGCTATACTCTGATACTACACTGTTTCAATGGGCATGATTTGATAATATCTTCTCTTTTTTGGTATTTAATACAATTTTTTCTGCCGAGATTTTAGTCCATTTAAGTATCTCATTCACCTCAAATGGTGTATTTTTATACCAACCTTTTGAATAATAATTATTCCAAAAAGGATTAGGGGTTCAACCTATCCGTGCTAATGTGCATTGGTCCATTCATTACAATTTTGTAATATAATCTTACGGAGCGCAAATCATTATTTACTTTTTTAATTAGCCATTTGCTGGCAGCATTTTTTAAGTCGCCTTGACAAGTTTTATAAAACACGAAGTTCTATTCAATAAAGCCTGTTAACATCCCGTCATTAGTTTTCTCTTTTTTAATATAGTAAATTTTGCAACTTGCTGCTTCGCTACGTGACCTTGCCAGGCTAATTGGTAATTCTGAAAGAACTCTTTTAAAAGATCTATTGGAATATTTTCGTCCCATATAATAATAATAATAATCTTTATTGAAAGTAGGCAAGCCCAATGTACAGATAAAAAAATATATACATGAAAAAAAAACAGTAATTTGGGTTCCACAAATCGACTTAATAATATTACTTAAGATCTGGTATATCACAATAGAAACACCATATATTGTTATAATACAACACTTAATAACTAATAACAACACATATTCAATTACATCATTTTATACTCTTAATTTAGAAGTAATTAATATCCCAGGGATAAAATAATTTTATTAGTTTAAAATGGAGCATGGTAGCCGAGTAGGTAAAGCGCTTATAGCTATTTACTCAGTACCAAATATCAATGGTTTGAATCCATCCTGCAGCAAGTTAGAAATTTTATTTGTAATTTGCTTTGGATTAAGATGGGAGAGGGAACTTCGATGCCCTAGATGTGATCCGTACTCCACAATAACCTGTAGGGCCTCGGCTCTACTCAACACAAAATTCTTGGATTTTCTGGGGAGTTACTTCAGTAACTTGAGAGGCAGTTAAGAGAACATTTTAAGAAAACATTTTTAAAAAATGTTTAGAATTTAATTTTTGAACTAATTATATTATTTGCTGATTTAACATCCAGTAATTTGTTATAGCTATCCAGACCTTTGAAAAATAAAGAATTCATAAAGAATCTAAAATTTGTTAATTCTATATGAAAATGATGGTTAGACCTCGTATCATTACTGTGTACCTGATTATTTGGTATGTGGAAATTTCTGAAACATTCCGGTTGCATTCCCTTTGTCATTTTATATATGAAAACAATAGTAAGATAATATAGGCTTTTACTAACTGATAATCACTGTAATGAATTGAGCATATGTTCAATTGGAGTTTACCAGTTACATTTCAAAATCATACCTCTATTTTGTAGTTTCTGTAGTTGAGATATTTTATTTTGATTAAATAAAAACATAACAGATGCACAATAATCAAAATGTGGCTGTATAATACAATTATAACATATAACCCACCAATTTATGTATTCTGTTTTTTATAAATACAACTGACCTTTTTTTACATTTTTCCAAAATACCCTGTATTTGCTTTCGTTTTGAATTTGGGGCATCATGGGCTTCCTTAAAAAATGATGTATCTGAGAAAGGGTCGAAGGAAGCATTAAATTTTTCAAAATACATACTTTGGATCATTTTGGCAGTTGAATTCCACATCGTTTTCATACCATATTCTTTGTAATCATCTCAATTTTTCTTTTTTATATTGTAACTTCAATCTATGATTGATACATTTGCCACATCTTTAATCGGCTGTTCTGAATTCAAGTCAAAGTCCCATTACTTGCAAAATTCGCTAAATTGATTTCAATTTGAGGACCTTGTCTTTATTGTATTTTCCAGGGTAATATTTTGTATTTCGTTCAGTATTGCCAAAACAAGACATTTTAAATGAAAATATATTTATATGTTTTAAATTATAAACACAAATGTCTATCTAGTATAATTATTTGACATTTCAGTACAAGAAAAATAATGCGTTGCTAGGGTAAATTAACAAATATCTACTTTTTTGGTCAATTGTAGTTTCTGTTCCTTCTTTTTTAACAGTCACTACTCAGCAAAGAAACGGCTAGATGCAGAATCGTCTTTCTGATAGTTCTTAATAAGCAAAAATTAACAGAAATGGAATTAGCTGTGTTCATTTGTGTCAAATATTGTAATTTAGTGCGGATAAACAAAGAGGCTATAACTCAAATAAGGAATGTTGAATTGAGATAAATTTGCACTAGTGCAGCTTAATGCATTAAATGAATAGAACTATAGTCTTGGATTACTTTTGTTAATGTTAAATTCCTCAAATAAAGCTATACGTGTTCTTTTGAGCTTATAATAAAACATAATATAGTGAAAACTTTTTGTACTTTCATTCTATAAAATGAAAAATGTATAAAACCGGCGTTATTCAATGCCACATTGCAGAAATTTCATTTAAAAAAAAGTGTTAATGCTGGAAAAACGTTTTGTAGATAAAGAAACTAGTCTGTAGATACCTGAGTATGTAGCGAACATTTTTTATTATAGGATTTCCTGGGATCGAACAATTTCATTGCATCACAATGCAACCATACCTCTATGCGGAGAAAGACCGTTTTTGCCCAAACCTGAAGTCATTTATATATTCTAGTAAATACCTTTTACCGAATTCAAATCTCTTTTAGTTTTCAAGAAAATGGCCCCGGGTGTTTTAAGTGTATGATATGTAAATATTAAAACAAAGATGATCATGTTAAAAACCTAAAGATCTTAAATATATGAAAAAATAAATTAGTTGAGTTAAACTGTGAAAATGTTTACAATTTTTTTATCCGTAGATTTCTAGATATAAAAATGAAATTTACATACATTTAAATCCATTAAAAATATAACAGATAATAAAACATTAATTAAATATTAGTGATATCAAAAAATAGTTACTTTTTAGTGGTGTTGTAAATTTCACCGGTCATTTATTTTTTGTCAGTGACCGTTCATTAATGACCGGTCACTGATCCGAGCATTTATAGAAATTTTCGTATTTCAGTTTTTTCTGTCTAATTTCACCTTCGAGAATGCGTGAAAATGAGGTTAAAAATTTAATTTGAATTGACAAGACACATTTATAATGATGGAAAATTCAAATATAATTTTAATGGTCATTATTGACCAAAACAGATTTCCATCCTGACTGATTACTGTCCGAATTCACGTCAATAATGACCGTCATTAATGACCACTCAATACTACTTTTTAGTACTTGAGTACTCAGTACTTTTACAACAAATACTTTGTATTTGGTAATGAGTACCAGTACTTTTACATTATGCACATGCAGAATGATATCAGTGCTTTATAAAAGACAAGAGTTAAGAGAGTACCTACCTATTTATTTATTTGTTAATATTTTATTTTGCCCGTTTGTTTTTTTTTTGAAATTTTTTTTACCTACCGAAAAGCATTTTTGTATTACTTATATCTACGTATTAGTTCAAAATAAAATATTTGTTAGTTGTTTTTAGTTGGTCTTTTTTTTTCAAAGCATAGAGTACAGAATATAAATTTAACTGCAGCCACAGCCAGAGCCCAGCACTTAGATTACATGCATAGGTTCCATGATGTTACTTATACTTACTACACATGACAAACGACAAATCTCTCAGTCCCAGCCAGATCGTCATTTCCAATTTTGCAATCTGCACTCCACAAGTATCTGAGCACTGAGCATTCCAAGCAAAACCCGCATGGCCATAGCATAGTAATGTAGTACGTAACAAAATAATTAATAGTAATAGTGGTCCTTAATTAATGTTAACTACATTGTGAACATTTTACTTACTGGTGATTGCGATCCAGTGAATGAGTGTGTTGGGATGATTGGGTAGGTACTTGGTGCCAAATATGTTTCCCAACGATTACTTGGTATTTCAGATTCTGCCATGTAATATCTACTTAGTAACAAATAATTACAATATTGACATCACTATTAAGTATCAGTACACTTTTATTTGGCATCTGATTTAACCGTCTAAAGTCATAGTTTATCTAGTAACTTGGTTACGGTTATTATTATTTCAATGATAGGTCACTTTTTCCTTGAATTTGTTACTTCACTACCGCATAAAAATATGACTAATAATAAAAAATATGTATTACCATTTTCACCCTAAATAAATATTGAAAAGTTGTGCCAGTAAATACGATAACAAGTGAAAATGTAGGCTTAATACTTTATGTTTACATTTATATCTGTGCTTAGTAAATTTCTAGGAACTCCTGAGAAAAACTGGTCATTCAACAAGGGGATCGACGGAAGAAATAACTGACAATATTGAAAACATCTTAATGTATGCCCATATGTTTCACCAAACAAAATTTGTAATTATGGACGTTTAATTGTCAAATTTTTTTATTTTTTTTGGCAATGTATTAGACATGCAAAATTTATAAACTATTTTTTTGTAACAATGTCAGCTATTGTATAACTCGACAATGTGTCTCGATATAATGTTTTAAGGGCATATTTTCTTTAAAAAAAAATCGTTTTAGTGTTTGTCATTGATACATATTGCTAATTTGAATAAAAAATGGACATTATGACTGGATAGCATCTACACTAACTATAATATAACACATATGTTTTATGTGTTATATATGTTGTATATGTAATAACAAATATTTCAATAAAAGTGTAAGAATTTTAGATCTTACATGAAATGTACCTCTCATTTAATGAAATGAATTTACAGTTTACTCAATGGCCAATTTTTTAAACATATCATTAAAAGCTGAGTAACATTTAGGGCAATTTTTTCCATTACATATTCTATAGTTTATTACTGCGGTAATGTTGACTAGTTATAAATTCCAGTTATATTGATTCTTGGAAGTAGAACCGGTGGAAGGGAAGGGCAACCCGGGGCGCCGAGGTACATATTCTAAGTTCAAAGTAGACCTTCTAATTAACAATAACAGCGTAAATAATTGTAATTAATTCGTATATCGAAATGTTAACACATCAGAATGATATGCCTATCTACATAATCATTATCCTTATCCTGTTGTGGTGGTCAAGTTAAAAACAAATAGTAATTGTTATTGAAGCTGGGAATGGAAACACTGTCTTTTGTCTATGTGAATTGCTGATTGTCGCTGTCATAATACTCATTTACGACTTTTTTATCTGGCGGGAGCGACACTGAAGTTAAATTTAATCAAAAATTATTTGCCTCCATCAGTATCCCAAGATCGTTTAATTGAGCTTGCGATGTCTGTTAAGTATGACATGTTAAGCAAAATTGATTACGTATCCATGTATCATTAAAAATTTTGCAGAAGTGAAAGCTCGCAAAATTATTTTCTCTTAGGTAGATACATATGTATTTAGATTTTTTTATAAAATAAATAGTATATTTCAAATTTGCTTCTACTTCTATACCTAGTTCGTATTTCTCAATTTCGGTAAGAAAAGCCAAAATAGATGTTTGCTGGTCTATATATTTTTCTTCCACCGTACCTGCTTGGAAGTGTTACGAAAGTCAAATATCCATGTGGATATCTGAGAACAGTGAGTAGAATAATGAATGATTAAAATTAATAAGATTGAAGAATCTGTGTCTGTGTATGATGAAAATGTTGTACTAATCAACAAAAATGGAGTAGGCTTTTCATGTTTTCTTTCGACTTTGATATCTCGAGTTCTATGATAGCTAGAAACTTGATTTAAAAACATAAGTAAACTAGACAAAAAAGTCTATAACCGAAAATTGTTTTAGAATATGCAGGGTGAACCAAGACGATTCTACAAGGTCAAGTAACATTTTTTTAAATGAAATGCCATGTATATCAGAATATTTTTTTGAAACCTCATTGTGGCCTCTTTTCACTCCTGTATTATTATTGACTTTCTCCCAACCACTTGGATGTAATGATTTTTTTTGTTGAAATTATACCATTTACACGTGTATATTAAAAATATCACTACAATCACAACTATCGATTTAAAAAAAAATATAGGTTAGTACCAGTTATGAGACATCTGTGTGATGATACTCAACCATTTTCACTTCCTAAAAGTATATAGGGTGGCCAAAAAGAATTTTTTAAATTTACAGCTTTTTGAACTAAATTTTCTCAATTTTTTTCAAATGGAACACTGTATATTTTTGAACGATGTGATGTAGGATTGAAAAAACGAACATTTTTATACATACATTCCTGTGACTGTTTGTGACCATTTTCAATTTATTGAACAATAACTGCAAAATTCAGCAATAAAAATTAAAAATGAAATAATTCAAGGGAAGGTATTATAATAAGCGTGTTACATGATGCCACAAAATACTCTATATTTGTGATGAAGCCCATAAAAAACATCACACCCTGTATAGACGCAAAACCATAAATTTAATATTTAAAAATTTTTAAATGTATTAAATAAACGTAGAATTATGGTATTTATCTCAGATTAATAATTATTAATCTAAGGTATTTATGATAGAAAATTTTACTGTTATATATTTTCAGGTGACCTACTATTTGGTCATAGTGATACTGGTGAAGTAACAATTTGGGACATGAATATGAGAAGAGTTAAACATAAATTTACTGACGAAGGCTGCCTTCAAGGTACAACTTTAGCTATATCTTCATCAAATCAATTTTTAGCTGCTGGATCCGCCCAGGGAGTAGTAAACCTATATGGAATTGAAGATATTTTACAAAATAAATTGCCGAAACCTAGAAGAACCATACTCAACCTGACAACAGGAATAAAAGATTTAAAATTCAATTCTTCCTCGGAAATTTTAGCTTTATCTTCAGCAGATATACAGAATTCTGTTAAGTTGTTCCATATAGGTTCAGGAACTGTTTTTAGCAATTTCCCCCCTTTTGAAGCTAAAATGGGTAACATCAGTGCACTAAACTTTTCTCCCGGCAGCGGGTATATTGCATTTGGAAATAGAAAATCTATAGTCTCCTTATATAGGTTAAAACATTTCAAGAATTACTAATGTGTATTATACAATGAGGTGTTGATAACTATAGGATAGAGTGTTATGTAGAAAGATAGATAATTGGAAATACATTTTACACTCAAAAAGCATCCATTTTAAACTTTAGAGCCATAAATGTTTGAAGAGCTCAACATCATGACTAAACATCTTGAAAGAATGTTGTTTTTAAATACATATTAACTATGTTTTCCTGGAGTATTGAAAGCGAACTCGGTCCAATACCATTCAACGTTTTAATGAACAGTCACTATCTAAATTGATTTGAAATCCCGTTTTGAAATTTTAACATTTGCCAGCTGTTAACTGTCATCTCGGGGCAGGTGTCATTTATTAGCTAATGTTTTTGGTTTGTTGAAAACTAATTTATCACTACATGTTTTTATTTTAAATAAATTAAGTTTAACAGCCACTCAGCTACAAAATGGAGAGTTTGAAAAGGTTGGAATTTTTGGTTATAAAACAAACTTCCCAGTTGACAGTGTGTATGTTCGAGTTGGATCTCAATACGATCCCAGAAAAGCCAAATCGACCTTAAATCGAACTCAATACCTGTTCGGAAAGCATATTCAAATAGATTTGATACTCCATGAAAATATAGTTATTCTACAAGAATTTTAAACTTCACAAGATAGTAGTAATCAACTTTAAAGCAGAGCACTTGTTAATAACATTACATTATAAAAACAGTAAATATTCAGCTGGTTTTTTTTTCAAGTAGGTACTTAGATAACCTCTTTGTATAATACCTTATATTCACTTCATACTATTTAAGGATGTAGAGAATATTTGTACTAGTCTTTTTGATGTGTAGTATTAGATTATAAGAAGTATTAATGTTTTATACTGTCTGGTCAGTGAAAGAAGACTCGTGGAAAGAATGTGATTTCTGCATTCCATTCACAATTAAGCTTAAATGAAAGAAATGAATTAGTGCATGACAAATTTTTGTGATTGTTTGCATCCGCACCTACGCATTGGGAGAGATATATTCCTAGTTTCACAGAAAGCTGGCGACATCGGCAATACTCTCTCTTGCCGCGCGGGCCTTCTTTCGCCGACTGGACAGTACTTTTTGGCAGAGAAATATTTATTAGGTTTATTTTATACTGATTTAGATATGAACTAGTTTTACAGATTTTTAGGCCTATTCCAGTGAAACAAAATGTAAGAATTATTTTAAAAATCGGTTTACTGCACTGCACGGCTTTAATCATTTAAAGCAAGAATACCTCACTTCATAAAATTATGTATTGGAGTAAATGGTACATGATCAATCATTTAAAAGTTGGTAAGTATTAGGCAATGTGACTAGTCATTTTTGGTCAGTTATAATATACTAGTTGATGATTGTAGCTTTGCACTTGAGTTTGGATGTGCAGTGGTCTAAACCCCGCCCTTTTAATATAAAGCAGTTTGTTCATCTTTGGCCCACACTAGTGATATTTCTTCTTTCTCTGTGCCACCAAGTGTCAAGCTAGAATCATTGAGTAGTAGTTTAACATTAGAAAATAATGCAATTATTAAATTGCATTACACCAAATATGTCAGGTGTTGGATACAAATCTAAAGGAAAAAATTTCAAATGTTATTTTGTTTATTTTTCTTTTTCAAGTTTTGTATTATGAGATTATTTAACTTATAGTAAACACTTTTCAGTAAAACAAGTTTATTTTTATTAATTTGTAAAAAACAAAAATAAATTACAATTTATTTTAGAGATGTAGGGTGGGATAAGTCCATTGGAAAAGTCCATCAGACATGTACAAGGCACTTTTCAACATAGAAAAAAATTATTGGATAAATATAATTATGATAACAGTAATTGTAATTAATAAATTAAAGTTATAAGTAGAGTTCAGATATAGTGAGTGATAAGTGTATCCCTCTGGTGGTCAGTGCTACTACCAGTAAGACATCACTGATGTCTTAGTGACTGATAGCGACCAGCAAGGCAGGTACCAAGAGCCTCGACCTCTAACCCGGGTGGGCTAAACTACGTACTGAATAAGATTTGCAGGAAACAACTACTCAGCGGCAAAAGCCCCGACCTGCATTGAATTAAATCTGCAAATCTTGTTTGGTAATGAAGATCGTTTATCAATTTCTCACTAGACATAGACCGGTTTCAACTTTTTATGTTCTCGTCAGTATGCCATAAGTAATGCAGGTCGGGGCTTTTGTCCGCTGAGTAGTTGTTTCCTGTAAATCTTATTCAGTATATAATTTAGCCCACCAGGGTTAGAGGTCGAAGCTCTTGGTACCTGCTTTGCAGGTCACTATTAGTCACTAAGACATCAGTGATGTCTGGCTGGTAGTAGCACTGACCACCAGAGGGATACACATCACTCACTATGTATTTTGCTTAGTCTGCTTTAGGCTAGCCTGGTGTGCTATTATTATTTGTTTTTTCCATTACTTATGGCATACTGACGAGAACATAAAAAGTTCGAAACCGGTCTATGTCTAGTGAGGAATTGACAAATGATCTTAGCGACCAAACAAGATTTGCAGGTTTAATTCAATGCAGGCTTTTGTCCGCTGAATAGTAGTTTCCTGCAAATCTTATTCAGTATAAGAGTTCAGATATTGGCGAGTCATGATATCAGAAACAGGGTCAGCGAAAGGGAATATTTGTTATTTATGTACCAATTAAAACCAAATATTTTTTAAACTATTACTGCAATCTAATCGTTCAGTGACTTACCTTGCAGTGTAAAGGTTTTGAAAATGACTAGTGGAAGTAGTAAAGTAAAAGTATATTGGCACTTGCTAGAGCCAATCTATAAATGTTGATCTAAACTGCTGTTTACACCAACAGTTTTTTTTACTGCATTGCATACATTAACAGTTTTTGCTGCGGTATTATTCCTTACAAGCAAAGTATATTATTAAACGTTGCTTCATATGTTCTGCTGTTAATATCCGCTGCTTGTCTGCAAAAATTCATTTATATATTGAAAACAAACGTTCAATTTCGACAGATGCTATTGGCGCATATTTAAAATAGGGGAACATTCGTAAGGACGCCATATTTATTTGAAGCCCTAAACAATCAAGTTCTTTGCCCTTTTGCTCTGTAGTAGGTCTACTATCCAGTGAACTATGACAACCAGGATTGTTGTGTAAAACACTTTTTAGTTTTTTGTTTACGTGTTCAGCAATATCTAGATAATTGATATATATATTATGTCGAGGATCAAAAAATTCATCGCATCAGTTATGGTAAATTCTCTTGTTTTTGGTCGACGTTCGAGTTGAGTGCAACGACACTGTATAATTTTAGTATCCCTCAATATTTTAGCCTATTCTCTGATAAATTCATCACAGTTTTTGTTTGTACCTTACGAAGGAGATAGCCTCTGGTTTCAGGCAATTCACGGAACAGGAATGTTTTTTATACATATTCTGTTGCATACAAACAGCATGTTTTCGCTTATGATGGTATCTGAGGATCCTCTTCATGTTCCTTTTTATATTTTACTTAGTTATTGCACCTGAGGTGCTTGATTTGTACCATGTTGTCTTATTCTGCATCATAGTGTTTTTCCACCATATTCTATCATCAAGCTAAGAAATGTCAAACGAAAAGAGAATAGGACCAATATCGTTAAACTTCTCCAAATTACACGTAATCATTTCTAACCCATATCATTAGTACCTCTCAGGTTCTACGCTGGATCGACGAGTTTTTTGTGGGTGACCAACTAGCGAATTACACATTTCTCCTAGTGTATGGGAGCAGATCTCTGCTTGAATGATGAGATCGCATCACCTTACTAAGGTGAAATGTCCCAAGGTAGAAAAGTCTCCCCTATGTTAATCATACAAAAACTGAAAACATGACATGTCCCAAACCAAAAGTGAAGTGGTGCGTCACAGTGTACGTGATCGATGGTAAATTTCGTGCTCCACAACTTTCATTTGAAAGTTTTTCCTCCATCGCCGTTTGTTAAAGCAAAAATGAAATAAGAAATCAACTTTGCTATAGAAAACAACAAAAGGGCCGTTAGTCACCTAAAATTAGTGTTGTAAAATTCTCGAGAATTTAAAAAAAAAAATATTTCAAGGAAATTTAAGAGAATTTTTGAGAATTTATTGAAAATTTTAAAAATATATGAAATTTGAGAATTTTTTTAGCTTTAAGAAATATTTCAGGAATTTATGAAATATGCAATATGCAATGGAATATAGGAAATATTTCAGGAAATTTATAAAACATTGAATTTATGAATGTCGTCCAAAAATAAAAAATACATTGATTGTATTTTATTTTAATCATCAGAAGTGGTAGTACTTTACAAAATAAAAATATTTTCGTACATGCTAAAGTCTAAATTAAAACAGTCAAATGAACAAATTAGCGTATTTTTTAGTGATGTAAAACTACCAGTAATTTAAAGAATCGTAATTATCTGACCCAATTTGTAAAGAAAAAGTATAAATAATCTAATAAAATTGGTGTGTAAATAACCGGTCCTTTTTCTCACAAACTCTTTATTAATGCTACTAGTTTCGTGGTATTTACACTAAACATATTACCACGAAACCTGTAGCATTAATAAAGAATTTGTGAGAAAACAGGGTTCCCACCAACCTGGGAAAACCTGGAAACCTGGAAAAGTCAGGGAATCCAAAAAGTGGTCATGGAGACCTGGAAAAGTCAGGGAATTCAAGAAATTTCAGTAAAATCCTGGAATTTCAGTCATCACATAAAATATTTTTTTTCTGCTGTACAGAAATTATCTATAATAAGATTTGAATTTTATATATTTTGGTAAAAAATTTCCAAATCGGCCCTGCAAGATATTTACATATATAAAAAATAGGTGTAAAAAATATATTAATAGGTGCAACATTGGTTTTGTGTTGACGGGTGCATTACATTCAACATTCAAGATGGTGAGTAAATCTGTATTTTCGAATTTACTTGCTGTTACAGTTAACGAATATTTTAGCTCAAAATGGTAAAAAGAACATATTTTAAAGAGTCATGGGTCGACGTAAAAACAAATTCCAGCTGGGCTGAAATAATATCGTCAGTTATTCATGATAATACAAAATTCCGGTGCAATATTTGCATGAAAAATATAAGTTTGAGCAATATGGGATGACAAGCTATTGCTAGTCATTTAAAATCCTCGGGGCACAAACAAAAAAAATAAGTATTTTAAGTGATAATTTAAAGGTTACCAGTTTAAAAAAAAAACTAATTGAAACTATGTTGACTTCATCTGGTTCAGACGTTTTAAAAGAAAATAATAATAACAACGGAAGTACCTCTAATTTAAATCACTTGTCGTCTCCATCTGCGAATAAGGATAAGGAAGAACAATGTCAACATTTTCTTAAAGCTACTGTTTTAAAAATTATAGAAAGAGGGGGGACTGAAATATGAAATGGTTAAAGGAATATCATGCCTTGACCCCAGTATTATTGAAACTAAATCGAATGTGGCTGAAAGTAGAACGGATACAGTATTAGAGACTTTTTATAGCAAAAATATTATCTGTTCTCAAGTAGCTGAAAATGCTAAAAACCAATTTAAACAGTTTGTCAGAATGGGAAATTTTAAAGATTATAAAAATAATGAAAGACTTGATACTTTTTATAGTACTAAACTCAAAAATGAAACAAAATTCAAAGATCTTTATAGTGTGATACAACTAATTTTAATATTTTCTCATGGAAATGCTTTCGTCGAGAGTGGTTTTTCAATTAATAAACAGTTGCTAGTAGAAAACTTACAAGAAAAATCAATAATTGCACAACGGTTAGTGTATGACAACATCTTACTATGTGGAGGAGCTTCGGAAGTTGTAATTGATAATAAAATGATGACTTACTGTAGACATTCAAATAAGAAATACAAGGAAGCTCTTGAGGATAAAAAAAACAACAAAATTTGGAAATGAACAAAATTGCTCAGAAAAGAAAATTGGAAACTGAAATTAAAAAGCTATAGTTAAAAAAACAGAAAATTGGTATAATTTTAAATAGTGAAGTTAAAGAAATTGAAGCTAGAATAGAAACATTAAAGAATAATATCTGATTTGCTTTGAATCTAAAATTACTCTTTGGATAGAAGATTTATATGCACTTATTGAAAATATTATTTTGAGTATTTAGCTGATAACTTTCATGCAAATATCTAGTATTGAATACAATACCGTTGATATGTTCTAATCAAGATAGTATAGTAACAAAGTAAATAAATGACATCACTCTGAATCCTGTCAATTTCGAAAAAATATCTTATAGCAGATCTCTAGTCTTACCTAGAGAGCACTTTATTATATGATAGAACACGCAATTTCCTGATAAAAATAAATTATTAAATAATAGAAATATAAATAAAGAATTAATTCTGTATTTATGATGATGTCATTTATTTACTTTTTTTACTATACTAGGTTGATCAGAATAGATCCACAGTATTATATTCAATACTAGATAATTTGTATGAAAGTTATTTGCTAAATACCCAAAATAATATTTTCAATAATTGTCAGAAATAATAGTAAAATATATTTATGTTTAATATTTTTTAATCTTAGATACCTATATAATATTGTGTTCAGGTAAGGTAGGTAATGTATGAGTCTTAATTTTACGTTTTTTGTCATATCTTATTAATATAGCTAGATGAATTTCCGTGTATTTTTTTAAAAATATAGGTAGAATTTTAACTCCAATATTTAAAATAAATTCTTATAAACAATATATCGATAAAAGTTACTTTAACAGTCTCATATTTTTTCCATGCTGATCTGAAACAAATTTTGATAAGTAGGTACATCTAATCTACTTGTATACAGGTTTTATTAAAATGTGATAAATATTCATATTTTGGTCCTGGAAAGTCAGGGAATTCAAAATTCCAATGTTGGTGGGAACCCTGGAAAAAGGACCTGTTATTTACACACCAATATTCTTCGTATTATGGACTCACATGGGTACCACTTCCCTAATTTAAGTAATCTAATTGTATAATAATGCAAATACAGGAAAGTGCATCAACAAAAAAATATATTTCTTTCGTACAAAAAACAAAATATAATATTTAGGTGGTTGGTAAATCACAAAAAATAAAATATTACTATTATTATTTAGTAGATAAGACAATGGCACCTCATCATCGCTTTCTTGATCTCATGTCAATGTCAAATCAAATAAAATAACATCTTCACCTTCAATGAGGGTTACCGCGCTTGAATTCACCAGGAGAGGCGTTAGTGTAGTGTAAGGTCCATGTCACTTAATGTTTACTATGGCTTTTTAATGCAAGTTTTTAGTAATTTTTATAGAAATTAGCTGAAAAACATTTAATACAATGATGGCAGAAGGGGGAAAGTAGTAATTTACTTGCTCAGTAGGGAAATTATTGTACCTATCAGAGGTGTCATTTATGTCATTAAAGTTAGGTTAAGCATGAGCATAATGAAAACAACGAATGTGCATGATTATTACTTACGATTTTCTGTAGAGACTCCTTTGGTAACTCATAATCATCAGGATTAAAATGTTCCTTACAAACGTAAATGTTTCGAAGGAGTAAAGTTATCCCTGCAAATCGCTACCAACCACTCTTTTAAGCGAGTTTTATCTCTCGGAAGCATATGTCCTCCTTTTGTTTACGAACAAAATAGAGCTGCACAACACTGAGGCATAATTAACAAGTTTTTTATTTACTGGTGTACGAAATAATTATAATAAAACCCTATACACTTTTTCCGCGCTTAACAATAACTTATTACAGCGACCTTACTCGCTGGTGAGCCTAAAAACAGTTACATTGACAAGAGATGATATTGAACAATTCATATAAATATATTGTTTTATTAAATTAAAAGTTGTATGAAATTTACAATTTGCATCCTTAAAACAATTTTATTTTTTCTTAAACAATTGTTGGAGCAGGACCAAGGATAAGAATAATGCTACCTTACTTGTGTTTCGTTTGTTGAGCTATAAACTTCCTCAGTACTTCATAACACTATATAATGTCATAGACGTAGAACTCGTAGAAGTAGAAACTCCTGTAATCACACAGGCAGCTTATTTTTCTTTTCTATTGAGACAGTATGAGTATCAGTTTTCCTCACTTCTGTTCTCTTATTTATAGCTTTTTATATGTTCTAGGTTTTACCATTCCGTAATTGTAAATGAAATAATTGCTTTCAATATTTGCAGATTATGTGTTTTGCTATGGTTTTATCATCTTCATATAACTTCCATATAAAGGGCTTCCTTTTCGCTATCGTTATGATTATAAAAATGCAAAATAATCACACCAAAACACGTACTAATTATTCTTGCTATACATGAAATAATCAAACAATTTTTAAACATGCCAAAAATCAGTTGGAAAATAACGGCGTCATTTCTAAAAGTAGCGGTAAATATAAAATTTTCTTAAATACTCATAAATTTCCTTTTTTATAAATTTTCCTAAATTTCATAAATTCTTGACAATTTATGAAACTTTCCATTGGAAACTTTCACTGCTCACAACACTACCGGAAATACAACCAAAGTGTCTTAGTCATGGATTAGAATCAAAGGCTTCATCATTTCTAAGAATAAAAAAGAAGAATCAGCCCAGTAGGTCGATTAGTTCGTGCCCTACGGCGATTTGCATAAAATGACGCATTGCGGGTAGTCAACCGCAGTACACGGACGGTATTTAGAGGTAACAGCTACAAGTCAATCCTAAGTAGAACAAATTGATTTTTAAAAGCACTAAAAAATATCTACTCCACCTTTTTATAAAGCTTAATGCTGTATAATTAAGAGTTGACAACAATATTTCAGTATTAAAGAAGTATCTATGTACCCCAAATAGGCACAGTTTATACAGGCTTGGTAGGCTTCGTAAATGGTACATAAATGCTTAAGTAGCAATATAGCAACATTTTTGTTTCATTTTACCATCTCTTATAAACTATATTATAGAGCTATTAGGAAGTTACTGTATAGGGACTGCAAGTAAGTTTTTATGCAGTAAAAGATTGCTTTAAATGTGAGATACGGTTTGCAATTATAAAACAACCGTATTATAGTGTCTGTAGCAACTCCAATATAGTAACTTTGTAGTTGTATTGCAGATATATAACTGAAATGAAAAAGTACATAAATGCTTAAAAAGCAAGAACTTTTTGTTGTAAAAGAAAATTATTGAGTTATGGTTTCCAATACATTTTTAAAAAATACTTTTTACACTATTACGGCTGTGTTATAGTTGCCTGTTTTCATTTTATACACGCACACACATTAGTGACAATATATTTTCTGCTGAGATAGGGGTATAAAAATTGTTATGGTGAATTAATAGGAAACTGTACAAAGATTTTTGCCTACAAATTGGTAGATGCTGTCATCCGTAGAAAACTAAACTTGTCCTGCGAAGGAAACTTTTCTGTTGAAACATGCTATGTTACTTCGAAATAACAGATGGGCCTACAAAATTTCTTAAATTTGATATCAAAAATTATTTAAAATATGTATGTATATAATATATATATATATATATATATATATATATATATATATATATATATATATATATATATATATATATATATATATATATATATATATGTATATGTATATATATATATATGTATATAGATACTGTATACTATATATACAGTTGCATACATGTTATATAATATATACACCCGTTATAAATCCACGTGGTTTGTATCTGTATAAAAGATTTTACTAAGTGCGAAGTAAAAAAAAAACTGTATGAGATGCTTTAATAAAGTGGCTTCATATCTATGCTATGAGATCATTTTAGCTGCAATCTTATTCCACCCAATTGCTTTATAAGCTATTTAGTGAGTGCTTCAATATAACCAATTAGTTCTATAAGTTGCCATAATATACTATTTATAGTTTTAAGCATAATAAGAGAACCACATGTTACTTGCAAATTCAAGACAAGGGCTGAAATAAAAAAAAAGTCCAATATCATGTATCCCTCTAGAGTAAAATTATGTCATCGTGGATTGAATTATTACATAATATGTGGATTTTTAACAATCAAATTCACCTGTCCAAGGATTTTATTGTATATGTCACTGAATGCGAAATTGCTCTATGAAGATTTTGTCAGAATACCTTATGCCTCCTCAAAATGCTATGTCACTTTTGCACGGCCAAAGGCCAGAATACTCTTTTATTAGTTTGTAATTGTTTTATAAGTGAGCTTCCTCGAGAAAACATCTCTTATAAAGTAAAAAAGTAGCACTTATATACAGCCAAAGTGCTGCTTTAAGGATTTATAACTGTTTCTGTAGAAATGTAAAAAAAAGAAAATATATTAATACATAAGTAAATAAAACAGAGATTAAGATAATATACATACAAATACAAAAGATATTACACAAAAATATTATACAAAAATGTAGAAGGTCAAAAAGAATGTATAAGATGACTATGACGACAGTAAAATCAGGAAGGAGGAAGGTTAAAATTGATTAGTTGGTTTGTAAAAAAAAAGTCAAGGGAATAACAGTTCTTATCAAAAAGCAGTTTTTTAAAACTTTTTTTTTAAATAGAAATACTTTTGGACATTTTACACCCATCAAAATAAAGGCCTTTTTGTTATCGCATAGTGGAATGTCGATCTGGGTAAACATTATGTTTAAATCTGGTTTCGTGATCATGGTCAATTCGATTTTGTTGAAAATGATCAGGGTTTTGAAAACAAAACTAGTTAATGTAAATTTTTTTAACTTTTTGAATACCGGTCTGCATGATTCTTTTTTTTGGTAGTCGAACTATTATTCTTAAAGCATAATTTTGTAGGAAACTCGCTGACAGTGACTACGTGCCCCAGTGAATGATATCATATCGCATTTGAGAATGAAAATTTGCATAATATAAGCTGATGACAATATTTTGGCTACAGTAGTTTACCAGTGACCGTAATGCATAACAACTGGTTCAAAACTTTTCACAAAATTTGTCAATGTGGATATCCCATTTTAAGGTGCAATCAAAAGTGACCCCTAATATTTTACTTGAGCTTTGTATATATTAAACTGGCTAGAGTTTAGGCTATTTTAATCACCTTGTGTGTTACGTTGCTTAAAAATTATTGAGGCGGTCGTGTCCTTATTTATATTTAGAATTTTTTTTCTGACCAGAGTGCATTTTTTGTAAACCTCTTCTGCAGAATGTATTGCTGCCGTCATGTTGGATTCTATAATTAAAAAAATTGTATCATATGCATAACAAACAGTATTAAAATCTCTCAAAAATGAAATCAAGTCATTGGCAAAAATAATATATAAAAGAGAACCTAAAATATAAACCTGCGGGACACCTTGGATTACATTTCTAGGCTCACTTTTAGCATTATTGACTTGAACAATTTGAACTCGCTTATTATTTAAATGAGATAATGAATGAATTTTAATGGTGGTCCTTTGATTCCATACCTATTGAGTTTTTCTAGCAGTAATTGATGATCCACGCAAACAAACACACGAGAAAAATCAATGATTAGCCCAAATGGGCAAATTTTTGTATCAAGTGCATTTACAATTTATATGTGAAAATTCTTAATGCCGTACCTACACCTCTATTTTTTACAAAACCATGTTGCACAGGTGAAATTATATTATTAGGCATACAAAATATTGCTAGTTGAGCATTTAATGCTAATTCGAAAAGCTAGATAATAATGTGATAGCTTAGTAATTACAGTAAGCATTTGAGTCACCCTTTTTATATAGCGGGCAAACCACTGAAAGTTTTAATTCTTCTGGAATATATACTTGGTTTGAGGGCTTAAAGTATCACTTTACAGCCCGCCAGGCCGTAAAACACTTTACAGCCCATCTATGGCTTTTGCTTTATTTTTCATACAACTTTTCGACTTCTAGGGTAACATGTCCAGCGTCGCAGCCTCTGCTGCTTAGGTAATTTGTGGTGGGGTACACGAAAATAAATTTTCATCCTTTTCCATTTCCGGTTCAATTGAAAAACAAAACATTTCGACAAAGGATTGTAAAATTATTCTTGCCATAAAATTACAATATGGCCACCTTTATTTACGTTGTTGTTTGGTTACTTGCATTTATTTTTAATGCAAATTCAAAATCAAATTCCTACCTGTCGGTGTAACAATACAATTGTCATTTTTATGGAACGTCAAAAATTAACTAATTGACAATTCCTATGGAGAGTTTGCAACATAGCCCATATATATTTATGTATTATGTATTAATAAAGACTGGTCGTACATAAAATTTTCTATGCACCTCAGGCACAACAGCGTTTACGGTCCTTATCGTGTTAGAGCCCTCAGCGCCACGTCTATTTATGCCCTTGGTGAATAAATAACTATAATGTCCAGACTATTATTAATTTTAAAGTTCTTGCAGTACACAATACTATGATAAAATAAATAATTTTTGAGATTATGACGCAACTGTTGAGAAAAATTGTTATATCTAAAAAGTTGATTGCACCCACAGATGCAAACTGATGCACCGCACCTGTCCACACCTGGTGCAAAAACCCGTTTTTTGCATCGATGCATACTCACTTGCCATCTCTAGTTTTATCGCAATATTTTTTTCATTTTGCTTTTAAATTTATTTAGATTTAAATTTGATTGTACCATTGCTGTGTCCAATATAGCTTAACTTTTCCGACTAGCCTGGACATGTCCGTGGAAGTTTCCCAATCTTACTTTTGCACAAAATCCACAACGAATAATTTATTTTAAATTTTTAAACTAATCACATAATAATTTAAAATTTTACGTAAGGCAAAATAAAACATTGCAAAAAAAAAAACAATAACATAAGTGCATATTTGGTAGCATTTAGTATATATTTTTTATATTTATTATTTCTTTGAAAACAGGAGTTTTTCCAGATATGCTAAAAATAGGCAGTCATACCAGTTTATAAAAAAGGTGACCCTGAATCACTGGAAAACTGTAGATCTATAATGGGATTACTGACTCTCTAAAATTCTTGACAAAATTGTTGTTAACCGAATAGAAATCTTCTTAGATAAACATAATAAACAGTTGTCAACAAATCAACATAGATTTAGGAAAAACCACTCTACCAATACTGCAGCTTTTCAGCTTATCGAATTTATCTATAAATCATTTGATGGACACAACTGCACATTAGTTTTGTTTTTCGATCTCTCGTGCTTTCGATTGTGTAGAGGCTGAATTCCTGGTACAAAAATTGTATAACATGTGCATTAGAGATTGCGTGAATGACTGGATACTTTCTTTTCTGACCAAGTGTAAGATCAGAGTTAAAATTGGGCAAGAACTTACGGAAGTGGGAGAGTTGAAATATAGTATCCCTCAAGGCAGTGTTCTATCTCCCCGTCTATTTACATTATTCATTAACGATGTGGAAAAGTACTTACAAAATAATGTCAATATGCAATTAGCTTTATACGCAGATGGTACTACCATTGACATATCTGCCCAGTCAGAATTTGACCTTTACTGCAATGCACAGATGGTGCTCTCTGAATTCTATACTTAGTGTAGTAAAAACAAGCTTGTTCTTAATCCATCTAAAACGCACTACATTATTTTCTCAAAAAGACCTAAAGTTTTTGAATTCAATCTAAAACTAAATGACTCTGTGCTAGAAAGATTAGATAACTATAAGTTTTTAGGTCTCTACGTTGATCATCAATTAACCTGGAACGCACATGTTGGTTTTGTGACCAAAAAGTTATATTCTGCATATTTCTCAATAGTCAATATCTTAGATACTAAAAATCTTCTGACTGTCTATTATGCCTTGGCATATTCTCAGTTAAACTATATGGTAATTTACTGGGGCCAAACAACTGAAATGAATCGTATTTTTGTTATCCAAAAAAGAATAATACGCAACATTTTTTTCTGCTAGTCCACTAGAATCATGTAAGCCTATTTTTTAAAATGCATCGTATTCTACCACTTCCCTATATAATTATTTACCAAGCTCTTATTTTTGTTAAATTGAATCAAGGAAAATTTCCGCAAAATAACTCAGTGCACGCTCATGAGTTATGAGTCATAACATGAGATCCAATACTAATATTTATATTTCAAATTTTAATTCTCGTTATATAGGGAAGTCCCTATTGTTTTTGTAGTGGTGTTTACTTACAATCACTTACCTACCTCCTTTAAGGATATTAATTGTATAGCTAAATTTAAAAAAGACATAAAGCGCTACCTTCTAGACAACTGTTTTTATTCTCTTCAAGAATATTACAAGTAATCTTCATGTATTTTAATAGTAAATAATTACATGTTATTTTTTATTAGGATATAAAACTCTCTGTTTTAAATAATTATTTTAATTTTATTCTCGTTTAGTCAGTGTGATTTTATTTTTCTTATGTATTTTAATTATTGTACCGTAATTTACTTTTCAAAGTTACGTCAATATCTTTTATAGATCATACGACAATAAAGTATTATTATTATATTATTATTAATATATAAAACAAAATCAACACAAATAAATTTTTTGAGAAAGAAGATGTTACAGTCGTTTTCACGGCCATGTGACTTCAACTTAACATAGGGAATTGCATGTTTCTGTGTAGTTTTCTATAAATTAATATAGGTCACCGTTAGTTACAAAAGGAAGTATTACTGGTTGTCTGAATTCTCAATTGCCTGCAGCAGTACTTATTGGAATGCCACCAATAACTTTCTTGTGAACAAATCGTTTTTTTTGTTTTTCTTTTGATTGGATATTATAAGCATAGTCATAAATGCAGTTGGCTTGATTGTTCATGCTAATAGACATCAGTGTCAACGTAGGACAGCGACAACCTGCCCTAGCTTTTTACATCATGACTGCAATGAGATCCAGGATATACTCATCCATCACATAAGAAACAGTATCTATTCATCATAGTTTATTTCTACAGGGTTCCCACCAACATTGGAATTTTGAATTCCCTGACTTTCCAGGACCAAAATCTTAATTTTCCAGGACCAAAATATGAATATTTATCACATTTTAATAAAACCTGTATACAAGTAGATTAGATGTACCTACTTATCAAAATTTGTTTCAGATCAGCATGGAAAAAATATGAGACTGTTAAAGTAACTTTTATCGTTATATTGTTTATAGGAATTTATTTTAAATATTGGAGTAAATTATTCTACCGAATTTTGTATTATCATGAATAACTGACGATATTATTTCAGCCCAGCTGGAATTTGTTTTTACGTCGACCCATGACTCTTTAAAATATGTTCTTTTTACCATTTTGAGCTAAAATATTCGTTAACTGTAACAGCAAGTAAATTCGAAAATACAGATTTAGTCACCATCTTGAATGTTGAATGTAATGCACCCGTCAACACAAAACCAATGTTGCACCTATTAATATATTTTTTACACCTATTTTTTATATATGTAAATATCTTGCAGGGCCGATTTAGAAATTTTTTTACCAAAATATATAAAATTCAAATCTTATTATAGATAATTTTTTGTACAGCAGAAAAAAGTATTTTATGTGATGACTGAAATTCCAGGATTTTACTGAAATTTCTTGAATTCCCTGACTTTTCCAGGTCTCCATGACCACTTTTTGGATTCCCTGACTTTTCCAGGTTTTTCCAGGTTGGTGAGAACCCTGTTCTAATACTATGAGTGCAGACGACACAAGGTTTTTATTCATTATTGATTTTCTTTTTGAATTGTTTGGTTTTTGATGCAATTGATTTTCCTTGTTCACTATTTATTTTTCTTTTTGTTTGACCTGCAACTTTTCTCCGCTTCTCCAACTGTTTTTCCCAATTCTGTTTAAGATTTTTGATCAATGTTTGACGATTGGTTTTCTTTGTCAGTTTTATTTCTGTTTGATTGTTATTTTGTTTTGGAGTGAGCCCTTGCTGTTGGTAAGAGCATCTAAGGCAAAAAATGTGCTTCTGTGAAAATAAACCTGCTAATTGACCAAATACCTGCACCTTTAAAAGATCTTGCTGCACCTTTAAAACATCTTGTTATGTTTGATATTGTGCACTTGAGTGTAAGCTATGCAGAGTAATCCAGAAATTTCGACTTGTAACTTGTAACTGATGATGGGTGACTCTTTAACTGTGTTCTGAGCTCTTGTGAAATACGTTCCTGTTGGTAAGAAATAAGTTTGAAATCGAACTTTACTTACAATTACTAATTTTTCATTTACAACTGCCAAAAGGTGCCAACAATATTTGACTCAACTTTATTGACAGGTCACGCATAAACTTTTGTTTTCAGAGGTATGCTAATTATATGATCATTCCAATGCAGTTTGAGAAATCCTACGAGTCATTCCATGAAATCGTCTAAAAAAATTTTTTTTGTTGCTCCACTATTTTAGATTTTGCTTAAACTTTGTGAGAATCTTTAGAGTTCCAAAGAGGTAAATCCACCGTCATTTAATTTTCGTATGCGTCAGTTCCCACCTGCCCGAATTAAAGCATTTAAAAAACGTCATTTTTATGCTTTAATATTTTTAGCTGTAAAAATTTTTCTATTAAAGATATCTACACGTTCAAGATGGCATTTCAAAGCTGAAAGATAGTAGTTTTTGTGCAAAGAATATAAATTCATACAATCAATACCCACGAAAAATAACACGGTGCTGAAAATACGTGTATTTTACTAATTTTTCATGATTTTTAACTGACTCCAGTGTCTCGACTGTTGAATGCAAGCAGCTAATATTTCTCAGAGATCAAGTGCACTTATCGTGGAAGAAATAAAACCTACAATTGACTTGTTTGGCTTAATCTTTATAAAAAAAAATCTCTGCTTGAAATTTTGAAATTTTAAAAAAATTTCATTATTTAGGCTATAATATGAATATGTTGGCTACGAGATAAAAATATGAAAGAAATATCAGTCATTTGTTTATTTTTAAAATAAACTTAAATTACGTACTTTTTGAAAAGTAACGATGTTAATAAATATTACTACTAGCAGCAAAGCGCCCATACCCTACGATTTTTTGTAACAATGTCAATAGTGTTAGAACAGGAGCATTCTTGTAATTGGACACCGTCAGATGATCTATTAATGAGCAAATAAAAAGTATTATAAATGCCAAACTATACTACTTACTTAGATAATTTGAATGTAAACATACTCATAATTTCATGAAAAAAAATTATATAATTTCACATTTCTTGTTTTTAATTTTATTCTAACCAACTCACAAAAACAAAGAAAACAGTAAGAATAAGAATACATTAAATTACAATGAAAAGGTAATATGTAGTTTCTGTAGGTTCTGTAACCATTTTCATGTTAAAAATAATGAATTATAAATAATATTATTGAACTAGGAAATAAACAGATGACTGATCTTTTTGCTTATTTTAAGCCACCTGTATACACACAAAGGATGAAAATAACAAAACGAGAATTACAGGCTTTTGAAGTTCAAGGTAAGAACTAAATATCCTGAAAGTGTCATATTTTTATGTCGTAGCTAACACATTCATATTATAGCCTAAATGATTTCAGTACCGTGTTATTTTTCGGGGGTACTGATTGTGTGAACTTATATTCTTTGCACAAAAACTACTATCTTTCAGCTTTGAAATGCCATCTTGAACGTGTAGATATCTTTAATAGAAAAATTTTTACAGCTAAAAATATCAAAGCATAAAAATGACGTTTTTTAAATGCTTTAAATCGAGCAGGCAGGAACTGACCCATGCGAAAATTAAATGACGGTGGATTTCCTTCTTTGGAACCCTAAAGAAGATTCTCATAAAGTTTGAGCAAAATCTAAAATAAGCTGGCTTTACCGATTAGATGATTTCAGATGGAATGACTCCTAAGCTTCCTGAAGTACAAATAATGCTGCTTTCTAAATTACAGTAATTGGCACTTTCTGAAATACAACTTGAACAACTAATTTGAATTACAATTAACGATTTCCGAAATGTAATTAACTATAATCTGAATAATAATTGACACTTTTTGAAATATAATTCACTAATCTAAACTACAGTTAACGCTTTCTGACAAACATCTTATCTTTGTTGAAATACAACTGTAAAAGGTGTAGTTATGTCAAGGTCATATATAAAATGCTCTCTCCTGATTCTCTAAGTTCTCAGACACTAACTAATATGTACATGAAATGATCAAATCATATTACAGTCGATTGATTGTATACAAAGATGATGGAAAGTTTTCGTCTAATTGCTGCACGACAATTATTATGAAATCTATAAACTGCCTACCAGTTTCAGTTAGTCCCCAGTCTGGAACAATCGTAAAGTTTCCATTTAAATCCATTTCACCTATCGGCAAACAGATTGGTTGAACATTGGCTGGAAAAGAAAATGAATTGGTGATTTCACATCATAAAGTTTATGATCCTTTAAAGTACCTTAAAAATAGTTTTGTATTAAGTGCAACAACTATAACATTTTCTTTTGTTTTTGCATAACACTCAATTTTTTAATAAAAAACAAGAAATTTAATTAATTGTTTTGAGCAGTTTTTTTCTGATACATAACTAAAATTAGCTGCTGTAGCTAACCAAATAAAGGTGATGTCATTATCGTACGTTCTTGAATTATATTTAGGGTGTACTAGAATATTTTCTATATCTATAGAAGTCTTGAGTTGGAGGTGCGCAATAATATCCTTTCGAATCACAGTCTTCTATGATGTCGAGATTATGCTCTCCGAGTCTAACTCCAACTTTGTAACAATATCATAAATGTTAAACTCTTTTACAAAACATCAGATACACTTATTTTGTAACAATCTTATGATACTTAAATTACTATAACTTTGCTTTGTTTTAATTTCAGCTTTTAAAAGTATATAGGAAATATGTCATGTTACTTAGAAGAATTGGAGTGGTGGTATAGACGCATACAGTTTGAGCATATTTTCATTTTAGTGTTTTACATCTAACAATGAGCGTGAGGAAGACACTCAATGCTGATAATTTTAAGTATAAAATAAGGATAGATGCTGGCCACGCCAATAGGGTCGTACCCGTATGTAATTTGATATCATGACCGTTTCTATCCTTATTTGATAAGGATTATTAGAATGAGTTCATCTAGGAGGTAAAATTTTTCTCTTGAGTGTTGAATTTACATTTGAATGTAATGTAATGAAATACTCTAAGAACTACAAATAGAGCCAAGTTTCTTTAACCACATTTTGATATCACTAAGCTGCCTGGTGTAGTATCTTTTTTCACTGTTAATAATCATTGGAGGCACAAATAAACCAGAAGTACTGCACAGCAGATAATGTTATGTGTATGCCTCTCTCTTCACCTGCAATTACCTTTCCTCGAATTTATTTTTATCCTTTACAGTCTACAACTTGTTGGGTCTTTTTTGTACAGTTAAAAATCCCAGTTCATCTGCATTGAATATATGTGTTGCGTCTGGTTGGTTTTCTTCGATGATTTTCCTAATATAAGTTTAAAAATTCGTAAATCTTTCATGATTAAAACCCTTTGTTATTGCCATTGAAACCGCCAATTGGCTTAATGATACCTCGGGATGATCTTTCAGGAAACAATAATACCATTTTTTCCCACAATTTGTTTTTGGATTGACTAAATGCATACTTAATACCATTTCTTTCCTCAATTTGGTATGCAAGATTTCTTACATCTGTGATTGTGTGTTGAAACTGTCCCTCTACTGACTGTCCATGGACACAAGCCCATGAAATCTTTAATTTTTCAGATAATCGTATGATTTTTTTTTTTATGAAGATGATCAGCATTTTTTGACATTGTCATAGGTACATACACACGTATGGCCTACTACGATTTTTTTCTATCCCTAAAATTCAAGAAACCATATTAGCATTTTTTTTATATAAAATCTGACATCATATGTCAAAATGCCTTTGTACCATATTTCATCAAAAAATGTTAATTAGGGTTATTGTGTTAAAAATGTATGATTATTTTGAGAAATAAATTTCAAGTCATATATATGTATTTTGTATATTATAATATACTGTTAAATCACTGATTGGTAAAAATAGAACAATTTCCATGTCAAATACATTTTTGACGACATATTTTTAAATGTCATTAGTCCTACATTTTCTACAAATTTATACCATTAAAAAAAAGAACGTAATATATTGCAATTGAACTTGAATATAAGCTATTTGAGTTCAAAGAAATTAATCATCGTATGGGCAATTAGGAGAATGTAGTTTGACGTAATTTCAAGAAACAAACAGGTATTTTATGATCATATTGTTTTAATAAATTTTATATATTTTGGTGTTTATCAACTTTTTTTATTTCTTATAAATAAAGTGTAATTTGACTAAATTCTGACTGAAGTCAAGAAAAAATATTTTACAATTCTAATATACTTCTTTAACTTGTTCATACCTTTTTAAGAGATGTGACTTATTTTAGAGTTCCATATTTTTATTTATTTTGTAAACATTGCATTACTTTTTAAATTAATCACAAACATATTCTTATGGGAAATAGTTCTACTTGCCCTGCATTCACTGTTGCAACGATATTCTGACATTAATTGTGAGTGTTCTTTTAAAAAGCTGGACATGAATGTTAAGTTCAAGCATACCTTTTGCCCCCTCCCCCACAAATGCTGTTCTTACTTGATTGTCACTAATAAAATTAGTTAAATCATTACATGTCCTGACTCCTTGTTATTGTAAAATAAATCTCCTAACATGCTTTTAACGCTTGCTCCTTATTTATACAACGATGCATCTTAGGGTACCTGTATTATGTTTCTTTCAATATTTTTTAAATCCTGAAGTCATCTTGTAAATTTATCTATTAAAACCTGATTAACCTTGTATGTTAAAGTGAAAGTAAGAAATCGGTGAATGTGTCAGCAGTTATTAGTAAAATTTAGCAGTTACCAATTTGTCTGTTCCTAATCAGTAGTAAAAGTTGATTAAAACAGAGTTTACTAGCATTCACTACCAAATTTACGACTTAATGTTTAAAACCACATTTTCTAATGCAATTAGTAATTGTCAGGTTTTACTAGCGATTGCTAACATTTATTGTATTTCTTGTTTTTACTGTAACATACACCCTGTGTATTAAAGTATTAGACATTACCATACTTGATCAACTAATATTCGCTTTTGCATGCATGGCGGTTAAATTTGAGCGATCTAGTCTATACATATGTTTTGTACACAATTATTGCATAATGAATGCGGCAGCGTCCGATTCGATTATTCTTTCGGTTTCAAAGTTAGAACCCCTGATCGATGAACACTTACCATGTGCATCGATCGTAGGTAGGTAATTAGTTAGTTGCAACAACCGAGTACAGCAAACCCATAGATTTTATTTAGCAAACCAGATATAGTAATTGGCAAAATGTAGCGTTTTTTTATAAATGGGTAGATACTTAGGGTGAAATAATTTAAAAGTGGTATTTAAGTTTTTAATAAGTAGTTACTGTTACCTATTTGTAAAGTAAGTAAAACAAAACATTCCAAAAATTAGTACGTAATACTATTTATTATAAATAAATGCACCCAACATGATACAAAAATAACAAACAACTTAGGAGGCTGACATTACTAAAATTAGTATTACTAATATTCAAATATCTCGATTAATAATAATTGGTTATTGAATTATCTCTATTATTCCCATCACTAATTTTATACATTGTTTCGTATCCCAGGTTAGCGGACCATATGCCAAACACCGCTCCGCGAAATTAACTCTCCGCACGCGGTCGTTTTGCTAACTGCTGAGGAATAAATGTTAGTTACAATATTATATACGCCTATCGCGGCTTCCTGTCACAATACTGTGCTGGTTGCATATATTACAGATATATAAATAAACGCGTACATATCGATGATATATCAATTAATTCAATTATATGAAGGCTCTTTAAAAAATATATATATTTTTTATATTACTGCTCGGCTCTGAAAACTGGCATATGTTTCCGCTGCCTAGATATGACTTAATTACTAACAACTAAATCTAAATACTATTATACAAGGTGTTTTCGAAATGAGTATTCAAAAGTTAGGGGCATGTAGAGCAAGTCAAATAGCGAAAGTCTTATTAAAGTTTTTCCTCGTGCTTCCTAAGGAAGCTACATCCCCGTAATGGTGGGCCCTGATAATGGTTTTTATTAAATATCTCTGAAATCATTTAAAACCAAATAATGAAGTTTTGTACAGCTACTAATCTTTTTTATGTTTAACGATTCGAATCAGTCTAAAAATTTTATTCAGGAGTGTTAGACATACAACTTTGTTGTAGGTCTTTTTTTATTTTTTGACATGAAATTGTAAAATTTCAGTATTTTTTATGAGTAAAATCGATTTGAAAACTTTATTACATTACAATGTCGAAGGGTTGTGTGTCTGCGTTTTTACAACAGTGTAACCCCTGCTAGTAGTACAACTCCGGCTTTATATTTGGTGGTTGCCTAATTTATGTATTTGTACGTCTTATGTTTTTTTATGTAATAATAATAAGTCAATAAGTTTTCACTCTTTATTGTTTTAAATGCGTTGATATTATTAGTAATTAAGAAAGGCAAAAAACTGTGCATGCAAATTGCTCGTCAACTGTTGATCCTAGCAAGTTTTATCAAATACACATTTCATATGTATTTTTTTAATGTATTACATCCCCCCAAAAAAAAATGATGAAATACGAGCCACTACTACCTGAAACAGCCCCTTTGTATTGAGATAGGGAAACAGCCAAAAAAAAGCATCTCTATCAATTATACATACCTCGGATCATTTTTTTATCGTACCTCTCAAACTTCCCGATATCAGAGAAATTAATTTTTGCCCTCTTAGGGGGCTGCAACTAACTGCCTTATGCCACTAATAACAAAATTCACTTATATTTTGGTGACCTTTTCATCCATGCTGAATTACCCTATATAATGAATGACATAATTTTTATGAATCATGCAGAAACATTACTTCTAGTTGTAAATGTGATCTGAAATTTTTCTCTACTTAAAAAATTCAAAATGGGGATAATTGTTATGAAAATCTAGTAATATTTTCAAAAAGGCTATTTGTCAAGTAGATAATTGAAGAGGTGGGTAGATAAAGACGCTAATTGACATTGTTTCAAAAATTGGAGTATCCTACTTGTGATGTTACAACTTATCACCAATGTTCCGTTATGTTTCTATGACTAGATGCTTATATAGACACTGATTGGATAAGGTAACTAAGAAACAACATAACTCCGTGTCTCTGCTGAATAAAGGTTGGTAAAAATGTTTTTCTAACAAATTGGCAATTTGCTAACTAACACCTTTATCCATCCACCCTTCAATTGTTTCAATATGGCGCATTCATATAAACATCTGTTGTAAGTTTTAAACAGAACTTGTAGGTCCTTTGCCTGTTTGTAAATATGTTTTGACAAAATATTAAGAAAATTTTATGAATTATAAACATCTCTTTAAATGGTAATATACCTACTTGATAATATTGTAAGTTTAGTAGAAATAACATGCACCTGGAATAATATTTTGGAAGACAGTTTATTTTTTGTAAGACTTGTGTATAAGATATAGTTAATTATGTTTTTTATATAGCTCCATTGCTATTGATGTATATTTTGATATTGTTAATTTTGTCAAATAATTTTTATAATTTATAAGATTTTCATGTTAATAAAATTGTTTTACTAAAAGCCTTTTTTTCCTGCTATTATACCTTTAAACTTATGTAATATGTGCAAGATATTCATTGTTTCGCAAATTGTTAGTACTGTTTTCTATAATTAAATATGAACTTAAACAAACAAGCAGGAGCCTTTTGGATAAATTCCATGAAAGGGTTCAACTATGGCAGCTATTCAAGTGAAGCAATGATTAACAATTATTATAATTATTGTAATAATTATATGCTGCATAGAGATTTATTTATTTATTATCATTACTCAGTTACATTTTTTCAATGTTTGAGGTTTGCAAAATCACTTTAATAATATAATGTTATGTATGTATGTGATATAACTATAATTTATAATTAAAATTTACAGTTTGTATTAATATAATAAATGATTACATTTGTATGCAATATATGCATATTAGACACCGACAAAAAAGTTCTTTTATACATTAATTTAGATTGGCTTATTATGTAGATGACATTTATTTCATAAAATTATACATAAAATGTCTATAATTAGCTGAACAAAAAAATCTCCAGTAGAACAGATATTCACATCATCCATTTAAAGGGCACACTTACACTTAATCCTGGCACAACTTTATATGTCAAAATTACTAAAAATTATAACTGTTTCATCATCGATAAAAAATGGTTTTACACTGTCTTTGCTAAACTAAATTAAATCTCATTATTCATGTGCTTCATATACCAATAAAAAATGAGAATAACTTAGTTCACACAAGAATTTTGGTAAAAGGAAAACACCTATTAAAAGAAAACAAAAGGATATCCTCGCATGAAACACAAAGGGTTCTAAGAGACAATTTGTTCAAAACAGAGCTTTTTATTACCACCTACTGTAAATGTTTTTCAGTATATCTCTGGCTAGAAAATATCACTATTGAATGAAAGATAAGGTCATAAACTTCATTTCCATATGATCCTAAGTAACTATTTGCTACAATTTATGTTTCTCGTTACTCTTTGAAATCACAAATCAAAGTTTATTTATAATTATACATTTTCTACTGTCTTTAATGAATAAACGTTACTAAAATTTATACTATATTTGCATTTTTTCTACTAAAGTATAGTTTACAGAGCCATATGGTTCTAAGTACAAATGCAAAAGGTAGTTAGTTTTCCTATAATGACTACAATTTTGGGAATTTAAATCATTCTGCATGTATCATGTCAGTTAAATACTGAATTACCTCGTTCCATACGTTTCATATATAGAAATGGAACGAAAGTGACTTTTCTAGAGACTACTATGTTCCCCTGTAAAAACAGTAAAAGGTAATTCTCATGTGACGATATATAATTCAGACCAAAAGATATATAAAAAAGAGTATATGAACATGCTGAATACTTTACAAAAAGAACGTAATTAGTAAAACAGCATTCATACTAAACAATGGCAAATTTTACATATATGTTAGCAGTAAAAAGAACAATTCAATACCTACATAATGGAACAGACTGAAAATTAAAATAATAATATAATAATAATAATAATAAAAATAATATAGTTTATTTACTAAAATAAAGTATATACAAGTTCCCAAACAAACAAGTATGATAAGATGTAAATAAACAAGCAGCAAAAGGAAGTGTTCCACAAAGACAAAGCTGCCAGATGATACACTTGCAAATACAAATACAAAGTATATATTGAGATGAAACATATGTGAAAAGTAAGGTCAACCCAAATGGGAAATCCCGCGCGTGGACTAGACATCTTATTGTTACACATTAAAATCTTTTTATTTTAGGAGTAATACTAATAAAATTAGGGATAACTACAACTGATGAAGTAGTTCTGCACTGCGTAATTTGTAACGTAAGTATTCTTTTCTATCAATTATTTGATGAATCTTCTTTCTAGGAGTAATTATTAACCAAGCATTGGGCTTCTCTTTTATCGCAAGCAACGAAATAATAATCTCTTACGTATTGTGGTATCTCGGCATATGCAATAGGATAAAGATAGGTAAAAGATCTTTGGCCAATGTTTTTTTCTTAGTTTAGGTATTAAGGTTGAGAGAATTTGGTGTAATGTTGGTGCATTATCGGTGTTAAATTTTTAGGGATTTACAATGTCCAATTATTAAGCATTGGAAAAACATTTATCTTATATCAAGTATCTTGGATTTTGCAAATAAGGCATCAAACGGATAGGTATAACTTATCCCATACATGATTTATTTAATCCATTTTTGCACGACATTTAATTTTTTTAAGTAGTTATTGATTACACCCCCCAAACCAATTAATATACCATATGTAAGATGCGATTGGACTAAGGAATAGTACAAGGTTTTCAATTGATTTTCATTAAATACTTGTTTGTATGTTTTAAATTTGCCTAGCAGTCCCTTAATCTTTTGTACCACATAGTCAATATGGTAGTTCCAGTGCAAATGACTCAATAATTATCCCTAGATATGTTATTTTATTTTTAGACAATATTATTGTAAGTTCTTGGTTTATACTGATTTCTAGTCTATTCTGGTACTACATTTTTTAAATCGCACACTAATACTTATTATTAGAAAATAAAAACTATAACTTAAAAAACCCACTATCATTTGTTGTGTCGTTTAAATGGTAAAGACCTTTATGTTGTATTTATGTGCAACCATAGTGTCTTGTATCAGTTTCTGTTTGTTATTTACATTGATTATTATTTATTACGTTCAGGATAACTTTGCCTAAAACTAAGTTTTATTTATTTAAAAGGTTTGTGTGATTATTATGTACAATAAAGTTTAATAGTTGGATGACATAAATAGCAAAAACACTCAATTTTTTTATTTGCTATTTCGAAAAAGCTAAAATTTGCCTATACATAATCACTTTTTCAAATTTGAAATCAGTTGAAAAATGGCTAACTTATGGCCAATATTCTCTTTACGCAAAGATGATCATGAAATGTTTCAAGTTTCAAATTTCCCGAGGCTAGCTGATTCTGTACTCAAAAAAACGCTGCTACTTCTTGTATTATAGTATTTATGATAAAAATATTCTATAAAAATCAAAAATTAAGTCATGAAAAATGTGTAAGTGATTTATTTACCCCGCGCATTATTTCGTATTTTATTTTGAAGGATGTCTCTCATGCTTTTACCTACCTAAAATACTTACAAATTTTATTAAAATTAAAAAATAAATAATTTGTAAAATGTAACAAATAATGAAACTATTTTTATTTTATAATTTTGAAAAATTCTGATAATGGCAATTAAATTTTACATTCTAAAATATAAGTAGTGGCAGCGGTTTTGCTAGTACTTTAGAATTTACTTCCATAGCTTTGCCTCGCGAAATTTGTAACTTGGAAGTAGGTATTTTCAACCGATTTTAAATTTGAAAAGTGGTTGTTGCTAATTTTTAGCTCCATCGAAATCGCCTTGTGATCTGGTACCGAGTTAAATAAATAATTTAAATTAGGATAATACTTATATAGTTAAAATTTAGGAGTAGATAAGCAAAGAGTGTAGAAACGGAAGTGAGCTTGATGGCATGTGTCCATCGAGAGCGTCCAAGAAGCGAGGTGGTCGTTGAAGAGCTTATGGTCATTGTCGTCGCTGAAGAAGTCTTCAGCTCCTGGTCATTGGGGTGTTGTAGAGCTATGACGCCAGACCGAACCGAAGGGCACTCGAGTTTGGTTGTGAAAAAAAACATGGCCGCCGGGGATTAGAGAAAAAAAATATGTGCAGTGGGGACTGGTACATGAGAAAAAAACATTACGCCGGGGCTTAGAGGAAAAAACATGGCCGCCGGGGATTAGATAAAAAACATGCGTAGTAGTGGGGGGGATTTTCTGATTTCGCTTATAACTCGAGAACCGTTGAAGAAAGCTAAAATTTGAGAGGTTTTGATTCGATGTTACATATGGGCTATCACGTGGTGTAGGTGGCAATCCTGTATGTAGTGCCCTTCTGGTTGTAACATTCTTGTCTGAAGCCGGGATGACTCGGCAGTTTTTATACTTGAACAAATAATTTATATTAATGTACAGCAGCAGAGTAGCGGATGTGTGATAAGAAAACCGCAAAGTACAATATGATGCTGTAACATTTGTGGAGAAATCAACTAATTGAATTTTTTTCATTGGCATATATAAATTAAAGTGAAACAAAAAAAAATGTTGAAACTGAGACTTGAACTCGGAACCTCAAGATCTTCAGTCTTACGCTCTCCCACTGAGCTAAACTAGTAATAAAAGATTCTTATATATAAATTAAACGCAAAATAGCATTTCTATTAAATAGGTACTTTATTTTTTATAAAACATTTATTTTTTTTTTTATTTTTTTTTAATTATTTTAAATCATCCATGGTGATGGGTGAGCTTGTGGTGGGGGTGGATATCCACGGTAATGGTGCACTATAACAGAATAATTTTAAGATAAAAAATAATACATGTTTAAAGTGTTAAGGTAAATATATATGGTAATTTAAAGATTAGAGTTAAAAAAAAAAAATGATTAATAAACCAAATAATATTTATAGATACCTTTCAAATTCCGCAGGATTTAAATAAAATGTCGGGTGGAGAGGGTGATCCTCCAGAGGCGATGGTGCTTCACTCGCTGTAATTGAATAATATTCTCTAAGAATTCGATTACGTATGTAATCAATCAATTTATTTTTAAATGCATAAGAAAATAATCACCTTTTTTGATATTGTGATACCGGTGATGTGGGTGAGTATGATGGGGAAGCACTAAAATATTTTAAGAAAATAATGAAATTTTACTCACGATTCCCAAGGGCATGTACACAAATCCAGAGTACAGCCATGTTCAAGACAACGTTCATTAACTAAAACTGAATTTTTTTGTTGATATGAAAAATTAATCACCTTAGTTTCTTAATTTAATGTTTGTTTCGATTATAATTTGAATATGTATGATAATCTGGAATTATATAGCAGATTATTCATTTAAGGTTAGGTTAGGTTAAGTAGAGTAGCCCTTCTGGCTAGATTCGCCTTTGTTATTTCGTTTACAATAAAGACATTTAGGTATTATTATTATTATTATTATCATTATATAAAACATTGGACGTCATGAAAAAAAAAAAAGATCACTTGAAACCTGTGAAACCGGAAACTTGAAAATATTGTTTTTATGTCTTATCTATTTAACAATTCCAAAATTTCAGATTTATTCCTTTAAAATACGGATAATTTTGGAAGCGTAGGTACCTAACTATGGTCATCCGCTATACCTGATATCACAAAACAACTATCCTAATACAGTATAAATTTCAATGAATAAATTAAATACATGCCTGACGTACCTAGCAAACTTAAGGTAGAGGTAGGTACAAAAGACACAATACTTAATGAAAAGAGACGTACCTGCATAGACTAATAATAAACACACACTAGGTTCTCTGCTAATAAAATTAGTGTAGGTATATTGAGTGGTAATTTCAATTTGTCACCAGTAAGAGCAGAGCAGACTCTTCTGACCTGACATCTACATCTATTTAATAATAAATCATAGGCGCCGCAGAGGGAATTTCGAGAAAAAAAGCGTGGGCGCATTCCCCATTTAGAATCTAGATTTAGGGGACAAAAAAAAATATAAAAGCAAGTTATTTAATACTAAAATCCAGAAACTTTAATAAAAGTAATGTTGGAGAACATTACTAATTCTGCGGTTGGCTCCTTGTGAAACATTATTAAATATTTTAAATATATGAAGAAAATTTGCTTTTTAATGTTTCAAAATTTTGTATTAGAAACTACACGTGTTTCAGCTTTTTATGCCTTTGTCAAGAGTACAGAGAATATTAAACAGTAAAATTTGTGTTCATTGCTTAACCACATCTGGTACCTACTATAAAACTATTGTAAAATATGTGTCTATAAGTTAGACATCCCTTTATTCTTTAAATCTAAATTATTTTATCTAAAATATGGTGAACTGTAAAAATTTGTTTTTCGTTCGTTAAATTTTTATTATTTTTAACAGCCTTACTTATTTCTAATTGTTCTAATAGATCAAGTTTATTTTCCGAATGGTTTAACATTATTTAAATCTATAAAATGAATGTTTTCTATGCAATGTGTTGACATGCCCGTGCTAAATACATACAATATATATAGCACGGGCATGTCTTTTCTAATTTATTTGAAAATGATGTAAACCCTATTAGTTTCGGCTATTATAGTCACCATCAGAGGATGATTTACAAAATTTAATCATGCGCCATACAGTCGCTTAAATTTAAATTCTTTTACATACAAATACATACATACAATACATGTATTAAAGTTTTATAGACCTAGTATATTGAAGAAAAAACTGAAAATTGGCATCGTATCACGCGCAGTGTGCACTATTGACCGCACGATCGACAGCTAGATGGAAAATGAACTTTCTACTATACTAATGCTATAAAGCTGACGAGCGACGGCTTGTCTGCCTCTGATTTACGTTGTAACGTTGCGATTTAAGTGACCCATGTCTAATAGTTCAATACATATTATACTATATACATATAGGTGAATATATTTCTTCACTGTTGACAACACTGACGTAGTTTTCCACAAAACACCATATACTGCACTCGACGCGCGTTTCGCCAACTTAGAGCCAAACCACACGAACGTTAATTCAACGCACGTTCGACGTGCGTTGAAATTTCGCGTTGTAGAAATACATTGAAATATATTGTGCCATCCACACGAACAACGCGCGTCATATTTAACGCGCGTTAAAAAAATGACAACGCTTGGTATCTCCACAACGCGCGTTCGACGTGGTAACGCGCGTTGTACAAATAAGTTGTATTATATGTGAGCATAGGTACACACGATATTAATTTAACGCGCGTTTCAGTTCGTATGAAGACACGTTGCTAGTTAAGTTATAACCTATTTAAAGTACGAATTATTCCGTCTTTAATTTTGGTAAAAAGTTCATCAAATGTTGCAATTGACATACGAAAATAATTAAAAAATTTTATGGGATCTTCTCGAAGTCTAGGAATAAGACAGTAGAATGCGCCCTCGCTATATCGTATTCTAAATAGGGTGTACCCATCATTTTCGGTTTCTAACTCTTCTGTTTCTTACTATTTTTGCACTTAAATAAACAAACAAAACGAGCTCTACATCATCCATGGCTGAATTAACAATGATAGCGCGCGCTTAATGCCTATTCACCTATCTCGTGTGGATGGGCAAGCAACGCGCGTTACTTTAACGCGCGTGGAACGCGCGTTGAATACTATGTGACGTGGTCGTAGTGATTATAAGGGCGCGGTAAATGAACGGTCACTTTTATCTATTCTTCAACACATTGTATTGTCCGACTACACAACGATTTTGACTATAGTCAGACAATGAACAGTATAATTTATTTTACTCGTTCTATCATGACCCCTTTTCGTCTTTTATGCATATCAAATATATCATCTGCAGATTAATCACTATTCAAACTTACTCGATAAAAAATATATATTTCACTTAAAATATTGGGGGCCCCACATTTCTTGCGCACCACCCCTGGTAAGATGAAATACTGGCACTTTGGTTGGGCGCAAAAATGCACTATACACCTCACTTAAGCACGGCATCAGAAATACTGAGGGTTGGCCGTTTGCCGACGAGTCTGAATTGAGAGTTTTTCATCTGATGTTTATAAGTTGTAAAATTTTCGCCCCCGAAAGTGCATAAAACAAGTTGAGTAGTTTATAGAAGCGCGATTCCAAGTTTTGTTTCATATGCTATTCTGCATTTGCCCCGTCAACAACTATTGCGCAGACGTTAGCATAAATGTTTGAGGAACGATCATGCGCATTTCAGTTAACAGTTGGGTCTCGGAAAATGGCGTCAGCTAAGTTTCTCGAGGAAGCTCTGAGTACAGATGTTGATGAATCAGCCGTAAGTGCAATCGTGGGCTCCTTAGAGAATCAGCTCGTCACTTCTACACCCCCTAGCACCAGGTCAAACAGGTTCAACTATCGTGATTAATCAAAATCACGTAAATAGTGCAATATCAAACGGCGGGACAGTTGCCCCTCAGAAACATGGGACTATCGCCAACGGTGACTCGATAAGTGCAGTTAACACAACCGATGGAAGCAAACAAGTGACGAACAATGCGATGATTATAAGCGGCGCCGCGGCGCAGACCGCCGCGGGAGCAGTGACCACTGGCTATATAAATCAAAGTGCTACCATAGATCCAAACAAACCGAACGAGGGCATCAAGATTGTATATACACAAGGACAAGGCAACCAAGTCATGTCAAGCTCTGGGACCATATTACAAAACAGAGTATCTTTACCCAATCAGTCACTGCCCAATGGCACAATAGGCCTTTCTCCGCAAACAGTCTTACAAGCCAATCCGACAAATGTACAAACAATACAAAATAAACAGCCAACTTTAGTGTTAAAGACAAGTGGGGCCCCAGGAGCCCCAGGTCTAGTGACGGTTCCAATGAATGTGACTTCTTCAGTGCCCCAGGCTAATAACGTAGGTAGCCCTAGCACTCAATCCCCAAATATCCTTTCCAACCTCCAGGTAGTAAATGTGCGCCCTGGAGTTCCCACTCAGCAGCAGAAAGGTCAACCAGCTCGTGTAGTGCTAAGTGCACCTCAGATAGTCGGGGCCCGTCCTGGAGCTCCAGTAAGTGAACAAACGGAAAGTCGAATGGGAGGGTTCTGCACACCCAACCTATGCACATATGCTTGTATGCTAATAGTGTAAAGCTTCTAACGAAAATGTACTAATGCTCTAACGCCAAAAAACCCTCCCATTCGATTAATTTTTAAATTTTGTGTTTGTCTTAAAGAAACATCTGAATACATGTTTGACAGTAACTAAAAACAAGTGAATTTGTCTATAATTAATGTAGTTCAGTCAGAATATTAAGTCCTTTAAAATAAATTTGTGAAAAATCAAATTTAGGTTATGTAAACATTTTTAACCTTGTTTCCACATTAAATTAATGAAACCACTTTCACATACCTTAACTTTTTGTTAATATTAGCAAACATAATAAATATACTTCGAAATATATTTAATCATTCCTGCATTTTACAGTATTATTAGTAAGTTTATTTGATTCTTAAATCCACTTTTCTAATTGCTTTAAACTTGATTAACACACTAAAACTAATCATAATAATTTTATTGTCAGACTTGTATTTAGTAAGTTCAAAAATTTAGTTTTATTTTGTCAGTGTTCAGTACTTGTTTTGAAACATAGAAATTTTTTTTTACACAGTGCTGGTTGTATTTTATGTATGTGTTACATGTTTCCATTTTACTAACTGGATATTAATGGTCTACTTCAAATTAACTGTTTCTTATTTAACAAATTTATGTTGACAATTAATTGGTTAAAGTGAAACTTGTATTATGCAGTTTGCTTATTAACCTTTTTATAATACGATTCTACAATTTTTTTTAATTCTCTATTTGTATATAAGTACATGATGCCATTCATGTAGAATTGCCGTATATATTATTTAAACTTTTTTACGTTGCTACTATGCTAGAAAAATGTCATCTTAAATATTTATCTACCTTGTACCTGCTGCTAGCACGTTTAACGGATCTCAAAAGTATAACTGACGTAGTTTTCCCACGTAACACCAAAACACTATATACTGCACTCGACGCGCGTTTCGTCAACCAAGTTGGCATCATCTGGAGATGATTAAAACTGAAGTATGTTTTCATTTCCAGCCAGTTCACTTGTGGCAACAGTGAAATGTTTCCAAGTAAAGTAACGTAGCTCTGTTTCTTTGTTGCATTTTATGTTTACAATATAAAAATTCTAAATGGATTAATAAAATAATTATCGTTAATATTGTACTTGCTTCTTTGTTTATAAATTTGTGATAATAACTATTTGTATATTAAGAGCGCAAAGAGTCATTATCGCTTGAGAAAGTAAGTTCAACTAATTAAGAGTTACAATGACACATTGCACTAGAATTACACATGTGATTTTATCTACGATCGCTTGAAAATATCAAAATAAAAGAAATAATTTGAGTTGTTTAATTTTTGGTTGAAAACCGTGATTTGTGGACTTTTTATGAGTGTGCCATTCATGAAACCAAAATAAATGATGAACAAAATAAAGGGTCAATTTATTTAAATTTTACTGCTGCTTGAATTTAAATTGTGATTTTATTTATGAGGTTCATATTTTTCTAATAAATAAATTGTTTAATCGTTTCTCTTACCTCAACTCTCATAAAAGTTTTGGGGCATTATTTTAAAAAAAACCGCTGCCAATTACTTGGGGATCAGAACTTCCTCACCGTAGTAAAACTCGACGTGTGGTGGAGCTAATAATAAAAGTAATTTTTGACGTTTCAAAAAAGTCACATTTTTTTGACATTTCAAAAAAAGTCACATTTTGACGTTTCAAAAAGACATTGGTGGAGTGTCACTAATATTTATTTTAGACATTGGGACCGATTTTGCTCTTCAACGAACTTAATCTCTTCCTTAACCTCTAGAATATGTGTACCAGATTTGAAAGCTTTATCTCAAGAACTGTAGCTGCTATCGTGAACCAGACAGACACACAGAAAATGTTTTGTCTGAAATTTTGTGATCTCATAATTCGTCGAGATTCGTCCAGAAATGCAATAAAAATTTTCAAACTTTTTTTCATGAATACATAACTTCCTCACTTTGAGGGGTGAGGAAGTAATATGTTGTCAATTTTGTTAATAAACTTGTGTTGTAAGGGCAGATGCCCATAGGCATGCATTAAAATATTTCAACTTTACGTTGTCAAATGTGAGCAACAAAGCCTTATTATATTGATTGTAGATAAAATCAATTATTTAGGCACACATTTTTGGTATATTTTTACCGTCATTACTATTCATATAAGCTTACAACCTATGTCAATAGGTGTATCCTTTTTACCACCAATCTCAGTTAATCTAAGTAGTTTTATGGCTACGAAGGCTATATATCAGAAAAAAAAATCATATATTTACATTGTGTAACCATAAAACTACATCGACTAGTTGAGATTGGTGGTAAAAAGAATGCACCTATTGTCACAAATCATATGATTTTTGTTTGGAAACTATTCTGTCAAATTACGTCATGACATTTCAGGTCTATTTTTATTGAGACTAGTTTGCACGATGTCTGATCTATTTACTTGCCCATTTATTAAATTTAAAAAATTATGTTTCACCCAACATTTTTATTTAATATAGCAACACCTCTGCTCAAATTAAAATGAGATCATAGTCTTAACAAATCAGTTATATTTGTGTTCTAACCTTTTTTTATTTGTAAGCTCTAATGCCACACTGGTGTCCATTATTTAAAAACTGAGCTAAAAGTAAAGGTTCAACGTTACCTACTCTCGGCTACCATGCCTCCTATATCTACATTAGAAAATGACAGAAAATTTGTAGGTTCGTCTTTTTTAAATTGGTTTGTAAATCATTTCTGGATTTGATTTTATAATATAAATTTTTGTTAAGTACTTATTTTTTTTAAAGTTAAAAAAAATATTGAACTTGCACAAAATGTGCTAGCAGTGGATACAGGATTAACATAACCATTTGAAATCAAATATTTTTGCTGAGTAATCAAATCAACAATTCAATGGTACATACCATATTTTTGTAGTCTGTAGAATAAAATAGTTATTTATGTCACGAGACCAGAAAGTGATTCTTTACTGGGTGAACTGGCAATTTTAAGGGTGAGCCCTGAAAGCCGGTGAGCCCAGTAAATACACTTCCTGGGTGTGTTGCATACAATATTTTTTCTGCAATCGTTTTTGCTAGTCTCAAAAAACATTGCAACTTTAATAAAATTCAACTGACAGATGTCAGACACTTACTTTCAAAGAAGATTGGATTAATCACTGTTTTGTTAAAAATTGACCAAAAATAGTTAACTTTCTAGACTGTTGCAGAAAAACCTAATTTAAATTTAATTCAAACTTGACATATGCCTCTACATTCATAGATATCAGAGTACAACAACCCGTTTTAACTACTGAAAATTTGCTTTCCACTCATTTTTTAATTGTGACATTTAGCATTACCAACTAGCTCTCGAATAAATTCTTATTTTGTTTGTATTTGTCTCAGTATTTATATCGACATGATGCATGATGCATATAAAGTTCAGTGAAATAATTGACAAATGTGTAGCCAGTAAATAATGTCTACATGTTCATATGTGTAAGTGTTCATTGAGAGAAATAAACAAAATTAAATGGAAGATTATAATAACATTTTTGATAACACATAAATTATATACAAAAACTAATTAAGAAAACCAGTGAAGTCGTGTTATAGATAATATTACCCTCAGATAGCAGGTTGTTTCTTTAGTGCTTCGCTCTAAAAACATAAATTAAAATAATGTCTTTAGATACCACTTAGGTAGATACCTATTAGGCCATTATTTTTTTAATGGCTAGGATTTTTTAATACTGCCAATGGGATATTGTGGAAAAATTTAGTAGCTATATTTTATAATACAAACAAAATCGACCACGATTCTGTGGTCAGATGACCGTTTTAACATTTTACTAGTATGCTAAATTCTGAGAAATTTTATGTAATACAGAAGCTCATACAGAAGTTTCAATTAATGGTTTCCAAGATATTCCAAAATTAATAAGGACTATTTGGAATAACCCAAAAGTTTTTATTTAGAGATATGAAATTTTTAAACCACTGTTCAATATGGAATGTTACAGCTTATTTGACATTGCATCGAGATGCCATTTACTTTTTACCTCCTTTTGAACAACCATTAAGGCATTCCCCAAGATCCCGTTTACAGAATTACAAAATCTTTTTAGTTCTTGAGTAAATAATTCTTGAGTATAGAGTTTTATGCAATACATCATATATTTAGTTCATAACCTTTTGCTTCAACGTTGACTATGACAAATTTCCAAGGGGATAATCACATATAGATTTTGATCACCCTATGATGTAGTTTCCACATTATAGTACTGATGTGGTACCACGTAGGTAGTGTCATGTAATATTAGAGATTCTAATGTTATTATCATCTTCATCTTACATTTATGAATTTGTTATATTTATTTAATATTGTGTTCTAATGCAACTAATTATCTATTTTTCACATTGATTTGATATTTATCTGTGCAATGTGGACAATTAATAATATATTGTTAATGTCTACGTATTATTTTTTATAAAGTAAAACTTAACAAAAATGGTATCCATGTTTATACAGTGTGTCTTATATTTCTCATATTACCAGTCCTATCAATGTCATTACTACTACTTACACTGGTACTAGGGTGTGGTACAATCAAGGGCACAATATTTTAAAGTAAAATGGAAACCTCAAACTAAAAATATTTGGCTATATTGCATGTGGTATGTAGAACTAGTGTAGTATGTTTTATAAGTGATTATGCCCTAGCAAATTATATTCTTGTTGTAAAGCTCCACCCGATCTGGACAAATTGATCTATTTTAATAAATTTGTATCTATATTTACCTACCATAAATATGTTAAATACTCAATGTAACACCACTTAACTGAAGTTGACCTGATTTGACCCTATCAAGTTTTTGTCATTAACCTGAATTTTGTGACCCAATCTGAACCCAATCAACGTTTTTCATAGTCCTGATCTCCAAATATGTTTTTTCCCATTAAAATCAGGTTTGCATGATATTAGTTAGATGTCTTCTTGGATGTGTCAAACTAGTAACTAGAACTACAAAAATATTAATAATAAACACCCTCGCCTTTACTAAACTAATTAAAACTCTAATGAAATATAATATTATGAATATTATGATGGATATAAAGCAGTTTTAAAATGTTCTGTATGAGTCATAGTTTATATTGCTTATCATATCAATATTATCCATTATTATACTTGAGAGCATTATATAGTATTCGAGCAACCCAATATACATGTAACCGATTTTTTAGTCTTATATAAATTAAGAAAAAGAACGGTCATATAAAGAACTTTGTTGCCATCTGGTACTAGTTTCGATGTAAATTATATTTCATAAGACCATGATGTGTCCAAATCTGGATCATACAAAGCTAGGGCTGGGTCACTTGCAAGTTCCTTTCTCAGTTGCGGAAATGAGTTTTCTACTTCTACTATCTTTTAATGTGTGACACTCCCTTTCATCGGACCCTACTGTCTAAAATCGACGAAATTGGGGGCTCTAAAGGCTTTTTTCCCAAGCAGTTTTGGACGTTCGCGGTTGTGCCTATCGAAAATAGCAGAATTTCTACAGTGCGCCGCGACATTTTCGTTCCCTTAATTTCCATAAATAACGAAGATATGAGCGTTTAAAGTTGAGAAATTATTGGACTTTGCGTCGGCTATTGACGTGACGTAGTCAAGAACGTCCGCACCCTGCTTGGGATAGAGCTAATTCCGGTGGTCGCGCCAACTGCACTACGAAAAATTATTTTAATCTCGGCGTCAACTGCACCCACAAAAATTAAATTATCTACTATCTTTTAATGTGTGACACTTCCCTTTCATCGGACCCTCACTGTCTAAAATCGACGAAAATTGGGGGCTCTAAAGGCTTTTTTCCCCAAGCAGTTTTGGACGTTCGCGGTTGTGCCTATCGAAAATAGCAGAATTTCTACAGTGCGCCGCGACATTTTCGTTCCTTAATTTCCATAAATAACGAAGATATGAGCGTTTAAAGTTGAGAAATTATTGGACTTTGCGTCGGCTATTGACGTGACGTAGTCAAGAACGTCCGCACCCTGCTTGGGATAGAGCTAATTCCGGTGGTCGCGCCAACTGCACTACGAAAAATTATTTTAATCTCGGCGTCAACTGCACCCACAAAAATTAAATTAATCCGGTAATTTGCCACTGAACTGGAAGAAATGGCCGCAGGCCATTTCCGTGAGGGCCGAAGGCCCGATAAATGCCGGCTACTACGGTGGCGCCCCAACTGCACTACGAAAAATTTTTTAATCTCGATGTCAACTGCACGAACAAAATTATTTTTAATCTTATAATTTTTTTCTACTATCCGGGTCTCCGCAGGGGCTAGAAAAAGGCGCAGCCTTTTTGTAGTCTTAGTTAATAAAGTGCATTGTGCTGTTAACTTTACAAATCACAGTTTTATAAAATGTAATTTTATTGTGAAACTAATTGTTGGCAACAAAGTTCTAAACTCTGGATGGCCTGTTATGTACTTATTTATTAATTTATATTTACAAGATGTTTGCACAAAAATTCAGGTACGTGTATGTTGTGTTTTTCAATTGCTGTATAATGTATTTTATTCATGATGTTTGATATCTTTTATTTATTTATCTTCTAGGGGCGAACCCGTTATTATAATTAACAATACATATTAGGAACAGTGAAAATTAAACATGATAATAATAGACAATAGTTGCCAAAAAAAAACAACATTGTAAATAAGGAACATGACATAATAAAAAATAAAATATTACACAATTATTATACAGCAATATTAACAAAACAAACAGTTTTACAGCAATTCAGGTTTTATATTATGACTAGTTTGTTACAATTTAATAAATTTGATGTTTAAAAACTAAAACTCTACATGATTATACATCTGAACTCTGCCTCTAGATTTTCATCTAAAATCTACAAACTATGACTTAAATACAATCGAGGAATAAACCGTTGCCCAAAGATGTGTACACAACTTCCTTTCTATATAGTATTTCCTGGGTAATATAACATATTATACGACATTGTCGGCATTAATCAAGGTATTACCTACATTATTACCTGTGCAGTTCTATATTTCCCGGTATTGATTATCTTGAGTAACTCTGAATTGCTTTGTCACCTCCTAACAATTCTTAGTATTAGTACTTCCTTAAAAGATGTACGCCAAATTTTCCCAACAGTTTACCCCTCAGATAAAATATTTTCGAACCTTTATCACTTCCGGTTATACCGGAAGTTGACATCAACTTTGTTATTTTAAATAGAACGCCTCCATTTTTCTTACATTTTTAGATTCCTTATCAACATGAAGAGTTAATTTTGATAATACAACCCTACCTTGATTCTCAACTGTTTTTTGAGTTTTTACATTTTTTTTAATTTGTTGCGTTTGCAGCGTCTCTATTGCGGTTATCCTCAAAATTAATAGTAGTTAATTATTTTTTGACACCTTAATGTTTTAATAAGTTAACAACTGTCAAAAAATTTATGAAGAGAAATTAAAAATGGAGTTAAAAACATGTCAAATTTAAAATCTAAAAACTTTTTTTAACAGGACCCCATATACTTTTTTATACCATTACATTATTCACTCGATCCTTAATAAAAAAGTATAAGGCACTATGTGGCGAAAATTGATATTTTGTGATAAAGTAAAAAAACTGATTTAGCCATATAGTGCCGTATAGTTTTTTACTAGGGATTGAGCGATTAATGTTACAGTGTAATAAAAAATTAAATTTTTTAGATTTAAAATTTATGATATTCAATTATGACATGTTTTTAACGCGATGTATAATTTTTTTTGACTGTTTGATAACTTATTAAAATATTAAGAAGATGTAAAAAAATCATTAATTACTATCAATTAGTTTTGAACATAACTGCAATAGAGAAGCTGCAAAAGCAACAATTTAAAAAAAGAATCTTATATTAACTCAAAAACAGCTGAGAATCAAGGTAGGGTTGTATTATCAAACTTACCCTTAATTTTGATGAGGAATCCAAAAATGTGATAAAAATGGGGGTTCCTGTTTAAAATAAAGTTGTTGTCAACCTCCGGTATTAACCGGAAGTGATAAAAGTCGAAAATATTTTATAATGTAAGCCTTTTCTGAGAACCCATTCAACTAAAATTTCAAAACGATATTCTAATTCAGTCGGAGATATATCTAAGGGACAGGTTGAAAACGAACACTCTGTATACATGATATATTCTGAAAAATTTTAAATTATGCATTTCTTAATTTATAGAATTTTTATTTATAAGCTGCTGTAATTAAAATTTGCTATTATAATATTAATCAACCTGAATCTAATTAGGTTAACGTAAATTTTCAAAGTCTACTAGTGTTGGAAGTAATGATAATCTTTATTTTGAAATCAAAAATACTCGTATTAGCTTTTAGATTAGCCGGTATAAAAAATGTGATTTCTAAGTTCTTTAAGTAATTTATGAAATGTTTGAAATGTTTATTAAAACTGCTTTTTGTTTTCTTTTAAGTTGCTGTCGGTCACATGTCGGTATACATTCATGCATATATAAATACACTCCCACCCATTTGAAGTGGATCATCAGGCATTAGGGTAATTTTCAAACTGATTTTATTTTTTGAACTACCCTGTACATTTCCTTGATCTTTTTTTATTTTTTTTTTTGATTCTTGCTCTGTAAGAGAATTTTTTTAGCCAACTGGTTTTTTATACACGGTATTTAATTCCAACTTTTTTTTTTGTTGACAATTTTGGCTTTATCTGTGGGGTCTGCCAGAAGCGATCTGTCAGTATGCATCACCCTGTAAATTAACAGGACTTCCTGAATTTATAGCGTTTTTTGGATTTTGAATATTTTGGGTAGGTATTTCAGAATATTTTCTTTTTTTTTTTTTTTATAATGCTATACCTACATTTTTTATTCCATTCCTCGTACATAATACACATTAAAATTAAATGCTACTACACACTGAACAATTACTTGTACTTGAATAATAAAAAGCATAACAGAGAAATAACAAAAAATGAAGAACATTATAACAAATTAATACCTACCTAGTAGGACCGCCTCGGGCTTGTATGATGACTGCATATCTTTGCGGCATACTTTCTATGACATTTATGATGTCCTGAGGTGTTATCCCACTCATGTATGATATTTTCCAGTTTTGCAATATTTTCAGTTGGAACAGCGCGATTTCTTATGCGCTTTTTTAAATAGTTCCAAATTTGCTCAATAGGGTTGACATCAGGCGATGTAGTTGACCAAACCATTTGGTTTAGATTCTCCTCCAGAAAAAAATTATTAACTAGTTGAGCTCTGTGAGGTTTTGTGTTATCGTTACGTAGGTAAATTCTACTCCAAAGAGTATCTGCGGGAGGTCTCACATGTAAAATTTTTAGGTAGCGTTCAGCATTTACGGTTGACTCCTATCCGTACTATAAATGCCACCCCATATCATATAGAGCCATCATTGAAAGGCACACGCTCAACACCATGTTCTTTCAAAAGCGTTCCCCCGTTCTTCTCCAAACACGAATTCTATTATTATCCGGAAATAAGCATATTCTAAATTCATCAGCAAAACACAGAGCAGCCATTATTGCAATCCCCATTTAATGTATTCCCTGGCACAAATCAGTATATTTCTTCTATTGGCTATTGAAATTTTAGAGTGTCAGAAAGGTCTATGAGCTTTCAAATTAACTCTATATAAACACCTTTGTATCGTGATTCGTGAGGTATTGATATTTCTTCTTAAAATGAAGTCCTTAATATTGTGCAATTTTGTAAGGGATCGCAACGTACACTAGTTACTAATAATTTGTCTGTTCTGGGAGTCGTTATTTGTTACCTCCCACTACCAGGAGTAAAACTTACAGAATTATTGTTCAACAACCATTTCCATGCTCTAGCTATTACTGATTGACTTACATTAAATCGAGGTCATCATATCAGAAATGTCATTTTCCATGGCATACCGAATACAAAATACACAAGTAGAAAATGTATAGAATTATAAAAAATAATAGTATCTTCTAAAGTATCAAAGATATTCAAAATGCAAAAAGTGCTGTAAATTCAGAAAGAGTCCTATTAATTTATAGTATGCATCACGCATACTGATAGATTGCTTTTGGCAGATATCACAGATAAAGCCAAACTTGGCCAAAAAGACATGTTGGAATTAAACACCCTGTACAAAAAAAAACCAGTAAGTCAGAAGTAATAGGCTAAAAATTCACTTAATAGAAAAAAAAAATAATAAAAGATCATGGAAATGTGGTGTGTGTATTTTGCATTTTTGTGAATCTAAAATCACTATAATGTGTGTCAATACAGAAAACACTATATTCTTATTTTACGTAGACTAAGCTAATTTCTTGAATAAGGAATATTACACAGGCCTGCGAAAGATTTGTGATTGAACTATTTAAATTTTTTAGCTTAGTTAGGACGTATATTTGACTAAATAAGCTGGTTTTTTTCTTATCACGTACAGTTTTTTTTGCAAGTCATTATTGTAATATTTACAAATTCCAAATTTCAAATTGAATTAAATATTTACTTCGTGCCCAAAATTTTGAGATCCACTGCAATAATTATTTTAAACCGCCAATACGTTGGAGGATTTACCGGCATTGATGTGAATACAATCTGGGATTCCCCGTAATCGAGTTATTACGCTAACAAGTCGTCGAGGGCAACATAATGTTGGATGCTCAAGAGGGACCTCCTACAGCTGAATACACAAGAAAAACAACGAAAAGAAACTTTTCGAGCAAAAGAAATAGGTTTTCCAAAATGATGAAAGAATAATGTATGTTTTCTATTTGTTTTAAGGATATTACTAATGATTTTGTTACTTTTTTACTTTTCTTTCTTATCTTAAATACACATAAATATACTTATCTTATTAATTATTTAACGTTTTGCTCGAAAACCTTACGTGATAGAAAAAAACTAAAAGAAGATTTGTAGTCAACGCCACTAAAATACCTAAATTCAGCTATAAAACTTAATTCATATTTTGCATTGTATATATTAAAAAGCAGGCCTGCGTTATCAATGGGTGGTATGAATAAAAACGAGGTATTTGCCAATACCTCAAGTTTCAGCATTTTCTGCATAGTATTTACTACTTCCGCTACTACTTACTACTTTATATAGAAAATGCTTCACAACGAAGTGGATACTTCATTATATGAAATAAGTATAAACTTCTGTTGTGTAGTATATCCTTTGAAATGTATAGCATTCACTTCAACCCTGTCTGGGTGCACTGCTATCAAATTAAGACAAATTTAAGGTTATTACTAATGAATGATTCGATCTGCGGGATTAATCCATTTTATATTCTGTATTGTCTTTATTTTCTTAGGTCAATAAAGTACATAAGTTGCATAAGATGTATTCAGAAATTACCCAAGAAGAACTCCAAAATGAAGACTTGCAATTAGCGTCTGTTATTATGCTAGAAGATATTAAAATAATACTGTATAAAGAAAGTATGACACTTGATGATGAATTTTACGAAATGACAATTTAGATGTTAAACAAGTTTTGAAAAAATTAATAATAGAAAAATTAAAATAAAGAGGATTACAGATTTAAAAAACAGGTTACAAAAGAATTAAATTAAACGAGTGGCAACAAAAATTTAATTTAAGGAACTCATTATCGTAATTCGTTTTTAACTTATAAATTTTTCTTCTGCGTTTCTGAGCCATTTTCACGAATGCTACAATTGTAGTACGTGAGGTGAAGCTGATGTGAATCAACTTTGTACATGTCGAAGTAAACATTGCAATTTTCCTTAAAATTGAGCAGTATCTAGCCAAAGTAGGTACTGCATCTTGTAGTAAACACTGCAATAGTTTTCCTAAGAATGCTATCCATTGTAGCACTTTAGTATCTTCTTAAGTGTTGGAGTAAATACTCTGCAGAAAATGCTAAAACTTGAAGTATTAGCAAATACTTCCTTTTTATTCATACCATCCAATGCATATTGGGAAACATGATAGTTAAAAGCCTTGTGTAAGATTATTTGTCCACAATGCACGACAGATTTTTATTCGTCAAATTAATATAGTAATCCATTTAAAAATTATGTTATTGTGAAATATTTCATACCTCAATTAGTGTCCAATTTGGAAACATTTTAATAATCAGATATAAAGTATAGTAATTATGTTTTGGAAAACAAAGTGTAGGTTTATTAAAAATATCACTAATAATCTTATTAATTTGGTAATGTATTAAAAACTGTTATTTCATTTAAAAATTATATAGTCCCTACATTTTTTGACGAATAAAAATAAATATAATTCTTTATTATATATTTGTAAAATTAAAAAATTCTGATACCAAGTGGAAACAGAAGTCTTTTGTTATCATCTTTATCACTAAAAAAGCATAATACTATTTGGAATACAGATATGTATTGAAATAGCCGAAAATTAACATACATCACATACATGCAAGCCTTGACTATTGAAATCCAGAATTGTACTATGTATACAGGGTGTATACTTCTTACTATTGGGGTCTTGTAAACTACAAAAATAAAATGTAAATCTAATATTATAGTTGTACAGTGTGTCTCACTTAAGAGTATAACAGCGTAATAATTCTTTTGTTTTTTGTCCGATATAAATCAAACTGGTCTCAAAAGATAGAGGTCACCAAGGTCTATTTAAGACCACAAAATCACTTTCCATCTTTAAATGCAAGGCCATCTACTATACTAAATTATATGAAAGAAATCAAAAAATCATAGTAGGCATTTTTTAATCAAAAAATTTTATTTTATTAACAAAACTTGTTCGAAATTATTCAAAAACCCTGAATCCGAAGTTTAGTTAAATTCTAAAATAATGAGGGTAAATCTTACATAAATTTTTGAAGTAACTACCAGTTTTATGGTAATATATTATCAAATTCAAAGCAATTGGGATAAACTGCAACCATATTAGGGGGATAGATAGATATTTATTAACCACCACATTAGTTACATATAATTACAGACCGATACAGTACATACATGGTGTATATAAAAGTATATAGGCAATAACGGCAACAACAGTAATGAAATAGAATCACAAATATGAATAAATCAAAATAAAATCTTACATAACAAGTAAAATATATTCTATAAAGAGTATAAAAACACATATTAGTGACAAACATCTTTAAAGTATTTTTAAATTAATTGAAATTTGGTTTTTCCAAAGTATAGATATATTTTACATATTTAATTTTAAAGAATTATTTTTTTATATAGTTTATCTATATCTGGGTGTGTTGCAAATTGTTCTTTGTTTTTGTGAATATCGCTTTAGTCTAGTAAATACTTAAATCTGCTAAAATTACTTTTTCTTATATTTTCAGTTTTATGCAAAATATCGACATATTTTAATTTTTATAGATTTATTGATGAGAAAAAGTTTCTAATAGTTTTCGACCTACATCTTGAATCAACAACGGTTAAGAGTCGATTTCATACCAGAATCATATACATGTTAATTTTTAATCACAGTAATTTTTAGAATATATTTTTAAAGTCGAAATTTCTTTCCTTAATATCTTTTTATTGTAATTGTTTTACAAAATAGTTTGGACCGAAAAAATAAATTACGTGGAACATTGGAACCAGCAAACGGAATGGCGAGACGAACGCCGAAGTTGTCAAAATGGTGTAACTTAGGAACGAACCTGCAACGAAAACATGCAACCGTTTGACGAAGAATGTTGCGCGAGCTTGTAGCAATACGTCTGGACGGGTTCGCGAATATATTGACGATCATCTCATTTTAACTTCTATGAAGTTAAGTGCTATTGATTAGGGTGGTTTGCTGTCATATTTGGTTTTTTTTTTGTTTAGTTTTTCCGCGGGAAAATAGATTGGTCGGAGGCGACAACGTTAAAGTTACTGAATTTTACCAAAGCAACGAACCTATTTGGAATGCAAGACATAGGGACCATTCTATTAAATTGTTGTCAAACGACACATGAAGAGACTAACCAAATGTAAAATTGGTGAACAGAGCACGAAAATTTTCCCCCCGCCTGCAGTGTTCATTGGGAAAAAATTCACAGCTTAGTTCGGCATACGGTTCGACGATCAACTCGTGTTCGGTTTGCCATTTCGTTGCTGGTGTGTACGAAGCTTTATAAAAGATAACCAGCTTCAACATGAGTATGTTTAAATAAATAATCATGTTTGTACAAACTTGCCGCCATTAGAAAACTTGTAGGAATTGAATCCACAATAAATGTATAATAAATTATCCTACTTTTTATGGATATAATATTACCATTACATTTTTATATCATTTTCAACAAAATTTTTTATATCAGTAATGAAATCAACAAACTTCGCTTATTTGTTTTGTATTTAGGGTCGCTCTGTTCTAAAATTACCATTCTATATGTGAGTGATTTCGGAATACTACAAAGGTTTGTCACAAATTCGAACAAAAAAATTCAGCTCACAGCTCACCAAACACTCATTATAAGAAGGACAAAAAGGTATATTCCTATAATTATTGAGGAAAACACCAATTTATGCGCTGAATGTTTTTCTGATAAATCAATCATTATTTATTTTTATAACCAACAAAATACTCTAAAAATGTTTGTCCGACTATTTTATACTAAAATCAACTAAGAATTTTATTAAAAATTATTAATTTCATTTTAGAATTTGAATACTTACTAAATATATGCTTTTGCTTAATTTGTTATAGGTTGTGTTTATACCATATACTTTTGAAAATCGATTTAAATCGTTTCTTTGTATAATTATTTTAAAAGTAATGAAATTACTAACATGTTAGGCATATTATTTAGGTATTTAATGGAATAAGTGTTTTTAAGTTTATATTTCATATTATGGGGCGTAGTTTTGGGGTAAGATGTCAAGGAAAGATATTTAAAAATCATATTTTCTATTAACAGGAAAAGCACTCTGTTATTACAAGTTTAAATAAATCGTTAGGAATTACAATTTAAATAAATATAGATATTTCTTTTTTTTTTTGGCATATAATAGAATATTCAACTATTTTATAACTAATATAGGATGTCCCGAACGCGGGATCGTTTTACAAAAATAAGATCTTGATGAGGCGTGGTTTAATGAAAACGTTCGGTAATTTCGCAAAATAATAGTAGACACAAATGCGGGACCATTGTTGGAATATTACAGTCCTGATTTCGTGTTTCTGCTTAATAAAGCTTGTTGTCCACTTATGCACACGCATTACTTCACGTAAGTGTGCAGATCTATATTTGAGTCCATGAAGTAAATCCGTTGCAACGTTTTTCGCCGTGCCTAAGTGAACAGCAAGCGTGTTCGTACGTGGTAATGTGTTTACTATAAAGTTAGGTTAATAATTTGGATTTTCCACATGTTTTGGTAAGGATTAGTAACACAGTCATAATGACGTTATAAAGAATACAAAGTGCTGTTAATTTATTTGTGAAAACGGTGCAATGAGGGCTACCGCGCTTGAATTCACCACGAGAGGCGCTAGTGTAGTGTAGGGTGCATGTTACAGAACGTACATGTTTATTATGTCTTTTTAACGCGGGTTTTTAGTAGTTTTTATAAAAATTAGCTGAAAAACATTTAACACGATAACAGAAGTAGTAATTTACGTGCTCAGTAAGGAAATTATTGTACCTATCAGAGGGGTCTTATGTCATTAAAGTTAGGTTATATCAAGCATGAGCGTGATGAATACAATGAATATGCATGATTATTACTTACGTTTTTTTGTAGTAGGCTCCTTTGGTAACGCATAATCGTCAGGATTAAAATATTTCTTACAAACACACGAATGTTTCGAAGGAGTAAAGTTATACCTGCGAATCGCTATCAACCACTGTTTTAGGCGACTTTTGTCATTCGGAGAGATATGTCCTACTTTTGTTTCCGAACAAAATGGAATTGCACAACACTGAGGCATAATTAACAAGTTTTTTATTTACTGGTGTAGGAAATAATTATAATAAAACCCTATAAGCTTGTTCCGTGCCTGACAATAACTTTTGACAGCTACCTTACTCGCCAGTGTCGCCAACTGGTGAGCATGAAAACGGTAGCCCTAATTATGAAAACGGGATACAAAAACTTCCGCGCAGTACCATGCCTTTACATGAAATGTCTAATTTTTTTCTTTTGGATACTCTTATTATAAATTGTTTAGGCAGAAAAATACACTTAATAATTTTTATTAAATACGTGTTTTGTGATCTGCGTTGCATAATAAATAAAAAACATAGTTGTGTAAATTTATTTCTAATTGTGTATAGATTCCTTGGTTTTAGTAAATCACAAGATAACCACACAAGGTCAGGATTATAATTTTTTAACAACAGTTCTTCATTTGAGTTTATTATTATTTTAAAAAAGTCTCGGAACGTTTTCATTAAACCACGCCTCATCGATTTTTTTTTTTATAAACGATCCACTAAAATATATGAATATATACAATTACTTAGGTATACAGGGTGAATCAAATATATATAACTTCGGAACTGTGAGAGATACGATAGTAAAATTGTGGACGGTATACAGGTTCCAGACGATTCCAGATTTAAAGTGACATCGTGTTTGGGAGGTAGAGCACACTTAGCTGAGTTTAAAACACCCTCAAACTTACACTTGAATGTGAACCGTTTTTGAGACTCAGGGCATCTTATGGTTATTGAGTAAAGCTGCAAAAGCATAATTTACTTTAGAACAATTCCAGGACCGGCCTTAATTTTTATGTTTCTCTTAGTGCCGATAACATCACCCTTTGTATCATTTTTTGATAAATGTTAGTAAAGTTTAAAAAGTCAATGGATGAGTGAATAACATAATATCATAATATTTGATGGCATATTTATGATTATTCTACCAAAAATAAGGATGGATAAAATTTTAAATTTTACAAATAAAATAAGGCAATCAATCAGCAAAAGTTGCTTATTTCATTAATTTTACATAAATACCCTACTTTAATTCAGCATCTTCATCTTTTAGGCAAGAAAGGCACATTTATCGAAAATATAATGATTCAAGCAAGGCTGGACTTGTTTAAAATTCCGTGATTAAGTTTATTTAAATTTGATATGTACATCATTTTTGAAATACAGTAATGAAAAATGTTCATTACTAAATTGGAATATCTTTGAAAATATCGTAGATTTGGTATACGACGATTTGAAAAACGTCTACACTCTTTTTGCAGCTATTCCATTTCCCTTGTAAAAACTATAAACAAAAATATGTTAACCACATAATAAGGAAGGTTAGAAGTATATTTTGTTTTCTTAGGCGTTTTGTCAGATTTATTACAAGGCATCAATACTAGGAGCATGTGGTTTCAACGTGATGGTGCTGGATCCCATTTTCCTGTACAGATCAGAGATTATATGAATCAACATTGTCCCAACAGATTGATCGGACGAAGAGTTTCGGTTAACTGGCCACCGAGGTATCCGGATCTTACACCTCTGAACCATATTTTATAGGGCCAACTTAAGTCAGGGGTGTACCACGAGGAATTCGATACACGGGAACAGTTACTAGAAACAAATATTGATTTATGTATAACATTAGCAATAACCCGGAAATGATTGATAGATCAGTGAAAAACCTTTTAAGGCGTTTTAAAAAATATATTGATTTTATTATTGTATTTTTTTCCAAAGTAAATTATACTTTTAATAGGACTAAAAAAAGAGTGTAATATTTGGATCAAATTCTATCCAAATATTTACAGCCGTTCCAGAAATATGGCCGACTACAGTTTTAGTCAAAAACCATAAAACTCCCTGTATCTCAAATACGGTTAACATTCAAGGGTAAGTTTGGGGGGTATTTTGAACTCGGCTAAGTGTGCTCTGTCTCCCATTACACTATGTCATTTTAAATCTAAAACACCCTGTATACAATAGTTAATAGATGTACATTTTTTTGTCTAGGCAATTATATCCTATCTCATTTACGAGGGATTGTTTCAAGTAGTGGGAGGTTTTCACCCCCCAATTTTTTCATTTGTACTCGTTTAGGAAACATAGCTCCAGAACATTATTCTACATAAAAAAACACAAAAAAGATACACCTGTTAAAAGTATGAGATTGATAGTTTACGAGCATCTAACATTTCTCTTAAGGGCACTAGCTTAGATAGCCGACATTTTTAGAAACTTATAAAATGATTTAAAATTAAAATAAAACGTGTATGCTTCTAAATATTAACAATTTATTTGAAACACTCATACCTGAAAACAAATTTAGCTTTTAAAGTCCTAGTTTTTTAAAGAAATTTGTGATATTATTTTAGACTATAGTTAGGACCATTTTGAAATTGACAAAAATGTCAGCCATCTAATTAGCAATGTTAAGGCTGCATCGCCGGGATTACGAACATAAAACTTTAAATTGCTGTTAAAATTGTTCTACTGATGAAAACGAAAAATGGAAACAAATGGTTCATTTTAAATACCATATGGATTTAATATAGAAAATTACAGGCAATACTGACGCGTATTTTTTTTATTAATAATAAATACAAATATTTCATTTGGGGTCATTTTATGAAACTAAATCGTGTGTCCTATTAATAAAAAAATACCCATCAATATTGCCAGTAATTTTATATATTAAATCTATATGGTATTTAGGATAAATCATTTGTTTTTGTTTTTCGATATTACTAACAGAAAAATTTTAACAACAATTTATAGATTTAAGTTCAATACCTGGTGAAAACGCAGCCGTAAACGTAATAGTGTCAGATGCACGATACACTTAACAAGTAAGTATGGTAAGTGTATCGTGGTCAGATGGGCATTTCAGTTCTTAATTTTTTTTTAATTGCATCGACATTACTAATTAAGTAAAAAGTAATAAAAATTTTATGAGCAAATTTTTTAAATATATGAAAGAAATTTGCTTTTTAATGTTTCAAAAAATATTTTATTAGAAACTCTACACGTGTTTCGGCTTTTTAGGCCTTTGTCAAGAGTACAGGGAATACTGAACAGTAAAATGTGTGTTCATTGCTTATATATAACCACATCTGGTACCTACTATAAAACTATTGTAAAATATGTTTTTTATAAGTTGAATATTACTTTATTTTTTAAATCTAAATTATTTTAGTTAAAATATGGTGGCCGGTAAAAATTTGTTGTTCATTTGTTGTTAAATTTTTCTTATTTTTAACAGCCTTACTTATTTCTAATTGTTCTAATATACCAAGTTTCTTTCCTTTCTTTTCCGAATGGAGTAATTTGACATTATTTAAATCTATAAAATGACTGGTTTCTATACAATGTGTTGACATGCCCGTACTATATACATTGTTTACAATAGATTTCCTGTGTTCCTCGAATCGCTTTTTCACATTTCGTCCAGTTTGTCCAATGTATATAGCATCACAGTCACTACATTTTAACTCATATACTCCTGTTTTTTGTAGCTTTTCAGTTTTGTCTTTATTATTAATTAACATTTTACCAATTTCAGTAAATAAAAATAAAAAAAAATAATAATAATTTAGGTAAAATGTTAATTAATAATAAAGACAAAACTGAAAAGCTACAAAAAAACAGGAGTATATGAGTTAAAATGTAGTGACTGTGATGCTATATACATTGGACAAACTGGACGAAATGTAAAAAAGCGATTCGAGGAACACAGGAAATCTATTGTAAACAATGTATATAGTACGGGCATGTCAACACATTGTATAGAAAACAGTCATTTTATAGTTTTAAATAATGTCAAATTACTCCATTCAGAAAGGAAAGAAACTTGATCTATTAGAACAATAATTAGAAATAAGTGAGGCTGTTAAAAATAAGAAAAAATTTAACGAATGAACAACAAATTTTTACCGGCCACCATATTTTAAATAAAATAATTTAGATTTAAAAATAAAGTAATATTCAACTCAAAAAACATTTTACAATAGTTTTATAGTAGGTACCAGATGTGGTTATTTATAAGCAACGAACACAAATTTTACTGTTCAGTATTCCCTGTACTCTTGACAAAGGCCTAAAAAGCCGAAACACGTGTAGAGTTTCTAATAAAATATTTTTGAAAAAAAAAGCAAATTTCTTTCATATATTTAAAATATTTAATGAAGTTTCACAAGGAGCCAACCGCAGAATCGGTTCAGTGTAGCAAATTTTTATACCTTCTTTTTAATGTAGAATGATGCTGTGGCGTTATATTTCCTAAAACAGTTGTAAATCAAAAATAGGGGATGAAAAAAGCTGAAACAACCCCTTGTAATTAATATAGGAACCTGCTTGGCAAAAAAAATCATCTTTTAATTGTACATATCACCAACATTTTATTATCATACCTTTCAAAGTTCCCAAAATTATTCAAGAGAAACTGTAATTTATGTCCTCCTTTTAAGCTTATCTTTTTATGATCTAGCACCAGTGAAATTTGATTCACCCAAACTAAATCACCCATATACTATATTTAGTAGCACATTCTTATATTTACCTATAGAAATATATATTAGTTAGAATTTTTTTCAAAACTGAAACAATTTGTAGTCAATCATTGCTGGTTCTATGGTTCAATTTATGCTTTTTAATTATCTTGTAGTGGACACCAAATAGCTTGTAGCTTTTTTGTTTTTGTAGAGTTTGAGTTAAAACAATCAAAAGGGTTCATGTTTGTCTAAAGGTGTGCTTGTCAATGTTTTAGCAATTAACCTTACAATCCTTTCATGGTTTGCAACCTGGTCAGCAAGGAGCATTGTTACTCAAGACTGAAAATGGACAGTACCAGCTGCTTCGAGTGGGTCCAGCACCAGCTGCTGCTAACATTAATTCATCTCAACCAGGTGGACAGCCTGTTACATTTCGAATGCAAACAGTACCTGCCGTAAGTAACTTTTTTTTCCTGTATTATATTACCTAGAATTATTAGTTTGTCATGTGCAAACATGATTCCTGTAGTTCTACAAAAGATTATTATATTAAATATCGATACGGCAAAAATAAAATTTTTAAACTTTTTGGGGCTACGTGCTTTAAATACATTCTACCATCAGTCTGTCACCAGTATATTAAATTTTTTCCTTTAACCTTGTATAACAGTTTTTGTCCTCGATGTAAGTAGGAAGTAGAGATTCTATCGCAAAAACAGTGGCTAATTCTAGTATTCAGTGAGGAGCTGTGGTTCTGGTTCCGTTATATACACCTTTGGTTTAGCGTACCTCCATAAGGAAAATTCAATGGCATTAAATCTGAAAAGAGATTGTATGGTCAGGATGTGCCCAGGATAGATTCTGTCTAAAAAGTCGCTTACTTGTATGCTATAAAAATGTTCAAGAAATTGATTTCTTCCTCTTTATTTTATGTTATTATATTTAACAAAATAGATCCATTGATAGATCAAATGGATTTATTTAGTTTTCCATAATCTCAAGGTTTAATTCAGATTCAGATCTTTAAGAAATAGTGGTAATGCAATGTGATTGATTTCCTAATCCTGGCCAATGTGACGACATTTTCCTTCATTTTGCATTCCTTTTTGTTGCATTTTTTATTTTTAGTGGACTGTATACCTTGTTTTTATAAATTTTTAATTGTGATGCCTTTTGTAACTGGAACTATTTTCTTACAAATGAATTAAGTAAAATCTGTTTCACTGAACACTTAGTTTATTAAGTAAATACCTCTAATCTATACAAGGATTTCAAATATAATATTGTTTTACTTACATGCTAAAATTCCAAAACATGTCTACCCATATTGTTAATTTATTACCTTAAAAGATCATCTGGTGTAACTTCAATAGATCTAATAAACAAGAGTTTATCTGAAGTGGGCACAAATATAAATAAGGCTGTGACAGATCAAAGGGATGATTTGGTAAAATATTTAAAACACTTGAGCAGGTCAAAAAATACTTTTAAAATGATCCTTGCCAATGACATTTTTATTGCACACCATTTATGCATTTTATGAAATATGAAATAGTGTCTCTGAAAATAATTATTGTAGCTTGTAGCCATTATTTACCAGCCTGACAGGATATAACTAGAGTCCTTAGATTAGGGAAGAGAGCTAGAGTCCCTCAAGTAAAGAGTCTGGCCATAAGCTTTTTCATTGGCTGGGATGGTCTAGGTTTTAATAAATAACAGTAACACTTAATCATTTCATAATTTACAATATGCAAAATTATTTAACATTTTATCTTTGAAAGAATTCTCAAAAACTTAGGCTAGGCTTAGGTTCCCAATTAGATAAACTTAATAAAGCTTTTTTGTGTGCCCTACAGAAATATAAAACCATGTGGTTCCAAATAAGTTTGTTTAAAATAAATCTACACGGAAAAATTGTACTTATACATATTTAAGTTAAAGTTAAAAATGAAGATTAAAAAAAAAATTTTAATACGAGTCGGTTTCAGGAAAATATAAGAATTTTTTTTGCAAATATTATGATTTCTCTCAAATTGTTTATAACAATTGTTTATTTAAAGAAATTGTAAATTATAATGGAAAAAATCCGAAAAGAGTATATTATATTATTTTTGTTACCAAGTTTTCAAACAAGTTGACACAGTTTTTGATAAATCAACATTGTTAAACATATTTCATGCAAGGGATTGATAAAATGGTAATTTTGTTTAGTTATAATTTTTTTTTACGGAGAAACTAACTAGATTTTACAATAAAACATCAAGGGATCATATTTATCAGTTATTGAAAGTTCCTCATTTTGCACAAATTTTTTTTTGATTTATAATAAATAATCTCCAAGATATCTTAACTTTAATTCCGGATGTAATTCATCGCACTGACGATGACAATAACCAGAAACCCGTCTGCGAATGGTATACGCGATGGCTTCAAGAAGGATTTCCATTTATTTGGTAAATATCTTGACTAGTGGTCAATCACAACTTAAGTTTAATCACTTCTCTTTGTATGATACAAATTTTATAAATCATCAAGAAATGTGGTGGCAACTTCATTTAATTTTCAATTAAATAAAGTGAGTGTATTACGAATTTTGATATCGTGTGTTTTGGTTATTATTTTTAGTATTTATTTACTATTTCTAAACTAAAATATATATTCTTGACATAGATTGGATTTTGGGCATATTCTTTCTGTTAAAATTTCACAAAACTCAATTTGTCCCTGGTAAGTAAGTAAAATTTCACTTATAAGAATAAAATTTGTTTCTTTAAAACCTTTTTGACAGTAGTTGGGGATACATCATAAGTTATTGCCACTTGAGAAGTGGATTGTGGATTAATTACAGACTATCTTATTTTGTTAAGGGTTGGTCAACTAGTTGAGTTTTGAAGATCTTCCAAATTAAGTTTTATTTGATTCAAGGTGTCAAATTTTAAACAAGACAGCAAGATAGTTCCCTGACGCCATCTTTGAGGAAAAGTGGCCATTTGTCTCAATAAGTACTATTTTGGTTCACATTGAAGCATCCCAAAGTTGGGTGTTTCCTTTCAAGCTGTTCAAAAGTTGGGGGGAGGGGGATTAGATTTTACGACTGCAATCTATGAAAAAACAATTGATAATGTGTATTGTTTATTGGTAAAAAATGATATAGCCCCAAAAAAAAAACTTTTAATAATCATGGATTAACAACAGTGTTTAATTTTTTCAGCAAACAGCCGCAAGTTCAGCAAATAGTCCTGCTCAGGTTGGTGGAACCACAACCGTCACATCGGCCCATCAACCTTTACAACAGGCACAAGTTGCGCAAGTTCAGGTTCAGGTAAAATTATTATTTTGTTATATTTTATACAAAAGTTCATATTGTCATCGCTCATCAAGTTTTTACTTTTATGCTTAATTATTTACACATTAACATACTCCTTTCATGCATTTTCACAATTCAACAATTGTGTGGTTTTCCAAAGTATTGTTAAGATAAGACCATATGCAATTGTAAAACAAAGATTTAGTATAATATTATCTAATTTAAATATTGTTACGTGTTTGCTGTCTCCAAAAACGCCTCAAACCATATAGTCGTTGATTGAAACTCTTGGTAGCGCTTACTACTCTATTAACTAATTAACAGTTAATAATAAGTTAATAAATGACTTAACTACTTGTATAAAGACAATTAAACACAATTTTCTTTGTACTAGCACAATCGGTACTGAGCTGTTTAACTCGCTATGTGCTTTATATATCCATCTGTGTAGTCTAGCACTTTCTTGTGTTATTTATTTAATTAACTAGTAAATTGAGAATAAAATTGTGAAATGCAGGATATTTTTAGGAATTCATTATAACTTTCTGTTATTCTATCGTATATTACTAATTCTTTGCAAAATACAACACATTCATGTGTTTACATGTAATTAATTGAAACAATGAAGAAACAAAAAAACTATGTTTTGAATGTGGGTGCTATCATGTTACAGAATGGAGGGTTAGGACCAATATATCCATTTTTACTACTTTTATAATATGTTTCTGTTGCGACCTGATCAAAAGACGCTAAATCTACCTTAAAAAGACGTTTTAAATGTGATCTTATCAAGAACCTATAGATCCATTTCATTTACAATAAATTCTGAAAACTATTCTCAATCGAATTTATAGGGTTCTGTTCCGACCCTCCTCAAATATAAGCTGTATTGTCTTCTTTTAAATATAGTAAATTAGTACTTAATTACTGAAAAAGTCTAAAATGTCTACGTCAACTACGTCCATGAGCTTATCTAATGATAATATTGTGATAATTAACTGATCACAATAAATATTTAACATCCCAGGTAAAAAAAAATAGTCAGTTTGTTGGGTAGTTTTTTTTTTCCTGGCAATGAAACCAATTCAAGGAAAACTAAAATAGCAATCTGGGGAAATTTTACGTGCTCTCAATTTAGTCCTATGCATTTTTTTTTTATAAAATGAACCATTTGCGAGGTAATTGGGAAAAAATACCTGACAAAGGTATCCTAGATTCGCCATTTTCCCGAGATGGTGGACTTAGCACATGCCGGATCTGTGAGGTTTTTATGGATTGTTTAGGAAGACAGTTAAAATAATTTTGTTGCCGAAGTCATATACATACAGTGACGGCAGACTAATTGGAATCGACAGCAAATAATAATTCAATCTTTTTTTTATTCTGAAATTAATATAAGAAAATTCGAATACTATATCGATGTTACTAATGTCATAAAATTGTGATTCGTGTTTACTAAATGAAGTAATAAAGTAGTGATTTTTTTTTCAGCGACCAGCAAATGACCATACCAAAGAAAAATGTCGAAAGTTCCTAGCAAATCTTTTAGAATTGTCAAGTAGAGAGCCAAAATCGGTAGAAAGAAATGTTAGAACCCTCATACAGGAATTAATAGACAACAAAGTTGAACCTGAAGATTTTTGTGACAAATTAGAAAGATTGTTAAATGCATCCCCACAACCGTGCCTCATTGGATTTTTAAAGGTTAGTTTTTCGATTATAAATAATTTATATTATTACATATATCATTTTTATTTTGAATCGTATTCATGATGAGAGTAATACTTTGTCAGTGATTTATTTTGATTAGTTTTATATCATGTAGCCACGTGAAGTGAAGCCTCTGTATCGGCTACTGCAAGTTCAGTCGCGAAAACTAACTACCTGGCAATGTGGACAAAGGATTTTTCTTCTGTAAATGCATAGAGCAAATTAATATTTATATAATCTCAAAAAATATGCAAAATTTTTTGCTACTTCAGTGGATATGAGAATGTGGTAGGTGTATTGTAATTATTTATTAGTATTGAGAACACTTAGGATTCTTGGGATAATAAAATACTTTTATTTAACTCACAGATATCTGACATCTCTTAACCGCCATCCCCCCAGATTGTCACATCTTCAAACATGCCAACTATACATTTCTCTTTGTTTTTGTTTAAGCTGGTGTAAATTGGAAATACAGATCATTGTTACTAGGTTAGGTTTGTTGTGAGTGGGTCTCAGTAGACCCTCCACTGCGGCCATCAGCAGGCCTATTGTGGCTCACACCTAATTATATTTCACCCAATAAGTTCAGTCTCTTAATGAAACTGATAACTTTATTGGGTGAGAATGTGTTCAGATCCTCTGGCAGCAGTTGCCCTTTGCCAAATATTGAGAATCGGATCCTCTCCACAGCGAGACAGGTGCATAAGATATCTGCCTTCTCATCAGGCATAGACGGCACTCGGCGTTTTCCGCTAGGCCAAGTTTATGCAGATGATAGTTTAGTCGGCAGTGCCCGGTATATAGGCCTGTTAGAGTTTTCAGGTTTACCCTGTTTAACTCTAAAAGTTTTATTTTAATAGTTTATGTTTATTTTAATACACATTATAAGTAAGAAAATTCACAATCAGATTCCATCCAAACCATATTTTGTACCATAAAATTAAATGGTATTTGTAAAATAATAGTTGGCTAAATTTTACATTGTGTCAACAATATTATTGAAAATTCTGTCAAATAATTTGAAGGTTTTTTTAACATTTGATTTTGTTATGTATCAAACAGAAGGTATAATACAAATACTTGACACAGTATGTTAAATAATGATATTTTTTTATAATATAATAATACTTATAGAAATAATATGTAAAATTTACATCATATTAGTTTTAATGCAAAAGATACATTCATTGTGTGAGTAAATTACTGATAAAATTGTTAATGAAGAGTAAGTGTGACAATGTATGTTTACCTTATTAAACATACACATTTAAACTCTGAAGTTATCATTAATATTTAATGGCTTTATGTGTTGGTGATGCTTTGAAAATATATTAAAAGTTGTGTAATTAATTAGTAAGTTACGTTTAATAATTATTTAACATAAAATACAATTGATTGTAGAAGGTTTTATAAGGGCATCCAAAATTATTATATTTAATTGTTTAAAGAAATGTAATATCAAATGTGTATAGTTCAGGTAAATTCGACATGATTTTTTAAGGTTATAATTAGGTGCAATTGCTTATATTGTTCTCCTACTGAACATACAAAAAGTCTCCATCAAGAGTATGGTATATTGGAATAAAAATCTGTAGATGAAGTGGGTATACAGTACTGGGACCATAAGACATAGTAAGAGACACTTGTTAGAAAATAATGATGATAAGAAATAGTACAATTTAAAATGTGTGATAAAAAACAACACGTTTCTACTTTAAATGCATGTAGCATAATGAGCTGGCTTGTTTTTCACCTTTGTTTGCAGTGGAGTTTTAACCTCTTCATTCCTTTAGTAATGTCACCATTTACTGTCATTCTCTTTTTTTTTGCAATGTGATGTGCAAATGATTCTCTTTGTTGTACACATCTGCTTGTTCCATTTACCATGTCTTACAATCCCCATACTGTATATGTAATTTGAGATATTTTGACAAAATTTTTGAGCCTCGGTAAATCGAATCGACAGGTCTATGCACTGCCATGGTGGAGGAGTACGTATAATTATGTAATCCAAAGGTAGTGGTGACTTAGATTATGTTTTCTATGAATGCATAACGTATATATATTTAAAGATGCTGCTAACGACTGATACATTGGTTTTCGATTTTTGTGGTCCTGTTATATATTATTTGTAATATATCTGACATCAAGTGAATATCTCCCATGAAAAAATAAATCTTTACTGTATTATTATGTACTTTTGCCTCTGATTTAACGGTATGAAAATTAGAAACATGGTGACACGAGCAGGTGTCACTATACCTGATTGACTCCGGAATTGTACTTGAGTGAAAGGAGGGAAGGGTGCTATGCTACCATGCTGATCAAGCATGAGATATGTTATTCTGTTATTATTAGAGATCGGGAGGTAGCGATAAATGACATCAATTTCAGGATTGCCTCTAAGTGATGTGTCACCGCCTAAATATATTCATGCATATATGACAATTTTCTTACATTGTGGTTATTTAGGCGAGTTCGGTAAAACAACGGGGCTGATTGTATTGGTGAATGTAACACTATCACACATGTAGTTTTAACTAACGATCACAAGAATAAAAGTATCTTAATAATATTTGTTGTAAATGATCCGGAGTTAATCTCCAGTGCTTCATTAAAAATCCATTGAGAAGCACTGTTCAACATCGACAGATGTAATTGGCACATACTTAAAATGTCTGAACTTTTTCAGATACCACATTTATATCTTTTGTGAAAAAATCTACTTCTTTGCCATTTAAAAAGGTCCATTATACTTGATATCATAAAAAATTTCCAGCAAATCTAATTTAAAATTTGTTTGCCTTTCACTATCAGTAATACTACCACTCACACACTTTTCACGACTGTCTGAGGAAATGTGTCAATGTTTGCATCGACATTGCATGAAAGCACTTTTTTACAACTTGTGCAATATAATTCTGTACCATTAAATTGCAACTCCGGAAATCACTAATTCACAGGTGCACTTTATCCTCTGAAGGAATTGAACAACATAAAACTTTAAAAATTGCTGTTAAAATTTTTCTGTTGATGAGAACAAAAAATGAAAACAAATTCATTTTAAATACCATACAGATTTAATGTATAAAATTACAGGTAATACTGATGCGTATTTTTTTATTAATAAGAAATACAAATGTTTTATTTGGTGCCATTTTATGAAACTAAACAATCGTATTTCCTATTTAAAAAACGCATATAGGACTCGACAATAACAAGCATTTCCCCCTCAAAAGGACGGTCAGTAAGTAATTGTGTTTTCTAGTTGTAACCCGTCCAATTACTTAATAAAAGCCTTTAATTTTTATAAAAAAAAAACTGATTTATTGCATAGTACATAAGAAAATCTTATCATTTCATATTGTTTGGGATTGTTTCATTAGGTGTTTACAATATAATATATCTACCTAAAAGTCATCTCTGGAATTTATCGCTACCTCTAGTTATTATGTAAATTTAACAATATGAAATAACTATTCATACACTGCATATTGTTCAGAAATGTTAGCATCTATGAATCTTTATTTTAAATAGAATATATCAACATAAAATTTTCATCTGTCTGTATTCATTTGTATATTGTCACTTTGTATGTACCCTTACATTTTTTACAGTAAACGTATTAATAATATTTTTTTGAACTGACCATGTTCTACAGTCATTTTACATTGTGGTTACCAGCTATTTGAGTTAAATATGGAAATCTAATATTGGTATGATTTTTTTTTTCTTAATAGTTGTCGAAACAGTACTCTGACATTTTAATAGGTTTCTAGGCCAACAAGATGAGCATTTGCATGAAAACTTATGCAACGTATGAATTAATTCCATTTCTTTTTCTAATATTCCTGAGGCATCGTAATATATATATTTTTTTTTCATGGCATTTGCATATTACCACTATACTGACACCCCACTTTATCAGCACATATCTCAAAAACGACAAAGCAAAAACAAATTAAAGAGTTCCTTGCATTTTGTTTCGCGAAAATATGAATATCATACGTTAGATAGTTTTGAATATATTATGATAATTTATATTAAAAAATGTATAAATTTTTAGCGAGATTTTCATCATACCCAGTTTTTAATCCTTTTCAGTTACCGATGAAGGACAACCTTCTTTATAGACCAGCATGTTTTCATAATTTTCATCTTAAAATTTCAGAGTTATTCTAAAAAACCGAATGTTATGCCCAATAATTATTTTTTGTAGTATTAAAAAAAATCTTGAAAAAATGATTAGTTTGCATTGTGTTCCTTTTACCACCAATCTCAGCTAATATAAGTTTATGGTTACACTGCATAAATAAAAGCATAATTTCTTTTGATGTAGCCTCCGTAACCGTAAAACTACTTAGATTAGCTGACATTGGTGGCAAAAAGGAATACACCTATTAAGTGTAGAAGTGAAGGCACATTTTTGTAAATAACCAAAAGTTTTAACAGAATATTTTCTAAAAATACGAAGTATCATTAAAAAGGATATTTTTTTTTATAAATTTTCAAAACATAACAATATAACATAACATTTTACTGAGTGGTGATGAAGGATAAACGTACTTTTTTTTTAAATCTTTTTATGAGCAATTTTTGAGATGTTCACAGTTAAAATAAATCCTATTGTGAATTATTATATTGGTATTAAATTGCATAATGAAAGTATTTTTGGATTAAAACTTTTTTTAAATAAATTCTTAAGACGTTTTTGGTTTTTCATTTTATTTTCATGCCTGATTAAACAAAGATGCTTAAAACTTTTTTTATTTTAATGTAATTAAATTACTTATTAAATATTTTATGTCAGTGCTGAGAAAATAGAGGCATTCAACGCATGACCGATCTATTGCGATACACTGAATTTGCGTTCAATGAAAGCGATTCAATATGAATTGATAGCATCACAGAATCATAAAATATTAATGATTTATAATTCCCTATCACAAGATTACCGCACTATTTGGCAACATGACAACATAAAAGTGTGGTTAATTTGTCCATTCAACGAAACATTACGTGATATAGATCACAATCGATATTTCTGATGTTGAATGACCCTGATGATTACAAATTGCTAGATTAATGGAAAATTTTTTTGTTCTACTTCCTACACTTCGTATAATCGATAATAATGTATAATGAATTTCAGAAGATATTAATAATAATAACTGAAAATAAGAAATTCTATTTATTGTAAAATAGAATAACACGAATAGGTTATCAAAACAATATTTTAAACATTTGAGAAATAGGGTAAGATTTTTATGTTATCATTCATATACAGATTTTAATCGGGAAACTTACAGAATCGATAGAGCACACCAAAATAATATGAATTTGTCATATAAACTTAATAGTCAAAAATGCTTAGTTTTCGAGATGTGTGCGTTGACGTTTAAATTTATTTTCAGTTTTTCCTAGATTTCTCCGGAAATAATTAAGATATTATGAAATTCAGAGGGTGGACGTTGTACATCAGTAAACTTATCACCATAGTTTTCATTCCAACCAAAGGCGTGACTGTTGGGAGTGTCGAGGTTATTCTTTCAAAAAAAAAAAAAAAAACGGGATGTCGCAGACCTAAGCCATTTTTTCTTTCTTTTTTTTACTATCATTAATGCACAAAAAAGTTTTCTTATAATTTTTTAATAGGATGCAACGTGTGGAGTGTGTTCTGAATTAACTAGAGCTTTTATATAGATTTAGGTATAGGTATAACATCACATGACCTTTTAATTACTCTATTTTATGAACGCAAAAGGTAAAGTTTGGTATAAATTAGTTGCTTTTTTTTACTGTTTCTCTTCTTGATGTGGCTAACATGCATTTCTTGATATTTTTGCATGGACGTTTTTTGAAATGTTAGTTATTGTTTAAATATCTGTTGTTCTGATTACATGTTTTTGAGATAAAACCCTGAAAAGATAATTTTCTGATGCCAAGAATAATTGACTATTACTATAGTCGTTCCTATTTTTATCAATCCAGCTAATGATCTCACAAACTTACTTGCGTTATTCGATACGCTTATCATACAACACTATTTTCCTATTTGAATCTTTCACAACAGTGTCTACAGGCTGTAATGTTTTACATATCGACCACAATTTTTTTTTTCAATTTTAGTTCAAATTGAAATATTCAATGCCCATTACAGAAAAATAATATTTCAAATATCTTAGCTGAGAGCTCATCTGCGCATGACAATAAACTTTAACGTGCTCATCGAGGTGGTTAAAGTAGAGTGCACTCGGAGTGTCACACCGACAATTTACGAACGATAGTAACATTTACCCAGTTCAAAATTACACCACTTTTCGAACGGTTAGTGTACATTCTGTATATTACTTAGGGTAATTTCAAACGGCCTCCTGAGTTAAGCTCATTTCAAAATCATTCATCCTTTACTTATCAATTAGCTGTTAATTGAGAATTGTTTAAAAAATTATATGGTTTTTATTTTTTTCATTAATATAATTTTGAATGGAGAGATACAAACTATAGTTCAAAGTGTACGCAACATGCACCTTCAAAATTTTATAACAATATTTCAGTTATCACCTGAGATATGCGCCCTCTATCAAAAGTTAAGCTCGTTGAGTGGTAAGTTATATGACATCCATATTATTTTGGCGTATTCTATCTATTCTCTAAGTTTCCTGATTAAATCTGGATAATTTCGAATTCACTTTAGTTACACATTATGATTATATCCAAGGGGTGTACCACACCGCCAAAAGATTCAGTTAGATTTTTATGTTTTTGGAATTAATTGGAATTCTCAAGATTTCCAATAAATCTATGGAATTCAATGAAAACTTTTAATATTCCGATAATATTTTAATGCATTGATATATTTTCCGATAATTTAAAAGATTGTGTAAGAATCAATTAATTCTAAGCTTGTTTCCGAGATTCCATGAATATTTCTGATATTTGAGATATTTGCTTAGTATTACAAAGATTTTACTGATTTGTTAGTAACATTTATGCATGCAGGCAATGAGCCTTGTCAGGGTTGCAATTAGTATTATTTTGATTTAATACGCAAAGAAAATGTTTTAAGAGATCGAGGTATTTGTGTGGTTTTATATAATATGATCAAGATTTATTTAATATTATTGGGATTAATAATAATTAAGAGTTGACAATATTTCAGACGAAGTGTATGCTAGATAGGTGAAGGAGCACACCCCTCACATATATCATCCTATTTTTAATAAAATAAAAAAATTATTGCTTTTTAGCTATGAATATTAATTTGATATTTTAAGAAAAAATATAATAATTCATTGTATCTTGGAAACAATTAATACTCATGGTTCCCTTTCTGTAGGTTAAACTTTTATTTTCAGAAAAGTCTGCCCCTGTTACGACACTCCCTAGCCACTCAAGAATTAACGATAGATGGTATCCGTCCTCCACCAAACGTAGTTTTTTCAATAGCCGGGGCTACACCAACTGTTCAATCGGTGCGACCTGGTGTACAGACCAATCAACAAGTAAGAATAGTAGGACCTGGTACCACAGTAGTTAGACCTGGTCAAGTCATCCAGCAACGATTGGTAGCTCCAATTAGGGCTCCTGCGCAGCAAACGAGGATGGTAACCACAATACGACAGCCCAATGCTGGCAATAATGTTATCGTGTCAACTTCTCAACCACCTGCATTGCATCCTGTGTACCCCAACAGTCAGCAAGTTAGAGCGGGAGTTAATATCCGACAGCCTATGCAGGTAAGGAGTGTTGCTCCTGGCCAAATAAGGCAACCTATGCAAATTCGAACAACAACTCCATTACAGACCAAACAGCCCATGGCGGCTGTCAAAATGCAAGGAATGAAACCATCAGTGCCTTCAAACCTTAAACCTACAGCCAAAGATAAAGAGAAGAAGACATTTTCGTCAGCCTATACAGGGGACGACGACATTAACGATGTTGCCGCTATGGGTGGAGTTAACCTTGCAGAGGAAACTCAGAAGATTTTGGGTTCCACAGAATTTGTGGGAACACAGATTAGGTCTTGTAAAGAAGAAATTATGTGTTCGATGCCCCCGCTTCAGCACAAAATTAGACAAATTATGGCAAAACATGGTCTAGATGAGCCAAATACTGATGTAGCAGCATGTATATCTCATGCCGCACAGGAAAGGCTCAAAAATTTAATTGAGAAATTAGCTGTTATTACTGAGCATAGGTTAGAAAATATTAAAATTAATCAACGTTATGAAGTTACGAATGATGTTAAAGGTTAGTATATCAAATATAGATAAATCAGACATCTTACAATTTAACTTTTCTAATTAAAATGGTGCTGCCAGAGATGGAAAAGTTTCACTTTCCGAGGCAAACTGCGACATGAAACATGAAATTTCTAAAGTTTCACTGAAATATGAAATTTATGAAACTTTTTCATGAAATGTTTAAAAATATAGTCAAGGTAGTGGTAGGTAGTTGAAAGTCTCAGTAAACAATAAAACATTGTACACAATCACACTTGTAAAATGGACTCTTCCATTGATAAAATGTATGGAACAATAGAAATCATAAAATTTATGAAACTCATGAGATGAAATGTTTGCGTCATGAAATTTATAAGAAAAAAAAATTATGAAGTTTTCTTGTTTAATGAAATGTCTGAAGTGAAATTTTCATTTATAAGCACTGTATATCTGAAATAAGGAAAGTTTTATAAAAACATTATTTTTTATCGTTAACTTTGTTCCATATGATTGAGATCAGCTACAGTAAGTTGCAAATAAATTAAACCGAAAGTTTACATTAATGAAATTTTATGGCAAATCAAGTCATCATATCGATTAAATATAATTAATATTTACTATAATCTGCAAATGTAATTTATTTACAACGGTATTGTCTTGTTTTGTTCATAGGTTTTCATTTTACCATATAATGGTGTCATTAATCACAATAAGTATGAGTATGAGACAAAAAATAATGGTGCCACTTCAGATTTGTTTTAAAATTAATGTTATAATTACTATAATAATAATTTCCAGACCACAATTTAAATACTAAGTACAAATTTTTTGGGTTATTAGGTCCAATGTAATTAAAACACTATTGTATTAACTTGCCGACGTTTCGGTATAATTTGTTACCATCCTCAGGGCACTGTAAGATATCAATAAATTGATTCTAAGTTATTCTATAACTAATTTATCACCCATATAGTTATAGAATAACTTACAATCAATTTATTTATATCTTACAGTGCCCTGAGGATGGTAATAAATTATACCGAAACGTCGGCAAGTTAATACAATAGTGTTTTAATTACATTGGACCTAATAACCCAAAAAATTTGTACTTAGTTATAATTACTATATAACCATGTGCATGTTTTTGTTTTTAGGTCAATTAAAATTTTTAGAAGATTTAGACAAAGCAGAAAGAAAAAGACATGAAGAAATGGAAAGAGAGATGTTGTTGAGGGCAGTGAAAAGTAGATCTAAAACGGAAGATCCAGAACAAGCAAAGCTAAAAGCGAAAGCAAAAGAAATGCAAAGAGTCGAAATGGAAGAATTAAGACAAAGAGAAGCGAATGCAACTGCTTTACAAGCTATTGGGCCTAGGAAAAAACCTAGGTTAGATGGGGAACTTTCTAGCACGTCGCAGGTAAAATATTTGTACATATTATATAAATACATGTTTTATTTACTTTATTGTGTGGTAACAGAAGTAGTATTCTGAAAGAATGATAGTGGAGTACTTCAAGAAAGTTTCATCGTACCCCTCATTTTATACAAAACAGACATTTTTTTTGCTTTTATTTTGAATCCACTGACATACATATGCGACACAATGTATCTAATGAAATTGCTGGTCGCAGCAAAGGAAATAGCAACATGCAGTAACATATTTTTTTCGTGCTTGTTGCTGAATACCATAATATTAAATATACATACCAAAATAGGCTTCAAATACATTGATTTATGTAATCAAATCTTTCGATATGTATTTTTTATACTAATTACCTCTCGAAATATTTAATATTAATCTTCTTTTCTTCTTTTAGGCGAGTGCAAGTGGTGTAAATAGTGATTTGAGGGGTCAGATGCCTTTACGACAGCGAATGAAGAAAGTGACATTAAGAGACTTGCAATTTCTCTTTGAAACAGAGAAAGATTTATGCAAAAGTAAACTTTTATACAAGTCATATCTCAAGTGATGCTCGCTTCTTGTCAGTGTTGTGATATTTAGAGACCTTTTAGGCATTTTCAAATTTGTAATTGATACATTATCCTCTGTTCGTTATGATATTTATTCCAAATCAGAGGATGTTTTTCAAAAATTGGATCAAAAGAATTTTTTTGACGTCATGGAAATGTTCTAGTTTTTATATAATAACGTAAAAAAAAATACATATTTTTATAGTTGTATTGTTAAAATATACATTTAAAGTAGAACTGATTAATTTTATTCAATTTTAGTTTTTAAAATTATTGAACAAATTCATGACGGCTACTTTAAATCAATAACAAGAGTGAGAAAAAATTTGGAAAAAATGTTTTGTATCAAAACTGATAGATATGTTTCATATAAACAAAAAATAATTTGTTAGAGCCTTACGCAAAGCTTGATATTTTATTAATTAGCTCTGAAAAAGATGTATTCTTTTGGACATGTTTTTGTTGACTATTCATGTTTAAACCGGGCTATTTTAAGAAAAAGTAGATAGCTAATTTTTTGTTCCGTTCTAAATTAAAATATAACTTCATTTATAAGAACGTAACCGTGCAAAATTAAAACTGGTAGATAATTCATTCATTTGATAAGAGGGACTTTTAGTCAGATTATTACACCTAAAACTGCTATAAAATACTTATACACAGTTAGAATCGATTTCGTGCAAAACCTGCATTTAATACGATAAAAAGTAATAATTAGAGTTTAAATATGTGGAAGAGAGTTGACTGTATACTGCTTTCAGCCAACATTCATTCTCGATGTTCTGCTCAACCAGCAGCGCAAAGCAGCTGTCTTTGTCATTTACCAGTTTTCTATTATTCCATTACTGTCTGCTACATTAAATGCAGATTTTGCAAGAAATCGACTCCAATAGTTTATTTAAGATGTCGTAAAATTTTTAAGTGTATTTATAAAATATGTTTCTAAATTATGTATATATATTATATTCCAGATGTTCTTAAATTGAGGTGGACTGTGAAATCTCAATTTTGTTGGTATGAATGTCACTCAATTACAGTTTTACTGAGGTTATATTGAAATGTCAAAATTATAACCACATTAGTTGTCGGTGCAATGTACCCCTAAAATTCTCTTTTTTTAAGGGAAAATGTTTTGTAAATACTTATTGATAGTTAAAGAATACTGTAAATATGAGATAATTTAAAAGTTGTTTTCCTTCAGATTCACCTATTTTTTTGAGCTGCTTTCGGTAGGACGAAATTGACTGGCAAATTAAAAAATTAGAGGGCAGTAATATGGATGTCACTTTAGAAATTTTACTAGAATATCCATTCTAATGAAAAACTAACGCTCGACTTTAAAAACATTTGGAATAAATAATCTGTTCCAAGTTGTTATGACATGAACTTTGATGGCAATTCTAAATTTTTGTATACCTACATTGTTAATTTATTGCAACTTGATATTTTTTAATTGATAATTAAAAAATGCCATGACGGAAAAAAACTAATAAATATGTGAAATTTTTTTAACAGGTCTATGGTCAAAAGTGAAGTTATGGTAATAGTCGCCTAACGGTAAATAAATTTGTTTCACATGTTGAAATTATTTGTGACATGTTCTTATTATGCTTTTTATTTTTTCAAGACAAGAATCTTCTCAACATGAATAAAAAGTATTAAAATAATATTTTCTTATCGATTGACGTGTTTAAAATTAATTGTTTGAGCAGTAAAAAATATATGTAATTGTCATGAAGCCCAAGAAAAATTATGAGAAAAGTCTTGCCTTCTAAAATGATCTTATATTGTGAATAAATTGAAACTCGTTGATAGGCTTTTTGTAATATGAACATGGACCATATAAAACAAAATGAAATAAAATTTACAAAATCAATATAAAAAAAAGTAATTTAGTAGGAGGCTGTGATCTTATTAATGATTTTAGTAATTAATTATATTTTTCTAATAAAATTTCGCTGTTAAAAAAAATTGTTACTTCATTCTGCATTTGAATTTAGAAATTGACAATTTTAACCCATGCGACTGTCATTGAATCAAATTTATAAGTTACGACTAAGTTTTAATGGAAACATCAATTTTTTTTCAAAGAATGTTTTCTTTTACAAATTGGTAATAAAAAAGTTTTCAGTTTGGCACTTTTTTGTTGAGCAGTATGTCTAATGAATATAATTGATTAAAACTGCAATTAGAGATAAACAAAAATTTCATTCGTAATTAGCCTCAGAATGCACGCTTAATAATATGAAAACAAATTTCAAAAGCGCAAAGAAAAACATTTAAGTTCATGTTACTTGGGGTGTCTAGAGTGTATGTGTGCACTGACATCATTTTCAAAAGCAGCAAACCAATCAAAAATAAAGACGGTCAGCGGCGCGCCACCGCCCATATATTGTCAATGGCAGTGAAGCAACTCTCCAATTTTTTATAATTTACTATTATTACTAATTAATAAACATCGGTGGATTTTTTATTTCCGACAAAAAGACAGTGCCAGCTTAGGAACCTATATTTTCTAAATGTGAATTTCGACATGCGTATTTCTAATTACAACCAAATGTATTACTTTGGCAATTGTTCAATAAATAAACAGGTACCAGATACCTGAAGTTGAGTCTGCGCATAACTAACCTTCCGCAAAAGCAAAATGGTTGCCACGTGTCATGCAGGTAACAATTTAATCAGATGTTTATATAATATATCATTTTGTGTTGGAAAAATTCCTCCAATGTTTACAAATTAAAGACAATGTCTCTGTGTCCTAAACATTCTTGGTCTTGTTAATAAGCATTAAATAAGTACATATTTTACAAATGATACGAAATATTTATTAAAAAATAAAAAATTTTAAAATACAAATATGTATCACAAAATATGATGATTATTTTTCAATAGCGGTGGCGACGGTTAACATTTCTGTGGCGATACTAGAGTAGAACGTAATCAACTCATTCTAATCATGCTATTTTATTGATATAAAAACCTTATGTTTGAACTTTATAATATTTTAATGGCGAAGGAAAATAAATGAATACCGCATAAATTTGACAACCCCCAAATCCAAAGTCGAAGCAGTCTAGAAGGGGGTTACACTTAGAAAAACATGGACATACAACCATTCCTACTGCCATCATCATTGATATTGAGTAGTGTTGTAAAATTTCTAAAAGTGCAAAAATTTACTAGTTTCGAAAATGTGTGTAAATTTTACAACACTAATTTTGAGACATGGCATTTGGACTGATGGTAACATACTGTTTAGCTGGCTAAAGGGGGGCACACATGGCAGGGGATAGTATTACCTATAAGTTGTGAGCTTTCTGCAAAACCATATACTAAGAATATAATATCTCCTAATGAAGCGGGGATGCAAACGATCACACATTTGCCATGCATATCGATTTATGCTTAACTGTGAATGGAATGCAGAAATCACATTCTTTCCCCCGACCAGCCAGTAATAGGTTTATAATCTGCAGTTAGAATATGAATAAAAGTATTATTGTGGCAACTAATTTTTGTGATTTCAAATTCAAAACTATTAGTGAATACTATTCAACCGCGAAAAACATTAATACGGTGTGATTCTGAATAGCCATTCTTAAAAAAGTATTTGTCATTCTAGGTATGGAATGTGGTCATAACAACTTTGAACTATACTTGAATCACTTTTATAATGACTAAGGACCGCAAATAAATAATGTATAAATCAGTGGCTGATATAAGGACACCATGCTGACACATATAAAGATATGATAAACGACAGTTTACCTTTTAATTGGCGATTTTGTGGTCTACAAAATAACAGGAGCAATAAATATTTTACCAAACACACTGAATGTATTATTTACTTGTGGTCCTTAATAATGATCAACTAACTGGCTTTGCTGTTTTATGTTATTTCATAGTATGTTAAATCCAGTAAGCTTCGTACTACTAGTCTGTCAAACCAAAAAATGTGTTGTAAAATTCTGTGATTTAATTTTTAACTGGTTGTCATGGTGAGCCTGTATTCATTTCAGAACTAAGTGCTTGAAATTGGAAACTTGATTACATCTTCAAAACTAATAGAACACAACTCATATGTGCCATATATTCGTGGCGGCTACATTGACATTTTGAGAGGAGTCAAGTAAATCAAATTAAGAAAAAAAAAAACAAATGGTGCAATTGAGCAGAAGCAACCACTCGAACAGCAGATTACTAGGCAAATAAAGGTGTTTCTCCTAAGAGAATATTTTTAAAACCATGTTTGTGTAGGTGTGTTTATCAAAGTTTTTTAAATACTGAATTGAAAGGAAAATTATCTAAGTACCTTATTAGTGTTACTATGAGAATTTTAAAGTTTGGTGTTTATGTTAAGTCGCTACTTTAATTTTGGTTTCACTTAACACAAATTTGAAATTATTTAACTCGACATGGTTTTTAAGAAATGCAGTTTCAAACGATTGGCCCTTATTGCAAACTCTAATGAACCCTATATCTGGACAAATAATATGAATGTTGATGCGGCAGTGGATTTGTCTTAAAAAAAAGGAAAGGTTAAACATGATATTCTTTTTGTATAATAAGATATTTTATATATGATGATTATATGCAAGTCTGCTTTATTGCAATCTACAATAAAATTAATTATTTTGGTAAACGCTATTAACTTTTCAAATTGTAAAAACACAACTAATAAGTATTTAGAGAATTATCCGCTGAACTCAGTTTTTATGAAAACATTGATGTACAACTATGTGAATATGATTTTAAAAACACTTTTGTTATTTTTTGATTTGATTACCAGTAACATGCAATTAAGTTGTCTAGATGCCCAATGATCAGCTGATACAGCAATGTTGTGATGTCACCTGCTACTGTTTTATTGCCATAGTCTGGCAACACTTTATAGGCAATTTAACAAACCATGACATAATAAGTTTTAAATAATTTCGACGAAGAAAAAATAAATATATTGAGAAAATTATACAGGGTGAACGCCAACTTACCTGTGTAATTTTAGGAGGGGGTTCCTGTTGATATTAGTAACACGAATTGCGAAAAAAATAAATGAAAAAGACAGTTAAAAAACTGACCTACCTTACCTAAAATACTGTTAAACTTTTGTGAACCACTGCATTGCTCATCTGACCCACTTATTATGTAAACAACATGATTTGTTTATCTAAGTTTGTTGTAAATTGCAAAGATACAAAAAACGTCAGAAAATCACGACAAAGTTATCCTACTCCAGTTTTTTTAGTTCAAATGATAAATCATTTAAAAAAAAAAAAACTTCATAAAAAGCGTGTAAGCGGCTATTCGGCGGGCTTGGATATTCGACCACATAGGAATATGGAGACAGAGGCGTATTCAGGACTCACGTTTCACAATAGCAATTATTTTCACTATTACAAAACTTATTTTGATTTAATTAGTTTCATAATTTATTAACACTTGACAATTTTTTTAATTTATTAGGTAGTCACAAGAGTAGTCATATTACAATAAGTGTTCAAAATTGTCACCATCAACCTGCACACACAGTTGAGCCCTTCTTATCCAATTTCTACGTACATTCTCAAAAATTAAATAAAAAAATAGTAACCTTTTCAATCACTAACAATAGCTGAATGTTTAGCAAAAAGCTCCTGCAGTATAACTTCATCCCCTATTTAATTCACAAAGAGAAATCACAAAAAAGCATAAGGAACAGTAGGTTCATGGCAACAAAGTGCACCGAACTTTACATAAATGTATTACATGTATTTATTAACAGGACAAACATTTCATAAATTCACTTCAAGTCGGCATTCATTATTACGTCGGCATCGTTTGTGCGGTAGTACAACTTTTATTTACGTCGAGATCAATGGTCAGCGCGTTTGATATATGTTTAAAAAATGCCATGGGAGACAAGTGGCAAAAAGTGGTGAACCAAATATTGTGAAAAACAAGGTCAATGTCGTAGTCACTGAACCTATCTTAATTTCTTTTCGGTTGAGATAGGTCAGTTAATAGGATTTCAAAATGTTGGAGTAGTTTTTTTTTCACGGAAACTATAGCACATAGATTTTTTATTTTTTTTATATGAAGTTACCATTAAAGGATCTACCATCCCTTAAATTTAATAAAATAATGTATTAATGACAAACAATTATACAAGTATTAAAAAGTTAAGTGATAATCTTCAAATTAATTTTCTTAAATGAACTAAATTAAATTATTATCCATAACACGAAGCTTGTTGGTTATGGTCATATGCATAAATTAAAATTAGATGTGAATTTTTGGACAATTACTTTCTTGGAGAAATTTCCCGTCTATCACTAGGAAACTTTCCGTAATTTTTTTTTTTTTTTTTTAATAAGATGATCTGCTCATCAAACTATACAGGGTGTTCCGTTTTTATAGTTACAAATTGAAACAGGTGATGGAACATGTAATTTTAGGGCAAAGTTTTCTATAAATGCGTCGAAAAATACTTCGTAAGGGAGCTACAGCTCAAAGGGGTGTGTCTGTTAATGATTTATGAAATTTGGTACACTTTATAACCTTGATGCATCTAAACGAATTCTAAAATCGAAATATAAAAATTTTAATCGGAGGCGTCCTAAAAATTGAAAGGGTAAAAGGCGAAAATTCCTCTATTTTGGCTGTAGTTTCTTGCCTGTTTTATCAACATTTAAAATTTGATAAGTTTTTACAAAAAAGATCTCGCATTTTTTCGATACAACAAATCAGTATAAAATTTACGTTACAGACCATAGTAGATCTAAAATGGATTTTAATGCTATCTATGTCTGTAACATAAAATTTAAATTGCTTTTCTTTTTAACCAGTAAATTGTATCGAAAAGATGCAAGAGACCTCTTTTTTATAAAAAAATGAAATTTTAGATGTTGATAAAAGTGGCAAGAACGTACAGCCAAAAGAGTTACGGCATTTTTTAGTTTAAAAACGCTTCTGATTCAAATTTTTAAATTTTAGTGTTAGAATTCGTTTAGACATATAAATATTATAAAGTATACCAAATTTCACATTTTTATATTTAGATTTCTGAAATATTGGGAAAACCCATTAATAGACGCACCCCTTTGCGGGGCTGTAACTCCCTTATGAATTATTTTTCAATACATGTTATAGAAAACTTTTGCCTTAAAATTATATGTTCTATCACCTGTTTCAATTTGTAACAATAAAAATGGAACGCCTTGTACATAAATCAAACTTTCTGTAAATACTAAATACATAATAATTTAGTCCAAAATTTATGGTATTATCAGACGAAAATATTTTTCTTTACTCTCAATGTTTTAAAAGAGAAGTTAATTTCTCTCATATTCCATATGGATATAAAAGAGGAAAATTATCAACGGAAACAGTTTTTATAAAATTCAATAATGAAAAAATAAGGTGTTTGTTTTATTTTGAAAAAAAAAAAAAGTATACAGTAGAATCTCGACAACATGAACTAATTACGGACGGTTCATGTTTTCACGTAACTAAATAGATATGTAATAATAATTAATGTAGTTTTTATAAAATGTACATGATTTGAAAACAGCTTGAAAGTAGTTGAAATAACATTTATGAAACAAACAAAAAAAGTCATTCCTTGTCAAATGTTTCAACTAAGCACTAATTTATAATAATATGTTGTACATATACCCACCCCAAAGTCTAAACATAAACAATAACTAACTTTAACTTGTTGCCACCTGTCTGAAAGTGAATACGTACTTATTGTATATGTGATATTAGTTAGTTTTACATTTGTATTATTGCATTGTTCATGTTTTAGAGTATGGAAAGTTTGTTAACGTTTTGGAATATGTAGAAATGTAGAACCAGGGGTTTATGTTTTTGGATGTTCACATTATAAAGACTACTGTATACTAATGTATTGTTCCACTTTAACTTTGCAGTGACCTAATTTTAGATCAGTACTATATCGAAGCTCTCGGCAATTATGAAAATTAAAAATGTATACAGTATTGTCCCAAACTTTAATGTAAACTAGAACTTTTCACAAAATAACACCAAAGTTTCCTTTTATTATCATGCTGTCAATTTTAAATATATTGTTAATTTCGTTTGAGATAGTCCATCCTTATGTTAATATTTATCACTCCGAGTCCTGAACATTTCATATCGACATAAACAATGCCTATTTACTATATTCTCAATTGTAACATAGTAAATGCATACAAGTGGTTTATTATAACATGTACAGTTTCAAAACTAACAAAATCCTAAATAGGCGCTGCTCACAACGATATAAAAATTTTGTGATCCAGATTTTAGAGCGATAAATTTTAATGTGAGAAGCACGTTTTTAATCAATAAGAATCAAACAAATTTATTGTAGCCAACTTCTGATCACTGCAAAGTTATTATGAAAATCACAATAAGGAATCCACAACCAAATCACCGTTGATAACCTCGAAAAATTTTCAAACAAACAGTTGACTAGGTTTTTCCATTTTCTTTGTTTTATTTATAGTTATTATAAAAAAAAGTTTAATAAAATTATTGGGTATTGTTAAAATTTAACGATTTATTATTTGTATATAAATTTGTAATAATTGATCACTGAACTGCTTATAAGGGTGTGCCAGATTTTAATTGGGAAACTTAGAGAATCAAAAGAATATACCAAAATAATGTGAATTTGTCATATAAACTTAGAGCTAAAAATGCTTAGTTTTCAAGATAGAGGACGCATTTCTCTGGAAATAATTGAAATCTTGGTATGAAATTCAGAAAGTGCAGGTTTCGTATACTTCGAACCATAGTTTCATCTCTAATCCAAATTACATTAATGGAAAAATGCAAAACTATGTAATTTTTTTAAACGATTCTCAATTAACAGCTAATTGATAAGCAGGGGATGAATGATTTTAAAATAATTTAACTCAAACGTTGCATCTTCTCAAACAATTATTATAAGAAAACTTTTTTATGCATTAATGGCTGCTTTCCAATTGAGCAACGTGCATTTTAATTGCACATGTTCTGCATTCCAGTTGTCGCATGCACGTGTTCTTCAAGACATGTCCTCAAAGTGTACCTATGAAATCTCTCAGATAGTTGGATTATATAAAAACCTCACATTTTTGTGTTGTTTCACTTGTAAACAAAACAAAATGCAAGTACCTCAATAATTAAAGTATATTTTTTTTCAGATCTTAAAGTGTATAGTTTATTATAATTAAATTTGAGCATGTAGGCTTTTAATTAAAATATTTGATTACCGTTTTCAATATACACGTTACACTTGTAATAAAAAGAGTATAAAAATAGTTTGATTAAAACTAATAGAAAGCAACATCTTCATAATTTTAATCTCGAAGTCGGGCTATTAACCAAATCTAACAAAGGAACTAAACCAAACGACATGAGGAAAATATGTATTCCATTTATTTCGTACCATACACGTACATTACATGTACAGGACACATGTACGGTGCCTATTTGGAAAAGGGCCAATGATAGTAAATATCAAAAAAGAAAGAAAAAATGGCTTAGGTCAGTGGCATCCTGTTTTTTTTTGCTGGGAAAATATCTTCGACACTCCCCACCTGTGGTTGGAATGGAGACATGAAAACTATTGAAGTGTGTTGATTTATACAACGTTCACCTTCAAATTTCATAATATCTCAATTATTTCCTGAGAAATATGGGAAAAACTGAAAATAAATTAAAATTTCAAAACATTTTTAGCTATAAGTTTATGTGATAAATTCGTATTATTCTGGCATGTTTTATTGATTTTTTTAAGTTTCCCGATTAAAATCTGGCCCACTACCTGTATATGTATAGGCATCAGAAACTGTATAAACTTATATATCACTGAATTGTGCCCTGTGCTTCTGAAAAAATCAGTTTTAGGTGTTTTTTCGACAAGTCCACATCTAACAATGTTTTATATTGAAGGAAAAATATATGATGCGTCCCCATCATATTTATTTGAAATTAATTGAAAAATAAATTCACTTTGAATGCAATCTGCTCTCACTAAAGTTTGTAAATTAGAAATTACAAAACATTTTAATATAAGGTTCTTTCTTTTAATATGAAAAAAAAATTGATATCTTGAGTTAAAAGTCAATCATCGTTGCTGAATATGAGGCGATTTCTTAAAATGACTCGGCAAACTTTAAGATGGTGCATCTTCATAAAAAAGAAAATATCATAGTTTTTTCTACAATGATAATGTAAATATATGTAGATTTTTTATAACAATGTCAGTTTTCTTTATAAGAAAATATTTTAAGCAGGTCATGTTAATAATTTGTAATTAGTTGTATAATTATTGTTTTTTTTTTAATCTAACTATGAATATAGATATATAATTTTTGTTATAGATTAATATTTAATATAATAAAACCCTGAAACGAATCTAGTTTTTGTTTAACTGTATATATTGAGTCGTATCCAACACTAAAGATTTTTATATTTATTTTGTAATACTGATCGTTCATATATCTATTTTATTATAATTAAATTGTTTTAAAAAAATTATGATTAAGGTGTTTTTGTCTTTGTTATGTATGAATGGTAATGAAGGTATCATTTTATCAGTTCCGTACTGTGTACTGCCACAGTGCAAATTAACTCATTCATGTAATTATTTATTCTGGCCCTATTATTCCCTATAAATTGTTTTGATGAATTAAATAATTGGTTTTTAATTTATAAGAAGTTCTGTTTTTTATTGGACAATTCCTGTACTGTCTGTTTGTTTGTAGGAAAAATGGAAAAAATCTTGTAAAATTTCTGGAACAATCTCGATTATATTTGAAACTTTAAGAATATTTTTTCATTATTATAATTTAAAATATATATTCTACAGTGTTTCCGAATTAACCGAACAAACTTAAAATCTGATTTCAGGACTTCAAAATAAGAAAAATGTTTCCTATGGAGATTAAAGAGTTACGCCTGTAACGATAAAGGCTGAAATTAGGTTTAGAATTTTTTTCTCAAATTTAGAAAAGGATTAAAAAATTTAATTTTGGTAGAGATTTTCTACTAGTAGGAATCCTTCTAAACTGTTTTTTAAGTCATCTTTTATTGGGTAAATGGGTGATATTAGCAACCGCAATTTTATTTTTTTCAATCGAACTTTTTAATGGACCCGAATTTTATCATAAAAATGTACCTCGAAAATATTCATTCATTTAGAAACATTTGTCGATTTTTTTTTCCATCGAACTAAATTTTTGAATAAAAAAAATAAAAGTCTTGATTCACATGGTTATTTAGGAAATTGCATTATTTAATAAAATGGAAAATGACTAGTATGCTGCTGTCAAATAATCTTCATTCGTTCTGGGCTCAAGCATAATTTTTTTAGCTAACCAGGTATTTTCCATTTTATTAAATAATGCAATTTCCCAAATACCGTGTGGATCAAGATTATTTTATTTTTTAATCAAAAACTATCAGTTCGATGAAAAAAATAAAAGAACAAAAGAAATGAACCAATCTAACCAAGACACATTTTTATGTGATTCAGGTCTGTTAAAAAGTTTGAATAATAAAATAAAAGAATGTTCTTTAGAAGAGTTCCTATTTGTAGAAAATCTGTACCTAAATTAATTTTTTCATCTTATTCCAAATTTGAAAAAAATTAAAAATGTAATTTGGAGGGGCGTAACTCTATAACGAAGCGTTTCCGGACTTACCTTCATAGGAAACTTTTTCTTGTTTTGAGGCTTTGAATTTAGATTTTAAGTTCGCCCAGTTAACACTGAAACACCTTGTATAACGGCTCCAGGACATAGGTCTAAAACTCAGACTTATGCACATGGGCGCTGCTAGAAAATTTTCAATGGAGGGGCAAAAATAATATACGTGTTTTTAAGAAACTCTATTGCAATACAAAAAAAAAGTAAATTCTAAAAAACAGTCAATGCTCATTTTATTTACACTAATATTGTGGCGTAATGTATAAAAGCGAAAATAAAATCTAAAAAACTTAAAAGGGCCATCTTCTCGTTATTTACATCAAATCTTTGGTATTAAAAACAAACAAAAAATAACTGGTAACAAAATTTCAAACAATCTTCATCTAAGACACAAATCCTTTGCTACAAAAAAAAATATGATTTAAAATAAAAATATAAATAAAATATAATAATATTTTTCAACACCAATCACGATTTGAAATTTGAAGGATCTTGGATGTTCGGGTATAGGAAAGAGAGAGAGAGAGAATAAATATTGTGATAGAAATAAAACAAGAATAACTTTTTATATTACAATTTATTAAATAAAAATATATATTAAATAATTGAATAATAATGACAATAAAAAAAAAATCATTGCTGACCTGCCCAACATATTACAGTTGGCCGAATATCCTCCTCCTCCGGCTCATCATCGGACACCAAGTCAATAACATTAGCTGCTATGTCCTTTGGATTTTCCACACCATTGGACATCAAGTCCATAACATTAGCTATGTCCTCTTCATCGTATATGACAATAACTGTGTCCGTCTCTGAGTCCGTATCAGTGCTATAAAAATAATTACTTATAATTGAAAAAATAAATCGAAATAATTTTTTTTTTTTTTTAACTTACTAGTAAGCTGGAGGCGTAGGTCAATAACTAGGGCTAGCTGGAGCAGGAGGGAGCCTCAATGGAATGATGGGCGGGGGCAGGTCGTCGTCGTCGTTCTCATTAAAATAACTGTAAATATAATTATAATTGAAGCACTGAATTAAAAGAAAAAAAAAATAACTTACTTTTCTCTGGTGTAAGACTCAGCAGGATCGATGGAAGGTGTATAAGTTTGTGCTAAACGCACTTCCTCCTCATTAAATTCACTAAAAAATAAGTATAATGTAAATTAAGTTAAATAATAATAAAAAATTAACTTACTTTTCTCTTAAGTAGGCCTCAGGATCCATGGGAGGCGTATATCTATTTATATTTCGTATCCACCAATTATACTCGTCGAATTCACTAAAAAATAAGTATAATGTAAATTAAGTTAAATAATAAAAAAATAATAAACTTACTTCTCTAAACAACGCACATCGAAACTATTCACCACAGAACAGAGAAAGATATTCACCACAGAACAGAAAAAGACTATTCACTAAATCACAGAACAGAAAGAGAAAGAAAGACAAGCTAATAGTGGAGGATAGAAGCAGCTGTGACGTTTCTTAGCTTGTAGCGCACCAACTTCGATGGCTAGAACTAAAAATATGTAGATTAAAAATCTTCCTCTGATAATAAATTATTCATTTATAAGGGCCGGCTTTTCCATTTTCCTTTACATTTATTTAATTAATAAATTCCGAGGAAACAATTACTAAAATATTATTAATTACTGTTTCCATGGAATTTATCTACTAAATAAATGTAAGAAGAAATGGAAAACCAGTCCTTAACATGTAAATGGCAAAAATGCGTCTTCGCCTTTTAATATGTAATTTCAAAATAAGAGAAGGGAAAATAAACAGCATTTTAGTTAATATTATTTATTGCCGAATCACATTGTAACAATTACATTATAATTAATATTGTTATATCTAGATGACAAACATTCTAACAGATTGAATTAAAATATATTAATAAACTTTAGTCAAACGAACTACCAAAAGACTATTACTTTATCTTAAAACAAGTATCACAATATTAAATATGTAGATATTCTTTTGATATCACTCGGTAAAATTAAAACGGTTGGTAGGCTTTTTTTAACGTAACTAAATAATTTATCACTACAAACAGTAGCATCAGAAGTCAATAATGAATTTCATTCTATCAAGATAAAAACTATCATTTGCTTTGCAGGTATATAAAAAAAGAAAATAATTGATCTAAAGAGAAAAATCAATTCCATAGTAATGAAATATATCATAAAAACAACATTTTTTCTAAGACAGATCGAAAAATAAATATTATATACTTCCTGTAAAAAAAAAGTAATACTCTAAATTATTTCATTACTGCGTGCAGACTAGCTGCACTGTTCTAATGTCAAACAACATCAAATCAAAAATCATAAAATGAATTAAAAATATAACAAAATTAAATTATAAATAAACTTCTTATAGAGTGGTTCCTCGGGTATGACTGCTTGCGTAAGATTGTACATGAAACAAAAAATATATATATCGACGCTTAAGAAACAATACCTCATATCTTCATTTTTGCCAGAACTTGATTTAAGATTTTAAATTGATATCCACTCCTATGTCCAACAGTTCCCTATAGCTTGTATCTCCAAAATTAATACTGATACTTACAACTTAGTTCAATGGATACCTCGTTAGTTTTTCGTTTCCTGTAAAATTGCTAATTTGGAGATAAGAGGTATTGTTTCTTGAGCATCATATGTAGATTAGTCATAATCAGGTAGTCACAGCCAGGTATATACTCAAAGTTTAGTGCAGAATTTAAACAAAAATAAGTCGAAAAATAGTGAAAGAGCAAAAAAAATAAAAAATTAAGTAGCTTTAAATTTTTTAATTTGTCTGATGTGACTCACTGATTCTCTTAAAACCTTTTTTTTTCTCGCAAATATTTATAAATTGTCAATCGGACACATTTATCAATAATTGTTTGTTGACAGTTACTCTGATTGCAAAACTGAAAAGAGTTTAAAAAAGGAATATCGTAACCTTCCTATGATATCTGAAGCTGTTATAAGCTCAGACATGTTCAATATTTACTATGTAATTTTATAATCTAAAATAAACTAGAAACACAAATTTTTAAATGTTAAAGAAATTAGATCAGAAATCGCAGGCAGCAATTAAAAAAAAAAGAAATGTACTATTTTCTGAGAATAATTTTTATGGACAGAAAAAAATTAAATGAGTGCATAAAATATGTTGCTTAAGAAATACTTAAAATGCCCACAAAAATTTACTAAAAATATATATCTACTTACTATTAAAGACAATATATGACTCGAGACAAATTAATATACCAAGATATGATAGGTACCTACTCTATTAAAAATTAAATGTTCCTAGTTCTTGTTGATTTTCAAACATTAAAATTTTGTTATGACATACCGATCGTAGAATTACCTCTTTTCATGGTTGGTTACCCACATAGCACACAGTATACATAGTATATACGATTTACAAATTTTGCTACGATTTGTGCATTATACGTTGATATTTTATGCTATGCTTGTACTAGGCACGTTCTGTTATTTTTATTTCCTTGAACTATTGCACTTAGTATATACTAACCAGTATGAGAAAAGTAAATATCAAGAAGAGTATACTACGCTTGCACTAGGTACGTTCTGTTCTTTTTTATTTCCTTCAACTATTGCACTTAGTATATACTAACCAGTATGTAAAAAGTATATATCAAGAAGAGTATGCCAAGCACATACTTAAGACCTACACAAAATGTATATACAGTAAATTACATGCATAGTATATTATTTTGATGATATATTTAGTAGAAAATCAAGAGAATATACTGTGAAATATATTTTTACCTATGCACACAGCATGTAAATATATGCATGTAATACGTATGACATGTTATTCATTCTACGTATATGCAAAAATTAATGCAAAACTCGTAAAAAATTCGTACATAGTATATACGTTTTACATGGCAGGTCACCCAATTGGCAAGTTCATATGTGTACCTGTGACGTATTTTACCATGTGTGTACCTACCACAGACTACGTTAGCATAATATACAACTATCTTTATGCCAGGAAGTAAAAAGTTTACTTCCTGCTTTATGCCTTTCATATGACAGAAAATAAAATGTAGGTACCTATACTTTATACCGAAGCTATTTATTGAAATATATTAGCTCAAAGAGTAATAAGGTGATATATAATTTTAACATCACTGAGTTTTCTGTTTCAATAATAAACTTAATGCTACATCGCAACAAGTAATACATGGACACCAGCGCCCTCCGGCCATTTATAAAGGAGCGGCTAAACTAAGGAATGCGATCCGTCAACCGCGCATGCGTTAAAACTGATTTCGCGCGCTTATTGCACATTTGATTTACAAATAGATAAAAACATAACCTTACAAAGATTTTTAATAATCGTTATTAAGATATTTTTAATGACTATTATGAAAAGTAAAATAAAAAATATACGGTAAACGTGAAACAGTCCAGAAATATTTTGTGCAGAGAAATTAATGTTTAATAATTTTAAAGTAAAATAATGAGAATTTTATCTTGCATATTCGAGCCTAATGTTAATCAAATATGTATTCACAGCCGGCCCCATCTGCAACTTCTATTCGATTAAAAAAATAAATTAACATGTAAAATATCTGAGGAATTTAAAAAATTAAATTAATAGGTAAAGTAATTTGGGAAATAAAAATCTATGTTAATTAGTATGGTTTTATTTTTCGGATACCATTAACACATATTTAACAATAAGTATGATCGTTTGTAGCCGATTTAGAGATACATGGAGAATTAGAAAGTGTTTCCTTAATAATATTAGTATCTTTCTTATTTGGTTTTTTATTGCAAGTTCTCCTTATTCCTTTTTTCTTAGTTGTAAAAAACGAAATTTGTTTTTTGATTTTTTTTGTTGCTCGGTTTGTGCGCTAGTTCATCCGATATTGTCAGTAGGTAATCTAACGGAAAGTGCATTTTTTAAAGATTTTAGAATAAGAGATAATTGCTCAGGAGTATGTTCCTTACTTTTAACATTACTTATTATTTGTAACGCTGTACTTTCTATTTCTTCAATATCTTTTTGACTCTTTTCATTTGTGGGTACTGATGACACTGCACTAGCTAAACTCACTAGTTTCTCGTCATTGTTTTTGTAGGCAGTATGAAGGTCATAAGCATCTCTTTTCATGTTGAGACAAACACAGTGAATGTGTTTACAAATATTGTATCTAATATTGTAATCGATACATGTACATTCAAAAGAATGTACGCAAATATTACAAAATGTACATTTTAATTTACAGCATCCACCTATTATACAATCTTTATTTTTAATAATAATATGTTTTTTGTCATTACCTAACCCTAAAATAAAATGATTTTCTTCAAATTCCTGAAGGTCGCATTTCATTGTTAGAGCCAATGTGTGTCGTGCATTTATTTGGGCCATACGCTTTGTAATTTTTCCTTTTGTCAGTTTTACTATACGAGATACAATTTACTGACGGATTGTGAATTATGCCCAGATAAAATTTAGGGCATTTATAATGAGTTAGGAGCTGCCATCTGTTGAGATTTTTTAATATTACGTGTATGCAAATTCAGTTTGATTAAATAATTACAATTATTTTAACATAACTTCTAAAAACATCATATTTTCTAATACCTACTAAAAGATCTAATCTTCCAATTTCAAATCACAAACCGACTTTAAATATAAACAATAAATTTGTGTCGTAGTACGCATGTGCAATTTGAAATTCGTGCCACAATTGAATTGAATATTTGCGATTTGCAAGCATCCAATTCAAACCTGAAGTGCAATTCAAGGTCGTGCCGACTTAAAATTTTATTGTAAACAAATACATTCAACCAGATATGCTTAAAACTCAATTTACAATCCACCAGCAGATTGTGCCCGTACCGAATTGGTTGTAAATGTACCCTAACATCATAAATGATCTAAGTTCTATTTTAAACTTTTCTTCATCTAATTCTGCCTGCAGATATTTAAGCGTTTTGTACACCCACTGTCTTTTTTCCATATCTGTAACTTTACCTAAATTGCTTTGCCATGCTCTGTCCACATGCCATGAACAAAACAGTTGGCTTTTCACAGGACCCATAACACAACACCAAGCGTTATAAAATACATTTGTGATGTCTGTTATGAATGTAGTGGTACATATTTGTCCTACTTTATCTTTGATTTTAAAAAAAAATAGTTCATGGATAAATGTATCCTTTTTGTTTGTAAACATACATGCTACCGGAAATCCTTCATTAAATTCATCTAGGACCATAACCGTGGTCATTTCGAAGTCATAGGCATTTAACCCATGCGTACTATCTATACATATTACATGTGATCCAAATTTTGTAAGCAAATATTCTTGAGCTGTATTCATAAGAATTAAACAGAAGTCGTCTCTTGATAAATTACTATCATCTGTTGATTCCTCGCCTTGTTTTTTATAATATATGACAGGGTTGTTATTTTCCATTTTACACTCATTAATCCACAATTCGACACTTGTAGCATCATCTGAATTACGGCAACCGTCGCTTAAATCAATGTTGTATGAGTGTCTAAAATTGCAAATATCTTTCCTTGTTATTATATCTGACCTGTGGATGGTCTGCTCACTTATATTTTCTCTTATTGAATCCAGTACCTTATAAAAAATTACCATAAATCATTATGCAATCTTGCTATAACAAAATAAACCTTACTTTTCTGTAGAAACACCTAAAATCAATTTAGATGCTATGGATTCCTTGTCACTTTTGGAAACATATAAATGTTGAACTTCATTGTTATGACCATAATGTGTTTTAAAATATTTTACAATACATTTGTCTGATATTTGATTATGAGCAACAATGATTTGGCTAGTGCAGGAAGAATTTAATTTTCGGGATCCCTGGCTCTTCTCACTTCTTTTTCTATTAAGACATGGTTTTATCAACTTTCCTAAAAGTTAAAACAGAACATATATGTACACACTGTTTGCATGATAAGACTACAATAGTAGTACAAGTTCTACTTCAAACAGTACTTACCGGACCTAACACATTGAAAATAAATAGTCTTGTAATTACTGTCACTTGTTTGTTTTATCCCTGTCGATTTGTTGTACTGTATGTTGTTGTCACGTTCTTCCTTCTGTAACCATGTACTAAACTCTAAAAATATACACTGCTAAAGAAATGATTATAAAAACATTTTGATAATAATTACATACCACTATATGATTCAAATGAAATTTCTTCAAAAATAAACTGCATTTCATGTCTTTTTCTTAGGTGCAGTCTTAACTCTACATTTGACTTAAAATATATTCGACATTCATGGCCTTTAAACAAAGTGACATTGTACTCATATTGCACAATATGCTTTCCTAATTTACCATGCACATTTTTCTGGTGTTTATTAGATTGCTTTGGTTTGAAAACACTTTTTCACATTCAAAACAGTATACAGCCATCATATAACAAGATCTGACACAACCGGCAAAAACAAATCATCCATGTGCATAACCACAGAACAGATCGCATAAACTTAAAATCAACTTTGTTGCATGCGCACTTGAAGGACCGACCTACTTTTTTATTTGTAAAAAATTAAATTTGTTTAATTTTTTAAATCAGCGCGCGAAATTAGTTGTAACGCATGCGCAAATGATGGATCGCATTCCTGTGTTTAGCCGCTTGCGCAAATGATGGATCGCATTCCTGTGTTTAGCCGCTCCTATTTATAAGCGCCGTTTTGTACATAGTTATCCTACGAGAGTATGTCTTTGGCCTATGATGTCACATGCTGCCGTCTTATTGGTCCAATCAATGGGAATAATTGATTTATGATAATAACCTATCTTTGACAGTTTTATATCGTTTGTAGCACAGAACAGAAAAAGTTTGTAGTGTGCATTTACCCGTTTGGTGAACTAGTGTCCTCGAGTTGAAAATGTACATATATTGTTTGGCGTTTAGTGCAGCACTGATGAACAAACAAGTCTTCTGTCGGATTTGCTCCAGCCGACAGCCACAGAATTATCACTTGTCAGATATTTCTGTGTTGGTCAGTTGTCAGTTCAAGGCGTGGTTGAGGCATGAACATTTATTTTACTAAAGTATATTTTTTTATGGTAAATGGCATAAGAGGGTTGTCTCTGGCATAAGACAAGAAGTAGCGTAGTGACATTTTTAATAAGGTAGGTAATTAATGAATAGTGCAATAGATATTATTGTTTTACGTGCATCTCATCGTTTGCTTTGATTTATAGTTAATTTTTGTTTGTGTGCTGTGCCAGATTGTAAAAGAATGTCGCATGTTAAAAAAGGTAATAAAGCTCGTGTTTTATACCACAATCTTGCAAACAGGGTGAACAAAGCTTTATTTTTAATAAATGAAGATCTACCTGTATTATATAGAGAAGTATCTCGCATAGATTTGCCTAGATGTTCAACAGATTTTTCAAAATCTTATCAGGTACCGGTACCACAAATCAGCCCAGTAAATGCTGTTACAATGTCATCAAATTCTTTTGAATTTCACAATAATCTAAGTCGAGATCTAAGTAGTGATGACTCAGATAACGATGGATTCAGTCACTTAAGTAGTTATGGTGCTAATTCCACTAATTCCGCTAATCCTACTTCTGATATTACCAATAATAGCTACCAGAATTCAAATATTTTAAATGATGAACTTTCAGTGAAGCGGTCTATTTGAAAAGTAAATTTACTACAATCACACGAGTTACATTCGCCTATCCCTAAATAATGTATAAGGTATCTTTTACATTTATTTCCCAATTATTTTTTTCAAATAAATGGTTGACTATGTTTTGAAATATAATATTTAACATTGGAATCGTTTCATTTTATGCTTCAAATTTGAATTTCATCATATATTATGTAGCAATAAAAGTTTAGGTTTGCTGAACTTGATATAAAAACAAAAGTATATTTTATGGTTTAGTGTTTCAGTCATTTGAATTATGGAATGATTTTTATTATTCTTGTATTGTTTTTATTTTATTTCAGATGTGACGAAAAATCATTTCACTACAAAAGGGGCCACCGAAAAGGAGGCTGAGATTGCTGTCACGTATTGGTTAGCAAAAGCCCCAGAAAGGTTAAAAAGGAAAAATAATGTTGATGAATAGGTGATGCTCTGTGAAAACATTTTGAGTAAAACCATAAAAACATAACTAATATTTTTTTTTATATCAAATATATATTTTAACTTAGTAAAACTGAACAACTGTTCTAATAAACATATAAAAATATTATTATGTTTTTCTTTTTGAAAATAAAATTTTCTAATGTAACCTTTTAAACCGTAAACTGTTCCGAGTTACGAGAAGCCACCTGAAGATGGTAGATGCCATTCCAACAAAATGTCGTTTAAGCAACTACGATCCCTTTAAGAACCTATCGACTACATGAGACTACACCTGGAAATCTAAAACATGTATACAGGGTATTTCTAAATAGTATGCCAAAAAATTCAATGGCTTATTCTTGGGATGAAAATAGGTGGACTTAACCCACTTTACCTATACACAAAAATGCATCCCTAAGGAGTTACTGCCTCCAAAGTCGGCCCTAGGGAATCAACATTTTGCGATCTTCCAATATTGAGATATTTTAATATTATTTGGTGTGTGTCAATTTGTATAGTTGATGAATATTTTTGAAAATTTTTAGATCGTTAGATCTACTGTAACAGTTTGAATTAGGGGATATGAACCCCTCCACCTCTCAAACTATTACAGTACACCTGTCTTTTTAGATCAGGACTTAACGCACTGTAGGTCACTGGAGATTTAATCAAATAGTGAGAATTTTGTTGACCATTAACGAACGATATTTCTTTGGGGTACAATTCTGGGAGACTAAATCCCTGAATGTCAACAACAACTAATTGCATGTTTATCAACGTATGGTTCTTACATTACTGACGTAATATGGTGTAACTCAATCTCTCTTATTACATAACATTTCTTACGACTCCACTTAGAGGTAAATATTCCACCACTCGGTCGTGAATAATTATGCAATAAGTCTTAGTATTCTTTGGGAATGATTTTCTGCTTTCAATCTCTATTTTGACGTCTACAGTAGAGGATTTTATTGAATCATTTCTCTTGGAACAATCTATAACGAATAACGCCCGATTACTGAAAGCCATGAAGTCCAGCACTGGTTTATTGTTGGAAGCGAATAATTTTGAGAACTGGGTATACATATAATATGCTTTAGAATATTTTCTAGAGCTGAAATCCAATTTCATATCTTCATAGGGATAATATTCAGAATTTAACGTCAATTTTATATTAGATACATCAATATTATCGAATTGGGTGACATCTTCCATCTTTCGGCCTTTCTTATTAGTTTGAAATGCTACGATAATGTATCGGGGGCATTCCACACTAGCACATGTTTTAACGGACCAAATTTGTTTTGTAGTACCATTCGTTAGCGCAGGGAACTCATGAAGTTCCCACTGTCTAAATGGCATTAAGATCGATTTATCGTTGTTTATTTCAGCTAGCAAATTGAACTTTGGAACGTCATTTAAAAATACATGTTTAACCTTTAATTCAATATTGGTTATGGTCAATTCGCCAGTAGTATCATCTTTCGATACTTTGAACCAATCGTTATCGCTACGGGCTCTAATTAATCTCAAAACTTGTTTACCAAACACCACTCTCTTATAATCATGAAAGAATCCAAATAAATGCCACAAAGGTATCCTTAAGAAGAATGTAGTTTCTGTGGGATCGTATGTCACCAACTGACCTTCGGGATAATTCCAGCCTCCAATACTAAGAGAATAATCATCTCTGTCATAGCATAAGTAGCTTTTTATCAAGCTCACCGTTCCAGGATCACGTACCTTATCTAATTCCTTCCCATTTAATTCATAACTTATAGAATCGAATAAATACGCCCCCGCATTATTGGTAAATTCAATGGTACCCGTACCAGTAGCGTTTTTCTTTAAAGTACCCTCGATAGATATGGCGGCTTCGCTCATCAACAACAATGCATCCTGTTGATAAATAGCAATTTCTATTTCATAGTTATTTCCAAATGATTTTACAAAAGGATAGTACGATCGGATCTCCTCCCTGACGATGGACTCATCGTAACTTGGGTCTTGAAATAATTGTAGTTCGTCCAACATTATAACCCAAAGATTTTAAATATAAAATATTAGCTGGAGTTAAAATGGAAGTTGTCGTCCTCTCTGAACATCGATTAAGTACTGAATGATGTCGGTTAAAAGAATTGTCGTTTATATAGTTTTTAGGTTTAAATATCAACCTCCTCATAGTAATTTTCTTAGTTCTAACCTTACAATAATTTCTTCTCCTCTTAAATTGACAGGCTCGGAATTCTGATCGAGTATCTTCAAGGTGATATTATATATCTCTCGTTTGTTATTCACCGGTAGAAAAATCAAATTATTGGGTTCTATATCTATAGCGTATTCGGGGTCAACTTTCAAACCAAATTCAAAAATCGTATGTGATGGCTTATTATTGTAAAACGCTCCTGCTGTAATATTACAGTCCACGTGGATGGTTATAACTTTAACTATTTTAACGGGTAAATCAGATTGATATAATTTATCAGGTTTTAACACTTGAGCACTGTAACCTAATAAAGTGGCCAAACTATCTTTAGGTGTAAAATTAATTTCGTGTTTACTTTTAATTTCACACTTGAGCGTATTATTATTAGGTTTCAATGAAAAATAATCACTTTGCGTTACACCACTAGGTATTAATTTATTCTGCAGATAAGATTCGATGTCGCTTATCTCGTATGATCCGGTAGGTATTTCTATGACTTTCTCCTTAGATTTATCACCAAGTTCCCAGTAATAAAACTTATTATTTACACCTTGCTCGATGTTAGGTATACTGTTGTAGGTGTGAAGGCCAATCAGTGCCAGCGAATAATCGTACTGGGGATCGAGTTCTATGGGATTATAAAAGTCTACAGACAGCGTAGAACTTCGACCTCTTAATGTGAATATTTGAGACATAATGAATGTAAATCATACAGGGTGAGTCTTAAGTGCGTAGTTATATTTAAACCACCGATTCTTGACATCTGTAGAAACCCACTGACACATTTTTTTCTCTTAATTCCCACGTAAAATTGAGTTATCAACTTTCAAAAAAATAAGATGAAATTGTTTTGGAACTGCTGATTGCTAGAAACATTCCTCATTTTATCTGAAATAGTGCATTGACCTTTAGCAGTGTTGCCGCATTTCATATACAATTTAAATAATTACCTACTTATGCGATTAAGTGCTCCATTTGAAATAATTTTTAAACATTTTAAAATACCTTTTAATATAAGAAATGTATAAGTTTGCCTTTTTCTTGCATCAATTAAACTTTCAAGTGTTTCGTAAACTAAAACCAAATTTTCCGATAAACAGTAAACATAAAATGCTACTGACAATTTTGATTTCGTTTTTTCAGTTTATAAAAGAATTATTATTTTTTAACAAGTAGTAGTTACTTACCCTGCGATTATAATAATTTGAAGTAATCCTGTAATTTATTAATAAATAAATCGTTTTCTAAGTCATATGTTCGGCTGGTTCATTGACCTGATATGTAGGTCAATGGGCGAGTTACACTAACCTATCTTTTAGGTACATTACATTACCAACCAATTTATGATTCAAATTACAGACATCAAGCATATTCCTATGAATTAAGATGCAAAATCTAGTTCAAATCAGTAACTAAACATCACTAAATAAAAACAACTACGTAACTTTATTTGTAAACAAAATCCAAGCTTTGACGAGAACTATTCTAATAACAAAAAGCACTTTTAGGTACTGTTAAAATATCGCAAAACTGAAATTAAAACAAGCACAAAGAGAACAACACGCACTTAAATCGAAACTAAACTTATTCTCGATTTACCTAACACTTAATGTCAATGACGCTAAAGACGTTTACGTAAATTCACTCTGAACGATTTCCAATTATTATTTTCTCTGTTGCTATAAGAATAACAAAGACAGCGAGAGTGAGTTGGCCTCTCTAGGTATATTTTCGTAAACCGCTATGACCGATAAAGAAACAACAATTTGCTTGTTTACATATCAACATAGATTTATGAAAGGGGGAGATAGAACATAATTCACGGCGCACGCTGCCAATTCTCCCACTGCTGGCACCCACCAATCACAGGAAGTGTGTCGGTATCTTCAGAGACAACCCGAGACGTGCAAGTGGATAGAAAATTTTGTCCGATTTGAACATTTATTCGCTATCTCTATTTAATATAAGAATAGTCAAATACAGCTGTCCTAGTCCGATAAAATGGAAGGTGAAAGCAGAGGGTAGCACTTGCACTGCTGTCATTTCTGTTCTATCCCGCGCTTTTTCTGTGGTATTTATCTGTCAACTAGAACTGACGAAAGGAGTGTTTGTTATTTTGTCGTGATTTTGATTATTTCTCGTTGTATTTTGTGATATTTGTGTGTTAAAGACTATTTCTCTTCTTAAAGACTACCAATTTCATATAACTGGTAAGTTATTAAATTATAAATAATTTTATCCGCTATATCTAACCTATATATTAATCAGAAAGGATAAACAGTATTAGAAAATGTGCTAACTGTATCCTTTACTTATTTCATTCCTCATAATAAACTTTGAAATTGGTTGTAGGTTATTTTTTTGTTTGAGATGGCCACAGAGTCACGAATTAGATTGTGTTATGTGTGTGGTTCTTCGGAGGACGATATGGCAAAACTTCATTATTTTCCTTCAAGGTTGGAAAGGTAAATTAAGGCCTGCACTAAATTAACAACACAATTTTTTATGTTTTACAGGTCAAAAATTTGGCAAGAGAATATGGGTATACATTACACTGAAGAAACTCTTCAAAATTATAGGATATGCTCCCGTCATTTTACTGTTGAGAGTTATGTCAACCTAAGTAGTCATAGGTTGACCCGCAATGCAGTCCCCACACTTTTTCCATGTCGTCAGTTGGCAACATACCAAGTGCAAGCAGGTAATATGTGTTTTTCAAAATGTTGGTGGTGAGGGGTCCTTAGATATCAATCCATAGTTACTAATTAGCTTGGTAGAATTATCGCAGACTTTTTACTATTTTTTAATTTATTCAAAATAAAGAAATATAGATTTGAACCAATAAACATGGTCGCTAATATCTATCTCATTTTCAGATCTAGCCTCAAGCGAGGCCTCAACTTCAAAGAATATACCTTATGAGTTGGCGGAGGAATTTCCTAGTATAGTGAAGGCAGCTAGTGAATTTTTGGAGGAGATTCCCAGCACTTCTGTATCAGATCAGAATGTCACCGTTCGAAAACGACCGGGGAATTATTAGAATTGGGATTCCTTGGTGGTGTAAGAGGCACAATGAGGTACAGAAGCAAAATAAAAAAAATGCGCTTGAGGCAAAATGAATAAAAGAATCATAAAAAAATGGTGCTCGTGAGACAAAGAGAAAACTGAAGATTCTTTCGCATAATTAGAACCTTAATTTTTATAGAGCCACGTTGCGTGCCACACAATACATGATTTTTTTTATCTAGCACTTAATAACATTTTAAGGTAGTCTCTGCAAGTCAAGCCTAATAAATATTTTAAATTTAATTATAATCATTAAATAATATTCTTTTTCTGCAACCTTCTAGAAATTTAACTGTGATCAATTTTTTGAGTGGAAAATACATATTTACAGGTCTAGCCCGGCAAAGCGACATAAGGATTTGTAAAGTCTTTACCGATTCCTTATGTCATTTTCTGTTGACAAAAAGTATCCGATAACAATTAAAAATGATTATTCCAGTCTTCCTTGAAAGTAAGTGTCTGATGTCTGTCAGTTGATTTTATATTTTATTAAAGTTAAAAAGTTTTTTGAGACTAGCAGGAACCATTGCAGAAAAAACATTGTACACAACACACCCAGAAAGTGACTTTACTGGACTCGTCAGGGCTTTTGCAATGGAAATTGCCAGCTCGCCCTGTTAAGAATCACTTTCTGGTCTTGTTGCATAAATAACTATCATGCTTTCTTGATATTTTCTGTAATATATTGACAAAATGTCCTAAATTTGCTTTTTTGTATTTTTCTGATTTTAATAAATTTTGTACAAAATATTATTACCCAACTACTTGTGTTTTGAGTGTTATGTTAATTATCCAATACAAAAACATATTTCTTTTAAATCTTATGTTAAGCGGTTCAACAAGGTTACAATTAACTTTTTGATTAGTTTAACATAAAAAATAATTGACCTCTAGTTTTGTATTCTAACTTTAAAATAGCTTTGTTTCTGCAGCAGTTGGTGATCGTTTGTGGATCGATAGTCACTCGGTTAGTTTTTAACTTCCAGCGAATAGAAGTATTTAAAAACAACTAATCGACTACTTCTGGTCCACAAATGATCACCAACTGCTACAGAAATAAAGCTTATAAATAATATCAATAAAATAATAAAAAGGGGGGGTTTTGAATTTTCGCGGGCGTTTGCTTCTTGCGCCATCTACTTTCACCTTCCATTACAATCGACCAATTTAATACTGCGGATTAAATTTTAGCACGTAGTTGCACGTCTCGGGTTGTCTCTGGTATCTTCGACAGTTCGATAGCATCCATATTGTATTTCGATGTTCGTTGTGGAAGTGAGGTTTTGATTCAGTGACTATTTTTGTGACTATATGGCGTGAAAAATGCCCAGGTGCGTTATAAAAAGTTGTGTTTACCACAAAACTGCAAACTGTGTGAGGGATAAATCATCTATTCATTTATTTCGGTAAGTTACTTAATAAACATGTTTGTTTTGGAGGCCATATTCGATTGTTTAAGGAGACACAGAGCCGTATTTCCCATTTCCATGAGATTTGCAAAGATAATTATTAATTATTGCAATAATGTGGATTAATCAAAGGGGATGAATATATTTAATGTTGACAGTAGCACGTTTTATACGATTTTACATAATAGGTACTTTAAGATTGTATTATTTTTTGTGTTCCAAAGGATACTGAGAGAAGAGAGGCTTGGAGAGTATCTTTAAATTTGGAAAAAGAAGATATGTTTGTGAATTCCAATGTATGCCACTTACATTTTACCCAGGAGTCTTATGATTTTGAGAAGGCACCTTTTTCACTCCATTTAAAACACCTATTTTTGACATTACGGTAAGTAGATTCGAAAGAAATATATAATATTAGTTTATTCAGATCACTAAAATAATTATTATTAAAAATACAGTACCTACCTACTTAAATTATTAAACAAAAAGTTAATAGTGTCCAAAAAAATTACCTTTTCCGAAGTTCTCAAATATTTACTTACATAAAATTTTATAAAAATTAGAAACGTATTTAAAATTTTGTGCCTAAATTATTTTTACAATAATGTATTTATTCATAACTTTTGTTTATTTACTGTTTCCATATGAGCAGAAAAATTATTTTATAAAAAATACCTATTAAATTTATTCGAGAATATAATTAAAAAATTGGTGTGTATTATTTAGGTATACTATTATTTTCAAATATATTTTTTTCGAGGATTTATTTTTGTGATTTTCTTACAGAAAAACAAATCAATATAGAAAATGTAAAATTTTCCAAGGGCCTTTAATTTTTTTTTAAATTCAGGTGAATGATGTTCAATAAAGCAGAGGGATAGTTCAATTAGAAATTTTACATTCGCAATATTCATTTATTTTTTCTGATTGCAAATTATGAAAATTGAGAAAAATCCATAAAACTTAATATTTTTCGATAACTCCTAAAATGAAGTCTACAGGGGGCTCGACAGGGGGAGTGTCAATATATGAAGAAAAACCCTGTAGATAAAATATCAAAAGGATTTAAACAATATAAACAATAACACGTAGGTATAATGCATCTTATTTTTTATAGGATACTAGTAAAAGCTTGACCGAAACTACATCTGTTTCGTCTCAACCATCGACGAGTGCTGCTATATCTTTGTTAAATGAACCACGGCCATCAAGAAGTACTGGATTTTATCAGGACATAGAAAGGACAGAATTGCCACAAAGGTCATTTACTAGTTTGGGTTTTGTGGAAAATAAAACACCCCCAAGTTCTCCTATTCGAGGGCATTCTAAAGTAAGTTAACTAAGTAAAATTTATTATTGATTACTATTACTAAGTATTTTAACTTATTGAAAAATAAAGTATACTTATTTAAAAAACATTAAATAAGTTGTTCAAATTGTTTAGTCAGCATTGCCAGGGCCTTTATTATTTAATATTGGCATTCAGTAAGTAATAGAAGTATGTTAAATTAAAAAAAAAAATAAATATCTTACGCAAAGTAAGTCTTCATTCAATCTATAATCAAAAATCAATAATAGTGCCAATATTGTTTATTAATTATGTAATTTTTTTTAAGGTTGAAACACCCCGAAAACGAAAACTGAAGTCTTAGTTGACTAAAGCTCGTAAAAAAATTAAGAGGCTTAGGACAAGTCTTTGCCATTTTAAGAAAAGAGTTGCTAGGCTTGGTGAGGTGATTAAATCACTCAGTGGCAAAGTCACCGATGGAACATTAGAAACTTTGTGTAAGATAGGACCTAATGAAGAATTTTTGCAGACAGATGTACCATAAACATAAGTATGGCGAACAGCTTAAAGCCTTTTCATTAACTCTTCATTATTATTCTGTTAAGGCATACAATTTTGTTCGTAATACTTTTAATTCGGCTCTTCCTCACCCAGACTATATCGAGGTGGTACAAAAATATAAATGGCGAGGCCGGATTTACAGCAGAAGTTTTCGACCTATTAAAAATCAAAGGACAGAATACAGATTATAAACTTATTTGCAGCTTAACTGTAGACGAAATGGCAATTCGTCAGCATGTGGAGTGGGATGGAACGAAGTATTACGGATTTGTAGATTTTGGAGTAGAAACTGAAACTGACTGTCATCCTGTAGCCAAGGATGCACTCGTGTTCATGCTAGTTTGCATTAATGAGTCATGGAAGCTTCCTCTTGGATATTTTTTAATAGATAGTTTAACCGGTCAACAAAAAAAAATTTAGTGCTACAGTGTCTAAAGTTAGTCAATGAAACGGGGCTACTGTTGGTTTCGATATGTTTTGATGGAGCTATGAACAATGTTACGTTGGCCAAACAGTTAGGGTGTAATTTTGATCCCAAAAATATACAATCTACATTTGTTGATCCCAGTTGTGGCAGAAGAATTGCAGTCTTTTTTTACCCCTGTCATATGATTAAATTGTTAAGAAATTTGTTAGGAGATAAAAAAAATATTGATGATAACGGTGATATTATTCAGTGGGAATATTTAGTAAAATTAATGAAATTGCAAGATGAAGAGGGTGTTCATTTAGCTAATAAATTAAGAAAGTCACGTATATTCTTTAAAAACAAAAAAATGAAAGTTAAATTAGCCACCCAACTATTTAGTACTTCTGTAGCACATGCTTTGGAGTTTTTAAACGAAACTTTAAAATTAGAGCAGTTTAAAGATTGTGAAGCTACAGTAAAATTTATTAGATGTATCAATAACTTATTTGACATCTTGAATTCCAGAAATATGTATCAGTATGGTTACAAACAGCCTGTTAACAAACAATATTTTGAGGGTTTTAATAAATTTTTGTCAGAAACAGCAGACTATTTAAAATCTTTGTAATTAGTGATTGGCAAACCTGTTTGTGAGAGTGTAAGAAAAATGGGAGTAATAGGATTGTTGTTTTGTATCGAAAGTATAACATTCCTCTATAACAATATTATTGAAGAAAATCAATTATTGTTGTATATTCCTACTTACAAAATTAGCCAGGATCATGTCAAAACTTATTTAAAAACCTAAATAAACTTTGTTTTTTTAATTATATTGATACATAGGTTTATAGAATACTATCTATTATTTAAAATACACAATGCATAGGTTAGCTAATATAAAAATTGTTGTTTTTTTTTCAATAAAATCACTTTATTTTCAATACTAATTTTTTTATTTGAATTATATTTTAGAAGCCAAAATAAAAAATGTATATGGTTTTAATAAAAATATTTAAATAGTCTGGATGTTCTTTATTGTGTTATTTAAAGAAATATACCCAAAAAAAACTACAAAAAAAGCATCTTATATTTGAGACACAAAAGATTACATCTAGTTAAATAAAAAAATAAATATAAAGCTAAAACTTTCTTAAATACCTTATTTTTTAGTTCTTGCAAAGAAATTAGGAGTCAAAATGTTTTGTTTCTTGTTGTACCTCTACAATATAATTATATTAATATACCTATTATTATGTTGTATACATTTTAGGCATGACTACCAGTACTGAATGAAAAAGTTTTGCAAAAAAAAATTAAATAAAAATTGAGAAAAGGTTACAAAAATACTCTGCCGATCCAGATAACTTCTAGACCATTAGTAAAATATTTGCAAACTATTTTTTTTCCTAATCAGAAGGAAAATTTATCACCCCGGTTTTTTGGTTTTCGAAAATTGTGATTTTTTTGTAGTTATGACATTTTAAAATTTAAATTCTTCATTGTGTAAATTTCAAATTGTCATAACTTTACAAAAAAATCAAAATTTTCGAAAACAAAAAAAAAACGGGGTGATAAATTTTCCTTCTGATTACGAAAAAAAATAGTTTCCAAATATTTTACTAATGGTCTAGAAATAATCTGGATCGGCAGCGCATTTTTGTAACTTTTTTTCTGTTTTTTTTTTTCAATTTTTTTTTGCAAAACTTCTTCGTTCAGTAACTGGTAGTCGTGCCTTAAAATATTACTTGGGTTCCATGCTCCAATACTGAGATATGATATAACCTAAATCCACCAACCGCCACTGTAACAATTAATGTTTCATCTGTGGGAAGATTGCAACGAGTAAAGTTGTGACATTGTAAGTGTGATATTTTTATTAGTGATTAGTGTTATTCTTGGAAACTGTAATATTATTTAATAGCTATTAGTGTGTGTTTTAGTCCTGTGTTTTTAATTATTGATTATTATTAGTGATTTATTTTTGCTGTGTACCAGGGTATGTGGATTATTTATAGAAGAGATTATTTTATTTCAATTAGGTACGTGCAGAATGCCAATTTTTTATTAGTTATTTCAGTAAGTATTAGAATTTTTTATAGTTTAATTTATTTATTAAGGAGTTTAAGTTTTTGTTTTCAGAATTTATTGTTAATTTTACTAACATAGCCTCACCCAAACCAACACCCCAACCACTTCCTGGCAGGTAAAGCTCATACCTCCACGTGGTACTTACTGGGCAACAATAATAATTTCTTATTTAAAATTTTTTTGTTGGCTAAACTGGGCAAAAAATAATTCTATTGTGGATGGATTATAGCAATTAATAATTTAAGAGAGTATCATACTTCATTATTGCAAAAGTATTAAATGATCTTAATACGGTCCTGTCCCACCAGACTTGGACGTTTGATTGATTCATGGAACCAATCAGTTTCTCTCAAAAGTGAGACAGACAACTTATAACCTCGCATTATACGAATTGTCAGCAAGGAACTTGTTAGACGACAGAGAATATACTCGCCTAGCACGCGGGTTCGAATCACAAACTTATTTTGTTTTTTTTTTTTTAAATAAGTATTTTTTAGTTCGTTAGTAAGATTTATATGAAGATTACATTTTTTTCCTTGCCCTTTATTATAGTTTGTTTATTTTTACATTTTTTCCTTGCCCTTTATTATAGTTTGTTTATTTTCACGGACGTCGGGTATGTAGTCCTAAGTCTACGTTATTTCAATACTCGCAACTGATGTTTCTGTGCCATCCACGTGTTAAGTAAACCAATCTACCTTTCCGTTCCTTAAAGTATATGCTTCTTTATAAAATGATTATTTTCAATTTTGTTTCATTTTTAGTAAAGTGAAACCAAATTACCAGATGTGTACTAATTTAAAATAGATTTGTGCGGAATGCTGACAGTGGCAACACTGCCTTGAGTTACGTAATTTCTATGAACGGTGTTTACACAGATATCCAGTGACCATCAAAATGTCGGTTGCCGGAGGACGAAAAAAATTATCAGAAATTCAAAATTTTTTTTTTGTTTAAAAAAAATTTTTTAACAGTGCCAATCAATTGTACTCGACGAAATATATTGAGGGTTAAAATATAACTACGCATTTAAAACTCACCCTGTATATGTTTATTGTTTTTATACAGAAATTCTAAACATAAATGACCACAGTTTGTTGTATTGTATGTTTGAAGAGCATCAGGATTATATTTAATTTTACATTTCGTGTCAAAGTATCGAACTAATTCTATTGGTGGCTTCAATGATCCGAAGCTATTGAAATATATAATAGAATCATTAGTTTTCTTGTATGCTACCCAATGCGTACCCGGACCCTCTACGCTGTCTAAGTTAATAATGGCACTTTCATATTTTCTAGGCGGAGATGATGGTCACGAATCACGCATAAAGACGCCTCTGAAATGTGGAATTTTTAACTTTTTAACAGGTCTGTATCGGAAAGTGCTCTATTGGGTAGCTTCAATGGTAGTTTTTTTTGTTTTTTCAGATATAGTCCATATCCATTCTTATATGGCTTCATGTAGAGTCCGGATCCTTTTTTCCCCAATGCTATGGCCTCCATGGCTTTATTATGCCTTCCGTCTTCTTCCAATTTTTTCTTAGTATTTTTAGCAACTATAACGGCCTTGGCGACTCCTGCACCTCCTGCCAAAGCTCCTAGTGCACTTAAACCAGCAAAGATTGGTATCAGTGGTAAAACACCGCCGGTCTTTGGCAAAGGTAAAACACGAGGTGTATTGATTCTTTTCCGACCTCCAGCATTCTTGACGGCAATTCGTGCTGCTTTTACCGTCATTGCGCTATCTTTTTTTATATTATGACTTGCATGTTTTTTCAGTAATTTAGCCACATCTGACAGGACAGTCTTTCGAAATCCAACTTTTTTCCTGCTACCTACACCCATACCTAATTTTCGTTTCTTTGCATTACACATCATACCCATACCTAACTTCCGTTTAGCCTTCATTGTATTAGTAATTGCCCAAGCGGCTGCCTTTTCCCCAAAACTGGCGTCTTTTGATTTAACACGTTCCCAAGCACGCTGTTCAAGTTCGTAATCAGCCTTGTGTCTATCTTCTAAATTGGAACTTTTACTGTAGGCAATATCGTGTTCGCGGCAACTTCGATCAAGATCGTTAATGCCCGGATCGTTCCGCCTTAAGCGTTTTCCAACTTAGTGCCTGGTCCGCAGTATTGATATCCCGGTATATGTAACTCGAAAAGTAGTTTGCTAATTAGACTATTAACGACTCCTCCACCTTTTACGTGCTTCCTCGATGCCATCTAGATTGTTACTGATGATAAGTGTGTCGAAACTTCTATATAAAGCGTTGCATAAATCAAAAAGATGAGTTCATAATGCACGTTCAAAGACAAAAGCTGTCACTACCTGTGGATAATCTGGATCTCTTAACAGATAAATCTGTTGCAGAGAAGAAACATGGCGAGTTATTTCCCAGCACGCTAAGAACGATTATATGTGGACCTAGTGGAGCCGGTAAAACTAATTTGTTATTGAGTCTATTATTCGATCCTAATGGACTGTGGTTTGAGAATATATACGTGTACTCCAAGTCATTATATTAATCCAAATACAAATTGTTAGAGGAAGTGTTGAAGAATGTAAAAGGTGTTAGTTATTTTCCATATGCAAGTAATGAAAGTATAATCGACCCATCTGAGGCTAAAACTAATTCAGTATTAATTTTCGACGATGTGGCTTACGATAAGCAGGATAAAATAAGAGCATATTTTAGTATGGGTAGACATAAACTTGTGGACTGCTTCTATCTCTGTCAGACTTATACTCGTATACCCAAGCACCTTATTCGTGATAACTGTAACTGTATAATATTATTCAAACAAGATAGAATGAATTTGCGACATGTGTATGATGATCACGTGATACCTGATATGTCACTCGAACAATTTGAGGATATGTGTCGACAATGTTGGAACGATCAGTATGGCGTAGTGGTTATCGTAAAAGATTTTGATTTACATAATGGTCGTTATCGAAAGGGTTTTGATCAGTATATAAGCATATGATTTGAATACATCAGTTATTAGTAATCAAATAATCAAATAAAACAGACCTGTTGAAAAGCTGTACAGACCTGTTTAAAATCTGAACAGACCTATTTAAAAACTGTACAGACCTGTTTAAAAGCTGTACAGACCTGTTTGAAACCTGAACAGACCTGTTTAAAAGCTGTACAGACCTGTTTAAAAGCTGTACAGATGTTTAAAAGCTATACAGACCTGTTTAAAACTTGAACAGACCTGGAGGCTAATAAAATAACTTTCGAGGCGTATAAGAGAGCCAAGGTAAAACCATATGTATTGGAAAAAGATAAGAAACAAAGAAAAAATTAATAAAGCATCCAAAGCTATTAGAAAGAAGTATTTGGCATTAAAATTGGGTAAAGCTGAGGAAGATGAAGGCCTTAATCGATTATTGAAACCCATTATGGATCCATTAAAAGAACTGAAGAAATCTATGGATATGTCGGTGAAAATGACGAACGGTAAAAATGTTAGATCATCACAAAAAACACCAGTAAAACATAAAGAAGATGAAGAAGAGGAAGACTCTATCGTTGAAGATACATATGAAGCGACTAATAAGGAATATTTTGAGCAGTATCCTTCTTTAACTAAGCATTATATAATAGGACTTTATAACAAGAGCGAAGATTTCGATAAAACATATGGTGTCAGAGTCAATTTAGAAACGAATAAATTTTATATCGGTTCTACAGAATTACATATCGGCCCAAATGCTGAAATAAATATTGGTAATAAAATGTATCCTGGAAAACAGGGTTTATACGAACTGCTATTTATGAAGAAACCTAAAGGCTGCGACGAACAGGATTTACATGTTTATAAAGATATTTTAGAAGTCAGTAGCGCACATAGAAGAAATTATGATCCCTTAAGTCAATTTAACGGAACTCGATCTTTTAAGTATACTGAAGTGATAAAGCCGTTATTTAAAAGTAAATCATCATGTCAATCATATAGCGGAGAAAGTTATAAGTATGGTTTACAATGAAAAACCTATTGAATATGTTTACTGGGATGACGTCAACGAACTAGTTGATAGGTTAAGACTTTTGAATGCCTCAAAGGCTGCGGGAAAAACCGATTCTCATGATAATGAAATTTTAGCGATTATTAATGAATTACGTGAGGCTGGAGTTATTTATTAAATAGTGTCTGTAATTTACATCATTTCCATGATGAGTCTCGATAAGTTCGGAAGGTCAGCTGCTCGTAGCAGTGATATAGCTAGCTCACATCTATTATCACAATATCGCCGTGGTTTAGTTTTCACCGCGGATGGAAATATGGATATTGAAAAACTAAAGCTGTGTAATGTTCAGTCTCCTACGGAGGACGATGATGCTACTAACAAAAAATATGTGGATGATAATATAACCTCCGTTGAATTAAAGTGTACCGGTCAACTGTCACAATTGACGTCAGATTTAGCTGAACAAAACGCATCACTGACAATCATTGAAAAATCTCTTGAAAAATTAAAAACTGTTGTGACTGCCATAGATACGAGCATTGCATCTCGAAATGCTATAAAAGTGCATGCTAATACGTCCGAGGTTAATTTGCTTTAATAACATCGATTTAGCTGCACGCGCGATGAACCATTCAGATGAAAAAATTCAAGTGGTTAACGAACTACATAAGCCCGCACGTAAAAATTTCAATCGCAGGCGTACAATAATAAAAGGTATTGACGACTTGTCGCAGGTTGATTTAGCTGAAATGGGTAATTATGCTAGAGAAAACCGTAAAAATAGATATATATTGGTTGTCATAGATTGTTTTTCAAAGTTCGTATGGGCGAAACCTATAAAAAGCAAGGATGGTTCCGACGTTACACAGGCAATGGAGGAAATTTTTAAGGAGAGTAAGAGAACCTGTAAAAATTTAAATTCAGATCAGGGTACTGAATTTTATAATGTTCATTTTAAAAACTTGATGAAAAAGTATAAAGTTAACCATTATATAACCATATTCATCATATAGTTCAAAATGCATATAAATTATTAGGTTTTGTTATTAGAAATTCAGCATCTTTTAATAACGTCACTGCTTTAAAATGTTTGTACTTTTCGCTCGTTCGCTCCAAGCTGGAATACTGTAGCCTTATCTGGTATCCTCAGTATCAGATACACATCAAGCAACTCGAGAATGTTCAAAGACGTTTTTTGAAATTTTTATCATTTCGCATAGATAATTACTACCCGGTAAGAGGTTATGATCATACCCTATTACTTCAAAGATTTGACATCTTATCGCTGAGTACTAGAAGGGTGCTTAACAGTTTATCGTTTTTATTTAAGTTGTTCCACGGTAACGTGGATTCATCGGCGTTGCTATCTATGTTTAATATACGCGTCCCTAGAACTGGCTCTCGCATAGAAAGCATGTTCTATTGTCTGAATGCAAGAACTAATGTACTTTCAAATTCTCCGGTATTTATAATGTCGCACAATTTTAATGTAATATCAAAGTTTTGTGACCTTCACTATTGTACTTTAAATGAAGTATTATCTCTAGGAAAACAATATTTTATTAGTTAGTGGATTTATTTTCTTGCATGATTTATTCAACTTATTCAATTTAATTTAATTTGATTTAATTTAATTTAATTTAATTCAATTCAATATTTTGTTTGATTTTTATTACTTATTTTGTCCTGTAATTGGATATACATCTGTTGGGCAATAAATGTATTATTATTATTATTGTTATTGTTATTATAGTACATATAGTACAAAAAAAGCTGCTATAGTTGAAAGAGTCATAAGAACATTAAAGGAAAGATTATATAAGTATTTTAGTTTAAACGGTTCATACAGATGGATAGACATACTTTCAGATATTGTTAAAGACTATAATAATCGTCGACACCGAACAATCAGAATGAAGCCCTGCGATGTAACTAAAAGTAATGAAAAGAAAATTTTAAATTCTGTCTACAAGCACACTAAGTTGGCATCACCGCGACGCTACAAGGTTGGCGACATTGTACGTATCAGTAAGAACAAGCATGTTTTTAAAAAAAAGATACACGCCTAACTGGACAACCGAGTTATTTAAAATAGTAAAAGTATGAATTACTAACCCTACCACATATTTACTGGAAGATATGCAAGGCACACCGATTAGTGGAGGTTTCTACGAGAAAAGAATTGCAAAAGACAAAAAATGCTGACGTATACCTCGTAGAGAAAGTGTTACGTAGACGGGGTAAGAAGGTTTACATGAAATGGTTGGGCCTGGACTCATCGAACAACAGCTGGATTGATTCGGATAACATTCTTTAATCTGTATTGATTTACATGTATTTCAAATGGGAAAAATGTGTTTCACCTCCTCCAATACCACGAAATTATATTATTTCTTATTGAAAATAGACACGAATTCCATCAGATTAGGGGCCTTTTTTTAGAGTACCTGCTTTCTTTGGTTCGATTCGAGATATAAAAGGAACAACATGATAGATGATAATCAGTTAGTTATTAATCTTTGTGCGTTCGAGAGCTGCAACTCTTGGCATCCCGTTCACCAAGTCCTACCTTTTCATCAGAGGATTCCGGTTATTGGGAAGAAGTTGATAGAATTAGTGAACAATATCGAGTAGCCGCACAGCACGAGGAACGATATATTTACGAGAATGCTATAAACATTAAAAATTCTACATACAAGATAGTTACGGGATTTAGTAGTGCAAGAGGTTATGTACCAGCAATAAGGATAATACTTAATACATTACAAGTGTTTACAAAACCTGACAACATTTCTTTCAATAAAGAAGATTGGGATGATTTCATAACTTACCTTCAACAATTCACTACCATTTACTTTGATAACAAAGTAGATTCTGAAGAAGAAGAGGAAGAAGAAATTCAGTTCTGTGAATATTCCATACTAAAGTCACCTTTTCTTGGTAATAATATGTTGAAAGTGACCAATGGTTTTTCTACATTTTATTTCTCTAAAGAAACTGTTCGCGAAATAATAAATATTAATAATAACTTAATATCGTCTCATTTGGACTTATTACATAGTTTAAGTTTTAAACATTTTTATAATAATTTTCTGAATGTTACTAATAATATTTTAAGTGAATCTAATTATGAATTACCTCCATATACTGTTATGTTAAATTTATGTGACTTGTATCGAGATAACATTCAAACATATTGTATGCGTGAATGTTTAATTTATTATGGAGATAAGGTACTAAATGATTTAGATAGAAAAATGTTTTCATTAACAAGTGCTTAAATAAATATTTATATAATATAATCGTGTTTTCTTTCATTTCTAGGTTAGGTTTGAAATAAAAATCATATTTTTTATAAATACACATTTATTATACACAAAGAGTAAATAAAGTATAATACATAAATATTAAATATAAAAGATTAAATAATAAAAACTGCTTTTTTTTGGTTACATACATTACATACATATAATACAAGAATATAATCCATAGATATTGAATATAATAGACAGAGATTGTTGATTAAACAAAAAAAAGAATATTAGCGATGAAATTATTAAGTGCTCATTATGGAGTAGTGACCCCAAGGGAGAGTATCGTGAACCTCAGGAAGAGTGTACCTCTTATTGTCAAAGGGATTAAGAGCAATTTTTGTTTGCTCAACGCTGTATACCTCATGTAATCTTGATTGTATACAGCGCTGAGTTTTATTTAGTAAACACTCTTCCTGAGAACTTTTTGTGGCAAATTTTTCTAGACAGTTGTGGTAATCTTGAAAAGTAATTTTGTTTTTCACCACATTAGACTTTACACCTTTTGCTTTTTTAACTACCTTGTCTGATTCAACTTTATAGGTGTACTGTTTAGAGCGTAAACCTATGAAATGCGTCCATATTTTCCCATTGTTCTCATCCTTCATTAAACCAGGGACTTTTTTTTTTTACTAGAGGAATATTCCAACGATTATCTTGTGGGTAATCACTGGTATCAAATCTATGAATGTCCTGTTTGATGACCTCTTCATATACGTCATTACACTGAATTTCGTACATGAGACTATCTGTATCAGTGTACAAAAGTTTACATTTTTCTAAAGGGAATTTATTTAACATATAATCATGATGAAATTCATATACACAAATTTTTGAAATATCTAAAATAGCCATTCCTATATACAGGGGTTTATCGAATATAATGCGAGATTTTTTTCATTTCAATTGCCATAAGATTATCACTGAAAATGGATCTGCTTTGGAAATTAGGACTGGCAATCAAATTCTTAGCACCGTACCTCCCCTCCCATTTATTTACTAGTCTAACGATTCTGTGTTTTCGAACATTCTGCATTGTTTTCCCGTACACGGCGTTATTCATTAATTTATAGTTGTTTTTTTCAAAGTTTGACTTTGCTTGTGCCCTTAATGATGTATTTAAGTCAATGTAAGGCTTCAGCCACGAAGACTGTTTGAACTGTAGAACTCGATGGATACGCGTTAATTTTATTCCATGTTGTACAGCCTGTTTAAGATTTCTATAGTGAATAATGTATTTTTGCTTATTGTAACAGGTGGTCATTAACTTGGAAAATTTTGAATTTGGCGGGGTTTGATGCTCCGGGCAGAATGGCAGATCTCTATTGTTACGCGGCAAAATTCCGCTAGACAAATATTGCGAATAATTTATCTTATTTCATTGTTAACATCCTGTCCCCTTTACATCGTTGGATTTGTTGAGTCCATCCTGGGTACACTACATCAATTGAAAGGTGGTAGTACGCAGGTACCAATCGTCAAATTCTGATTGCCATTAGTTGAATACCGAGGCAGTATCTCCCTCTTGCTTTAAAAGGTTGTGAAGAACAAGGACGCAGACCTGATAACTTTAATTCTGAATGAATTTCCGCAAACCAAATTTGTCGGCGGAAGAACCGGTAAATTTGAACTTCCTATGTAAATATGGTTATTGTTTAAGTAATGTATATAGCTGGGGAAAATGTTGTTAGATGAGGTAGTGTTAGTGATTTTGGGGGTGCAAACAATGAATGGTGTGTAAGGAATGTAAAGTTGTATGCGAGTATGAATGTAAATGTATGAATGTAGGCGTTCGTTGTGCGCATTCTTGGGAGGCGACTTCCTGTTTCGTCTCGATATTGGTTTTTTGGAACTTAAAGAAAAAGGGCCAAGATAAGAGGTGAACTGGTAGCCATTTGGCGAGTGGAAGAGGTGTCTTGAGGTTATTTAGTTCTTTTTATAAAACTATCCAGATATTTGCTGAGATATAATCCTCAAAGCACTAGTTAAGTTGTGCCGGTAATATTTGTGTGCGTGTGGCAATTAGCAATTTTATTGGATTTGTTCTTAAACTCGTCTATGGCATATGTTCGCTCGGAGCCCACTAATTGCTCCCAGTAGTCCCAGAAGTTTTGCTGAGAAGAACCGCAGTTTGCGGTTCTTCGTCTTCCCTTCTTCGTTGTTGGAGAGGTTACTTCTTTGGTTCTCCAGTGATTTTTGTTGGGTATCAAGTATTTGTACCAGATTGGCCGTTTGGATTCCATCCCTCCGGATTTAGGCTCTATTCCAGTAGTTATGTTGAGGTATTTCCCCAGCATTCAGGTTGTACCGTGATTCTCCTCAGCCCCGCTGATTGCACTGCGTCGGGAACAACCAGCGCGACGTCCTGAACCGACGGCACAATCCATGGTTGGCCCCACTCGTTGTTTACCACCGACCACCGCTGGATGTACAGCTAAGTTTAGAGCAATATTTCTACCGGTGGCATATCATTATATGCATCTAGTATTCATACATGTTTGTTATATTACTAATTTCCGTCGCCATATCTAAATAAATCTATGTATATAAGGGTTGGGTTATTTATGGGATTTCTGTTATAGAACATAAACTATTATTGTTATTTTTTTATTTTGTTTGTATAGATTGTACAGGGATGTGTGCATATATTTCCTTTTAGTCATAGAGTATTTGAGTACCAATAATGAATTGCAAATGAATATAACTATATTTATGATGGAAATAAGTGCATACATTTCCGTTTTTTTCCTTTGTTACACAGTTGTACCACTATTTACAGATATATCTTCCCTAATTGGAATTATACCATTTCCCTCGTTTTTGATAGCAGCGTCTTAATTGACTCGGTTGATGCCATATCCAACAAGCTGACTTGTGTAATCATAATTAGTGTTAAATAAAATCATAGCATTTGGAATTATATATAGATTTTCATTCATTGTGTATTGTGTGCTGTGTGTGTTTAACCAACAATCGCCTGGAAAGGCTCAAGGAAACCCACCCCAGCTCGAGCTAGTCGTGCAGTGGGCCAATTCGTGGAAGAGAGCCATTGTATTGGCGCACTAAAAACAAATATTTTTGTTACAATATTTCTCTACTCTCACTTGTTATATTAAAAAATTTTTTATTTAATTTTAATCCCAAGGTAGTAAATTTCCTATATTTCCCCCCTCCCCCAGGCATGAACTGCTAGCACCGGTAACCATTTTTTTTTTATTTTTTTTTTGTAACTATGTAAATCATGTAATGATTCGGGATATTCGAGATCAACTTCTAGAATATAGCCGATCTCAGCATCATCGGGGATTCCCGTGACATCAATGTTACAATCGGTCCACTGGAATCCCTCGTACGGGAGAGGCTGTCCCATAGCCCATCCATATAAATTATTTATATCTAAATAAAGAATAAACGTAGATGGTTTGCTGGTATCATAAGTATCTAAATACTTGTTGTTGGCCTCTGAGTACCGATTGCAACACTGACTCACGCCGCCGCTGATGGCCCTCTCTATAAACATTAAAATATCCACGTCCTGAACGGTTTCTAGTTTACATCCTGTATATTTTAGCATACAGTCCCAAGTATATCCGGGTATCGTGTAATAGTGACTAGGATCTAGACCGTACGTCTGGTGACATGTCTTGCGAAGGGTTTCGAAAATACACGTTAATAACATGATATCTGTTTTCATGTATAAATCGCTGTAGTCGCCTAGTGTTCTCATACTAAATTTCTCCCAAACGATTTGCGCATGTGCATAATCTGTTTTCATCTTTAAGTTTATTGTAAAAGTATTTTATATCAGGTAATTCTTTTTTCATCTAGTTTTTCAATGTCGTCTAAATAGTCATAAAAGAATACACCTTTTCGTGTTAATAATTGAAATTTTTCATCGTCAATGTGGTGAACAACCCATGAATCTGAAGGAATCTATAAACCTAAATTTAATGTTAGTTTCTTTCTCGTGAACTGTGAAACTAATGTATTTTTCCTTATTTTCGGGTAATAGTGTAATATGATTTCGTTCTGCTAATTATTTTATTGCAAAATGGGCATCGTAACCTCCGAGGTTATGAAACACGACCGGAATAACAAAGGAATTTTTATAATTCAAATTACATTTAGTATGGGTAAAACCTCTAAAGTTTCCGGTCAGGTGACAATGATCTCTAACAATTTTATCTGTTTCCTTAAATTCCTCTTCGCAAATATGACAGGTTTTACTAGCATCCCGTAAACTAACTTCAGAGTTCATGGGCTCCACATGCTTTAATTTCGAAGAGACAAATTTTGCTACATCACGTAATTTCTGCTCGAACCAACACATACAATCTAAACCCCGGGTACTTTTATAGTAAGACCAGTCGTTGTTATAACTACATTTAAAATAATACCCTGCACTGTATGCTATGTGTTTCTGATATCTACTCGTTTTACAATGACTATCATCATTAAATGGCTCAAGCAAAGATTCGAAATCTGCATAAATAATAAAGGGAACCGTTTCCTTGTAAACAAAATTTTTAAAAATAATGTACCGTTCCCTAGAAAATTCAATTTTGCAATCGATAAGTTTTTCGCAATCCACGACATGATCGTTTAGCTTGTCCTGAGAACTAAAATAATTTAGACATCTATCGCAGAAAAATGTTTTATTTTTTTTAGAGAGTTGATAATTTAAAAGTCTAGATAAATCTTTAATGTAACAATAATGGTACTTAATTTCTACTTCCTCTTCATTGTCTTCGGGTTCGGCGGGTGTCGATTCAAATTAATTTATTTTGGGAAAATATTTATCTTGAATTATTAATACATTTACATGTTTTTCTAATTTTTGTTTAGTTACACGGACGGGAATAACGGAGAAATTTGATTTTGAATCCATTTCCAAGCCAAATACGTTAACTGAGATAGCGTTATTTTTTTCAAATTTGGAAATTTGTGGTAACGTCATAGGAAATTCAATTCCCGTTATGTTTAGTACTGTTGTGTAATGAGGATATGATGATATTCTATCAGGATGATTTTGCACAGGATAAAGTGCACTAACAATGCTCCACGCAAAGCAGGCTACATCATTATTTTTAATGTTGATGCACGCCTGCTTTTTTAAAAATTTCCGATAGTTTAATGAAGGATGAGACTCCGTTCCCAATTTCATATTAATTTATATTCACTTCTAAGCTAATAATTTCACTTAAAGCCCACCCACTACCCGATTCTGAACATTCTGATAAAGTGTTAAAAATATCATCTTTTACATTGACCACAAACCATTGATTTAAATCCGCCCCTGCATCAATTACCTTATTTTTTGCATTAAAATATTTTTTTTCAGTAATTTCCATGTCCCCCGACTTTCTTATAAACTCGGCACAGAAACAAGTGTCAACTTTAAGCATGGGTACTTTTTTCATAGCATTTATTATTCTAATTTTGAAAAGGTGAAAAGCATCATTGAAAAATTCAATCAAATCTTTATGTTTTAAATTAATAATTACTCCAGTACGAACCCTACTTTTAAAAGCCGATACTAAGTCCTCCCATTTTACTCTATTACTACGTTTTTGTTTTACCGATCCCGCCCCGATATAACTTAAATTTTCAATTACTTTTTTTTTTTAATCTTTTAAGATGCCCCAAATTTGTTTGTAATTTTTTTCGAGGTACCTATAGATAGATCAGATTTTCTAATCGCCTTATTGAAAAGTCTAATGTGGTGTTTTACCTGTTTAAGCCAAATATCTCTCCAGGGGTACATTTTTGATTCAAAATTACTTCTATTTTGCTACAACTTGATCACTAATATTCTTTATTTCTTCAGAAGCCATGGTCGCTCTCAACACGTTCAGAAGTAAGTGAAAATGTGTGTCTCTGTCTATTATATTTATATGAATTGTTGGCTTATCACTCTTTCTTCTCGACTAAAAAAGAAATTACAAACTTAATATTTTTTTTAAAAAATTATGTATGCGGCTTACTTACTTTCGATAAACTTGAATACCACACCCATAGAAGGCTTATTTACATCCTTTAAGCCCTCATAAATTATACTGTATTTCCCATCAGTAAATTGCATCAAATTTTCTTTGATCATTGGTACTATTCTTTTTGGTAGAAATACCTTATTTTTCTCTAATTCTAATAAAATAGTTTCTCCGTATTTTGTATTTACTATTTGTGCCCCATATATGGACTGCGGAATATTTTCAGGTAACGCTCCCAGTCTCACTACTTGTTTATTTTCTAAAAGTGAAACTTTATTTAATTTTTCTAAATCCATCTAAAAAAAGAATTTCTTTTAAATTAAGTTGAAATTTATAAAAAACAAAATTTACTCACGTTTTATTTTATTGTAGATAAGACCACAAAACAATTATCACAAAGTCCAGTTATTTGATGATACGTAATAGCGCACTAGTATACAAACATATGGTAAAACACGCTGACCGTCAGCTTTTATATCATCTGTGACGTCAAGGTTTCACACGTCACCAGCGTTCAGACAATCCAAGATTTGTTTATGAAACACGTGTGTGTGAATATCTGAATTTGCAGTTTTATCGCGGGGCACTCTGTATTGAATATTTGTACAGTACTGAATATCCTACGTGACTAATTGCTTATTTTATTTAAACTCTAACTGTGGCATTACGATTGATATTTTCAAGAAGTTAAATAAATTAATTTTTATTAGTTCATTTCTTATAATCATGTTAAAGAAAACATATTCAATAGACGCTGAATTTGCAGTTTCTCACCACGGTTTTTGTATTGAATATATTTATATTACCAAATTTTCATACGTGACTAACTACTTATTTCATTTTACTCTCACGGGACGATTATAAAAATATGTTTATGTTAAAAATAATCTGCATCCACACCGCATATGAAATCCTTTTTATTTCAACTTCAAATCTTGCACGAGAAAGATGTGCCATTTAGTGAATAGTTTCGATGTGCGTTGTTTCGAGAAGTAAGTTTATTATTTTTTTTATTATTTAACTTAATTTACATTATACTTATTTTTTTAGTGAATTCGACGAGTATAATTGGTGGATACGAAATATAAATAGATATACGCCTCCCATGGATCCTGAGGCCTACTTAAGAGAAAAGTAAGTTAATTTTTTATTATTATTTAACTTAATTTACATTATACTTATTTTTTAGTGAATTTAATGAGGAGGAAGTGCGTTTAGCACAAACTTATACACTTTCCATCGATACTGCTGAGTCTTACACCAGAGAAAAGTAAGTTATTTTTTTTTCTTTTAATTCAGTGCTTCAATTATAATTATATTTACAGTTATTTTAATGAGAACGACGACGACGACGACAACCTGCCCCCGCCCCTCATTCTATTGAGGCTCCCTCCTGCTCCAACTAGCCCTAGTTATTCACCTACGCCTCCAGCTTACTAGTAAGTTAAAAAAAAAAAATTTTAATTTCGATTCATTTTTTTCAATCATAATTATTTTTATAGCACTGATACGGACTCAGAGACGGACACAGTTATTGTCATATATGATGAAGAGGACATAGCTAATGTTATGGACTTGATGTTCGATGGTGAGGAAAATCCAAAGGACATAGCAGCTAATGTTATTGACTTGGTGTCCGATGATGAGCCGGAGGAGGAGGATATTCGGCCAACTGTAATATGTTGGGCAGGTCGGCAATGATTTTTTTTTTATTATTGTCATTATTATTTAATTATTATTCAATTATTCTATTATTTAATATATATTTTTATTTAATAAATTGTAATATAAAAAGTTATTCTTGTGTTTTATTTCTATCACAATATTTATTATTTCTCTCTCTCTCTCTCTCTCTCTCTCCTATACCCGAACATCCAAGATCCTTCAAATTTCAAATTTCCCTCCCACTCTGTTACCAATCCATCATCATAATTCAAATCAGATTTCAAATTTCCCGCTCCACTGTTACCATGAACATCCAAGATCCTTCAAATTTCAAATTTCCCACCCACACACTGTAACCAATCCATCATCATAATTCAAATCAGATTTCAAATTTCCCGCCCTTCACACTGTTACCAACCGATTCCACAGTTGTCAACCAACATAATTCGAATTCATCAGATTTCAAATTTCCCGCCCACACTGTTACCAACCCATCATCACATAATTCAAGTTTCTCAGATTTCAAATTTTCCCGCTCCACTGTTACCAACCACCCGTTGTGTCAACCTCAGATTTTCAAATTTCCCTCCCTTCACACTGTTACCAATATCCTCGCAGACCGTCTTTGAATTTTTTTTTGTGACGCAGACCGCGCGTCATTTCTTAGAATCCACAGTTTGTTTAATCTTCTACAGTGGCAAACCTTGAAGACACCTGCGCTTTGTTTACATTTCGATCACATTCCCACGGTGAAAAAATTACGTTTCAGACCCCACACACACACAAAAGTTGTGCAATAGTCACGTGTACCACTTTTAACCTTGAAATACATTTGTTTACACTAAAGCCACGTTTGCATAATAACAATCATTATTCGCAATATAATTTATTAGCAGCGACATCTATAAAATCCGGGCGGCAGAACTTTGAACTAACCCTCTGGTCATTGAGCTCGATTTCTTCAGATCAGTTCTAAGAAATCTTCAGCGCCATCTACAAAATCCGGGCGGCAGAACTTTGAACTAACCCTCTGGTCATTGAACTCGATTTCTTCAGATCAGTTCTAAGAAATCTTCAGCGCCATCTACAAAATCCGAGAGACAGAACTTTGAACTAACCCTCTGGTCATTGACGATCCCCGAAGAACTCCTCCATGGTCATTCCTGATGGACACATGCCATCCGCGAATCGCAACGGGCCAGCTTGGTCCCGTAGCCGCCTTGTATACCTACTAATAACCACAAACAGCAACCACATATGCGATATGTAACTACCTATTTCTGTTATTTTTGTATATTGCGGTTGATCAATTAAAAAGGTGTTGTGGTATCTTAAAATTATTAGTTTTGAAAATACCGTCATTCTCGCGAAAATTACAACGACATGAGCTCTATGATATTAATAAGCGTGAATTAACCCTTTGTCTAATAGAACATGGAACACATATCCACAATGAAGCGTTATATCGAAGAAAACTTTCCAACTCTTTCTGAAGCAAATTACACGTGTGATTGTGAAACTTCAGAAGAGTTTTATGCCACATTTTAAGCGGCGTTGGAACAAAGCAGTATGGTCTACGGATGCATTTTTGAAAAGATACACTGAATGGCTGATAAATATTTCCATGTACAATTCGAAAAGGAGGGGACTTCTACATCATCGGGAGCGAAAAGAGTAAGCCGTGTAAGGATTATGAAGCATTGTGACGTACTTCGCTACTCTACACAAGAGCAGAAGTGTCACTTTGACGCCCAACACTACGGTGGTGCTCACGGTACGGATATCTCGGGCGCCAGTTTCTGTTTAGAGTGCAGAAACACCACTTTACTCTATCGCCGGGACGATAGAGGTCGGGCAACTACAGTGAAGAAACGGATAAGCCAGGGGTCGAGAAAAGGTAACTTACACACTACAGCTAATGAAACGACTCTTATTCAATATATTTACATTTATTCCACACACTAATTATTATTTACATCTTCATATTTACACCTTATTCTACAAACGGTATTTATGATCGGCGAGCGAGGCAGTAAGCGGACGGACAAGCGGTGCGACACGGTAATACGGTGATTAAGCAGTGAAAAAGGTGACCAGCAATAACTAATCGGCCATAAGCAGACGGCGGACGGATACCAGGAGGGGACGCACTATGACTTACTATGGCGATTATTTACTATACCTTGGCTGATGGTTGGTCCAGGACGTATGATATGCAGAATCGAGTACCTCCAAGTCACCCTGCCGAATATGACGTGCTCAGGTGGCCTGGAGGGCACGCGGTATAATAATAATAATAATAATAATAATAATAATATTTATTCATGTATGCCTTACAGGATATGAACGTCAAAGAAGGTAAAATATTTTAATATTAAACTAACTAAAGGTAGTAAATACATATAGAACATACAGGCAGAACTATACCTTGCAATCAAGTATAATAAAATGAAATAACATAAAATAAAATATAGAAAGTAAAAAGTATAAAATACACATATAAAATCACATATACACATAGAAACAATGAATTTAATTACACACATATAATTACATTACATCATATACCACATAATTTACTAGGTAAAATGTTCACGTACATTTTACCTTAAACTTATCGAAATTAGAATGAAATTTTAATAATCATAAAACTCTTTTAGGCTGTAAAAACAATTTTTGCTGAGGAAGGAGTGTAATGCCTTTTTATAACCGTTAAAATTATCTATCTGATTTATATTTCTAGGCAGATGATTGTATATATCACTGCAGGAATGAAATGCGCTTTTTTTGGACGTTGCAAGTTTTATATTTTTTAAGTGTATGTCGTTTGAAGAACGAGTGTTATGATTATGGATAGCATTGTTTTGTGGAAATTTTTCTAGATTGTTTTTGACAAATAAAGCCGATTCATAAATGAATACACTAGCAGTAGTTAATATGTTGTTATACTTAAATATTGGTCTACATGTGTCTAAGGGATTAAGAGAAAATATTAATCTTAGTATCCTTTTTTGTAGAATGAAAACTCTATTTATGTCAGTTGCTTGTCCCCAGTATATAATTAGATACTTAATGTGGGAATATGCCAGAGAGTAGTAGATGTTTAATAGATATTTGCGGTCCACTATATGTCGGAGATTTCTTATTGCATAATAAGTTGAGTTTAGCTTGGTTATTACGTAATCTATGTGATTGTTCCAAGTCAGATTTTCGTCCATGTAAAGTCCTAAAAATTTGGTATTAAAAACTCTTTCTAGTGTATTGTTGTTAAGAATGAGAGTAATATCTTCTATTTTTCTTCTTTTATGAAACATAATGTATTTTGTTTTTTTCAGTATTAATTATTAATTTATTGGAGTAACACCAGTCATAAAATAGTGATAAAAGTCTATTTGATTTAATCTGGAGATCTTCTGGGGAATCGGCAGTTATACAAATTGTTGTGTCATCTGCAAACAAAACTATAAGTATGTTCAACTCTTTAGTTATATTATGATCAAGGTCATTGATGAACAAAATAAAAAGAAGTGGAGAAAGTACACTCCCCTGAGGAACTCCAAATTTTAAGGTTGAGGTGTTAGATAGTTGTCCATCTAATTTGACAGCGATTTTCCTATTGCATAAAAAAGAGTCAATAATTGTACTTAAAGGTTCTCTAACTCCTAATGAATTTAGTTTTCTTATCAAGAAACTTCTGTTAACACAATCAAACGCTCTCGTTAGATCAAAAAAGAGTGTTAGAGTTAATTTATTTTTATCAAGTGCTTCATAAATGTAATTTGTTAATTGAAAAGCTGCCGAATTTGTAGAATGACCTGGCGTGAAACCGTGTTGATTTACAGATAAAAGTTGTTGATTGTTGATAAATTTGTGAATTCTGTTATGAATAATTTTTTCAAACAATTTTGAAAAGCAAGACAAAATGGCGATTGGTCTGTAGTTTTCTATCAATTCCTTGTCTCCTTTTTTGTAAAGTGGAACAATTATTGCCAGCTTAAGTTGCTCAGGAAAGACTCCTATTTTAATACATAAATTAAAAATGTAGCTTAGAGGATAAATTAAATATCTGGAGATATACTTTATTACTTTAATTGGGACTTCATCATATCCACTGCTAGGTTTATTTGGCATATTATTTAACGTGACTTCAATTTCTTCTGGAGTTATATAATCAAAGAATAGTGAAGAGCAGCAGTTTATTCCTACAGTGCATTCACAATCGTTTAAGTTTTGATAGGTATCATTTAGTAGCTGTTCTGGTATGTCTGAAAAGTATTTGCAGAATGTTTCACTAATTGAAAATTTATCATATAAATATCTGTCACTGTGATATATTTGAGTAATATCCACATGTTTTTTAGTTCTACCTAAGTTACTGTTTACAATATTCCAAATCTCTTTTGTGGAATTTGATGCATTGTCTATCTTATTTTGATAATAAGTTTGTTTTTGTAAACGTATTTGATCAGAGTACGCTTTTTTTTTATTATTATAATGTTCCTTTATTTCAGGTGTATTGATATTTTTACTAAGCCAGTATAAATTTTTAAGAGTTTTACTCTCTTCTACAACATTTGCATCAACCCAGCTGGTTTTTAGTTGATAGTCTGAAATTTTTTTTTAGTTAACGGGCAAGCTTTGTCCAAACAATATAGAAGGTTTTGCCAGAAAAAAATCCAAGCTTTATTGGGATTTGTAATAGTATATAATGTGCTTAAATCTGTAGAAGAAAGTAAAAGGTTTAAATTGGAAAGATTTTGGGTTGAAAAATTTCTTTTAAACATAAATTGTGGTTTTTGGATGGTTATATGTGCTTCTGGAATTTTAGTAATAAACTTCTGACATTTATGATCTGAGATGTCAAGATCGAGGTTTTTACTTGTTGTGTCCTGAATATTTGTAATAACGTAGTCTAATGCTGATTTGGAATTATTAAATTCTCTTGTTGGTTCACCATTAGGTAAAGTTGATATCAGATCAAAATTATCTAATAGATCAAAGAGCAGACGTTTACTACTTGAATTGATTAGGCAATCAATATTCAGGTCGCCGCATACTATTATGTGTTTGTGGGATTTTGATATTAAGCATAAAATTGAATTGAAACAATTTAGAAAAATGTCTATACCTGAATTTGGAGAACGATAGATTACCAGTATAGCAATTTTTACATTATTTATATTAACACTAACACCAGCGCACTCACAAATAAACTCACTTGTATATTGTTTTAGACTTTCAATAGATTTGCAATTTTTACCAATGTCATTTCGTCCAAAAATTGCTGCACCTCCATGAATTGTTGCAGTTCTGGAGTAATGAGATATTAGAGTATATCCAGGTAGACTCGTAACCTCTGCTTGTTGTTGAGTCATCCAATGTTCAGTTATTAGTAGAAATAAAGGATTTTCCTTCTTTAGCAGAATTTCCAGTTTTTCAATTTTATTCGAGATACCTTGAGTGTTTAGATGAAAACCGCTTACAATTATTTCATAATTCATATGGGTACTTTGATCCGGTATTGGTTTCTTAGGTTTCTCAAATTGCATAAAATTATTTTTTTGGAGTATTTGCTGGATTATTTATTTTCTGTAATGTTTGTGGATCGCTCGTCGGATTTGGTGTCCCGTTTAGAGCGAAAAAGAAAATTTCTAATTTCAACACCACGTGGCCAATAATCAGCTCTGTAAAATGTATCGAGGGACTCGTGGGGAATTCCCAGTTTAAAATAAGTATGGTCTCCGAAGTAAGTTTTAAGCTTCTCACACTCAACTTTACTCATGTCTACATCATCCTTTATGTATTCTTTAAGATCATCAATATCAGCATCATCATGTTTGAATTTGCATATGTGCAGATAAGCTTTCTTATCTACGCCAATGAGTTTTCCGCCTGAGCGGTCATTTATTAGAGTACCAGTGATAACATTAGTATTTTTCTTTTTGTTGATATTAGGTTTAGTTTGTTCGTCTCTCTTTATCTCATTATTTTGTACATTGTTTTTTTCTTGATCCTTGCTCTTTATCAATAACTTTTTTTCGACTGGTTTGTGTTTGTTAAAGTTTTTGTGGCATAGGCGTACGTATGTTTAGGGTTTGAATCTGATGTTGCAGTAACTTTGTTATTATTTATTCTCTCAGTTTTTGTTGGGTTTTGATTTGTTATGTTAGTATTATTATTTGTTAATAAATTAATGAGCTGAATATTTGACTCACGTAATAAGATTACTTCTTCTTTCAGTGTTTTTAATTCCTCAAGTAAAGTTGCATTTTCTTCTTGCACTATGACTTTTATAAAATGTTTGAATTTTTCACTGTTTATTAGATTAGATGATACGTCATCAACTGTATCTTTTTCAGTTTTTTTTGGTGGCATTTTCTTAACATAAAGATATTCTAAAGTTGACTATAGAAAATATACGTGTTAACACTTCAACGTTCAACGTAACGCGGTTACGCTTGGGGGGGGGAAGGAGTGGCAAGCCTAACAGTGGCAGATTTAAAACGACTACGGTAAGGTCAAACTCCAAGCTACCCTGCAGAATTTTTACGTGCTCAGGTAGCCCGGCGGACCCGCGGTTACGAACGATACCTCCAAGTCACCCTGCAGAATTTTTACGTGCTCAGGTGGCCTGGCAGGCACGCGGTTACGAAAGTACCTCTAAGTCACCCTGCAGAATTTTTACGTGCTCAGGTGGCCTGGAGGGCACGCGGTGTAACGCGGTTCTGATTCCAACCTTCGGCCGCTCTCCCATTCTATGGAAGGATATGAGGCGGATACGTCCTAGCGCTCGCGGTTCACAAACTCTAAATAAGGTCCGAAAAGTACTCACCAGCCAAGTAATACCGATTATTTACCAAACCTTTATCAAACCTTGCTACCTACTTCCGTATCCTGGGCTGCTTCCTCTCTGGAGCGGTCGGGGTCGGCACGTCTGGTCGGTACGGGCGGCAGTAACGGATGCTGATGCTGGTCGGCGTGGTTCTTCAGTCAGCAGCTAAACGGTAACTGACATATTTGAAAAATCCTCAAGCTACTAAACTCTGCCAAAGGCAGAAGTAGGAGTGCGCGGTAGTCATGCGCGAAATATTGCAACTACGTCACCTTTTACCGAATTAGAACAATGCGCAATTACATTTGTATACCTATGTACCTTTATACTCACAAGATTACTTACTGTCCTGGTCGGCGTGGTTCTTCGGTTGGCGGTCAGACGGAAACTAACTTGTCTGAAAAATCCTCATGCTACTAAACACTGCCAAAAGCAGAAGTAGGATGCGACGCGATAGTCATGCGCGGAATATTGCAACTACGTCACCTGTTTACGGACTTAGAATAATTCCGCATTAAATTTAAATACCTATCTACCTCTATACTCACGAGTTTACTTACTGGCTAGTCGACGTGATGCTTCGGTTGGCAGCTAGACGGGAACTGATTTGATTGTTTCCAGTCTCGGAGACCTTTACGGTAGGACGGACACAGGAGTGCCGGGGGCAATATTTGGAATGTTTACACAAACAGATCAATACTACCTATCTATAATTAACAATTAAACTATTATTAACGAGCAGCTGACAATACCACTATTAAGGGCGCAGTACTACAATGTTTAAAATATCTTTTGAAACAGACAAATAGCACCTAGTTACCTAACTTAATTCTATAAAATAATCACTTCGTTACAGCATCATTCAAGCGAAACAAACACAGGAAGGCAGTAAAACTCTTTCGGGGCTCTGGACTTGATCACATTCATCATTTTTACATACACCCCAAATATCACCAAAGTGACGGGAACTGGCATTGGAACTTTAATAGTAGGCATTACATTACTGTTACTAAATTTGCGACTTTAGTGTAAAATTCACTTTGTAGTATGCCTGTGTTGTAACAATTACATAGATTCTAATGAATTCAGATACTGTATAGTTATTACACTTTCAAGTAACTGTTGCAGTATGTGCAACATTGCGGATACTACTCTGTGTTACATGAAAGCATTCTTAACTTTGAAGTTAAAATTGATAGTAATGCCGACTGCATAATGTTACTAAAGAATCACTTCAAAGTAATGATGACTAAACTCTTCCATTTAAAGTTCCTGTGACGTCAGGAAATTTTCTGGAACTTGAAAATTATGTAACTTATTAGTGATATTTAGTAAAAATAACGTTACTTCTATGAACAAAGATACTTTAAAGTAATTTTTACTACACACTAATTCAAAATGACTACAAAGTTACATATACCTTAACAACCTACTATAAAGTGATATAAACTTTAACGACATTTATGTAAACAGTTTCTTGTTCTCAACCGTCGAACATGGCGTCGAAGAACGGTAAAATAACAAAAAATAATGTCTGGCATTTATCGACCTTTTATAGAAACTGAAGTTACAGTTAAATGATGTTAACAATTTAACAAATTTTTTTGGCTAATGCGGAGACAGCTGCTTATTCCACGAAACAGGTAAATGTAAATGACCAGGTTAGGAAAATAGGACATGAAGAACCTATTCTGTGTGAAGAACCAACAAATGTTCAAGTAAAGAATTCAGTTGATGCTGATGATGGCGCTCTTGATTTAAACGTTCCACCTGAATATTTAAAGGACAATTCTATGATTTCGTTAATTTCCTTTTAGGAGCAACACACAGTGGTGCCTACATAAATTGACACATAGTTCTGTGAACGAATTGATCCACTTATTAAATGCAAATAGGATAAAAGTACCACACGCCAGCTGTACTTTATTGAAAACTCCAAGATTAGTAACTATAGTTCCAATGGGAAATGGAGAATTCTGGTATAATGGTATCAAAAATTGTTTGCTTATGGCATTCTCTAAAATTGATCAGCCATTATTACTGTCATTAGTTTTTAATGTAGCTGGTCTACCACCATTTCGCAGCTCACCATTTGAACTTTGGCTAATTTTATTTAAAACTGAGAACATGCCAGAGTTAAAACCAATGGCAGCCGCAATTTATTGTGGTGAAATTTATGAAATTATTGGTGCAGACGATATAAGTAAAAAAATCTTGGAAACCACTAATAAATATAATAATTGAGGGGGTCGATGGGTACAGATATTAATTAACTAATTTGTCAGAGAAAAATATTACCAAACTTTATTCACCAGAGACACGGAGTTATGTTGTTTCTTAACTCCTTTATCTATTCAAAATTATAACATCTACCTCAATAGGATACTCCAATTTTTGAAGCAATGATCAACATTAAAAAAATTCATGTCATTTCCGACTAAACAAGAAATTAGATTAAATTTTTTATTTATATTTAAAAATTTACATTACATTTAAAAATGTAAAAAGTAATATAATATTTGTACATTAATTGTACTTTTTTAATCCGTTAGTAAGAAAAAACTTCAGATTCATTTTCCTCTGCCACATCCTGCGCCTGAGGATAGTCAAATATTTCCATTAGTTCTTCCTCATGTTGTCTTGTGTGTCTGTAGCAAGTGCATATGAGTATTTCTCCCCGAAATACAACCTCGCAATTTAGAAGGCCCTATCAAAATAATGCGTTTCAAAATAATGGTCAAAGGTCTAATTTTGCTGCGGAACAATTATTTACTACCGAACATTATGATAACCGATATGATGACGAGACACCCGAAAATTTGTGTGACGACGAACAAACATATGTTCATACCCCGACGATGAACAATGTGAAAATTTTCAGGAGGACCTGAATCCGACAACCGAAATATAGTAGAATATCATATGTCTACGGACAAAAAAGAGCTACCATATATCCAAATTTGCTAAACCCCCTTTAAAACTTCTTATTGACACAGGTAGCACCAAATCATTTCTAAATCCCGAAATTGCCTCAAAGTATTATTATAAAAATATTTCATATGAACCATTTGTTGTGTCTACAATATTTCAAACATCTTCTCATAACCATTGTGCGGAAATTCCAATTTTCCCGGAATTTAATCAAGACGAAAACTTAAAATTTTATTTGTTTAATTTCCATAATGTTTATGATGGACTCATAGGACTTGACAATTTAAAACTTTTAAATGCTCAACTAGACTTCGTAAATTCGAAACTAATAACACCTAAATGTATACTACCTATACATTACCAACAATCAGGTCAACAAATTTTATTAAAAATACAAATTAGTCCACATACTTTAACTTTGACAAAAATTCCAGTTAATCAAAAAAAACGGTGACGTCATTATTCCTCATCAACAAATTCAAAATTGTGAAATACCCGAAACATTGTCAACTGTGGTAAACGGATTAACTTTAGTCGAAATTTCCAATAAAACCGACAAAGAAATTATCCTTACCTTATTAAACCCAATTAAGACAATACCTTTTATAGCAAATAATTACAAATTATATCATGCGGAAGTAACCACTAATATTAGCGGTAAAGTACCTGATATTAATAATTTAATTCAAACTTCACATATGAATGCGGAAGAGAAAGAACATGTGTTAAAATTGTGCAGAAAATATTCTGATATTTTTCATATAGAAAACCAGAACTTGTCTTTCACTAATCAAATAAAACATTGTAATAAAACTAAAGACGAATTACCGGTATACACAAAATCATCAGGTATCCATTTGTACATAAACCGGAGGTCGAACGCCAAATTAATTCAATGTTAGGACAAGGAATTATACGTCCAAGCAATTCCCCATGGTCATCGCCGATATGGATCGTTCCGAAGAAGGCGGATGCATCTGGTAAGAAAAAGTGGAGAATTGTCGTCGACTATAGAAAGTTGAACGAGAAGACCATAGACGACAGGTACCATCTTCCTAATATCACCGACATATTGGATAAATTAGGAAGGTGAAACTACTTTTCGACACTGAACTTGGCAAGCGGATTCCACCAAATCGAGATGAATCCGGAAGACATCCCAAGAACCGCGTTCAATGTCGAAAATGGACACTATGAATACGTCAGTATGCCATTTGGTCTGAAGAACGCCCCCGCAACGTTTCAACGCGTAATGAACAACATCTTACGTGGTTTGCAGAACGAAATTTGCTTGGTGTACCTGGACGACATCATCATATACTCTACATCTTTACAAAAACACATCGTCAACCTTTCAAAAGTATTTCAACGCCTCAGAGAAACCAACTTTAAAATACAATTGGATAAATCCGAATTCCTGAAGAAAGAAGTAGCCTATCTGGGTCATATTATTACACCTGAAGGAGTGAAACCAAACCCAGACAAGATCGCCGCCATCGATAAATTTCCAATACCCAAAACGGCGAAAGAAATTAAAGGATTTCTAAGTTTACTAGGTTACTACAGGAAGTTCATAAAGGACTTCGTGCGGATTACAAAACCATTAACTCTCTGCTTGAAAAAGGACGCGAAAATTGTACATACATCACAGTTTATAAGATGTTTCGAAGACTGTAAAAAATTACTAACTAACGAGCCAATTCTACAGTACCCGGACTTTGCTAGAGACTTTGTTTTAACAACGGACGCTAGTAATGTAGCCGTTGGAGCTATACTCTCGCAGGGAATAATAGGAAAAGACAAACCCGTGTCATTTGCATCAAGAACATTAAATGACTCTGAACAGAACTTCAGCACCATAGAGAAAGAACTTTCGGCAATCGTGTGGGCGACGAAGTACTTCCGGCCGTATTTATACGGACGAAAATTTAAAATCGTAACGGACCATAAACCTCTAAAATGGTTAATGTCCCTAAAAGATCCAAATTCAAGACTATTTCGCTGGAGGCTCAAACTAGAAGAGTTTGATTATGAAGTCGAATATAAAAAAGGAAAAAGTAACACCAATGCAGACGCCCTGTCTCGCGTAGAGATCCACACGAAGGATATTTTCCAATATATGGACGAATTCAATAAATCACTGGCTGGTAATCAACAACAAGAAGAAAATACCGATAATTTATCAATAATTGGTAACGCAGGCGAACAACCCATAATGGACGACGTCAGAGAAGAGGAACCAGGACCATCCTGACAAAGAAAAGCTACAACCGACACAGAAGAGAGAATATCTGCCGAAGAGGTCGAGGAAGTCATCCCCGAAGAACTCACTCCAGAAGAAGGAGACACGGTTCACACAAGTCACGAAGAACCGATACAAGAAATGCCATCCACAGAGAGATCTCTTAATTCATTCGATCATCAAATAGAAATAAACTTTGTTTTGCACTCCCCTGCAAAACCCAAATCTAAACAAATATTTCCATTAAAAAGGCGACTTTATGTACAAATATCAATACGTAACTTAGAAAATGATATTATTAACTTATTCAAAAATTATTTAGATCCAAAATTTACTTATGCAATTCATTTTAGTAATGAATCATATGTACTGCAAATCTGTGAAATTTTAAGAAAAACCTTTAAAAATTCGGCATACAAATTAGTTAAATGTAATACCGTTTTACAGGACGCTACTAATGAGGACGACCAGAAAAATGTTATAGAAAACTACCACGAGAGTAAAACAAACCATCGCGGCATTTTGGAAACGGAAGCGCGCATAAGAAGGTCAAACTACTGGCCTGGAATTAAAAATGACGTAACAAATTATATAAATGCATGCGAAATATGTCAAACTAATAAATATGATAGAAATCCGCCTAAACAAAAATTGATGGTATCTCCTACACCATCACGACCTTTCGAGATTGTTCATATCGACACTTTTCAAGCACAAGGACAAAAATTTTTGACAATAATTGACACATTTTCTAAATATGCTCAAGCCTATCCCCTTACAGGAATGGTAGGTACCGAAATTGTAAAAGCTTTCTTAATATTCATGACACACCATGGTTTACCTTCACTAGTAATAATGGACAATGGTACTGAACTAAAAAATTCCGTGGTCCAAGAATTTCTAAAAACTCACCAAATTCAAATGCATTATATAACGGTTAACAACCCTCAATCTAATGGTCCCATTGAAAGGTTCCATTCAACCATTATTGAACACCTACGAGTAATTAGAAATATAAATAAAGGTAAAATCGATATATTTTAAACCAAATGCCCTATGCGATATTAGGTTATAACAACGCGATACATTCGGTAACCAAACATTATAAATGGTCACTTAAACTCCAAGGACCCATTTGACGTTGACATAAACCAAAAACTGATAAATAATTACATTCAAGAACACCGCGAAACAACTAAAGAAATTTATAAAACATTAAATGAGCAATTACTTCAACAAAAAGAAAACACCATTGAGAGCCATAACAAAAAACAAAATCGACATGATCCCCTGACTTATGAACCTAACTCGGAAGCGTATAGAAAAATTACTACCAAAACTCGTAATAAACTAAATCCGAGGTTTACGAAAGAAAAAGTAGTTCGCAATAAAAATGTAAAAATAAGAACCACTTGTAATGTTCTACATAAACAAAATTTAAAAAGACTGCGGTCTAACAAAAAGAAATTGTTACAGGAACCACGTGATCCTTCTCATCCTGGCAATGCCGACGGTCGTGCTTCAGGAAATAACAATAACCAACCTCAACAGGAACCCCGGAGTCCTTCCTTATAAACTAGGTACGGCAAAAATGAAATTTAAAACACATACTTTCATTCACTACTACGACTTAAATCCCATTGGAATCGAAATTAAAATACTTAAAGAACAATATAAAAATGTCACACTTGTTATAAAAAATAGTTTAAGCCATCCTTACTTTTTTGAATTAGAAAATTTTAATCGAGCCCTAATATATCAATTAAACTCAGCTGAACAAAAATTTAATTCTCTAAGTCCAACTGGCAGAGTTAAACGTGGTCTTATTGATGGATTGGGTACTATAATAAAAAGCATTTCAGGTAATTTAGATGCAAACGATGCTGCTCATTATGATCAAGCAATAATCGATCTCGAAACCAATCAAAAAGAAATTGTTAAAAAATTAAACAAGGAAATCTCTCTTACCACCGAAATAATCGATAATTTCAATAAAACAATTACATTAATTAAAAATAACCAAGCTGTAATAACTTCTGGCCTGAATAAAATACGCAGTGAATTAAATAAATTTATTTTTGAGTTTAACGACTATTTAGAAACCAGAAATATCTTAGATCAACTTAGCATTACTCTAAATGTAATTCTACAGTTATTAAGTGACATCGAAAACGCAATAACTTTTGCTAGACTAAGAACACTTGACAATAGTATCTTAAAAGTAGGCGAGCTTGAATCTATTTTACAAACTATCCTAAAATATTATTCAGCCGATCAATTAATTTATTCACATATTTCAAATAATACTCATAGATATTAGATTTATTAGAAATCGAAGCTTATTATTCAGGGACAAAAATTGTTTTCGTAATTCATTTTCCTATTGTTTACCCAGAAACATTTTCTTATTACCACCTGTACTCAGTTCCTACCCAAAACCTCACAACAATTATTCCAAGAAATACCTATTTGGTTATGAACGAAAACTTCTACCAGTATACATCGGTACCTTGTATCGAATTGCACCCCAATTACTACTGCCCTGATAATGACTACTTGACGTATGGAATGAAGAATGGAGATTGTATTTTTGAACTCTTAAAATTAGAATCCACTTATAAAAGCTGCCAACAAGTACCAGTACAAATCACACGAAATGTGATTCAACAAGTAGACGATTCTCATTACATTGTCATATTCCCAAATCAAACAAAAATCCGAACAGTTTGTGGACGTACAGACTTCACGACACTCGAAGGAAACTATTTAATCAGTGTTCCACCAGGATGCCAATTCGAAACCAACGATTACAACTATGTCAATGAAAAACATATTACTAGCGGTTAACCAATGCTCCTGCCAGAAATTAATATTCCCCACAAGCCACCTGTGGCCACCTTATCCAAAATAACTATTGAAGACGTTCAACTGGACAAAATTCATGAACTTCAAAAGGAACAACGAAAACTTGGACCAGTCCAACTCGTACATACCGAGAAATCATGGGCAAACTATTGGATAATCCCCGTGTATGTTATCCTGATTTCCATTGGATTCTACTCCATTTACATGTTCATCCAACGTAGAAGACGAGGAACCCCCCAGACGACTACCGGTGATCAACCCCAGGCAAGCCCTCGAACATTTTTCACTCCGTGAAATATGCCTCAATTTAGAGATGGAGGAGTTATGTGATACCACCCTATAATATTTCATATTATAATATAACGAATATGCACTGTTATCTATTCTACTCTAGTTAAATGCTGACATTGTAATTCTCCAATTCTCTATTGCATCTTGTTAATAACACAATAAATTTTATTAACGAAAATTCCGTTTTTGGAAAAGTTTATTTTTAAAAACGTGCATTTGGCTACGAGGTATTTTAGTCGTGTCATCGTCATCGTAAACAAGCGTGCGATGGCATTGGTATTGCGCCCGACCCTGAATCTACCATCGCTTGGCCAGGTTTAGTAATAAGTATGTCAGCTTTGCTCTGCCGCATCGACACACTAGTAAAATTTTTAGAGCTGTATTTAATAAGGGTCAAAAGTTTGTAAACTTACCTGTGTCATAAAATATGCGTCTTATTTTATAGGACTGCCATGACTGAATCTACCATCGCTTGGCCAGGTTTAGTAATAAGTATGTCAGCTTTGCTCTGCCGCATCGACACACTAGTAAAATTTTTAGAGCTGTATTTAATAAGGGTCAAAAGTTTGTAAACTTACCTGTGTCATAAAATATGCGTCTTATTTTATAGGACTGCCATGACTCCGCAATTTCTTGGCCAGCTTTTAAGGCATTAATATATTATGTTCGTTGTTTGTACGGCGGCCATTTTTTTAATGACGTCAGCCAGCATTCACGAACTACGGCAAACCCTAAGTTGTCTTCAAATTCCGCTACAACGTACATTTTAATATTGCGCGTAACGAATAACATGAAGAATTATTTTGTTTTATTAACAAACGCATAACAAGAACTGTCAAGCCAAAGAAGCATCAGTACGGCAGCGCCATAGAAATGATCAGAACTCCTGCTGTTTTCAATTTTTGTACAGCTTTCTCATAATCATCTAAAAATATTAGTAAAAAATTATCAATTAAGGTTTAGATATCAATGGTTTGTTTAATAATAAACATAATTACCACCAGCAAAGAACGTTCACATGTAAAAAATATAAAATCAGAAATAACAATTTATGTACCCGAAATATAACGTAAACCCCACGGTTCATAAAATGAACCATGCGTTAACCCAACCCACGGTTTATGAACCGTGAACCCAACCTAGTTTTTTCTATGGGCAGCACGGAGTAGAAGTGTAAGTACCAACCTAACGCCGATGTCGATGTACCAACTGCAAAATTTACTAACACGTGTTACTCACAAATCTTTCTATATAGCAGTGCTTGTGTCAGATACTTTTCATTAGCTATATTTAATTTTCTTAATTTAAACGAAAAAAATAAATAAAAATATAGATGTGAACTCACTAACACTATATTTGGTCAGAAAAGTGATGTATAAGTTACGTTTCTTTTAATAACGTCAAATATGTAACGTCACACTGACTAAACTTTTAAGTCGCATATATGACGTATAAAAGAAGTTTGACGTTACGATGACGTACATTTTTGGTCATATGACGAAGCAATGACGAGAATGACCTGAATTTGACGTCAAAATGACGGCATCATGCTGCTTGGGTGGTTCCGCCAATTTTTGATAAGGTATTAATCTACAATCAAAATTGAAATACATATTTTCTAGATAAAGCCATTGAACAGGCAACCCTAGAGTGCTTGAATGACAACTTTATTTAATATTAAACTTTGTTTTATATTTGACGGAAATCAGAATATAAGGGGGTGAAACACCCCAAAAACTACCTAAATTAATATAACTTTTGCCGTACAACTTATAACACCTACAAATTAGACAAGATGATAAAAAATAAATATTCCAACATACCCTATTTTAGATTTGACGGAATTCAGAATAGAAGCGGGTGAAACACCCCAGAAACTATTTAAAATGAATATAACTTTTGTCATACAACTTGTAACACCTACAGATTAGACAGGATGATAAAAAATAAATATTCTAACATGCCCTATGTCAGAGTTGACGGAATTCAGAATATAAGGGGGTGAATCACCCCAGAAATTATTTAAAATTAATATAACTTTTGTCATAAAACTTGTAACAACTACAGATTAGACAAGATGATAAAAAATAAATATTCCAACATGCCCTATTTCAGATTTGATGGAAATCAGAATATAAGGGGGTGAAACACCACAGAAACTACCTAAATTAATATAACTTTTGTCATAAAATTTGTAATACCTACAGATTAGACAAGATGATAAAAAATAAATATTCCAACATGCCCTATTTGAGATTTGACGGAAATCAGAATATAAGGGGATTAGACACCCCAGAAACTAATTAAAATTAATACAACTTTTGCCATACAATTTATAACACCTACAGATTAGACAAGACGATAAAAAAATAAATATTCCAACATGCCCTATTTCAGATTTGACGGAAATCAGAATATAAGAAGGTGAAATATCCCAGAAACTAATTAAAATCAATATAGCTTTTGTCGTACAACTTGTAACACCTACAGATTAGACAAGATGATAAAAAAGAAATATTCCAATATGCCTTATTTCGAATTTGACTGAAATCAGAATATAAGGGGTGAAACACACCAGAAACGAATTAAAATTAATGTAACTTTTGTGGTACAACCTGTAACACCTACAGATGAGACAAGATGATAAAAACTAAATATTCCAACATGTCCTATTTCAGATTTGACGGAAATCAGAATATAAGGGGGTGAAACATCCCAGAAACTATTTAAAATTAATATAACTTTTGTCATACAACTTGTAACACCTACAGATTTGACAAGGTGATAAAAAATAAATATTCCAACATGCTCTATTTCAGATTTGACGAAATTCAGAATATAAGGGGTGAAACACCCCAGAAACTATTTAAAATTAATACAACTTTTGTCATACGACTTGTAACACCTACAGATTAGACAAGATGATAAAAAACAAATGTTCCAACATGTCCTATTTCAGATTTGACGGAAATCAGAATATAAGGGGGTCTCCAGTAAAAGCTTCAAGTGCTACATGATTAAGATGGTCGTCCTAATATATCGGTGTATTAGGAGGGATAATGCCTACGTTGTTCTCGGAACTGAAAATTATTGCAGTCTACCAAAAAATCAGTGGCAGTACGTCAATCTACATTCACTTCTGCTGCGGGATGCGAAAAGTGACTGTAGTTAATTTGCTTACTCCCGTGTGGTATCGCAGAGGACTATCCGACGTCTAGAGGCGGAAAAAAATTGCAGTCATGCAAAAGTGCGTTACTTTTAAGTGTTTGGTGGTGGTACACTCTCCTATTAAAATCGCATTTAAGTCAAATCTAAAATATGTTATCTTCGATTATATAATTCATATCATCTTGTCAAATAAGAATGTATAATAAATTATATGATTAAAATTACAAATTTTTAAGTAGTTTTCGGGATGCTTTACCCCTTAATTTAATAATAAGGTATTTTGGCATTTTTAATTTAAACCATCTTCATATTTTAGTCAAATATGAAAAGACGGATCTTAGAATATTTACTTTCTATCTTGTCAAATGGGAAAATCTTACAGATTGTACGACAAAAGATATAAAATTTTAAATGGTTTTTTAGGGTGATTCACCCCCTTATATTCTGATTTCCGTCAAATCTGAAATAGGACATATTGGAATATTTACTTTTTATCATCTTGTCTAATCTGTAGGTGTTACAAGTTGTATGACAAAAGTTATGTTAATTTAGGTAGTTTCTAGGGAGTTTCACCCCCTTAAATTCATATTTTAGTCAAATCTGAAGTAGGGTATCTTGGATTATTTATTTTCTATCATCTTGTCAAATATGAACGTATTACAAAAAGTATTAGGATTTTCACTTCAAGAGCATTACTCAACTGGTCCACTGTAACAAATCGTTTTTCGTTTCTGATTCAGCGACATGTTCTTTCCAAACAAACTTACCTTACAAGAAACCAACGTTGAACATATAAAAGCTTTTTAACTGATCGCTATTCCCTAATACCACTATAACGATAAACACACACATTTATCTATGCACACAAACAAGTAAAACGCAATTTTTAAAATTGCGCGGGGCCCATAAACATAGGATATAGGTTTGAGGTCTGTGGCGGGGCTACGGGTTGAACAGCTGACAGTTGACTTTGACGTTTAGTACGTGCGTGTTGCCAATACCAAACAATAAAATTATCCTTACCAACTTAAAAATAAGTTAGGGTTGTAAGGTTCATGAACCATGAAGGTCATGTTTGTAATACTAAAAATGATTGTCGTACACAGTTTTACAAAAAACAACAAAACAATATATGAATTTTGCAGTAACCTTGCCATAGCAGTAAATTTCTCAGGATTTTTTTTGACAAACACAACACATTTAAAAATATATAATGAAATCACTGTTAGTATATTCATACCTTTAAAAAGATTTGTGCAAGAATATGATCTGGGTTTGAAGCACATCGTTCTTATGATTTTTTTCTGCATAATAAGTACATCAGTTATTCTATTTGAGTTACCCCAGTTTATAATACCATAGTTGAGAATAGAATTTACGTAGGCATAGTAGTACGTTAGCAATGTGTGTTTGTTAACAAATTTCCTCATTTGCCACATTGAAAAACAATAACATGACAACCTCTTTATGATATACTCTATTTGAGAATGCCATGATAGGTTGTAGTCAATTTGCAAGCCTAGGAATTTTATACTAGGACTCTGTTTTAACGATTTGTCAGATGATTTGACTAAGATACTACAATTATTTTCTCTTACTGAAAATGAAACTAAATGTGTTTTAGTTATGTTTAGTAACAGACCATTATTGTTGAAGTAGGATTCCATATTTTCGGTACCCTTACTAGCTAATTGACTGAGGCACGTAAAGTCGTTAGCTGATGCAACTGCTGCCGTATCATCAGCAAATAGTGATACGTGTTCAAACTTTACATTTTCATGAATGTTATTTATAAATAAAATAAATAGCAGGGGGCCTAGCGTGCTACCTTGAGGTACCCCAATACCTAACGGTCGCAGATCAGAATAATAGTCCTCTGTTTCAGATCTTAGAAGGACTTTTTTGTGTTCTGTTTGATAAGTAGGAACATAACCAGTCATAGGCTAACCCTCTTATTCCGTAATTATACATTTTTTTCTAGGAGAATACTATGGTTCACCATGTCGAAGGCTCGTGTAAAGTCAAAAAAGATGCCTACAACTTTTTTACTTTTGTCCAATTGCTCTAGAATATAGTTAGTAAAGGAAACCGAAGCATCTTCAGTAGACAGGCATTTACGAAAACCAAACTGATATTTATAAAGTATAACATGATTATTTACAAACTTAATTAATCTGTTGTAATACGCATTTTCAAATACTTTAGAGAATACTGATAACAGGCATATTGCTCTGTAATTAGCCATATCCATGTTATCATTTTTCTTATGAATTGCAATTACAATTGCGGTTTTAAGATTTACTGGGAAGATACCTTGACAAAATGAAGCATTAATTAAATCTGCAAGAATTGGTGCAATAAAGTTAGTTATGTGAATAAGAAGGGAACAGGGGATACCATCATGACCTGCAGAATTTTTTATTGCAACTTTTCTTATAATTTCTTTAGTTTCACTGATATCAACTGGACTTAAAAATATGCTAAACTTCAAAGTTTACTATTCGAGGTGGGTTATAAGTACCTAGTTTTTGAATGAGATTTTCAACAGAGTCAATAAAAAAAGTTATTAAATTCTTGTGCAGCACGAGAAAAATCTGAAGTTTCATTTCCATTTCTATCGCGAAAAGGGTCCATTGGATGTACGTCATGGACCTGATGGACGTACGACGTATATCCATCTGGATACCAAACGTAATCCACTGGACATCTAGTGGACAGCTGTTTGTCATAAAATTGTACATCCTGTAGATGTCCATTCACGAACGTCTACAGCCTCAAAAATGGATTATTGTTTTTACCTACATTAACTCACTGTATACACATAGGGACATGAAAGCTTCTGGTGATTGGATCGCGCCATCTATCGATTTAGTTTTAAGCTATAGAGACTAGTATATTATTATTGCATTGTATTAAATTAAAAAACTCATCTTACCTGCGTGTTTAACCATTTATCATTTTACAAATTTATTAAATATTTCACATTCTACAATTTGAAACTTTAAACTAGTGTATTTTATTTATATGGTTTATTGAATTTTTTACATGATATATATATATATATATATATATATATATATATATATATATATATATATATATATATATATATATATATATATATATATATATATATATATATATATATATTCAGAGAGGGAAATTAGACGACTGTCTATGTTAAAAACAAATATTTTTAATTTTTAAGCGGGGATTGCAGTCATGTGACAGGTAATAAAAGAAAAACTCTTTTTTTCTGTTCAAGCTTTCGAAACTTTTATTGTTTCTTCATCAGGAACTCTACAATAAATTATGATTAATTAAACTAAGTTATGGAAAAAAGTGAAAAGTACTTACGAAAGTGAGGTTAAAGTTAAAGTTGTATTCATTGAAAACTACAAAAATTTCCTGACAAATTGTAGAAAAAACACTAATAATTAATTGTTGGTAATTTACTACCACTACTATGTAAAATTAACAACATTATGAATGGATGACTAAGGATCCATATTAATTTAAATTCTTAGAATTATAATAGACATGTGTATTTTTATGAAGTAAAAAACAAAAAGAATTTTGGATATAAAAACTTGTTAGAGTGAAACCAAAAGAACAATGACAGCAGTAGATACCAATAGCTCGATGTATTATATTTAGGGACATGATTATTAATCCATACTATATAGGGTGTTCTCATCACTGTGGACATTATGGTTGAATTGTAGTAAGTAAGTATAAATTATGCTCAAGTTATCAATATCCTTTCTGGCATTAATGGTATTTGGTTCTTTGAAAATGTGACACATTTCCAAAAAACTCCGTTTGTGATAGTTCATTTCAAAATCTAATATTTGAACGTTATTATAATTGACATTGTGATTATGTAATAATGCATGATTGGCTAAAGTGCAAGACTGTTTGTTAAGTCTGATGTCACTTTTGTGGGAAGTTATACGGTCTTTAACTTTCCTTCTAGTTTGGCCAATATATTTATTGTTACAATCATCACATGGTATGCAATACACCACATTGGACATCACCAAAATATCATCCTTATCTTTTAATTTTGAAAAAAGGTTGTTAACTGTTACTTTGTTTTTAAAAGCTAATTTGATATTATTAAATTTGGAAAATATTTTTTTAAATCTGTAGTCAAGTGGACTCAAGTAAGGAAGTGAGCAGTAAATGATTTGAGGCGGGTTTTGTTGCGCCCTTTGAGAATCATGTAACACATTATGTATCGATGATCTGCTGAATAATAGTTTTTTGACTAACGGTGGTGGGTAACCACTGTCTATAAAAAAGTTAGAAAGTTTTTTTAAATTGTGTATTTTGAGTGATGTATGACTTGTAGCTATCACCCTATTTTTCATACCTGCTATGAGGTTGATTTTCATTTTATTTGGATGATTGGATTCAAAATGTAAAAAGCGACCTGAGGCACCTGGTTTAGTATACCAAGTAGTAATTATTATATTGTCTTCTCTTCTTATCAGTTTGGTGTCCAAAAAAGGAACACTGTTAACTGTATCTTCTTGTTCAATAGTGAACTTTAAATGTGTGTTATAATTGTTAAAAATATTTAACAAAAGCTCAGTACTCCCTCTAGGAACGCTTAATATTATGTCATCCACATATTTTTTCAAAAAGGGGATAGCAAAGTCAATGTTGCCAAGACAATTATCCAACAGATCATCCATAACATACTGTGCTATTATGGGGGCCACTGGACTGCCCATAGGCATACCAAGTTTTTTGTTTGTACACTGTGTTATTGTAACTAAACACTGTTGTATCAAACAAAAATTCCACTAATTTAAAAAAATGATTTTTGGAAATGTCACAATGTGGCTGTATTGCATCCCATAGCATAGAAAATCACTGGGATGCAATACAGCCACATTGTGACATTTCCAAAAATCATTTTTTAAAATTAGTGGAATTTTTGTTTGATACAACAGTGTTTAGTTACAATAACACAGTGTACAAACAAAAACTTGGTATGCCTATGGGCAGTCCAGTGGCCCCCATAATAGCACAGTATGTTATGGATGATCTGTTGGATAATTGTCTTGGCAACATTGACTTTGCTATCCCCTTTTCGAAAAAATATGTGGATGACATAATATTAAGCGTTCCTAGAGGGAGTACTGAGCTTTTGTTAAATATTTTTAACAATTATAACACACATTTAAAGTTCACTATTGAACAAGAAGATACAGTTAACAGTGTTCCTTTTTTGGACACCAAACTGATAAGAAGAGAAGACAATATAATAATTACTACTTGGTATACTAAACCAGGTGCCTCAGGTCGCTTTTTACATTTTGAATCTAATCATCCAAATAAAATGAAAATCAACCTCATAGCAGGTATGAAAAATAGGGTGATAGCTACAAGTCATACATCACTCAAAATACACAATTTAAAAAAACTTTCTAACTTTTTTATAGACAGTGGTTACCCACCACCGTTAGTCAAAAAACTATTATTCAGCAGATCATCGATACATAATGTGTTACATGATTCTCAAAGGGCGCAACAAAACCCGCCTCAAATCATTTACTGCTCACTTCCTTACTTGAGTCCACTTGACCACAGATTTAAAAAAATATTTTCCAAATTTAATAATATCAAATTAGCTTTTAAAAACAAAGTAACAGTTAACAACCTTTTTTCAAAATTAAAAGATAAGGATGATATTTTGGTGATGTCCAATGTGGTGTATTGCATACCATGTGATGATTGTAACAATAAATATATTGGCCAAACTAGAAGGAAAGTTAAAGACCGTATAACTTCCCACAAAAGTGACATCAGACTTAACAAACAGTCTTGCACTTTAGCCAATCATGCATTATTACATAATCACAATGTCAATTATAATAACGTTCAAATATTAGATTTTGAAATGAACTATCACAAACGGAGTTTTTTGGAAATGTGTCACATTTTCAAAGAATCAAATACCATTAATGCCAGAAAGGATATTGATAACTTGAGCATAATTTATACTTACTTACTACAATTCAACCATAATGTCCACAATGATGAGAACACCCTATATAGTATGGATTAATAATCATGTCCCTAAATATAAGACATCGAGCTGTTGGTATCTACTGCTGTCATTGTTCTTTTGGTTTCACTCTAACAAGTTTTTATATCCAAATTCTTTTTGTTTTTTACTTCATAAAAATACACATGTCTATTATAATTCTAAGAATTTAAATTAATATGGATCCTTAGTCATCCATTCATAATGTTGTTAATTTTACATAGTAGTGGTAGTAAATTACCAACAATTAATTATTAGTGTTTTTTCTACAATTTGTCAGGAAATTTTTGTAGTTTTCAATGAATACAACTTTAACTTTAACCTCACTTTCGTAAGTACTTTTCACTTTTTTCCATAACTTAGTTTAATTAATCATAATTTATTGTAGAGTTCCTGATGAAGAAACAATAAAAGTTTCGAAAGCTTGAACAGAAAAAAGAGTTTTTCTTTTATTACCTGTCACATGACTGCAATCCCCGCTTAAAAATTAAAAATATTTGTATATATATATATATATATATATATATATATATATATATATATATATATATATATATATATATATATATATATATATATATATATATATATATATATATGAAAGAAGCCTTATCGCGGGATTATATACATTATAGTACAAAATAACTGCATGGTGGAAGAATGCAAAAAATTGCAAATGGCAGAAGAATGCAAACCGTGGACACGTGTTTCTCACTAATTGGTCGTCCTCAGCACGGTGTAGCTAAGTTAAATGATGGACATAAGTTAAAAAATAAGTCACAAAGGGAAAACCACTGACAGGAAGCCAGTCGCCCCTTGGTGGCTTCCATTTGGATGGCTCTATATTAGCGCACCGAACAAGTATCGCACATGCGGGCAACTATAGCAACTTGCGTGGTAGTTGCCCACGAAACAACAATATGAGTATCTACGGAGTTGTATTATGAGCAAAGGTTTTAATCTGTTTCCCACATATAAGCAGATGTTAAAAGCTAAAAAGAAGTGTTATCCCAATAATGTGACAATAACAGACATATGTGCAATGGTAAAATTGCAATCTCTTTTAACTCACACAGCCAATAGACTACTAATACTTGATTCACTTAACCTTCCTGATGATACGGGATTGATTTTATACAGTGAGTGGGGTATTGATTGATCTTCTGGACAAAGCGAATATAAACAAATTTTAGCAGGTGAAAGTGAACTAATATCGGATTCCAATTTGTTGATATCCTCGCTTGTCCACTTAAGCTTGTTGATGAAAGCAATGGCAATAACATCTGGCAAAATCCATCACCTTCATCAATACGATTTTATTGGCCTATTCTCCTAGAATTTGCGAAAGAAACTCCCGGCAAAACCAGAAATGTTGTTGCAGAAATTGAGTCACAAATACTAACATTGACACCTTCCTCTGTAATCAAAAATGAGGTAACATATTCTATGCAACACATCTTATACTATGATAGACGGTAAAGTGGTTCAATTTTTAACAAATACACCATCGAGTGCTACTGTATACTTAGCTAAACCAAGAGAAATGAGTGATCTTGCACGTGTGACGCAAAAACCAGAAAGAGAAGAAACATTCAGATTTGGGCTCTCCACTTTATATGCTTGAATTAGATTTATGGAGTTAGTTCTTCACATATCTTATAATATTTCATTTATAAAATGGTCCGCAACAAGCGATGAACATAAGAAGCAAGAAAATGCTACCAAAAAACTTATACAGGAACATTTTAGAAATGATTTGGGTTTAAAAATAGATAAACCTCATCAAGTTAGTGGGACTAGCAATGACGGAAGTACTGCAAGGAGATTTTTTAGCAACTTTACATGTACGTCTGAAATAACAGGAGTTGATGAAGAATTTAGTAAATGATTTTATATTATACTTCAAACTATATCATGTGGTAAGACCATCAACGCAACAAAGTTTGGTTACTACACACGTATTACAGCTGAGCTTTATGTAAGAAAATATAATTAATACTAGATTCCCGCTTCAGTTCACAAAGTTCTGATACACAGAGAAAACATAATTAGATACAATGCCATTTTACGCCTAGGGCAATTATCGGAAGATGCTCAAGAATGTAGAAATAAAGGTTACCAAAAAAAATGAGATTTCCTCATTCTAGAAGGTGTTCCAGGTCAGCAACTAATGAAGATGTTCCACAGTAAATTTTAACTTATTTTTTAAAGGCTGGTTACCTACTCAGTGTATCACAAATTATATGTTACCTATACAGGGTGTCCCAACCAAAAGTAGGCACCCTGAAAAATATTGGAGATAAAATTTTTCTGAAAAATTGGTGAAACACGTCGACCTTGTTTCCAAGGGGGACATATTTTAATGTAATACTTGTATACCTATCATCATCCCTCTACCCTACACGGCCACCCCCTCAAAATATTCAAATGGCAAGGGGGTCGAGTGACACATCTTTTGAAAAGTCTTTCAATTCCCTACATAACTGTGTATTTTTTTAAAACTTTTGTCGATTTGTTCTTAAGGAAAATAATTTTATTCTTGATGATTACACACAATCGAAATCGTTTAAAAAAATCTAAAATACACGGCACTGGGTATTGGAATTTATAAATAAAAAAATTTTTTTTAGTGCTCTCAAATCAACACGAGTTTTTTTCGACAAAAAACACTTTCCTTGTCCGTTTAGTTTTAGAATAATAAAAGACTCGTAAGTATTTGATAGCCCTTGAACATTAATTTGTTCACAACCAATTTTAAATCGAGATACATTTTACCATAGTGAGTTCTCAAAATGGTTTATACCCTTCAGGAGAGAATAGATATTCAATAGAAATCACCCAGACAGAAGGGTTGGTTCTCAGCATGTTTTACAATTATTGACAAAATTTATGGAAACAGGTTCTGTAGGAAACATAAAGCATGAACCTCAGCGACCGATTAGAAATGAAGCAGTCGAAGTGACAGTTATGGGTCATTTGCAGATGGATTTGCAGATGGATAATACTCAATCGATCAGGAAAGTAGGTGAGGCTTCCGGTGTATCACGAAGCAGTGTTCATCGAATTGTAAAGACCCACAAATTTCATCCATATAAATTTAAATTGGTACACGAATTAAACGACGATGATCCCGATCGTCGCACAGTGTGGCAAGATACCCCGAAAGCTGGCAAAAAAATGAAAAAAATAAAATGTCGCATCGAACAAAGTATTGTTGCTATTTATTATCAGCATGAATAGGGGCATGTTTTCCCCCACCACTTAATCTTGATGCATGCTACCAAACCCGCAGGCATAAGGTCTATGTAACTGCGGTTGACGCGTGTATTTTTAAATTAAATATTATCCTAACAAATTACTTTGTGTTTTTTCAAATTCGATATTATTACTTTGTTTGAAAATGGACCCATCAACACCCTCAGGTATGTATTATGTAAATTTAATGGATTTATTTTTAATTTATGAATGAAATAATTTTAATAATATTTTGAAAATGCCTTTCCGAAGTGCCAAATATTTACGTATTGTTCTAATGTAATAGTTAACTTCCTCACGCTTCCCCACGTAAAATTTTATATATTATTATAGTAATACTAGAATAGATTCATAGTAAAGCTAAATCAAATGCTCGTGTCTACCCCTTATTATTTTATTTGCCTCTTTCAACAACCCTACAGTAAATCATTATACTCTTCGCAACTAAAACGAAGAGTATATTGCATTTAATCGGCACATTTTTATCATTATCATTGTGTTAGTCGTTGAATTCTGAATGACTTTCAAAATGTTCGTCTGTCTGTCCGTCCGTCTGTCTGTCCGTCCGTCCGTCCGTCACGTTTTTTGTAAGCACGATAACTTAAGAGTGGAAAGTCTGATCGTATTGGAATTTGGACTGTAAGTTACTGTTAGTTGGAGGAAGAACCCTATTGTTTTTGAAAACAATTGTTCGATAAATGTAAAAGTTATTGAACATTTTAATTAAATAATGGTAACCTGAACAGGGTTACAACACCTGATCAGATGCTACAAAAACATAAGTACTGCATAGTATACTACAAGCGTTTCGCTAACCAAGCTGGAATCATCGGGGGACGACTAATATTAAAATTTATTATACCTAAAAAAAGAACAGCGAAGAGGATGTGTTTCATTTAATGCTGATTACATCGAATCCAGTAATAACCAGTTATAGACAACTTCCTAAAAAAAAATTAAACATTTTCCTAGGGAAGTATTCGACTTATTAATTGCCCCCAATATTTCTGCAGATAATTCAGAGAATGAGAATGACTGTGCCTTATCTGCATCAGACGCAGACGATTAATCACTACGGATAGGACATACTCATTTCTATTCACAAATATTAATAAAACTGTAAGTTGTGAATTCTTAATTTAATAAAGGAAATATATTACCAGGTTCTTTAAGTGTTTTGCATACTCCTGGACAAATAAAGTATTAAAAAATTGAGTACTATAAATTTTATTTTTATTTTAGATTTTTATTTTTTTAATTACACCCTGTATATCGCAATATATGAGCAAACGTCATAAAGTTGATTTATTTATACATTAATAACCATCGTCGGCTATTCTCAATAACAAAAATTTTACCAAACTCGTTCTATGAATTAATGCCAGCTTTTGGGGTATCTTGCCACACTGTGCGTCGGCTTGAATTCTGTGAGATTTTTAACGAACAATTAAACGGTAATGCCAATCTACTGTACAATACGTGTTTTTCTGATGAATCGACATTTCAGTTAAATGGGGAGGTAAACAGGCACAATTGTAGGTATTGGAGTGAAACCAATCCACATTTGTTCATGGAAACTCGTACCCAAAGACCTCAGAAGTTAAACGTTTGGGCTGGCATCTTAGGGGATCACATTGTCGGGCCGTTTTTTATTCCTGATAATTTAAATGGCGAAAGGTACCTCGATCTGTTAAAAAATAACATCGACCCAATGATTACCCAAATACTCGAAGAAGATGATAATCTTTTAGAGGGCGAACTGTTTTTTCAACAGGATGGGGCACCCCCACATTTTGCTATAGCATTCCGTCAATTTTTGGATAATCGATTTCCTGAGCGATGGATTGGAAGAAGAGGTCCTGTGGAGTGGCCCGCTAGGGTCACCCGATTTAACTCCCTTGGATTTCTTTCTATTGGGACATTTGAAATCGAACATATTTGCAACAAAACCCGCATCTCTGGAAGAGTTACGTGAAGGAATTGTTCGAGAATACCGTTTATTGACTCCAGATGTGTTCAGAAATGTTCGTACAGATTTTCAAGACAGATTATACTACTGTATGAAAGTCGGTTGAGGTCATTTTCAATAATACATACGATAATTTAAACTGCTTCTTTTGTTTTTATATCCCGAACCTAAAATAATGAAACAATTATTTCTCAGGAACGAATCGATAAAAGTTTAAAAAAAATACAGTTATGTAGAGAATTGAAAGACCTTTCAAAAGATGTATCACTCGACACCCTTGAAAAAAAATGAGAAAAAAGTTACAAAAATGCGCTGCCAACCCAGATTACTTCTAGACCATTAGTAAAATATTTGTTTTCGAAATTTTTTTTATAAAGTTATGACATTTTGAAATTTACACAATAAAGAACTTAAATTTCAAAATGTCATAAATTTTTCCTTCTAATTAAAAAAAAATAGTTTGCAAATATTTTACTAATGGTCTAGAAGTAATTTTGATCGGCCGCGCATTTTTATACTTTTTTTTTTCTAAATTTTTTTCAATTTTTTTCTGCAAAACTTCTTCAATGCCTTAAAATATTGTTTGAGTTCCATGCTCTATTATTTAGATATTGCATAACCTAAATCCACCAACCGCCACTGCGGTAGACACCTAATATAAGATGTTATTGGGTAGTTCATTTGGGGATAAGGATTAGGGATGAAGGTATTAAGATTGTGAAAGTGTTGAAAAACGGTTGGGCTAGGTTGGGTTAGATTCCCTTGTTCGAAGGTGGTTTAGTTCCACTCTTCTTCAGATGGGGTTTATTCGGGAGGGATTTTCCTTTCCCAGATGATCTCTGCTCAGGTTGTTCGCTCCTCTTGGGCAGTGATTGTAGTTCGCTTTTCCCTGAAGACGTTCCTGCCACTGCTTTCTTGTCAGAGAGGTCTTTACTTCCTCTGACAAATCCGGAGAAGAGTTTGAACTTCAGCCCCTCCAGGTAGTCATGAGGTTCATCTACTGAGTGTCCCATGTTTGACCATGGCTCGATTCCACCCGGTGTAGTACGGTTCACTCCCGGGTGTTCAGACCGTGGTTCATTTTCCTTAGCCTGTTAAGCATTACCTCGGATGACAGTCGGTTACCGGCGTCATCTGGGATATATGCCAAACAGTCACATGAGGTTTGGCACGAATTTAAAACGAGCCCCTTCTCATGGCTGGAGGCGTTCTGTGACACTCTCCATCCACGAGGCGCTCGTCCCATCCGCATAGGTGATAAGAAGCCACCCAGGCCGTTGCGCGTTGTGTGCAGCCTAGGAACCTCACCTGAGGACCCTCACCTGGGATTGCTTCTACAGCTTGCATTTTTGCCTGCTATAGTGGTCCCATCTGTGTACTAGTTAGAGTAGCCGTTGAATAGTTGGAATAGATTATGCCCACTCTAACCCCTTCAACAGTTTCACTAAAAAGAGGTTTTACATTTACCACAGGTTACTGCGGGATAAGATATAATAGGAAGAAAACGATAAATGGGTAATATCCGCAAAAAATGATAGATTCCTCCGACACGTGTTTCTGAGTAACCTTCCATATTTTGTTAATTTGTGCCCATCCTTACAACTTATAGCCGTCTTGATAACGAGTAGTGACTCAGAAACACGTGTCGGTGGATTCCATGATTTTTTGCGGCATTACCAATTATCCTTTTTATTATATCTCATGCATCCCGCATAGTAGCCTCTATACTTTGTTACTTTAAACCCTGGGTAGGGAATACCACGCAGGTAGCCATAGTTGCCTCCGTGACAATATTGTCTGATGCCCTGTAAACAGGGGGTCTCTCAATTGCAGTTACAAATGAGCGACTGGCTTGTGCCCATCCTTAGAACTGACTCAGAAACACGTGGATCCGTCATTTTTACGGGTATCACCCATGATCCTTTTCTTCCTATATATATATATATATATATATATATATATATATATATATATATATATATATATATATATATATATATATATATATATATATATATATATATATATATATATATATATATATATATATATATATATATATATATATATATATATGTATGTATGTATATATATATATACCGGGTGTCACAGGATAATAGTACACCCCCTTTTCTCCTTTAGTTTTGAAGATAATTGATTGAAATTTGGGATATCCTATATACGTGATAAGTGGCACTTTTTGACATACAAGTGATTTATTTTTCACTTCCGGTTTCGCCGGAAGTGACACTAACTTTAGATTTTTAAATGGAACACCCTATATATTATTGTAATTTTGAATTCTGAATCCAACGATACCAAATAAGTGACATTTCAATATTTTTTATAATACAAGTTTTAGTTATCCATTTAAGTGTGCCATGACGGTTCCGATTTATTCTAAATGACCCGTGTAATGCTAGAAAAATCGAAATCACGTAAGAAATACTAACTTACGTGATTTATGAGCAGATAAAGTTCATCAAAATGGTTTTTGGGGCAAAACTCAATTTTTTCAAATGGAACCATATTAGTACCGTGGTACCATTTATTAGTACCATTAATAAGAAATTTATTCATATGTCGTAATAAAATGTGCGAAAAATACAAACAAAATTACAGCTAAAAGAAAATAAGAAAATACAAAACTAAAAATTATATTATAAAAACTATTGACGTTTAAAATGTCATTTATTTGGTATCGTTGGTTAATACAGAATTTACTTCTGTTCCAGCAGTATCTTTTAATGTATACACAACTGTTTTTTAGATAAAATTTATAAAACTTTGTGGATAAAAAAATGTTCAATGATAGAAAAGACAATCGAGTTTTTATAAACGTTGAGTTAACATGAATGTTGTTTACGAAATCCTGACTGATTTAACATTATTTTTAATACAATATTATAAAAGTTGGATTTTGACTACATTTTAGAATACTCAGGTTTTTTGTTTTTTTCCACCTACCTATTTAATAAATTTAGTTATATTTGTTATTGTTATAAATTAAACTAAAAAGAAACCAGTGGTTCCCAACGATATGACATTTAATGCTACAGCTAAAAATGTTGTTTTGTCCTTTCGACCATTTAGCTTCTCATACCCTGCTGAAGAGTTTCATATTATAAATAAATTGTGTTTTTAAAGTTGTGCTGGAGCTGACAGGGGTCTTAAAGTATTTTGAATAAATTTAATAAATTGACTAGAAAAAAAAGTTACATCTTTCATATTGCAATCCTATTTGATTTGGACAGTATTTAGGTATAATTAGCAAAAAACTGCCAATATTAATACTCTTGCCGAAAGAAGCTCTGTTAAGGTTCAAAACTCAATGATCAATATTCACGTAAATTAAACATAAAACTGTAATTTTTTAATATTTCCCTTTTTGTGCGTAAATCGTAATAACATTCGGAACTCAAATTCAATAAACCTATTTTCCGGTTAATTGTTCATTGTAATACGAAATGCCCCAAGGGATAAATGGGCTGCAAAAGGGGTGAGGGGAGGTTGAATTTAGAGCGCACATCTTGTTCTGACACGGAGTGAAAAAGTATGAGGTAGATGTTTACTTGCCCTGCAGGTAATTCAAAAATAATATTACATTAATTTTATAAACTAAATCAAATTACCTTCTCTTCTTAATTTATCAGGGATGAGAATTTTAAATAATTAACTTTGTAAACTTTTACACTCTAGGCACTTTCCAACATTCACAAAATTCAATTTTAGAGCTTTAATGCCAGAGTTGTATACTTAAGAAAACATCAATTTTAATTAAAATTTTAAACTATTTACGAATAAATACTAAAACTCCTATATGGTATAGGTAGATGACAAGTATGTATTATACTCTATATATAACAGTTAATAAGATAATAGATATTAAATGTCTGTCGAGAAATACAAAAGCAAGAGCCAATTTATGCGTATTAGAAATAAATTGTACTAACATGAATGTTAGCCACTCGAAAATGTCCTTTTTGGAATAATTTGGTTATTTTTGAAGTATCAAAAAGGTGTAAAGACCTTCATTAGCTAATTTTGATCGCAGAATTCGAATTTTAAATCAAAAAAACAATTTCACATAAAAAATGACATCTTACTTTGTAGTTTCAAATAAAACACCCTGTATATTTTAAAATCATTCAGTTGTCCTAATTTTTCTGATTAAAAAATACCATACGTCATGTTATCTCAAAAAGTTTTTGAGATATATGGAATTTGGTATTAAAGTATCGTTAATGATTTTGTATAACTTAGTTGCCTTTGAAAACAAAATAGCCGCATTTATGAAATAAAGATGCAGTTTGCTCGTCAAAGTAATCTTCAAAAAATCAATATTTATCATGGTTAATTCTTGTTCTTTTGAAAGGCAACCACATTTAATCAAACCATTAACGATATTTTAACAACAAAATCCAAATATCTCAAAAAGTGTTTTGAGATAACATGGCACATGTTAGTTTTTTTGAAATCAGAAAAATGAGGAAAATCTAAATATTTTAAAATATACAGGCGTTCCATTTAAAAAACAAAGTAAAATGTTATATTTCTGAAACGCAATGCGCAATTGTTTTTTTTTTGTGATAAGGCAAACAGAAAAATTCCTTTTATTAGTGTGACCGGTTTCGTGAACAAGTAAATTACTTCACATCTTCAGACACAGGAATTTTTATAAAAGTGAAGTAATTTACTTGTTCACGAAACCGGTCACACTAATAAAAGGAATTTTATGAGAATTTTTCTGTTTGCCTTATCATGAATAATTACTCATATGGGATTAACCTACCTATGTTTTTTTTTATTCAAAATTTGCATTCTACGAGAAAAATTCTTACAAAAGTTACCAACAAGAATGGAGTTTGACAGTTTTTTAGAAAACTTGAAAACAAATAATGGTCGAAAATTGAATTTGATATATTATGTATTTTTACTAAATATTTCCTAGTTTTATTTAATTTGTTTCATTTTTTTAGCCACTCACTATGTAATTCCGATTACATATTATTTGTTAAGCAATTTCTGTGATATTTGCTAATAACAAGTTTAATTATATTGTGATAATATAATGACCCAGAAAGATTAAGTTTTCAATCGGTGTGAAAACGAAAACGCAATTTTTTCTAAAATAATGTTTCAAATTACAATCTGATGCTTCAGCTGATGCATGCTTTTCGCATGTTTATATTTTCGAAACAATTACATCGCTACCGTGGTTACGCCATTGAAAATATCGAAAAATATCCGTTACAAAAAAATATCTTTGTTCTATTCTGCGAATTTCACACCATAGAACTATATAGTATCTGTATTTGTTTCAAAAGTATCTCGGTGCCAAAATTTACACTCACTCCGCGCATATATTGTTTAAACAAATTCTGTGATATTTGTTAACAGAAATTTTGATTTTTTTTGGTGCTGTAGGAACTTAGAGAAAATAAATTTAATAAAAAAAATATTAGAATATGTTCAAAAATATGCTTAGGAGTGTAACGTAAATTAAAAAAAAAAAACAATTTTCAGGGATGAAAATGTTTTGAAAAATATTTTTTTGTGTACTTTTGCAATCCCGGACAGTATTCCCACTAAGCCAAATAATATCACAAACATGTGAAAATGCCGTTACATTAGTGACTGTGACGTCGTCATTTATGTTGGCAGCCATGTCACAATCACGTCACAGGGACGCTTAATGTCCGCAGGCAGCCACGTCCCAAGAGTGACCCACTTAATTGCTACTTTATAACCACTACAGAAACACACTTTTGTGAGAGAAACTTAATAACAAGAAAGATATTTATCATACTCAATTTTCACTGTATTAACCATACAATTATGATTAAATATAATGAATTTATAGCACTACAAAGTAAAGGAACACAAATTACTAATATAACAAAAAGGACACTGCTTTTTACCTTGATAACGATTTTATTAAGACGACTATTTTACTAAATTATGATCTAAACTAGTGGCGGCTGGTGGATTTATGTTATAATATATCTCAGTATTGGAGCATGAAACCCAAGCAATATTTTAAGGCACGACTGTCAGTACTGAATGAAGAAGTCTTACAGAAAAAAAATTGAGGAAAAAAAGTTGCCGAATTATTCCTGGGCCATTAGTAAAATACTTGTAAACTATTTTTTTTTTCGTAATCGGACAGAACATTTATCACCCCATTTTATTTTTGGTTTTCGAAAATTTTAATTTTTTGTAAAGTTATGACATTTTGACATTTAAGTTCTTCATTGTGTAAATTTCAAAATGGTGATTTCTTGGAAAAAAAGCCGTGTTGTGTCATTGATGTTCGTTTCTTGAGATGCCTCCTTCCTAGGCGGTGATGGCTTCCGCCACCTGCTACTACCTCACTCCTACGATGTACTCTTGACGTTTTGACGTTTACATACGACTTCATCAGAAAATTGAAGGTTCAAGTTTAATATATTATTCTGATGAAGTAATGATGGGCAGAATGAATTGTCAAGAATACACCGTAGTGATGTGCTGCATGCAGCAGGTGTGTACCAACACATCCCAAGTGAGAACAAACAACGATAAAACACGGCTATACCCAAGACACCATCATTTATAATACAAGTGAGATCTCTAATGGAGGTTAGGGTAAAAAAAAATTAAATAGAAATATAAAATAATTTATTTTGTAATTTGGTTACAAAATAAATATATGTATTTTGTATGCTTCTTATTCTGCTTCCTTCTCAACCTGTAAGAAAAATATAATCAATCTTAACAATCCCAACTTAACAAAAATTGTACAAAATGATCCCTACTAATATCATTGCTGTTGGGTCTATTAGCTCATTAAAAAAACACTTGTGAGATGACTGTTCAATGTCGACATATGTAATTGGCGCATACTTATAATATGTGAACTTTTTCAGAGATTTCATTTGTCTTGTGCATAAAAGTCTACCGCTGGTATTCATAGTCGGCCGTCAACCGCACGCCTGCGGGAGATCCAGCGAAATTCCTGATTTTCGATTCATAGACGAACGCGTGCTACGGATGTTTGCGAAGCAATTCTCCGGACATATCAGCGCGGCCTCTCATCAGTGGGCGACCTCCCGCTAACGAGCGGCTGGTCACCGACTATGACTATAACCATGTTAAGTATATGACTATAACCATTTAAAAGGTCATCTGCCATACTGCAGACCGTTGCCCGGGAAATTCAAAAAGAAAAAAGTTCTGAAAAATCTTTGAGGTTAAATAGATATTAAATATGTGAAACCAAATAGCCCTTATAACTCGTAAAGGGATGTAGATGTCGAAAAAATAAATGAAAAAATACTCCCTCAAACCACAGGTCGACTTAGACAGCCTACTATCCTGTGCAAAAGTCAGCCCTTATGGACAAAAACCAAAACATGTTTGAAAAAAATTCTTTAAAAAATCGAATAGATTTTTATTGGTTGGCTACAGGCGCTTTAACTGCAAGTTACGCCTCTGCTGTAAAGACATTTGATTGATGCCTTGTTAAGGACTATTTAGAGGTATGGATTTTAACTTCATGCCTAATGCCTTTCTGGTTCCAAAATTTTTGTTTATACATAGATTCGGATATGTTTGGGCTCTTTCCAAAACACTATGTGTTTCTTGTCCCCAAAAATAAAAATCCATTTGGATTATATCCGGCGAACCAGGGGGATACTCTAGCAGATCTACGCAAAATTCCTCTGACTCCATTAAAATTACGTGCAGGTACCTCGTCTTGCTAGAAATAGGTTTCTTGTTGGGCGTCCAACTCCAGGTCGTTGAAAAAATCCTCCCAAAATAGTAAGAAATTCAGTGTTGTAGTTTACATTTCCAGAGGATCTAATATTATTTTGTCTTTAGCAACTTTAATTTTCCACGTGACGATACATACAAAAGTTTGTAAGAGTTTATGACACTAACATGGTTACTACAACTCAGAGAACATGCGCATCATGAGAACTGTAACTACAAAAATAATAAATATACGATATGAAAACGAGATCAGTGACTTCATGCAAAATCAAATCTTGTTCGTATAATCAATTTCGTACCTACATATATATTCTTGTAGTTGTAAAGAAATTTTTTAATAGTAATTTTTCTAGTCGAAGTGTTAGTGTTATTCTTAGTCTAAAATGTACAATTTCTTTGTAGTTAATTAGTAATTATTATATAACAAAATTACCATGGATTCAGTGTGTAGAGTTTAGAACTTCTTAATTTAATTATCACTGCAGCGTAAGGGAACAGAAATATATTATGATTTATGAAGAATAAGACTGTATAGTCGAGAAAGCCTTAGACGTACTATTAAATGAAGATAGCCATTATCCCAGTCTTGCAATTTCACTAAATTTTAGAGCAGAAACCAATAATAAAAAATTCCCAGTTAATTAAACAAATTCGTTTAATTTTCGAAAAGCCAATTTCCCTCTATTATATCAGGAACTGCTCAAAGTTAACTGGTATTTCTTAATTGATCATACTGAGATTAATTCTGCTTGCCAACATTTCTACGATAAATTTTCGCAAGTTTTTACAGCTTGTGTACCTAAATTTATAATTCCAAGCAATAAAAGGAAATTTCCACCATGGTTTAATGCTGAAGTTATTAAAGACATAACAAATAAAGAAAAATATTCAAGGCTTTACAAACGAACCGGAGACAATAAATAATGCGCTATTTCAATTTACGAGATTTAAGTCAACAATTAAATTTGACCTAAAAGCTGCGTACAAAAATTATATAAATCAGACTGAAAATAATATTATTAATGATCCTAAGTTTTGGGCCTAGGTAAATAGCAAAAAAAGGAGTAACTAATATCCCTAAAGATATGTATTATAATGATGAGCATTTGGACGATCCAAAAAATATCGTAAATGCTTATGCAGATTTATTTAAACAATCTTATTCTGTTGCAGAAGCAGAAAACATCTCCGTTGAATATGGTTTAGAAACTACTAGCATTAATCTCGTTTCATTCTCAGAAAATGAATTATTAATGGCATTAAAAATAAATAAAACCTAAACTTACCATGGGACCTGACGGTATTCCAGTATTTTTTTTTTTTTTTTGAGAGATTGTGCTGCTAATTTGCCCTTCCGCTTATGATTCTATTTAATCTTTCTGTTAAATGCTCTTGCTTTCCTGATATTTAGAAATACTCCAAATTATGCCCAGTATACAAAAAGGGCAATAAAAATGATATAACCAATTTTCGACCAATAACGATCATTTGTAATTTTAGCAAAGCTTTTGAGATATTACTGCATAATTTTATCTAGCGCATGTTAAAAACAGTATTTCTACTCAGCTACCAGCAACATGACTTTATGAAAGGCCGCTCTACAACTACTAATTTAATATGTGTCACGCAATACATCTCTGAATCCATTGATATGCAGGTTTTAACACATGTAATATACTTTGATTTCACGAAAGCTTTCGATAGGATTAATCAAAATATACTTATTAGAAAACTTTCTACCTTTGGTATTTCTGATCGATTGACAGTTTTCTTTGAATCTCACTTAACTAATAGACTGCAATATGTCGCGTATAATGGGTTTAAGTCTTCTGATTATGTCTCGTCTTCAGGTGGGCCGCTGCTTTTTAAATTTTCGTAAATGACATATGTAATATGCTAAATGTCTATTTTTTAATGTATGCGGATGATATAAAACTCCTACATAGAATTTCTAACTTAAATGATTTAATTATATTACAAAACAACATCTCCAGACTTAGCTCTTGGTGTCTCTAGAACAGTCTCACATTAAATGTGCAAAAATGTAATGTAATGACATTTTCCACTAAAGATTCTGATTATACCTTCGAATATATACTTAACAACGAACTGCTAACTCGACTTCCACGTTTAAAAACTTGGGGGTAAGTTTTGACAGAAATCTAATCTTTATTGATCATATTGATACGTTAGTAGGTGACGTAAATAAGACTTTAGGTTTTATTACACGTAATGGCAGTGATTTCTCAAATATTGCAAGTTTAAAATTATTGTACTTTTCATTTTTGCGATGTCAGCTAGAGTATGCGTCCTTTGTATGGCAACCGTGCTAAAATATTCATATTAATAAATTTAAAAATGTGCAATTTTCTGAAGTATCTTTATTTTAAATCTCATGGAATATATCCACCTACTAGTCCCCCACAAAGTGATCTGCTTGATATGTACTCTATGAGCAACTTAAGTGATGGACGTAACAACTTATAAATTTCTTAAAGAAAATCATCCATCATGAAATTGATTGTAGCGATATACTTCCTAGATTAAATTTTCATGTTCCAAGAGTGTGTCCAAGAATTCGCTGCATAAACACACTACTTTTAACTACCTAGAGCTCGGACTAATGTCTTAATCTTATCTTATTTATAACATATGCTCTAACTACAATAACAGTGAAAATTACATTGATATTTTTGAAAAATAGGGACTTTATCTAACACAGTTACAGTTATTATCTTTTTATATGTATATCTATCTGCATGTGAGTATTGTAGTATATGTATACCATATATTATGTATGTAATTTGTTATTTTCAATTTTTCTTTTTGTACTAAATGTGTTTTTCCCATCTTATAAATGGTCTTTGTACTGATAAATGGTGTATATATAAATAAATTATTAGCATAACAATGAAGACAGTATTTATGCAAAGATTTTTTTAATTATATTAGTACAGTTTCAATATTATAAGTTATTTGTATAAATTTGAGGGCCGGAATAAATAAAATCTGCCTATATCGGAAAACCATATGTCACAAGAATTACAAAAACACAGATAAAATGGTATTTGGCATAGGTATTCTAAAATTAATATCTGTGTATTAACAAGTTAAAAAATTCGTAGCCAGGTACTTGAAGACTTTTATACACTTTTGTTGTTGCAAAGGCACATGGTGTTGATCGACTGTTAGAAATCTAACTGAGGATAATTTCGAACAAATCAATAAAAGATTTGAAAAGTATTTATATGTTTTCCTGTTTTTTGAACTACTCTGTAACAGACAGCTGTTGCTATTAATATCAAAGATTCACAACAATAAAAATATTTTAATCATCACCCAACTCCTCTAGCAAGGTAGACTGAGTAATTTGTACATTATACAAACAGCGTGTCCGCTCAGGGCAGTGGGCGAGATATCCGCAGGCGTTTTGGGTGTGCTGTAAAATATGTTTCCCGTAGGGTGTCCTTGTGTTCTGTCGGTTTCGAGAGCCCTGAGCCAACTTAACGAATTCCAGTCTCTCCTTCGCCAGTCCATCGCATGGGATTGTACCCCGAGAGGTTTCCCCAGCACGACGTGGTGATTTGAACCGACTCCAAAGTCGCCCTTGATCCATCCTGTTTTCATATGAAACAGAGGCGTTCAGATTGTAATATTACAAGGAGAATTGTTAAGAAAATTATAATCTAAAACAATGTGTAAATAAAAGCAAGTTTATATAAAACTAAAGAAAATTAAGGGGACATATTATAATCACATGAATTAAATAAATGTTATCTGATTATTTATTTGATAAATTTGATTATCTTCTGTCACTCTTTGTTACTTTGTTACTTATTGTATGAATTAAAAATACACAATTCCGTGAACATTAAGATGAGAGGGAACTATCGATGCCCTAGATATAGTTCAGACTCCACAATAAACTGTATATAAATAAATTATTCATTGAACTACTACTATTAAACTATCAGTAAAGAAATTTTACCGAAACGTCGAATCCATCGAATGAAAAATAAATACCTAACCTCCCATTTATACAGAGTGTGTAAACAATTTATTTCCCAATATTGAGAAGACAATTTCTTTCAAACTTTTCTTATTTTTTGTAAGTACAATATACAGAGTGGCTTCATTTTCGATTTGAGACTATAGGCATCTTGGAAATGGTAAACATACAAAGACATCAAGTTATTTTACTCCTTTCATGAAACATTCTGAGAGGACAGAAAAATCTGGTTTTATAAAATTCAATACCATAATTTGACACAATTCTTCCAAAACGGGTAGTCGGTTAATTTCGATCATGGATTTTAAACATATTCAGGCCTATCTATGATGTATTCTTTAATGTTATTATAACAGGGCTGTTAAAAGTTATAGTTAATTAGAAATTAGATTTTTCGAAACGGTGGATTCTGATTCCATAAGAGTTTTAACAGCCCTGTTATAATAATATAAGATGATACATCATAGGCCTGATTATCAGAATTTACCTAGCTTATGTTATAGCTACAGCAGGATTCCAATTGAGAATTTGATATCGAAGTTGCTGATTTCGCGAAATTTTGCGAAGATACCCGTTCACTGGTTTTGGAAGTTATAGCTATGCGCATGTTTTGATATGTTGATTTATTGTTAAATTAGGCTAACATTAATTGCATGGGCGTCCACAGGGGCTCTAACCAGTCATTTGACTCTCACTGGATAAATCAAATGTTTGTTTTTATTCGTGTGTACCCAAAATATTCAAATTTAATTAGCAGCGCAGCATAAGGTTTTAAATTTAAAATTTCCACTATAAAAAAAGAACCCTGGCCTTTCTGCGCCTTTGTAAAAACCACGTAGTAGGAAAGTATCTATTTTACGTAGTATTGCGTTTTCAGGTATAAATTATTTTTTGTTCTCTTCTTCTTTCTCATCTTATTTGTTTGCTTTTCTTTTTTTATGCATAATTTCCTTATTATTCTCTTCTTCTTTCCCATCTTCTCTCTCGTCGTCATTTTCGTCTTTATGTTTATATCACAGACTTTAATAAAAACTGTGGTACTTTTTGAATATCTGATTTTTTTTATGCTGAGCTGTATAAGACCATTGTATTTTTGGTCAATTTCCAGTGGTTGTAAAGTTGCCAATGAAAAAATTTGTTTTTGGTCTTTCTGTCACTGTAGCCCGTTTAATAAAGTAACTGGAAAGGACTAACTTTAGTAACAATAATGCTGACAATGTTAAGCTAATGAATTATTTCTGTGTTGTATTGCAAGTTATTGCCTATTTGAGTTTGAAGACGTTTGAGATTTAAGAAATCGTCATAATCTAATTCATTTATGATAGACTGTTGATAAATCTCTTTGGTATTTTTTATTATAGCAACCCACTCAGTCGAAACATAAATTGAATCTGACCTCAAAACTTTTTTTTTGCTTTTGAATAAGAGAATGCATCGTATGCCCTTCTATTTACGTGTGGCCAACAGATAAAAAGCTTAAAATTATCGATGGCAGATCCACTGAGGGCTAACGTTTTTAGACTCATCAGTTGGCGCCACTGGCGTGAAGGCCGCTGTCAAAAGTTATTGTTAGGCGCAGGAAAAGTTTATAAGGTTTTATTATAATTATTTCGTTCACCAATAAATAAAAAAACTTGTTAATTATGACTCAGTGTTGTGCAGTTCCATTTTTGTCGGAAACAAAAGGCAGACATATGCTTCCGAGAGACAAAACTCACCTAAAACAGTGGTTGATAGAGATAACTTTACTCCTTCGAAACATTCGTGTGTTTGTAAGAAACATTTTAATCCTGACGATTATGCGTTACCAAAGGAGTCTACTACAGAAAATCGTGAGTAATAATCATGTACATTCTTTGTTTTCTTCATGTTCATTCTTGATATAACCTAACTTTAATGACATAAGTACAATAATTTTCCTACTGAGCAATAAAATTACTACTTTTCCCTTCTGTGATAATTGTGTTAAATGTTTTTCAGCTAATTTTTATAAAAATTACTAAAAACTAGCGTTAAATAGACATAGTAAACATTAACGTTCAGTGACATTGATCTTTCTGTACACAAGCGCCTCTTGTTGTGAATTCAAGCGGGGTAGCCCTCATTCCAGAACAATGTTACCGAGTTACAGTGAATTTGGTGACAGTGTGGCAAAGGTTTTGCAAGGGTGAGTTTCCCGTAATACCGGTACGATACGATAACGGGTTATAGTGTATCCAGTTCCCTTCAAAGGGATAACGGCAAGTATAATGCCTGATATTTTTGATTTGTAATTTTTTTAGTGTCAGAAATATTTAAAATTTTGAAACGAAAGATGATGCTAACACAACCTTGGGTAGTTACCCCATTATCCCCGTAAATCTGCGCTTGTGCTGTGGTCTCTTAGCATGCACCTATGTAAAATTAAGTTTCTATTTTCTTCTCTCTGTTGAACTCTTAAAGTATGTTTACATGAAGCTAGTAGAGAAGTAAGTCAAGTGGGCAAGTGACTGTTTTACTTTTTTAATAGCAAGCGCTCAAGCAAGTGCTGTCGCAATTCGGACAAGTATTTGAACAAATTCAGTCTTCTTTGTCCTAGTTAAGTGATCATATGGAGAGTGTTGAAATTATTAATAGCTTAATTTTTGGAAATATTAGAGAAAGAGATTAATAAAGAAAGGAAATTGTAGGTAAGAAATTGAACAGCAAGAAGAAACTCAAGAAGAAACAACCTTGAACCTGCTCTTGTTTCCAAGAGGTCAATAAGAGAGACGTTAAAATTAACGTAATTTTAGATAAATATATAAAATTACAGAACAGAACAAACAGTAAACTAACATTTTATTTTAAATGGTCGACGTTTTGTCTTTCGTTATAGACATACTGACTGACAAAAAAACATAAAATTACAAAATGACATGTGTCATACAAAATAAAAAAAGATATTAATATCAACAAATTGTAGGTGTATAAATAAAAAATCGGTCTCGGCTAGGTGCTTTTCGACAGTACTTTCTATCACTAGTACTTTCTCATCATCATATTCAAAAAAGAAAGAAAAAAAAAAGAAATTGTTTTAATTAAAACTATCACTTTTATTTATTTATATAAAATAAATAAAATGATCAAAGTAAAATAATAATCAAAGCAAATAATACAAATAAAATAAGTAAGATAATTGAAATAAATAAGGTAAATAAGACAAATGAGGCAAATGAGAAAAATGAGGCAAATAATATAAACAAGATAAATAAGTTATACAAGGAAAGCGCGATATATGAGAAGAACAAGATACATGACAAACGAGGTAAATAGAAAAATAATAAGATAAATAGAAAAATAAACGATATAAACGAGACAAACGAGACAAGTGAGAAAAACGAGAAGAACGAAACAATCGAGATAAAATAATATAATTTATTTGTTACTCATTTCAAATTTGTTATAATGAGAAAGTACTATCGAGACAGGCTTTACTTTTTTATATTTGATGAAATTAATTTTAGACCGTTTTTCTCAATAACGAGAAGTTTTCAGGAGGTACCATCGGCACATTTCCTCATTCTGAAAAATTTTTATTTGACACTTTTTCTGATTTGCCGCAATTTTTTTTTGGCTCCGCAAGACGTGCTTGTTGCACCAATTTCACTGATATTCTATAGGGTTCTTTGGACCCCCTAAATATTATATGTGAAATTTCGAATTTCAATGTTAAGGCATGTTTGAGAAAATGATGCATAACAATGACCAGCGACACAGAGACATATAAACACACAGACTAACAGACAGAGACGGCATGCCAATTTGGGCAAATTTTCTATTTTCAGGTCTCAAAATGTCCATTTTCATCATAATCTGGAATTTGGTTTTTCCCACGACGCCAATACTTTCTCTGTCAGTATAGATAGATGAGAGAGTAAAAATATATCAAATACACATATTAAAAGACTGGTAATAGTTGAATAAATAAATATAAAATTGCGTAAAAGTTCAAGTAGGTACAAATAAAAATTATATATACTAATACTCACATTTAATTTAGGTTTTTCCTTATAAATATTAATAATTTTAACATACATATAACACAAGGTATAGACAATTAAAAGAGGCAGTAACAAAACAAACAAACCGAAACAATGACCAACTTCATATGATGTATAAAACCTATTTGTAAAGTTAAAAGAAATACAACACTTTTTGTTGATGATTACTTTTTATCTTTATTTTAAAATAAGATGAATTTAGGTTGTCTATATCAGAACTTATGTTGACACAGTCGTTTTGTTTTGTTTTTTAATGTCAATCATTTCTTCATGTTTTTTTTTATATTTGTTTGTCTGTCCAGTATATTAGTTTCTTCAAAATTGAATTAATGCAAAAGTGTTTTTGAGGATATTGAGGAATTTTTTATAGTTTTGTTTGGGTTGTGAATATTTGTGCACTCTCTAACATGTTCCGAAAATCTATTTTTTAAATATCTATCCATTTCGCCTATATACCGGATGTAAATGAAACCTGGCACACCTCCTGTATTTTCATTGTTTATATAAATAAATTGATGATATTTTAATATGTTGTTATATACATAAAATTGTATTAAAAGACAATATTTTCAGTTTTTATACACTTCCGGTTTCGCCGGAAATTACCTCAATTTAAGTGTACTAATCAAGACAGGTATTTTAAACAAATAATTTTATTTAAGATAATAGGGAACTTGCACGCGTGCGAGCGAACCGTTTCAAAGGGAGTAGTCGTGACATCACACCATACAATTTACAAGCGACGACGGAGATCCCAGCACTCGACCGCTTGATTTCAGCCGTAAAAAATACCAGCATCGCCATAAATTTTAAGTGTATACTTAAAATGGAAACAAAAAACTCCTTATTTTAAATATTGCATTGTACCGTTGTGTAAGAATACTACAGTAAAAGTGCCAGATAAAATATTTATAATATTGCCAGAAGATAAGATTTGTCGATCAAAATGGCTAAAAGCGTGTAGTAGAAATGAAAAAGACATTTCACAGAGCAGTAGGTCTCTACATGTGTGTGAAGATCATTTTAATGTAAGTAGGTACATTATTAAATACTATATGCGTCTATCTACTAGTTTTTCGCAGGCGGGCAATAAAATATTCCGAATTTCGAATTATTGAATTTTAATTTGGGTAGGATTAAAGAAAGAATGTGTATACAATGTTAGAAAATAAGATTAGTAGATAGAATGTAACTTAGTGATACTAAGTAAAGGTAATTTCCTGGTGCGAAAGTAAACAGCTATTTATTATTATAATCTTCGCAAATACGATTACGAAGAGTATATTGCATTTGATCGGGACATTTCTAAAATCGTTAATATCGCTCGCAGAGAAAAAATCATTTCGTTCGTCATCGAATTCTGAACAACTTTCAAAATGCCCGTCTGTTCATCTGTCTGTCCGTCTGTCCGTCCATCACGTTTCTTGTAAGCACGATAAATAAAGAAAGAAAAGTCCGATCGAATTGAAATTTGGGCTATAAGTTAGTGTTAGCTAGAGGAAGAAATCCATTGTTTTTGAAATTGAAATCAAATAGTAAATAAAAAAGTTATAGAACATTTTATTTAAAAATATGAATCTACAGAGGGTTGCAATTTTCAATGTGATACTAAAATTGAAGTAATTTTCTATAGACACCAAAATGCTGTAAAATATACTACCACAAATTTCGCCTACGCAGTCGGCATCATCGGGATATGAAAAAAAATTGAAAATAAATATGTGATCAATATATTAGGTATTGTAAGAATGAATCTTAGTTTATACTATAAAATATACTGCCACGCATTTCGCCAATACAGTCGGCACCATCGGGAGAGAAAATTAAATATGTAGTCAATACATTAGGTATTGTAAGAATGAAGTTTATAAGACAAACACAAGATTCTTTTCAAAAAACTGCGAAGAGTATCCTACAGAATGTGCAACAATTATATAAAAGTTCAATAACACTACTGTCTGCGAAAAGTAAAATGTTTACCTCTAGTATATATAGTATATTGCAAATACCTTTCCATTGTCCTTTAATTTATTCTATTCAAATCTTACATTTATCTATTATGTGAATGATAACACGACACAATCACTTATTTCCCTTGCCCCAAAACATAGTACGAAAATACCTACGATAGGTAATTATACATTTGCGCAACATTTCCTTTGCAGCAAATGTCTTCTATAGAGACATTTTACGCGTGTGTACAAAAAAAAAACACGAAAAATATAGAAGTGGCTGTTGTAAAGAATTACCCTAAATTCTTTCAAACATAAGACTAAGTCTGCTAAAAATGCTTAGTTGCGACTAAGCATTTTGTAGTTATTTCTTCTTATTCCGTGATCAAGTCATAACTATTTTATGTTTATAAATTATTACTAAAAGCTAAAAAAAATACATACTTCTCTGCCTTGACCCCGCGGACCTCTCCAAGGGAAAAACTTTCACTATTTTGTATAAAAGATGCCACCATAAACATATCCACTTTAGGCAAATTATCAGATTGGCCCTTTGAAAAACCTTGTTCGGTCATTTTAAAATATCTGTACAACTACAATAAGCGGTACTATAAAACACAATTATATATTTATATCAGAACAGTCACTAACAAATCAACCACAGTCTAATAACACCATATTGTACATATGTTTATATAGAATGTCATACTTTGTTAATTTGTTTGTATTATTATTTTTAAGTATTTTATGAATGAATTGATTTTTAGTTTTCTTTTTTTCTGTATATATTATATGCATATATTAATATAAATCTTACTCTGTACCCCATACAAGTTGTAAATAATCTACTTAATTGTGAATAAAGATTTGAAATTGGAATTGGAATTGGTAAACATCTGATTGTGTTGCTTCCCGGCGCGACGAGTACCGAATATTGTATGGTGTGACGTCACAGTCAATAGTAGCTCGTTTCGGGCCACTTCAATTTTATCGCTGTTTAGATCCTTCATACTGATCGCGTGAAATTAGAAATCTTTTTTTTTGTGAAGTACACGTTTTATTACAACGTTACGCTATGTTTTTTAGTATTATTTTTATTTTTAAAATTATAGGCAAGTTCCCTATTGTTTTCACAGCACACTATCTTTTGTATCGGGTTTCATGTATTACATTATAATACCTATTTATTTAGAAGAATTTTGATTTTTCTACTGTGAATACTTATTGAATTGCTAAGTTATGGGTATCACTGTAATCGTAAAAAGATGTATTTTCTAAATATCGTGATGAGCCACTATTTTAAGATTTGACAAAAAATATGTATTTTTTAGAAAAATCGATTTTCTCAATTTTGAAGGCTCCTATGTAAGAGAGTATTTATCATGAAACAGTAATTCAATTTTTGCAATAATAAGAAACCCGCCAGAAACATGTTTTGTAAATCACAGCACATTAAAATTTTCGTTACAAAAAATAAATAAAAAATCAAAGAAAAAATATATAGTTATATTCAGAATTCACCATAGATTCCAAAAATACAAAAATAAATATACAGGGTGTTCCACTTAAAATAAGAAAGTTGCGGTAATTTTCAGCGAAACCTGAAGTGCATACAAATTAAAAACACTGTCTTCTAATGCAACTTTATGTGTATAACATGTTAAAGTTTCATCAATTTATTTCTATAAACAATGAAAATAGAGGAGGTCAGCCAGATTCCATTTACACCCGGTATACAGTCCCTGCGAGATATCTTATAAACAACATTAGACTAATTCTTTTGGTGTTTTTGTTTTTACTTTTACAAAAATAGTGTTTTTTTAAGTGTTCACTTTTCGATGCCACACGACTTGTTTCGATGCCTAATAAATTTATTAATTTATCTCGCAAATTTCTTACATAGATTTTGTAATATATTTTATTGTAATTTACTTCTACCTTCGTGCGTTCTCTGTATATAATTCAAGAATTCCCCAAGGTGTTTTTATAGAATTTTTCACATTTGTAATAGAAAGTTGCTGTTTTAGTTTCAATGATAACTTTTATAAGCAGATATATGATTTAGATATGGAGAAGTATGTTATTCTGATATTGTGATGTCAGAATTACAAAAAATCAAAAAAATATGTCTTTTCAAATTAAGTTTCCTTTGATGATAATTAAAAATCATTATACAAAATTATAATTTTTTATCAACAAATTGGTTATTATTATTCATTGTGATATATTCATATATTTTGCTACTAAGTTTAAAGAAAAGAAAAAATTTACTTGACTAGTTTTTCCACAACAATTTACTTGATATTTGATACAAAGTTCACACAATTTATAGCAACCTACGTGAGAATATTACATCAACTATTATTATTTGCAAATATGACGACCCATTATGTTTTTATTCAAGGGCGTGAAGATGGGGAATTCTTGGGTTTTAATCTTCCTGAAGTCGGAAATAAATTATTCATCAACAATGGGGGTAAAAGCATATTTGAAAATTAATAGTTTGCAGTTATGTTCTAAACTGCATGTAAAATTTCTAATTCCTACTTACCTAATTAGTTTGAACAAATAAAAAAGATTGCACTTTCCCTTGCTCTGGAGGTAAGAGCATTTTCGCTTGCTGAAATGTGTATTAAAGATACGTTATTAGGCCCCACGCACAAAATACAATTTTGTCATTTTTGGAAAAAGAAAGAAAATCCTCCACTTGCTGTTGCTTTCGCTGATACAGTGAATCTAGAAGAACTGATATACAACCAACCTTCAACACAGCTTTTTAACTATAATCTTGAGATCATTCACTATACAGCCAAAACATTATTTTCTAAATTTTCATTGCTTCTGGTATTTCATAGGAAACTATTTCAAGATATTCTCTATGAGTATAGAGAAAATCTTTCAGTTTTTACTGATGGCTCAAAAAGTGATGTCGGTACAGGATGTGCTTTTTACATTCCTGATCTGGACCTGAGATACAAATTTAAGTTACCTACTCAAGCTTCTTTCTTTACAGCAGAAGCCGTAGCTATCTATGATTTTTGAATTTTGCAGATACACTTAACTTTTTAAACATGATTATTTACCCCGACTCCAAAAGTGTTCTGACTGGTATTGGCAACTTCAAACATCAAATCCCGCCTATTATTGTAGATATAGTCGCCAAATTGGCCTCTTTATCACAACGAGGGTTGTCTATCAACTTTGTCTGGGTTTAAGCACATTGTGGTTTGGCTCAAAATGACAAAATAGCTAGGGAAGCAGTTGTAAAATTCCAGTGTATCGATTTTTTTTCAGTATATAAGAAAAAGATCATTAATAAATGGCAAATTCGATATGATCAAATGTACAGAAAGCAAAGCACAAATTACTACTATTTAAATCCCATGATCGTTCAAACTAGGTCATACGACAATTGTTTTATATTAAGATCATTATTTACAACTATCACATGTTTGCAGTTTAAACATAGTAGATTCCCTGCTCACTTATTTAAGATTGGAACTATAGAAAATTTCTGTAATTATGAACAAAAAAAGCATATTGAGCATACATTCTTTAATTGCCCTTTACATAGCCATGAAACATCAATATTAGTAAATAGCCTGAAAATTTTGGGTTTTCAGTTGCTACTAAATTTAAACAATGTTCTTGAAAGCCAAAATGTAGAAGCTTACCAGTTATTAATAATAATAATAATAATAATAATAATAATAAACCATCAACTCAAGGTGATGTATGTCATCGAGTTCTCGGCACCTGCGGAGAAAACATCACCTTGAAGGAGGAGGAGAAACGGACCAAATATCGCGATCTCCGGTACGAGCTCCAAGTGCTGTACCCAGGCTACTCGGTCAAAATGGTCGTCCTTATTATCGGTGTACTCGGAGGATAAAGCCTACGCTGCTCTCGGAACTGAAGATCATACCGGCCTGCCAAAAACCAGCCGAGTGACTGGCAGGTCAAATGCAGAAGGCGGTCATTCTGGGTTCTCTCTGTCTGCTTAGGGCACACGATTCTGGTATCTACAGTCACTAACCCCTGCGGGATGTGGGGAGTGGCTGTAGTTGATGCGCCGGCGCGACTCCCGTGAGGCGTCGGAGGCCACGGGAGGACTGACCGGCATCGGGGGAAACCGGAAAAATAATAATAATAATAATAATAATATTTTGAGTATACATGTAGGTATATTACATAATATACACATTTATAAATTTATATTGATGTTGGGATGTGCGCGGCGAAGTTTAGCCAATGGGCTACTCTTACCTTAACCGCCACAGCTTAATATTATTATATATATATATAGAACTAACCGTGGACACGTGTTTCGACCTTACGGTACTCATCAGCACGGTGAGAACAAAATTGAAAAGGATGAGCTCAACTTTAGAGGACACAAATGGAAACACCACTGACAGGTGGCCGGGGCACATTTGTGGCTTCAATTGGACGTTCCCGGTATTCCGGGATCGACCAACATCGCCACAGGCAACTGTAAGCTGTATATGTATGTATATATATATATATATATATATATATATATATATATATATATATATATATATATATATATATATATATATATATATATATATATATATATATATATATATATATATATATATATATATATATATATATATATATATATATATATATATATATATATATATATATATATATATATATATATATATATATATATATATATATATATATATATATATATATATATATATATATATATATATATATATATATATATATATATATATATATATATATATATATATATATATATATATATATATATATATATATATATATATATATATATATATATATATATATATATATATATATATATATATATATATATATATATATATATATATATATATATATACATACATACATATACAGCTTACAGTTGCCTCCGTGGCGATGTTGGTCGATCCCGAATACTGGGAACGTCCAATTGAAGCCACAAATGTGCCCTGGCTACCTGTCAGTGGTGTTTCCATTTGTGTCCTCTAACAAGTTGAGCCCATCCTTTCAACTTTTGTTCTCACCGTGCTGATGAGTACCGTAAGGTCGAAACACGTGTCCACGGTTAGTTCTATATATATATATAATAATATTAAGCTGTGGCGGTTAAGTGTAAGAGTAGCCCATTGGCTAAACTTCGCCGCGCACATCCCAACATCAATATAAATTTATAAATGTGTATATTATGTAATATACCTACATGTATACTCAAAATATTATTATTATTATTATTATTATTTTTCCGGTTTCCCGATGCCGGTCAGTCCTCCCGTGGCCTCCGACGCCTCACGGGAGTCGCGCCGGCGCATCAACTACAGCCACTCCCCACATCCCGCAGGGTTAGTGACTGTAGATACCAGAATCGTGTGCCCTAAGCAGACAGAGAGAACCCAGAATGACCGCCTTCTGCATTTGACCTGCCAGTCACTCGGCTGGTTTTTGCAGGCCGGTATGATCTTCAGTTCCGAGAGCAGCGTAGGCTTTATCCCTCCGAGTACACCGATAATAAGGACGACCATTTTGACCGAGTAGCCTGGGTACAGCACTTGGAGCTCGTACCGGAGATCGCGATATTTGGTCCGTTTCTCCTCCTCCCTTCAAGGTGATGTTTTTCTCCGCAGGTGCCGAGAACTCGATGACATACATCACCTTGAGTTGATGGTTTATTATTATTATTATTATTATTATTATTATTATTAATAACTGGTAAGCTTCTACATTTTGGCTTTCAAGAACATTGTTTAAATTTAGTAGCAACTGAAAACCCAAAATTTTCAGGCTATTTACTAATATTGATGTTTCATGGCTATGTAAAGGGCAATTAAAGAATGTATGCTCAATATGCTTTTTTTGTTCATAATTACAGAAATTTTCTATAGTTCCAATCTTAAATAAGTGAGCAGGGAATCTACTATGTTTAAACTGCAAACATGTGATAGTTGTAAATAATGATCTTAATATAAAACAATTGTCGTATGACCTAGTTTGAACGATCATGGGATTTAAATAGTAGTAATTTGTGCTTTGCTTTCTGTACATTTGATCATATCGAATTTGCCATTTATTAATGATCTTTTTCTTATATACTGAAAAAAAATCGATACACTGGAATTTTTACAACTGCTTCCCTAGCTATTTTGTCATTTTGAGCCAAACCACAATGTGCTTAAACCCAGACAAAGTTGATAGACAACCCTCGTTGTGATAAAGAGGCCAATTTGGCGACTATATCTACAATAATAGGCGGGATTTGATGTTTGAAGTTGCCAATACCAGTCAGAACACTTTTGGAGTCGGGGTAAATAATCATGTTTAAAAAGTTAAGTGTATCTGCAAAATTCAAAAATCATAGATAGCTACGGCTTCTGCTGTAAAGAAAGAAGCTTGAGTAGGTAACTTAAATTTGTATCTCAGGTCCAGATCAGGAATGTAAAAAGCACATCCTGTACCGACATCACTTTTTGAGCCATCAGTAAAAACTGAAAGATTTTCTCTATACTCATAGAGAATATCTTGAAATAGTTTCCTATGAAATACCAGAAGCAATGAAAATTTAGAAAATAATGTTTTGGCTGTATAGTGAATGATCTCAAGATTATAGTTAAAAAGCTGTGTTGAAGGTTGGTTGTATATCAGTTCTTCTAGATTCACTGTATCAGCGAAAGCAACAGCAAGTGGAGGATTTTCTTTCTTTTCCAAAAATGACAAAATTGTATTTTGTGCGTGGGGCCTAATAACGTATCTTTAATACACATTTCAGCAAGCGAAAATGCTCTTACCTCCAGAGCAAGGGGAAAGTGCAATCTTTTTTTATTTGTTCAAACTAATTAGGTAAGTAGGAATTAGAAATTTTACATGCAGTTATATATATATATATATATATATATATATATATATATATATATATATATATATATATATATATATATATATATATATATATAAACTTAACTATACATACAAACTATAAATTAACCTAAAACCTATAGCTAGACATGTACTAGACTACACAAAAGATTGGTCTAGTTTTGAAAATATTTAAAATAAATGAAATAAGTATGCACCTAAAAATAAAAAAAAAGAATGTAAACTAAATATCATATTTGTCTGTTCCAAGAAGGAAACATATCCTAGCAAGTAATAATATAATAAATACATAAATAGCAATCATATAACCAATATTACTAGTTTGATAAAAGATTTAACTTAATTTTTTTCCTGAACTGATTTACAGAAAGATCTTTGAAGTTATTGGGTGTACCGTTGTAAATTTGTACTGCATTGAAACTAAATGATCTGGTGAACATAGCCGTACTGTGTAAGAGCATTGTAAGTGTGTTGGGAAAGCTGATATTTAAATTGTGTATGGCAGTTCTGAAAATAAGCTTTTCTTTAAGGTATTATTTATCTTTCTAACTCAATGTGGTATTGCTATAAAAAAAAATTGTCTGAACGATTATGAATATGCCTATGTTATGCCACCTTTGTGAGTCTACCTATGATCTGTTTATGTGTATGGTTAAGTCGCCTTGACAAACCCCTGGGTGTGAAACGTATAAATCCTTGGTATTTCCTCTCTTACTTTTATCTGTGAAGCTGGCTAATCGTGGTTATCCAAGGCCGAGAAACGGGAAAAAATCCCGTTGCAGTAACGCAGGCCAATAAATACAATTACCATGAGAAGTAAATTTTAAGTTTGAATCAATAAAAATGCCAAGGTTTATATATGAATCACTAGGATTAATTACCTGATATTAACAAAGATTTTGAAACAATGATTTTCCTGAATCTCACTTATATTTCTTCCAACAACGAGTAGTTGTGTTTTTGTTTCATTCAAAATGAGCCCATGAGCTTTGGAAATTTCACTTATTGGCATGAGAGCAGAGTTGATTTTATTAACAGCCAAGTCTAATTCATTAATGTTAAATATATGGTAAATTTGGGTGTCATCTGTATATTGGTGTAACTGGCAATACTTTAAACAATTGACGAAGTCAGCAGTATACACTATGAATAGTAACGGCCCTAAAATGCTACCCTGTGGACACCTTTGCTGAATGGAAATACTTTCAGACGACATATCTTCTAAAACGACTGTCTACATTTTATTGCTTAAATAATTAAAAAAAAAAATAAAACAGAGTTATCTGCAAGCCCTAGATATTTAAGTTTTATACACAGTATTCTGTGATCCAAAGTATCAAAAGCTTTAGTGCAGTCTAGAAGATTTAGGCTAGTGTTTTTGCCATCATCACAACCACTATAAATGTCATCAGTAACGCAGTTGTACTGTGATCAAGTCGAAAACCTGATTGAGTGCTCGGTAAAATATTAAATTTATTTAAGAAGCTGTATAGCTGGTTATACACAATTTTTTCCAGAATTTTTGGTAATGTGGGCAATATACCTATTGGGTAAAATTGGGATGTCATTAGGATTGTTATTTTTTGGAAGCGGAATTATATTGGCATGCTTCCAGTTGGTTAGATGTGTATTATTTAGTAATTTATTATGAAAGTTAAATAAGGAGTTAAGTGTGGGGTTAAAATTTGCAACATCATCAAATTAATTTTATCAGAGTCTGACGTTTGATATGAATGTACATATTACATTATTGACCTCATCCTCAGACACAGTAGAAAGGGATAATTTTTCAGTAACGATTGGATGCAACATGTTTATATATTTATTAGATATAAAGTTAAAATCTACAGCACTATCGAGGTTAGTAACACTAGTTACAAAAAAAAATATATAAAATTCATCAGGACTGAAATCAGAGGTAACTTTTTCTTGAGGGTTGTTAATATTTAAATACTTAAGAGTTTTCCAAAATGACTTAGGATCTTGTTTGAACTTACAATGTAAATATGCTTTTTTTCTGCTTTAACACTACCATTAACCACATTTCTAAGTTGCTTATGTTCATTCCAAGTTGTAGTACTTTTATTTTTCTTATATTTTAGCACAAGCCTTATTTCTAAGTTTCATCATGACTGATTTTATCGCTGAGCCATGAAGCAGGTGCCCTCGTGATTCTAGCAGTTTTATAGGGTACATGGTTATCAGAAAGATTTAAAATATTATTATTTATAAAACTTACTATGTTATCTACATTTGTGAGACTATAAATAGTAATCCATTGTATAAGATAAAAGTCTAGAACGAAATTATTATAATTAAAGTTTTTAAAATCTCTGTAAGCATGAAATTTATGAGGATGCTTGTCCTTTTTAATTTTTATTTGACACTCGACAAAACAATGATCCGAAAAATCGTCCATTTTCATAACACTATTATCCATAACTAAATCATGATTAGATGCAACAATTATATCTAAAATATCATCACTTAATACACATACCAGGTGTTCCTTACCTCTACCGATAGAATTTTTTGAGTGTTACCTGTTCGTCACTCAGAGAAAAGTGTGTCTTTTTATTAAGAATTTGGAGTAAACATGATACGACTATCGTGATTTCAAAAGAATTTGAAAAAAATTAAAAATGTTTTCTCTTCATATTTTACTTTTAAAGTACCTTTTTGTATTTTTAGTGTTTTCATATTTGAAATCTACAAACTAAACAAAGTAATCAAGTTTTGTTACGCCACATTCTTAATAATGAAATACCTATACATATATATTTTTCCTTTTCTTGACCGTTAATATCAATAATTTTTGGTAGCGTTACTTACCTAATGTAAAATAACTATAACTGTGTTTGAAAATATTGTATTAATTGTAGTTCTCTGACGATGGTTAATAAACCGAAACGTTAGAAACAAATTTTAGTGTATATCTGATCGAAGTTCCCAAGAAAACGCTATCAAAAAATGAAAGCATACCTAATTTTTCTCTGATTTAAATGAGACCTCGTTTAAATCAGACATATATCAGAACATCGTAAGATCCAATATTAAATTTTGTTAAAGGGCACTCTATTTTTACATCTATTATGTATTATATCAAGAATATATAAAAGCAAGGGGCTAGGTTATCCAGCTTCCTAATTCTATCTAAAAGCGACTGATTATTTGATACATAAGCCCATTCTTCTTTTGTTATATGATACATTTCCATTTTTCGTATAAACAGAAATATAATACGTTTTATCTCAATCTGTCTCAAATCACATTTAGATCAGATCAAAAATACTAATCTAAATGTATCGATATCGATACCGAACCTCTAATCCTGCTTGATATTTCAAAAACAATAAATATCCCGCGAGCAGCACTCATAAAATAAATGCTATATATGCCATCATGAGCCTTGCCCCTCTGGTTACACATCCTATCCAGAGTCTAAGCAGCGTCGATACCATATAAAAGCCCCCAGCAAATTTCATTCCAACGTTACCCCAGGAGATTCTCAAAGAGCAGGGAAGTAGGAAATCAGGGAAGGGGAAATATGCTTTGGTTGTAACTGTTTTTATAAAATGGAAATAGAAGTATGAACAAGTTTTTTATTATTTTGTATTTCGTATTTCTTTTGGTTGGAAATGAATTCTGAGGTAAAAATACAGAGCTGGGTTAAGTTATTATGGGGCTGGGGGCTAATACAATTCGGGACCCGCAGAAAATATTAAATTAATACAACTAGAGTCCGTTTTGTTATTGATAATCAGTAAATTCATTAATACTGCAAGATGTAATCCGATTGTAATGGGCAAAAAAATATATGTGTAATTTTAAATGGATTTTAAGTAAACCGAAAATGTATTATAATAGACTACACTATTGCGGTCTTTGCATAAATAACAATAGGTTTATGAATAGTTCAGCAGGTAAAAGGTGCGATTGGGAATCTCAGATAAAATAATGACAAATAAATGGATAGAATGCATAGACACAAATACGTATACGTGGATAAAAAATATGATTAATTGAAAAATGAAATGAGAAAAATTATTAGAACAAACTTAAAACTTTATTGTAATATATGGTGTGTCCCAAGGAATGTGGAATTAAATGGGTATCTTGGTTATTAGTGAAGATAAGGAATCGTCTAAATGTGCAACGTAGTGCAGAATTGTATGCCCATTAATATGGCATGGCGTCCAGAACATACTTGTACTCCGATTGGTTTAGATTTTGCTTAGAAAAAAGCCAAAATTGCCATTTTAAAAAATGCCTTGTAACTTTTTTATTTGCGGTTTAATTAAAAAATGTTTAAGATTATTTTGCAATAATTTTTTTAAGGAATTTACAGTGGCATTCCTGTTATTTTTTCAAATAGTAGTTTTAAGAAAAAATTACATCAACTTCATTTTTTATTATGGACGCCATATTGGATTAACGGATAATTTTCTAATTTTAGAAATGTAATAATTCAATTTACATTTACAAATCGTTGGATTGAAAGAAGATGAGAAGCTACAATCAAATACCACCTCGGTCCCCAGATTTGAATCCATTGGATTTTTATTTTTCGGCCACATCAAAAATGTTGTTTACTTGACACCTGTACCTAACGTAGAAGCCTATTTTTCGTGACTTTTGTCCTATTATCCTCCTATGTCAGTACTTTTTATGTTTATTAAAAAATCTCAGCCTTAAGGTTACAATGATTCCACTTCGAGCATATTAGGACTAATATTCACGAGAAACGAACCGCAAGTCGTTCGAAAGCAACTGATTTGAACTGTACATCCACAGTCATATTTCAAGAATTTATTTGTCAATAAGGAGCCTTGAGTGTAAAACTAGTTAACCTGGATATGCAATATAGTTAATGCAGTAAACAGTATTCTATCTGAGCCATTTCATTTGTCAGTTATCAGGAGAATAGCTGAACGTGTGAAAAATAAATTTGAAAGAATTTTACAAAAGAATCCCGGGTTTCGTACACTGTGTGGTATTGTGTACCTCTTTGTAGGTAAAGTGGTACACTTTACCTATAAGGTACCTCCTTGAAAAACTTCTTATATTTTAAATATGCACCTGTTGCCTCTGTAGACGTTGAAAAGTCGTTTTCCTCGTGTAAATGGGTTTTGAGCAACAAACGTCAAAAGTTAACTTCTGAACATCTAGAACAGATGCTGCTAATTTACTGGAACTCTAGAAATTACTAGTGTGCAGTGTTGTGTGTTCAGTGAAATATTTATTGCTCCCATTATTTTGATAATTACAAAATCGCCAATTAAAAGGTAAAATAATATATTACCTTTTTTAATTGGCGATATGATATTATCATTTATCATCTATCTACTGTAAAACAGACGAGTGATGGTGAGCGGTCGCGCAGATATCGTTACACCCTACTCAAAGTTAATTGGCGCGACAGACTGAAGTAGAATACCAATTATAATAAATTAATGTGAATGCAAACCAAATACTTGCATAAAGAAATAGTAGTTGCTATCCAATCACATTGTTTTCATATGTTAACAGCGGTTAACACGAGTAATTATTTGATATTTACATATAAAAACAACAACATATAAGATAATATAACAAACAACCACAAAAACAGAGTTAATATGTAACGCTTCTGAAAAACGGCTCATACCCGCCGCTCGCCATCACTCGTTTGTTTTGCTGTATATGTGTATGTCAGCGCAGTGTCCTGGATCAGCCCCTGGTTTTTACGTCATGTACGGTTTACTCGCGGATCTTCGTTATCAAGTTGGAGGACGTTATTTTCAACAACTGCTTTAATATTCAAAAAAAAGTTGTGTTCATGTTTAAAGGTCTTCTATGGATTGGAAAAACCTAGTAAGTCACAGTTTTAATAAAAGTTATATTAAGTGAACAATATATTCTACTAGCTTTTTCCGTGTTATTTATATTTATTTTAAAATATTCACAAAGGTTAATGTTTTTATACGCTGTAGAACTTCCTTGCAAGTCAATTTATTTCCTATTATACAAAATAAATACCTAGTAAATTCAAAATAAAATGGAAAAACATTATCCTGTAACATTTACTGCTTTATTATTAATATAAAGTAGCTTTATTTACAACAGCAATTTGGGGTTAGTTAATTGGCTGTTTGATATCCTATATACCGGGTGTAACAGGATCATGGTACACCCTCCTTTTCTCCTTTAGTTTTGAAGATAATTAATTGAAATTTGGGATATCCTATATACATAATAAGCGGCACTTTTTTACTAACCAGTGTTTTTTTTCATTTCCGGTTTCGCCAGAAGTGATAATAACTTTAGATTTTTAAATGGAACGTAAGTAACATTTCAAACCCCAAATTTCTAAACTTAGACACGTCCGAAAATAAAATCATTCCCAAAAAATCATTGTTTGGCTGCACGTTATTCTGCAAAATCCAATTGTAATATTCCATCCTACGTACGTAATCATTTTCGTACAAGTGCTGGTGCAATTGGTATTTAAAAGATTTATAGTGTATATGTGCAAAATTCGGCTTACTGTTTGGTGACTGATTTCCAATTTAAACCCAATTTGCCTTAAAGAAACAATTTTATCAACTTCTACTCGAGCCAAGAATGATATTTTCTTCGCGATCATTATTGGGCTCACTACGGAATTGATTTTCAAGACGATTAAAATAATTTCTCGCTGGACACTGTCTATCAGGATATCGTTCGGCGTAAAGGTGTCTAACCGCAACGGCATTTTTTCTACATTCTCCATAATAATTAATATGTCCACTTTTTCATCTCATGTATAAATTTGCGGCTCTTTGAACACAATTAACAAGAACTTTAAACAATTTTTAAAGACACAATAAAAACACCGGTAAACCAACAAATGTTTGACAAGCTAAATATTTCATTGTTTTCAAAGCCACCTTAATTAGTTACTTCTTAACGTTAAATTAGAACAAAATTAGATTTTCTTATTTTCTTTTAGCTGTAATTTTCTTTGTATTTATCGCACGTTTTAATACGATATATGAATAAAATCCTTATTAATAGTACCTACTAATAAATGGTGCCACGGTACCAACATGGTTCCATTTGAAAAAATTGAGTTTGGTTCCAAAAACCATTTTGATGAACTTTATTTGCTCATAAATCAGGTAATTTAGTATTTTGACGGGATTTCGATTTTTCTAGCATTACATGGGTCATTTAGAATAAATCGGAACCGTCATGGCACACTTAAATGGAAAACTAAAAATTATTATATAAAAAATATTGGTATCGTTGGAATCAGAAAATTATGCATAATTCAAAACTGCAATAACTAAACTACTAAACTGCTAAATAAACTACTTATTAAAATTTGTTACTAGTAAATTAGAAGAAGAATAAGTGTAATATGTTATGGTTAATAATTAAATTAGATTGATTTCTAAACTATTTAGATATTTCATATATTGAAATACAAGTTATTTTGGCAATATTTCCTAAATATTCAATTGGTGAAATGGGATAGGTCAATTTAGTTTTCCCCTTTTCTTCTTTTTACATAATATTTATAAGGACTATGGATTAATCACAAAACTGAAATCAGTGCTTGGTTACAGGACAAGGTGATCCTTATAAGCACATCGAGAATATTCAGGAAATGATTCCTGAACCTGTATATTTTGAGATATTATCTATAGTTATTTATTTGTGGCATCCTATAACGTTTTGTTCTCACCTTCTTTGACTACTAAGCCACTGTCCTAATTTGAGATGAAAAGTTAAATGAAGTTTTGCCCATAACTGCTTCGTTTCAGAGACAGTGTGTTGTTTAAAAAAAACTCCTGAAGATCTCCGAAATGCTTGAATATTTTTTATCAAACTGTGCATAATGAGTACTTTTAGAGACTTCTTTGTTGTAAACATTTAGAGCATTATTTTTAATCAACTCACTGTATTTCCGAAATAAATTTATTGACAAAACATCATTTGAGCATTTCGTCTTAATATAGGTTTGGAAATCATTTCCTGAATTTTCTCAATGCATGTATTTAAGGATCGCCCTTTATATATTAGCTGTAAATGTGAAAATCTCCGTTTTATCGGAAATCATAATTAATAAACTGGAACATGCCGCAAATATTATAAATTATGGCATTTTCGAACTGGTTGATCGCCATTCTTAAACCACCTTGTACAAATGTAATTTTATATTTTTATCTTTGCTCAAAACTATATGTAAGATTTCGTAAAAATCGCTTTGGCTTTTCCAGAGAGCAAGTGGGGAGTAAATAATCATCAAATACAGGGGCGGTCGGTCCATGGAAGCAAGGGAAGCAGTGCTTCCCTTGGGATTATTAAAAAACAAATACATAATTAGAACCTAATTATTATTTATCACATAATATATTAATCATTAAAATTTACTTTTACCCAATTTCAATAGACACGACCCTGCATTTCAACAGCTGAGATAATGTTGCACGCTAAAACCATAACGATGACTCACTCGATTAATGGAGCCAACACGAACTCGCACGACTTCGATATAACTGATAAGCAACTTCATGGAAAAGGCTTTTGATACTGTTTGGCATTCAGGCCTTCTATTCAAATTAAAAAACCAACTAGAACTTCCCTCATATTTTGTCAGTCTTATAAAAAATTATATCTCTGATAGAAAATTTCGAGTGAGGGTTAACGACGCGGTGTCGCCGCTCAAAAACGTCCAAGCAGGCGTGCCGCAAGGAACGGTCCTTTCTCCCATCCTGTTTAACCTCTTCCTTTCCGATTTACCCACCCATCCTAACACAAAAACAATTCTCTACGCAGACGATACGACTATTTACGGACAATCTTTCTACGCACAGACGGCGACACAAAAAGTACGTTACCACATGAACCAACTGACGGACTATTACAAAACATGGAAAATTAAACTTAACGAGAACAAGACAGAGACCATTACATTAACAAAAAAATTCACAAACATAAAGACATTTACCAAACTGAAAATTAACGACAAAACGATAACAGAAAAAGACAACGTGAAGTACCTAGGCATTACGTTAGACAAAAGACTATTTTTTAAACGACACATAACAAATACCATAAACAAAACCTACGCAACATTAAATAGTTTATATCCCCTGATAAACAGACGCAGTATACTTTCGACAGACAATAAACTCCTACTTTACAAGACCATATTTAGACCGACGATGACGTACGCGTGTGCGGCATGGAGCCACATATCGGACACGCAGTACAAACGACTCCAGACAACACAGAATAAACTACTAAGATTACTGACAAACGCAAACAGATATACGAACATGAGACGATTACACGAACAGCACGGACTAGAACTCATACAACCGTATATCTACGAGACTGCGACTAAATTTCTAAAAAACAACACACAGACCTCTGTACTGACTAGAGACATGACACGTCGCAGACGACACAATGACGTACAACACACACACAAATATATTTACGAAAGACTACCGCTTTACGACGAACAAGCATAACAAGACAGACATACGGACAATACACACCCACGCAATAACTCTCCTGTCACACTACCCCACCTCCTTATACCTCTCCCTACCACATAGATCCCAATAACAATCCAACAATAATAAAAATTGAACATTAAACAGGTTTTTTGGTCTATTTTTTCCTGTATACATGAAAGAAATCAAGAGAACAAAAACATTATGTCTATCTAATTATCTTAAACATTCTGTCTAATACGGCAATTGCTTTGTTGTCAGGAAAAAGCTGAAAAATAAAACTAAAATAGAAACATCACTTAGTCTAGGCCACAACAGCGGCCACGGCGGGTGTGTACCGCGCCCCGCGATCTGTAACGCCCGTCAGAATATATATATACTTATACCATTATGCAATGGGATAAGTAAAGCAAATAATATACATTAGTTTAAGGTTTCTTATGTAAAGTATAAAATAATAAATAAAGTTTGTTAAACGGTAAAAACGATAAGCAACTTCTTGAAATGCATCTCATCCCCACTTCATAAGCTTGATATCTGAGCCGTATAGAGTAATATGTCTTGTTTTATAGATTTTAATATCGATTTTAATATTATACTTAATATTAATCTTCCTAGTATTATTGTTAGCTTTTGTGCTATATTTGTAAAAACTTTTTTGGTGTTTCTAAACCTGTGGTGTGGCGACAAGTGATTTTTAAAACGTTGAACATTAGTGTGCGTATAAGCAGTTTTACAATTGCTTATTCAATATGGAAGCTGGTCCTAGTACTGTGGAAAATATTATTTGCGTTTGTGTGGTGTGCAATTTGTTGAAAAAGTGATTTTCAACATATTCGTTTCAAGATAAACTGGATATTATTAGAAACGGGAGACCAACACCTGATTTAAAACTTTTAAAAACGAAAGTTAAATCATGCTATAGGTACTTTAATAATGAAATGTACAGTGCTAATCAGTGGTTAACGGGTTGTAAAAATTTGTGTAAATTGTTTTGTTGGCCATGTGTACTTTTCACAAATGAAAAAGGTGTTTGGAATAAAAATGGCTTTTCAGATTTAAGCAATATTCACAAAGTGACAAAGAGGCATGGTAAGTGTGAAATTCATTTACGAGCGGTTCTAAAAAAAAAACATTTGGAAAATTACGAATTGTGCATTCATTAGATCAGCAGTTGAAATAAAGTGACTGTAAGCATAATGAACTTGTAAAAAAAATCGAGAAGTGTTAAAAAGACTTATTGACATTGTTTGTTTTCTCGGCGAAAATGAACTTAGTTTTAGAGGTCATACTGAATCTCGGAGCGTTGCTAATAGGGGCAATTTCATCAATTTAGTTGATTTATTAGCATAATACGATACAATTTTAAGTAACCATCTGGAACACTCCACGGTATTTCGCGGTACATAAAATCATAATCAAAATGATTTGATTCAGTCGATAAGCAATATTATTTTAAAAAAGGAAAATTGAAGAATTCAAAAATTTTATTTGTAACGAAAGAAATGAATTTGAAAAAATTCTGGAAAAAAACTAGTAAAGACAGTTTAGAGCCGCAAAGAAAAAAGAATACGAACTGAATTTATAGTGGGTCGTAGAACTTCATATCGAAGACTTTTTTACCGAAATTTTGGACAATATCACTGGGCAACTAAATAATAAAATTTTAGTGCTATACAATTTTTAGAATTGTGTAAATTTAATGAATTTAAAAATAAACAGTTTCTACAAAACGCACTTCAGTCACTGAGTGATAACTATGGAAATTTTTTTGGAATAGTTGGGTTAGATTGAAACTTTCAGTTATTTATGCTACAGAAGATATTAGTCAGAAACATCACTCCAACGAACTGATTATCTTTATAAAAGAAAATAGTTTGGATCAGGCCTACTCTGTAGTGTTGAAATTGTGTAAGTTAGTGTTGACGATACCTGCAACTAGTGTTTCGGTTGAACGCAGTTTTTCGACCTTAAAAAGAATAAAAACTTTTTCAAGAAATTCAACCAGTGAAGAGCGGCTTTCAAAATTGTCCCTGTTGACAATAGAAAGGGACTTTGTGAAGGAGATGTCCCAAAATGCAAACTATTACGACGAAGTTATTTCCGACTACGAAAAAAGGAGAGGCGGATTAAACTACATTATAAATAGGTAGGTATATGCATGTTAACTACTTAACTAGCCGGCTCGATTTATAGTTGGCTAGAGAGTGCACGATGGCAAGTGTGACTGAACAAACTCTCTATTTCGCTGCGGGTTCGATCCCCGCCACCGGCACTGGCAATGTCGGTGGGTATGGTTGTGTGTCTGCGTTTTTTTCATGTGTAACCCTCGCCCGTGCAGCTTCGACTTTGGAATAGGGGGTTGTCTAATTTTTGTGGTGTTTTTATGTTTTATATTTATTGAGGAGTGGCGGTCCTACAAGCGTACTTTTTTTCTAGATATCATAACTTTGCGACTTTCGACATTTGCTTTAAAATCATTATACCGAAGCCACGCCCCTTTTCTTAAAAAAAAATTTTTACCTCGCTTCGCTCGGGGTTTTGCACTACCCATCACCCTATATCACAAATTGCTTCCCCTGTATCTAAACTCACCGCACGCCCCTGATCAAATAACAGACCATTAAACATGTGTATTTTAAAAACCATGCCAAACCATTATATGTTGTAACCTGTGAAGATTTACTAAAGAAAATGGTTAAATTTGGTGATAATTTATAATCGATAATATAAAATTTAATGGGAATAGTAGTTTTAATTTGATCATACACAAAACATGTAACGCCAAGAAAATAAATGTACGCAAGTTTATTCAATAATTAGTATTTCTATTCTTCAGGTATTTTCATTATGATTAGTCATTTTTATAGTGTTCATTTGATTATTAAAACACATGTTAAAGTAAATAATAAACATAAGTATATAAAATTAACATAATTCATAAACTTTAAAGTTCTAAGCGAAAGTATACCAATGTACGCTATTTCAAATCTGGCATACGGATGACGTATTCCCGCCATTAATTCTGTCGGTCCTTTACGGACCTCGGGTACAGACCATCAATCCCTACGCTGGCTCATGAACCTCAAATCATCATCTGGCCGTCTATTTCGATAGACGCTGCAGCCACAATCATACGATTTGCAAATAACGTACACTACTGGCAAGTGTAACGTAGTAGCTAATACTTTATCACGTCCACCTTTTTCCGGGGGCCAAGAAACAGTGTGTCAAGTTACTGTGGAATTGCCACGACACACACCTGCCGAAGTTCATGATAGTCAGTTAAGTGATCTCGAGATAGCTAAGATCATACATGACATGGAAGCGGCTACAGATGAAACCAAGGCCCGACTTTGAATAGAACGAGGCTGTCTACTCGAGAAAGGCGTTCTATATCGTTATGACCCCGAGAATGACACAGAGGAAGCACGCAGCTTATTGTTCCCGAGCAGAAACGCAAATCAGTGTTACAGAAATATCATGATTCTCCAACTTCATGCCATGATGGTGTAGAAAGAACACTGAACCAAATAAAGGCTTATTTTTATTGGCCCGGGATGAGAAGATAATATATAACTGATTATGTGAAAATTTTCACAGAATGTCAACGGTTTAAACACACCAATTTTTAACCAGCTGGACTTTTGGAAACACCCATTCAAGCGACTCGATTCGAAATTATATCGGTAGACTTCTGTGTGCCATTACCAGAAACTGAAAGAGGAAGCCGCTGGATAATAACTGAAGATATCACCTCTAAGTGAATCGAGTTTTCGCTCTTTCCGAAACCACTGCCGTCGCTGCAGCTAGGATCTTAATTGAGGAAACCTTCCTGCGCTATGGAATTCCAAGGGTATTGTTAGCCATAACGGTACACAGTTAATCAGTGATGTTGTACAACATATTTGTGCGTGTTTTCGCATAGAACAAAATTTCACTGCATTTTATCATCCATCATCGAATCTAGTGGAACGAAAAACCGCGATCTTAAATCACAACTGGCCATACTTACCCAAGAAGATCATACTTCATGGGACCAGTTATTACCTGGAATCAGATTCGCCTTAAATACAGCAGGATGTCAAAACACTTACCTAACTCCCGCTTTTTTGACATTTGGCCGTAAGCTTCTTTCTTGCGCACTATAAATAACTACCTATCTGAGGCTAAAGATATAAACGAACACCAGCAGGATCGACAGGAAGAGTTTGCAGATCGTCACCTCAGGACCGTCTTAGCTTTCGGGCCCAATGACCCGGTCTTGTTGAGAACTCACGTGCTGAGTAAGGCAAGATATAACGTCCAAATTCATACCAAAACGTGACGGACCGTACGTCATATAAAAAGGATTTCTACTAGCAAACCCAACCGACCCATATGTCTCCATTGGAAAGTATCACATATCGGATTTGAAAGCCTACAAACAATCAGAATCGGGTGAAATACCTGCCCCGACCGAGACGCGACCAGTGCGCAAACGCGGTGGACGAAAACGTTACCACTAACTGTTTCCCGTGCGAGGACGCTTACGGCAAACAGAGGGGGTGTGAACAGTGAGTGGTCCTCGGTTGTCGGTGGTTGTCCTATGCTAGACCAAAATGGATTACCAATCAAAATGTTCCCAAGTGACCGCAGAGTGACAGAACAGACGAGAAGGCAATTGACAGTTCTGACCAGTGGTTGTGTTTAAATTTGTGAAGTTTATATTTGTATATCAATAAAACCTTTTTATTTAAAACTGTAACGTGTACTTCGTTATAACTTTTAAATAGTGTACATAGGTACCTTTTAAATTATATAAAAACAAATAAAATCTCATAAAGACAAAGAAAATATAAGTATTTTTCACAGAATCAATAAAATAGTATTCTGACAAGTAAGTATGACACATGAAAAACTTAGTTCAGATATTTACCATTAGTTACTGTTGACAGTTTTAAGACAGGGCAGGTTCGAAATCTTTTAAGGGGCCTAGTTAAGAAAAAGCCTCCGTTGACTGTGTCTCTCTCTAGGAAGTTCCGAAAGTGACAGACGTATATAAAATAAATGAACGTCGTGCAGAAAAGAATTTTGGTTCCAGAGTACGTGAACTAGCAACACATTACGACGGGATAGAGTAAAGCAATAAAATCTATTGTTCTGGTCGATATGTACACTCTGGTTAATAAATATAGTAGGGAACCAAGCTGTCCGCGAAACAGATACTATACAACTCGAAATATAAACTGAAATATAGTAATAATTACTTTCTTTTTATTTATTATTAACTAATAAATAAAAACTGCTGTCTTTTTGGGTTTCGACCAATGTTACAGTGGAATTATTGACACGTAAATTATTAAAGAATAGAAATAACCGTCCTAATTATTTTATTTTAATTATATAATATTATACTCCATAATACAGTTTAATATTTAGTGTATGCAGTTTCTACTGGAAAAATGATTTAGGTAGTCCATTATGGGTACTATTACGTAATTATTTGATGGGTAAAGTAATATTGTATAAGTAATTGTATGTTGTGTGTTAGTTGTACCTCACCATATTCCACTCTTCATTTTTATCAATTTACATATTTCTCTTCTCATTCTTTAATTTTCATAAAACATTCTATAATCTATTCATTTTATATAAACACATAAAAAATTGTTTACAAGGGCTAGCAGAGCAAGTTTCGCGCGCTAGCGAACCGTTTCAAACAGGTTCAAAAGCGCGGGAGTAGTCGTGACATCACACCATACAATTTACAAACGACGACGGAGATCCCAGCACTCGACCGCTTGATTTCAGATAAATTTTAAGTGTATACTTAAAATGGAAACAAAAAACTCCTTATTTTAAATATTGCATTGTACCGTTGTGTAAGAATACTACAATGAAAGTGCCAGATAAAGTATTTATAATATTGCCAGAAGATAAGATTCGTCGATCAAAATGGCAAAAAGCGTGTAGAAGAAATGAAAAAGACATTTCATAGACATGTAGGTCTCTACATGTGTGTGATCATTTTAATGTAAGTACATTATTAAATACTATATGTCTATCTACTAGTTTTTCGCAGGCAGGCAATAAAATATTCCGAATTCCAAATTATTGAATTTTAATTAGGGTAGGATTAAAGAAAGAATGTGTATACAATGTTAGAAAATAAGATTAGTATATAGAATATAATTTAGTGATACTAAGTAAAGGTAATTTCCTGGTGCTAAAGTAAACAGCTATTTATTATTATACTCTTCGCAAATACGATAACGAAGAGTATATTGCATTTGATCGGGACATTTCTAAAATCGTTAATATTGCCCGCAAAGAAAAAATCATTTCGTTCGTCATCGAATTCTGAACAACTTTCAAAATGTCCGTCTGTTCATCTGTCAGTCCGTCTGTCCGTCCGTCACGTTTCTTGTAAGCACGATAACTAAAGAAAGAAAAGACCGATCGAATTGAAATTTGGGCTATAAGTTAGTGTTAGCTAGAAGAAATCCATTGTTTTTGAAAAAGATCAAATAGTAAATAAAAAAGTTATAGGACATTTTATTTAAAAATATGAATCTACAGAGGGCTGCAATTTTCAATGTGCTACTAAAATTGGAGTAATTTTCTATAGACACCAAAATGCTGTAAAATATACTACCACAAATTTCGCCTACGCAGTCGGCATCATCGGGAGATGAAAAAAAGTTGAAAATTAAATATGTGATCAATATATTAGGTATTGTAAGAATGAATCTTGGTTTATACTATAAAATATACTGCCACGCATTTCGCCAATACAGTCGGCACCATCGGGAAAGAAAATTAAATATGCAGTCAATACATTAGGTATTGTAAGAATGAAGTTTATAAGACAAACACAAGATTCTTTTCAAAAAACTGCGAAGAGTATCCTACAGAATGTGCAACAATTATATAAAAGTTCAATAACACTACTGTCTGCGAAGAGTAAAATGTTTACCTCTAGTATATATAGTATATTGCAAATACCTTTCCCTTGCCCTTTAATTTATTCTATTCAAATCGTACATTTATCTATTATGTGAATGATAACACGACACAATCACTTATTTCCCTTTCCCCAAAACATAGTACGAAAATACCTACGATAGGTAATTATACATTTGCGCAACATTTCCTTTGCAGCAAATGTCTTCTATAGACACTTTACACGTGTGTACAAAAAAAAACACAAAAAATATAGAAGTGGCTGTTGTAAAGAATTACCCTAAATTCTTTCAAACATAAGACTAAGTCTGCTAAAAAAGCTTAGTTGCGACTAAGCATTTTGTAGTTATTTCATTTTATTCCGTGATCAAGTCATAACTATTTTATGTTTATAAATTATTACTAAAAGCTAAAAAAATACATACTTCTCTGCCTTGACCCCGCGGACCTCTCCAAGGGAAAAACTTTCACTATTTTGTATAAAAGATGCCACCATAAACATATCCACTTTAGGCAAATTATCAGATTGGCCCTTTGAAAAACCTTGTTCGGTCATTTTAAAATATCTGTACAACTACAATAAGCGGTACTATAAAACACAATTATATATTTATATCAGAACAGTCACTAACAAATCAACCAAAGTCTAATAACACCATATTGTACATATGTTTATATAGAATGTCATACTTTGTTAATTTGTTTGTATTATTATTTTTAAGTATTTTATGAATGAATTGATTTTTAGTTTTCTTTTTTCTGTATATAATATATGTATATATTAATATAAATTTTACTCTGTACCACATACAAGTTGTAAATAATCTACTTAATTGTGAATAAAGATTTTAAATTGGAATTGGAAAACATCTGATTGTGTTGCTTCCCGGCGCGACGACTACCGAATATTGTATGGTGTGACGTCACAGTCAATAGTAGCTCGTTTCGGGCCACTTTAATTTTATCGTTGTTTAGATCCTTCATACTGATCGCGTGGAATTAGAAATCTTATTTTTTTATGAAGGACACGTTTTATTACAACGTTACGCTATGTTTTTTAGTATTATTTTTATTTTTAAAATTATAGGCAAGTTGCCTATTATTAATGTAAAATTGTATGATATAAAAGTACATAAATAATTATTTATTATTTTTTCTATTATTATAATTACAAAATATAAACAAAATAGTAAGTAAATAGATACTTAAAATATATATATCAAATCAAAACACTATTACAAATTTCACGGAGGGTTTTTGCTGTTTCTATATATCCGCCGCTGAATAATTTTGCTCTTGACTATACCTTCACTCAAGCAGTTTATAGCCGGCTTAGTTACGGTGTGATTCCCAGTAGAGGCAGCACTTCCTTGCTCCATTTCTACTGGCAAAGGTACTTATTTAGAAAATTATTTTTAACGAAATGATACGGAATAGAAATATGAAACTTGCTGAACATAATTATGAAGGTTCATTCTAGAAGCCTTGTATGAATTTTACCGATTTATGTCAATAATTATGGAGCTAGTCACATTCAAATTTTACCTATATTTACAGTGTATATTTTTCCTACATGAAGTGAAAATTAATTAAAATAAGATACATGTATTCTCTAGTGCACCTTCATCTACCGCTCTTCCAAATTTGGTGTAATTTGACCAAACCGTATGGACGAAATAAATTTTGAAAAATTACCTTACAAACACAAGTCGGATTAGCCCTCTTAAGGTACCATTATTTTAACTATAGGCTGGTTCTATGCAAGAATGAAACTAACAACATTAATTCTCTTGGATTAAGGCGATACATAAGTATACATATTGTATAAATGTGTAACAAAATACACTATAAACAATATCTGTGAAATATTATAATGAATAAAAAACGATTTTTTCCTTTGCTGAAATAAATCGAAATAGTGCGACACGGTACTGAACAAAATGTTTCAGTCGGTTGCAGCATCTGATTGCTGCTTTCCCGATATGCATTTAGTTTGTTTGAACACTACCTCGACGTGAGAGTGCAAATAAAGTCTTAAAGTGTTTGTACCTACCAACAAGTTATATTGTAAATTAAAGTTTATTGTGTTTTTGTAGAGGTTTTCAGTAATAATTTGAGACGACTTACGTTTCAATATACAACAGCTTTTATTTATTTATTTATTTATTTATTATTGTACATAACAACCATATACTCTTGATCGGCTTATGTTCCTACTATCTTTGTTACCAACTGACAACATTAAATAAATTACTGTTTTGAGCAATAAATTGAAAAATTTACCGAGAAAACACTTAATAGTTTAAGGGGTGAATTATTTTTAGAAAATATAGATACTGTTATAAGAGTTAAATGCGAATATTTTAAATATTTGGGGTTTTGGGGCTAGTAAAAAATGCACCTACAATTAACACTTAAAACTAATCATCAATGTCAGATTCGGCAGTTGAAGAATCATCCAAATATGTTTTCTTCTAAAATTCTGATATTGGAACAGAATTCAGAACTTCCTCCACATTCACACATTTCCGTGCAGAATGTACTTTGGGTGGCACATTTACATCTTTGTGTAGGTACATTTGTTTTTTTACACGAGTACTTTACAAGGTTCAGCACTTCGTCGGGGGTGCCACCCGTAATCTGTTGCTGATTGCAAATCTGGATGAGCAGTTGTGTCACGAGACCATTCTATTCATTGATAGTGGCTTCTTCTTATGGTTGGTTTCAGAGATGTCAACGTGGATGGCATAGCATCACTGGGACTTTGTTTTTGGCTAAAGACCCACCACCGCAACTCTAAAATTAGTGAACAATTTCATCCTTGCGTCAAAGGGGTAGGTGAGAATCAAAGGGTTGGAACCACATATCTGGTTTGACTGAAGGTACTTCTAAGATACTAAATAATTAATTCAACTGTTGCAATAATTGAACAAAATTATTGTTACGCTATATTATATTCATATAACGACATTCTTTTTTTAAGTCATCCATCCTTTAGACATTAAGGTTGTATTTTCTAGAAAAAAAAATTCAATTCATTATTTTATACAATAATTTAAATGCATGTTTTGAATTTTGTTGCAATTTGTTTGGAAGAATGTATTTATTATCAAAAGGGATGACATAGGGGTAGTTTGCTCTCCTCCAACACTCCTGTCTGATTGTCTTTGCTTAAGGTGAGGGAGTCACTGACTTAATTTTTGAAATCGACGTATTTTGACTATATACATAAAACTAGAGCGAATAATTTCATCCTTACCTCAAAGGGGTTGGTAAAATTTAGTCTTACACTACACATTTTTCTAAAAGTTTTGAAGCACAAAATTGCGCACGGGGTCAAATATTTGACCGATTCAGAAGGAACTATTTTGTTCTGCTATGCTAAGACAGGAAGTCGTAACTGCAAAAAATCGTTTTGAGGTTTTAATGGCATTTGTACTCCAGACATGAATTTTTTAATATAATCTGGAGTTCTGATTCAGTACTAATAAAATGTCCCCTACATGTAAGCTGAAATACTGTGGACAATTTATATTGGCTATATATTAACCAATTATAGAAGGTTATGAGACCGTGGATATTTAAATCGTGTTTACTACATATGTTTTTATTTTCCAATCACTTAGCAGTATTTTTGATCAAGTGTTTAATTTTTTTAAATTATATTGTTATTATAGTGAGAATAATCTAATTATATTATCCTACTGAGAATATTTTGTAGTAATTTGTTATTGTATATTGACGTATTTTCTGGTTTTGACATCTGTCACCAGTTTTGCCTTAATGTTTAAAAAATGACCCAAAAACAATTTAGTTCAGCGTCAGTGGAAAAAATTATCATAAAAACTAAAGAAAATGCATGTAAAAATACTATGGCAAGTAATAATTCGATACTGAAACATTTCCCAATCATTTTGTGACGAAAGTGTTACAGGGTTATTCATTATAAATTACCTACCCCTTATCACCGTTATTATTACCTATAGAAAAATAAGTTTTAAATAAAGTTGTGTGGCTATGATTGAATTTTGTTAAAATGCTATCAAAAGTACGGTAGCGTACAGATTTCAGGGGGATACAAAAAATAATATTGTTTTTAAATGGGATACCCTATATATTATTAAATTTTTGGAATGATCCTTTGTTCCTGATTTCAAAAATATACCATATGTTACCCCTACCATATACCGTTTTTGAGTTATTAAACGTCGAATAACTTAGTTGAACTAGTTAGTGTAAATATGGAAAAGTTAACATTATTAAAGTGAGCTGTGAAAATGACAACTATTATGTTTGATAAGTGACATTTCTTTAATGAAATAATCAAAATGGTTTACAGTGAGGAAGAAAAAGTCCAAATATTTACTTGTTATATATAAAATAACAAAAATAAACGTGCAGCAAAAAGATCATATAGGGTGTTGTATCCAAATCATCCAACACCATCAGAAAATACGTTCAAAAATATTTACCGAAAGGTGCATAAAACCTCCAGTTTTAGTAGAAAAAAGCGTGTAGTTCAAGCAAACCAGGAAGAACAGCTAGATATACTGCTTCATTTCGAAGGTAAGCCCATCCATTTTTATTCGCGAATAGACTTTTTTGAAACATTGTATTATTTTTTAGAAAATTCTGAATGTAGTATAAATAATGCAGTCGATCAATTAGATAAAAGTTATTCCAAAATTCAACGTACGTTAAAAAATAACAGCTACAGGCCATATACAATTTCACCCGTACAAGTTTTAACAGAGGCTCATAAAAGAAAAAGGCTGGAATTTTGCCGTTAGATGATTCGAAAGTATGATGAAGGTCCCGATTATTTAACTAAAATATTATGGACTGATGAATCATAATTTTCTACGGCAGGAGTTTTTAACAAGAAAAAGATTGGCAAAACAAATAAAAAAAATCAGGAAGAAAACCTGTTAGCGTTTGGTGTGGAATTTTCAGAAACAAAATTGTTGGGCCTGTATTTTATGATTATACTTTAAATGGAGTTACCTATCTGGAAATAATTATCCCAGAAGCAGAAAATATTCTTTTACAGAATTTTCCGGAAGCCGAACTTGATGATATGATTTGGATGTAGGATGAGGCAACTTCGCATATTGTCCTACCCATTCAAGATCATTTGAATAATGTATTTCCAATATGAATAGCGAATAATGGACCTATTCAATGGCCACCTAATAGTCCGGATTTGATCCCTATGGATTCATTTTTTAGGGATTTCTAAAAGACATTGTCAATAATAATAATAATAGTAGCATTCAAGTCATTAAAGACAGGATTCGACTTGAAATATACAATCTGAATCTAAATAATGAAGCCATTTCCGATGCAATTATAAATATAGAAAGACGTTATTAATTATGCATTGACAATAATGGTGGACACATCTAGCATCTTTTATGAGATCATTTATTTATATTTACATTTCCTAAATAAATCTTTGTTATCTATTTTGTATAAATATTTGGTTTTTTCTTCATGACTGTAATTAAAGTGACATTAAAGAAATGTCACTTATCAAACATAACAGGTGTCATTTTCATAGCTCACTTTAATAATGTTAACTTTTCCATCTTTACAGTAACTAGTTTAACTAAGATATTCGACGTTTAATAACTCTAACACGATATATGGTAGGGGTAACATATGGTATATTTTTGAAATCAGGAACAAAGGATCATTCCAAAAATTTAATAATATATAGGGTATCCCATTTAAAAAAAATATTATTTTTTTTGTATCCCCTGAAATCTGTACCCTACTGTACTTTTGATAGCATTTTAACAAAATTCAGTCATAACCACACAACTTTTATTTAAAACTTTTTTTCTATAGGCAATAATAACGATGAAAAGGGGTGGGTAATTTATAATGAATAACCCTGTACAAACAAAGAATATATACCAGTCACGGACAAAACATTCACAATAATTGTGTTTTCATGTTCAAAACGTTAGCATAGTTTAATTTTGATGCAATATAAATTTACTTTATTTAGTTTAAATTGAGACAACTGTTGAAAAAAGAATGTTAAAACGTTATATTTTGTCTTTCTTTCACATTTTTGGGATTTCTACCTCATGAATAATTCTTCGTTATCATTAATATAGTTAGTTACCCAGTATGTTAAGGGAAAAATAAACCTCTGCGCTTGTTACTTTATGTCAAAAGATTAGGTTTGTTGTGAGTGGGTCTCAGTAGACCCTCCACTGCGGCTGTCAAAAGATTAGTCAGAGGGTGTTTTTTGACAACTAGTATGAGACACAAAAATAATAATATGATTCCCTAACGTGTCGGAAAATGAACTGGTTTCTTTTTCAAAGATATTTGTTTACGTAAAGTTAAGTGAGCATAAAAGTTATATTAGAAAGGGTGAAATTGAAAAATTGAGAATTTGTGTAGATGCTTGGGAAAATGGACATAAAATAAACTGGAACTTGGCAAAAATTTTAATGAAAGAAGCGGACAGCAAAAAAAGAAAAATTGAGGAATAGGCAATAATATTATTGAATGAAGAAAAATGTCTTCTGAACAATATTAATATTGTATAATTTTTTAAGTATCTATGGATATTACATATTCTAAAAAAAGAAAATGACTTTGAAAAAGGAAACAGATTCGTTTTCCGAAACGTTAGGGAATTATATTATTATTTTTGTGTCTCATATAAGTTGTCAAAAAGCACCCTCTTCGCTAATCTTTTGACGTAAAGTCACAAGCGCAGAAGTTTATTTTTCCAGTAACATAGTGGGAAACTAACTATATTTTTTAGATAACGAAAAATTACTCATGTGGTAGTAAGTCCCAAAAAACGAGCAAGAAAAATTTGGAAAATGCCACAAATAACGTTCAGACAATATTTATATTTTGTATGTAAACATAAAAAAAATAATCTTTCAAATACCATTCGAGAGTGAGAGTAAATTAGAAAATAATTCTCCGGTTCTTTTCTCAAACTTGTTGCCATTCAGCAATAGACACTTGAGTCCTACGGGCCTTCGTTAAGCAACAGGTTCTCGAAAGAGCTGTCGAATTATTTTCAATTTATTCTCACTCTTTTGTGATATTTCTACTGATTATTGGCAACTAGCAGAAGAGTTGCGTTATTATCACAGTCGTGTAACAAATTAGTTAAAACACTATTTGAAAAAAAATATTTCACATTTAAGAAGAGAAATACAATTCGATTTAAAAATGTTTTATTATAAAAAAAAGTATGGCGGCCCCCCTATACGGGGACATTTTTTCAAGGTCGAGCCATATCAAATGGAGATTCAGATTATATTGAGAAATTCGTGACTCCAGGTATGCATACAATGTTATGTATGTTATATGGTTACATTAATAAAAGGAATAAATACGAATAAATTTAATTGCCAATAACGAAAATTGTTAATTTCCAAATGTGGATGGTATACCAGTTAATTTATATTTTTCATATACAAGCTTCTGTAATAGCGGGGCAGTATATATGTTTATACATGTATATATGTGTTTGTGTGCGCATTACTATTACATTCTTATTCTTATTTCTTTGTTTTCTAATGTAAAGTCGTCAGACATGGAGGGTTACAACACACGTATCATCATCTAGAGCCTCAACCACAAAACGAATTCACCTGTATTGTACTAATGCCGTTCGAGTTTACTTGAGGCAAACGTAACGTTGTGCCTTGTTGTGTGGCAAACTCGATTTGCATAATGAGCTATGAACTTTTCCAGGGTACTGGATGGATATACATTCGACCCGGCGAGAGAATGTCTGCATTGCCTTTGGCGAAAGCCCCTAGGTGTTAATATGGATCGGTCGGTTTATTGGCAATTGACCATGACAACCGATCACTATATAGCAATTTATAATGAAATAAAAAAATACTTGAACAGTTGCAGGCGAAGTTTCATATAAAGAATTCCTTTCTTTATTGTTTGTGATGGTTGATGGACTTCTTTTGTTATTACTTACTTGGAGGTCGCTCGGGGCTTAATTTTTTATAGTATATAAGGTGTTACGTCGTTATTGGCTTAAAACTGTATTTTTTTCCTAGCAAGGATGCTTATTTTATAGAATACTGAATAATATAACTGATTACAATCTCATGTGATCAGCACATAACTTTCTTATGCGAGATTTGTTGAGTATTTGCATTTAGCGTGTGTTGCGATATTAATTTTTCATTTCTGTTTCATCCCTCTGAAGTTATATCCATTTCCATTCTTTAAAAATTATATTGAAAATATCTTAGATAACTATACAGAGTTTCTATTATCCAAAGTAACAATTTAAATACCTTTTAGATTTATTTAGGTTTTATTAGTGCTTTGTAGTGGCCAGCTCATAAACTAGTGATTTATGCCAGATTTATTATATATCAAGTGAACTTGAAGATAGTTTTGTCTCAAAGAAAGTTTTAAAAAAGTATCCAAGAAATTATATCAAAACTAAATTATCTTTTACTCTTTATTGGCATTTGTCAAGCCTTTAATAAAGCTTTATAGCTGTTACGTCCAAGTTACGAGTATTAATTATTATAGAGGATTTAGGACATTGTGGTTTTATAATTGCTTTATAAAATTATCTTGGGGTAGTTGTTAATCCAGGTTATAGGTCACCAAGTTTCATATTAATAAATCAATCTTAAGTATAAAAGAGTTTGGTTCCCTTTTTTCCAGAATATAATGTTTTAAAATATCCCTATAGTCGGGTCGTTTGAAGATTGTAACTTTCGGCTTAAAGAGTCGAAGCCATTAATAATGTTATTCGGTTTAATTTTCAGCGGTATTCAAACAGTATGTATGATACAATCTTTGAAACTTCACGCAGGTCAGATGTCCGCTGTTGTACAGCTCGAACAGGAAACAAGGGTCCAACATTTCCTTTTTCACGGGTGAAATATTTCTCCACCTTTAGTATAAACTGAGTTCATCTCGAGTCGAGTCTCAAGTTAAGTGTTTTCCTTTCGATTGATTCATGATTGTTTTAATATGAATATTTTCGAATAAACAAATTTGCGGTTTTAGTATACGTGTTACCACTCTGGCTACTCTAAGTTAAGGAAAACGTAAAATGATGAATTTATTTATGTTTTTCGACAAAAATATATTATTTTCTTAGAACTTTTAAGTCTTATCCAGTTTACGAAAATAGATTTTCTATATCAGGGACGCTACATTTTACTTGCTCAAATTCTTTTCTAGTTAAAAATAGCTAATTTTAATAATGTTACATATGATTCTAATTTGTAATGTTAATTTTAGAAATAATAGAAAACAAGAAATAAATGGTTGAATGAATATCAAAATAAAAGCGCAATTATATACATTTATTGTTTGAGATTCACTGTTTACGATTGTTACGCTACAATGACTCAACAAAGTAGTTGTAAATAAGTCGCTTATGTGTATACCTATGCACAACTGGTCTGCTGATAATTGAAACGAATACAATTATTTATGATTCTGACTTTTTGAAGAAAGTTGCAATCTTACATCGCACCGGCCCTGTTAAAATAAAACTATCTCACTGAATAAAAAACGAGGGAGGCGCAGATGTGTGTAGCGTCGCGAAAAATTGAATTTTTTGGATATGTTATCCAGGCACTAAAAATCCTATAGATTTTTAAAGCGGTTGTGCAATGTTCTCAAAGGGTTTAAAACGGGTTTTAAGATAAGCCTACAAGTTTCAAACAATATGAAAAGGCCAATGAGGCTTCTTCAAGAACAAATCGACATACTTAAAAAGCAATTGGTAATTTAGTAAGCATTTTAAGACAAAACATGTTTGAAGTAGAATTGTTCAAAACTAATAGGGTTTATACGAACTGCCGCCATTATTAATAGACAAGAGATGTATATGGCAAGAGATGTATAACGGTCAGCCATATTGGGAGTGTTCCAGATTGAACAAAAAAATGTAATTTGTATATAATACAAATGTTTTCTAAAAACAATTGACTAACACTGAACCATATTACGGGGGGATGCTACCGATTTATTTATTTTTAAGTCACCGAGAAAAAAAATTACCCATATATTTTTTTAAAATTTGTGTTTTTAGGGAGCGCACGAATTTTTAAGAACTATCTAACCCATGTTTTACAGTTAACATAACATCGTTGAAAATTTTAGCCCACCATGTTGAGTCCCAATACTTCATTTTAATTAGTCGATCTATAAGCTGAATCATTCTCAGTAGTCGCCATATGTTCATTTTATAACTATGCATGAGGCCCATATACAATATCGTGAGTGGTTCAAGTGAACGTAGCCCTAGATTTATTTGCATTTATGTTTACTTCATTAAAAACAAAACGCCCGCTCAAAGCATATGTGTGTGCCTTTTAAGTTTTAATATGACACTTATCCTAAATCAAGTATGGTTTTATAATACTTTTTAAGATACTTTACGATTAAAGATTTGGACAATTTATTAAAACTTGAAAGTTTTAATACCTACTAGTTTTAAAAATAGCCATGTAGGCTCTTCTCTACGTGGACCCCTGTACTCTTATAAAGATTTTAAATCAGTTTTATAGAGTTCTTTCAAACCATTTACCAGTAGCGGCTCGTGATAATTTTATTTTATTTTATTTCTTAAAAAATATGAACAATATAATGAAGACTCACATTCAGTCCCTCCGTAATTTCCTCCAAGTAGAACTACGATTTCTGAAAACAAATGAAAAAGTTTTATGTACATATGTACAAAAAAAAATTCACAATATAATAATTACCTAAAAAAGCGAGTAAAAATGTTACTGCTTATACACAAAATCAAGTCTTCTGTCTTTCTGGGAAATAAAACGTTCTATGACTTTTTCGTCAAAATTGCTTATGTTATAGATAAAGTTCTCATTCACTGACATCATTGCTAGGGCATTAGGGTGTTCCTCATTCATGGTGTTTCTTAAAAATGTCTTTATTCTTTTAAGAGTTGAAAAACATCTTTCTGATTCAGCAGTAGACATCGGAGTTGTCACAATATTTTTTAGTAACTTGACCGTTTCTCTGAACGTTTCATTTAAACCATTTTCAAACAGCCAAGAAAGCATGTATAGGCCACCTACAATATTTTTAAAATCCGTTCTTGAATAAATGAATAAATGACTTCCAATTCAGTCCTTAATTTGTCTTGTAACATTGGATAAGGTTCAACAACTGATTTGAATGTCGACGTCGGAAATTTCTTTGAATAATTAAGAAAATTGTCTAAAAAGATGCGGCTTCTAAGTGACCTCGGTATGACAATCATTCTTCTATCTGAAAAATTATTATTGTATCGCACACTTCCTTAGCTATTACGGAGTTTCTATTTTCAGGATTAATTTTTCTCCGTTTTTTCTCATTCTCAATATTAGTAATTTCTTTTTCTATCTCATCAGTTGAATTTCTAATAGATGACGTAATTTTTCAAACTCTTCAACTTTTTTTTCAAGTTCAATACTATCTGTTTTTCTGGCTTAAAATTAATTAAATAATATGGCTACATGTGGAAAGATTTTGTGAAATAAATTAAGAAAAAATACAAAATTGAGATCTAGAGTTTTTCGTAAACTGTAGGCCTCTTTGCAAGTAACAGATCTATTACATTTTTCCTCCAATTCCCCGATATATTCGATTAACTTTTCTCTGTTCTAAAAAATGACGTTTACTATACGGATGTTATAATTCCAACGCGTAGCGGCACTCTAGGCAATTTTGGATTTACAATTTCTTCTAATACATCATATCTGTGAGTAGAACTTGAAAAAAAAAACTAGGAATTGCGGATAAATTTGAGAAAAAAAAAATTTCTTTTTGGCATTCTGACTGGTTGCTTTCTGCATAACTAAATTTAATTGATGCGCATAACACTGCAAAAAATGAGCATGTTTATACTTTAATTTTTTTTATTGAATACCGGAAGCACTACTCATAACATTTGCACCGTGCGTCGAAGTTTGAGCAATTAGTTCAGACGGCGAATTTGAAATTAATTTATCTAACTCATGTTCTATGCATTATGTTAAACCCCTCAGCTGACTTATCGGGCGCTCTTAGGAAACTCCAAAATATCTCATAAATATTTCCATTGTGGTAATATCTTACTATCATAACCATTTGACACTGGTTTAAAATATCAGTTTTCTCATCACTCTTAATTGCAAAACATTCACTTTCATTAATTTGCTCTTTATTTTCTTGACGACATACTGCAAGCATACTTTCCAATATTTCATTTTGCACAGTTTTAGATATACCTTTGAAAACCGTCGCCTTGTCTAAATGTCCTTTTAAAATTACATCTAATTCTAATGAATACTCGATTAATTCTAGCAAAATTCCACGGTTTTGAGAACTGTCTTTTTCATCGTGCCCTCTTAATGCTAGTTCCAACATTCCACAAAACTTGATACAATTAATAATTTTCTTCAAAGTATACCTATTTTTAGTCACCTGCTCGTTGTGTTTTATAATATTTTGTTTATAAAATGAATGTAACTGAACTGCAATATTTACCGATACTAACAAAGCCAAATTCGTACTGCACTTTATATGATATGCAGAAATTTCGTGCTTTTTTATTTTCTAATTTAAATGTTTTAGATCTTTAAATCCTGTTACCGAGCATATTTTGTCCATTCCGACAGAATCGGAATAAAATAGAACACATGGAAAACAAAACAGAGCTTTTATCTTATCACATCCACAAATCCACTGACATATTTTGTAAATTTCCTTAGAAAAATGCCTCGTGAAAGTACGTGTCCCTACCTTGTCTGGTTGGTTAAGAGTGAATTCTGGTGTTGGTCGTCCAAGTTTCTTGATTTTTACTTTTTCTGCTAATGGCAGAGTTTTAAAATTCACTTTCAGAATATTATTTATACTATTCTCAGTCATTTTGGCATCAATCAACTTAAAATAACACAAAAGTACTCAAAACAATGAAACCACAAATAAATATCGAGCGAAACGATATAGGCACTACTACACTACACAAACATTAAAAGCACACTGCGGCTCTGATAACTTGAGGCTTCTGTCACGTTGTAAAAAACCGTTCTCCGCGATCGGCAATTTCCGCGCTCGGTTCGTTTCTTCATTTATTTTCTTATGCAAGGAGTGGCTCATATGAGCTGAGCCTGAGCCCCCATACTTTCTGGTTAGAGTTATAAGTTGACGGTCAGTACATTATGCGAATTTATTGTACACATAGCAGTCGCAAACGGGTAATAACTGTGGTAAAAAAGATATTAAATATAAAGAAAACTGAAAAAAAAACCTATAATGCATTTAATTACTGTTACGTTATCCTAATAGTAACTTGGAAGGCTCGAGCCCCTGAGCCTCTAATGGCTAGTCTTAGAAATAAGTTTTGGGTATAAATTATAGTGCATTTTAAAACTAAAATTGCCACTTGGGATGTACGGAACCGGGTGGATCATTTTGAAACAATTCGAGGTATGACCTTGAAATTTAGTGTGAAGCTAAGAAATATTCAAACGGATATTTTGACTACCAACATTTTTTAAAATTTATTGTTCGTGTGTGGGCCGCCATCCTGATTTTTTTCCAATGGCAACAGGGATTGTGTGTGCTATCACTGAAAAGGTAATTTTTTTCTCTATAAAGGTGTATTATTTAAAGATGAGCTTGCATAACAATAATTTTGAGTAAATCGTCGAAACGGCAATTGAAAATCAGTGAGTGATTATTTATTTTAATTATTACAAAACGAATTACTTAAATTAGTAACAATTGCATTTTCATAAGAAAATTTAATAGTATTAGATAAGATGCCCAAATTGTGCTCCTCCAACTTCTTGGCAATTGTACAAACGGTGTATGAATCCTTGGATGGCAGTTGTTAGCTTTCTCAAGGTACATTCTCTATTTCATTTTGTATTCTCTGTTTCACCTCCTCCAGATTATTGGGCCTATTGATATAAACACAACATTTCAGATGACCCCATAAGAAAAAGTCAGGATGTGTTAAATCAGGTGATCTTGCTGGTCATTCAATGGCACCTCTTCTTCTAATTCACCTACCAGGAAACTTTGGAATAATTTCGTCGAATTTCTGTCAGCCACCAAATGAAGCGCATGAACAATGTTGGTTACGTGTACTTATATAAATTTGGGTATATTTTGTTCAGCAATTCTTCAGCTTTAACTATATATCATGTTGCATTAGTGACTAACATCAATACTAGGGAACTACATTATTGAATAAGATTTACAGGAAACAACTACTCAGCGAACAAAAGCCCCGACCTGCGTAGAATTAAACCTGTAAGTCTTGTTTGGTAGCTAAGATCATTTGTCAGTTCCTCACTAGACATAGACCGGTTTCGAACTTTTTATGTTCTCGTCAGTATGTAAGGGAAAAGACAAATAATAATAGCAAACCATGTCTTTATTGCGTAGTCTGCTTTAGGGCTAGTCTGATTTGCTATTATTATTTGTCTTCTCCATTATTGATGACATACTGACGAGAATATAACAAGTTCGAAACCGGTCCATGTCTAATGAGGAATTGACAAATCATCTTAGCTACCAAACAAGACTTGCAGGTTTAATTCAACGCAGGTCAAGACTTTTGTCTGTTGACTAATTGTTTCCTGCACATCTTATTCAGTACATAGTTTAGCCCACCAAAGTTAGAGGTCGCAGCTCTTGGTAGCTGTTTTGCAGGACGCTATCAGTCACTAAGACATCAGTGATGTCTGACAGGTAGTAGCACTGACCACCAAAGGAATACACTTATCACTAAAGCTGGCCGATAGAGCCGTCATATGACTCATATGTTTACATCATATCATAATACTTGAATAAGTACAATAAATGGAAATAAATTTTAACAATAATGTTACATTTTATAAAAATTTGTATAAAATTCACCCTTTTAAGCAGATTTATGAAGTAGTTTAGTTGTCGTCATCACAAAGTGGGGAAGATCTATAGTATAATAGCATCAGGTATGTTTCTACAGCTGTCTCCGTCAGCGATGTTCGCTTTGGTGAAAAAATATGTTTGTATTTTGAAAATGACCGTTTGACATCTACGGATGTAATACAGGCATATGTAAAACAATCTGTGAACTCACTTAACGAAGTTGTAGATGCACCATCCCAAGATTGTCTTAATTTGCTAAAATCAGGATCTTTCTGTAATACACTCGAATTTTTCACTAACGCGATTATTTTTTGCGTCATTTATAGCCTGTAGCTGTGTATTTACATCGTCCACTATTTGCAGCGATTCCACTAACGACAACGAACTACTTTGCAATTTTTCTATTGCGTCGTGTAGTCCTCTATAATTGTTATTAATAGTTTTTAAATCTGTTTCAAGGGAAACGTCTTGAAAGCTTGTCTGGCTTTCCCTAATAGCTGCAGCCTCGTTAGGGTTGAACTGTAGTATCACAGCTTTTATTTGTTGAAAATATTCAGCATAATAAAAAGCCGCTTTCAACTATGTTCCCCTACGTGTAAGAATCGGCTCTGGTGGTTCAGGGATACCAGGACACTGTCTGTGAAATGCTCGAAGCCGTTTAGGAGATTTGAGAAATACTTTTTTTGTACTTGCTATTAATGCATCTACCTCTGGAAAACATTTTCGAATCGTTTCTGCCACAAGATGTAACTCATGCACTTTACACGTAACATGTAAAAACCTACAATTGTCTCTTTGAAGAGAACGGCCTACCATGCACATTGTCACATTGTCGCGGCACCATCAGTCACAAACATCAATACTTGACTTGTTGAAAGTTCAAATTTTTCGAATGTCTCCAACACCACACGCGTAATTATTTCGCCAATACACGCAGTTAGTCTTTTACTAGCTAGTAAAAGTGGAAATGTTGGTTTAAGAGGGTCCAGTATACGTACTATAATATTTAAAATAGATTTTTTTTTACAATCTGTCGTCTCGTCAATACATAATCAGAGCCGTGTATTTTTTAATCCACATTTAATCCTATTTACAATGTCTTCACGAACAGCTGGAATATATCTACGTAACGATGTACGACTTGATAAGTTCACCTGGGGATTGTATTTATTCCAAAACTCCCGAAATGGTTGTTTATCCAGTATGTGTAGCGGAATATTACAGGCTATTAACATTAACAATAAATCAAACATAAACTGAGTTGTCAAAAGCATGCCATTTTTTTTATTTTGATGTTGCACGGTATTGATATGACGACGACAATCTGTTTTGTGCCAGCACATTAAGTCTTGATTGCAAACTTTACAAATTATTTTGCATCCGTCATAGAATAAATCCGGAAATTCACCGATAAATTTATTCACTGTGTCCGCGTACGGTTGTTTTTTACCCTTTGGCGCGTTTGACATTATGTATAATTTATAGGTACAACCTCACGCATTAACCTTTCAAATAAGACTGCAGCGTAAATCACTTCTAAATCGGCACGTGTGACGCCAGCGCAAGACCGTGGCTGTACTCCAGCCACCTCGGCCAGCTTTATTTATCACTCACTATGTCGAACTACATCATTATAAAATACTCCACTTTATATCCCGTGTCGAAGTTTAATATATTTAATAAAATTCATATATTGGGTGTCCAAATAAAATATTTCAAAAATTATTAACGAAAGCAATTCTCTGTTGTGGTATATTCTCCTGTGTATACATCACCCCACTTAAGTCTATTCAGAGAGATTCCGGTATAGATGCCCAGCGCGTCATAATTATGATACAATTTAGATTTTTCTTTTTTATATTATAATCAATATAAACATATAATTTTTAGAGAAACACACCTACCTTTTCCTTGGTGAAATTATACGGTTCTCTGGGGTCAGTTTTCTGACTGAAAAAAAGGATAATAGAACCAAAATATGAGAAATATATATGCCTAGGGCCAGTATACTTGACTTGACAAAGTATTGCCTCATTACCTCACTACTCTTGCCCATAGTCGTTTGTTAAACAACTGAATGAAACACATGATAGGTAGACAGATACATAGATATTTTATTTTCTATTCTATCTAGTGTCATTATGTCATTTCAATATTCTCTGTCATATATAAATGTGTATATACACACATATTTTGAACTTCGAACTTACTTAACTTTCTCAATATTTTGATATATTATTGTGTAGATTATTGTTTATTCCTTTTGTTTGCCATACGTAAAACGTCATGCCTAAAAGGTTGTAGTGGGAGGTGCCTGTGCTAACTGATATTATCCTACAAGTTAGAATACTATTCATTTTTACTTATTTAAAATTACAAGTTATTTTCAATTTCCAACTATTTTACATTTGCGTAAATACCTATATGGCTTATGAAAAAAATAAATTTCTAGACTTTGCACCTAATAAATAAATAAAGGTACCCGACTCCAATGATAAATTTAAATTTAATGTAGATTTGGACCGTCTATGATCGTGCAACTAATGAAACTATAAAATAATCTTTCGAGTATCTTGTATATATGCCGGCCGGTCAAGATGATGGCTTTTTCTCGATTTACTGAGCCAAACATTTACAGACCAGTGAACTAAAAACCACTTATTCCTTTCCTGAGTTCTTAACGAAGGGTCCGGAAATGGTTTATACGAGACTCAGATGAGCTGAAATTGCAATTTGAGTGTTTATTTTATACAAGACCTTTATCGAATTTAAAAGTAATGTTGCTTTGAGGAAAATTGCTGTATAAATAAGGAGAAGGTATCCTTTCAACCTGTAAAAACTAAGCTTTTCCTGTGTATTCGGATACTGTTCTTGAAATAAACTGAAAGTAATTTTCACGGCTTCTCTTCTTGGAATTACTAGTCTTTTTTTTAGAGAAATTAATTTAAAAAGGTAATTATTATTGATATTATTTTTAATTTAATATGGCGACAAGTATAGTTTATTTTTATGGCAAATATCCACGAGCGTCTGCAGAATTTTTTTGCAAGGGGTGTTAATAATTTAAATGTGATTCTACTAGCACCTATGTAAAACATTACTGCCCGATTATTCAATCGTATTTTCGATTGATTTTAGTGAAAAAAATAAAATTGTTGAAAAAAGTTTTATTTCATTAACGAGATCGAGGTTTACAATTTAATTCAATACAATTTGACGTGACCCCTGCATTTTAAAGCACGGTTGTCAATATTCTTTAGCAGCTCGAAAAACTTTTTGAAAAGTATCTGCTGTAATGCTGTCGATTGCAATTCAAATCGAGGTAATTAATTTTCATCCGATAAACTTTGGATTTGACAAATCCCCAAGCAAAAAAATCTAAGAGCATTAAATTGGGTGAGCGATCTCCTGCCTATACACCTGCCAGGAAAGGTCTCGAACAATGATTGCAAAATGTGGAGGTGTCCCATCCTGCTGAAATACAACGATACTCAAAGTTTCATCGTCCATTAATTACAGCTCCGGAAACTGTTATACTATATCGAGATGTGTTATCAGAAATCGTTTATCTGTGAAAAAAGTCCATAGGCTTGAGACTGCGTGAAGCCCAACCAAACGTTTACTTCTAGTGTGTCTCCGTTCAAAAGTTGCAGTTGGCTGCTCAACTATCCATATTCGGCAGTTATGTTTGTTAATGTGACGATAGATGGAAAATGTAGCCTCATCGCTGAATAAAATTTAAACCATTAAATTTTCTTAGTTTACGGCCTCAACATCATAACATGCCATGCTGCATAATCTTCTCCTTCAAGTTTGTGTAGTACTTGGATATGATGAGCTCAACTTTTTAAAGTAAAACGTAAAACTTTCTACACGGTGCTATGTGGTACGCTGAGTTCCCTACTGAGACGACGAGTTGATGCATTTTGGTTACGGTCAATTGTTTGTTGAACCCTTTGCACAGTGTCATCAGATGTTGATGACCTGCCTGAACGTTGTTCCTCTGCCATGCTTCATGCTCTTTGGAATTTGTTCACACAAAGCCGAATATTCGCTTTTGTCGGACCAGGTTTCCTAAATTTACATGTAAATTCGGCTCGAAAAGCTTCATATGATAATCGTGCGCCGTCAACATCTATTCTCTTCTTTAATGTTAAATTCTTCAACTAGTTAATGATGCCTAAAAAGAAAACGAGAATCATTTACGTTTTCACCAAAATGGATCGAAACTTTATGGATTGAATTAACTTTTAGTTTATATAATTTCTATTACGATCTCATCGCTTTATACGAGAATATACTGCTATCTAACTTTCAACTAGTAGTTAACTCACGATTAAAAAAATCGGGCCGAATAGTTTACATACGTAAACATAGGTGAGATGAATGTTGTAGGAAGTATTTATTTTCAAGCATGTTACCTCTAATGTTCTATAGTTTATAAGTAAAGAAGAAGCCAATACGATGTACCACATTCATCAGGTTAAAGACACCATCTTCTCATATGCCCCTTTTCTAGTACTATTTGTAGTGAGGCGTGCCAGAAAGAGAGCAGAGAGGACGGTGGTGACTTTAGGCTGATGAGTATTGTACATAGAAAATTAATAATACTGACAATAATTATTTTTGTACATTAATATTACGTCATTAAATTTTAATTTCACATTTTGCCGTTTATTTTCTGTTACTAAGCAAAATATAAATCTTTAACACGTATTTAATTAAAAGTAGAAAACCGAATAAGAATTATTACTGTAAGATAATAAATAAAATAGGATACTTGACGATACAAAAAATTACGAACTTGTTGACAACACCCGATGACCGTACAAACTTTGCATTATTTCTTGGTCATATAACAACATTCAATTTACACATAACATCAGGTAAACGGCACCCAATGGTCACTACGAAGGTATTACTTTTACGTGTCCACATTTGCTGTATAAACGTATAATGAATTTTTGATCTATAAATGCAGAAATATGCGTTTTGTTAATAATGTGAAAAACCGTTTAGCAATTAGAAAACAATGACCACTACTTTATTTAGCAGGCTATTCCTGTGTTTTATTCAATAAAATCATTTCTAAGCATACATCTGAGAGGCACTTGCAAGATGAACCTACCTAGTCTATTAAATTTTTGAATAATTTTTAAAATTTTATTTGCTTAAATATGCTTCAGTAATAATTTTCCACAATTATATTCATATTTTATAACGTCACCTCGAGAAATTGCAGGGGGTAACTGCCTGCGGTCGTCAATGGCAACTGCGGCAAAATGTTAAATGAAAGCTTTATTATTCTGTACGTTTATCATAAATGCACGCAATTAGGTGCATTTGAGGTCAGATTCTTGAAATATCAACAAAATGCATATTTTAAATATATGAAGGAAATTTGCTTTTCAACGTTTTTATTTTTTTTTATTAAAAAGTACACGTGTTTCGATTTTTTAGGCCTTAGTCAAGTGTGCGGGGAATACTGAATAGTAAAATTTGTGTTCATTGTTTGTATAACCATATCTGGTACCTACTATAAAACTATTGCAAAATATTGTTTTTATAACTTGGTCTTTACTTTATTGTTTAAATCTATATTAATTACAGCCTTGCTGTTAAAAAAAAAATTAAACTTTAACGAATGACAAAAAAATTTTTACCGGTCACCCTATTTTAGATAAAATAATTTAGATTTAAAGAATAAAGTAAAGTCCAAGTTATAAAAACATATTTTACAATAGTTTTGTTATAAATATAAGCAATGAACACAAATTTTACTATTCAGTATTACCTGTACTTTTGACAAAGGCCTAGAAAACCGAAATACGTGTAGAGATTTTAATAAAAAAATGTTGAAACATTAAAAAGCAAATTTCTTTCATATATTTAAAATATTTAATACTGTTTCACCGGGTATATTTTTATGAATTATTATTATTGTCAAATACATACATTTCATAAAAAAAAATCAAGTTTTAGTCTTTATTTTGTACTAGCAATTTAGCAGGGCAAGCTAGTAATTTAGGCAATCATAGAAGATTTACGAAAGGTCGTAAACTAATTCTTATTTAACTAAATATATATTTTATTAAAAATAAATAAAATTCAGGTCCGTATTTTGAAAATTTTTGTAAAAAATTGATTTTGAGAGAGAAAGTGTGGGAAAAGCAAATAATGTCATGTCATTGTGAAAAGCCGTTAAATAAGAAATATAAGACGAAGTTGGTGATGGTTCTGAAGCAACGAAACGTCGTACAGAAAGTTGGTGATCATCTGCGGATAGAGGAGAAAAATGTGCTGTGGAGAATTGCCTTTCCTTTTTCCGTTAGTCTGTTCATAATCAAAGTAAAATAAAAACTTTAATTTCCAGTTTTTTTTTAAAAATCTCGAAAACGAAACAAAATACCACGGATTTTTTTCATCATATTACTCGGCATAAAATTCCGTAACTTTGCCATAATTTAACCTGCCACAATATTTTACATACGCGAATATTACATCTTTGGATGTAGAAAATTCATTTTTAAAATACATGATATTTGCAGCAAAATGTAGAAATATATCAGAGGATACAACTATGGAAGTTTTATGAATGATGCAGGTGTAAGCTGAGAACCACACACAAACATTCATGGACAAAAAGTGAGAGGCAATTCCATGTAATTAGTTGTACTTACATTAAATTTCTACTGTAACCAGGCGCGCCGCTGGATTTCGCATATTCATCCGTCTTTAATAAATCGTTAGTGATGTACTTTTCTTTGACAATTATTTCTACATTTATTTAAGGACATATTTTCAAAAACAGAACTATTAAAAACTGAGAATAAAAAAGACATTGTGAAATAAAAATCACGTTGTAGTCTGCATAATAAACATTATCTTTTTATCTTACCCAATATTAATAATATGCGAGGCAAGTGAATGAAATGCAATTGCGTTTCATGTTTGGTACAAAGTCTTGCGGACACAACTCACCCACACACGTGGGCCATATATCATATCACAGTCAATTTTGCAAACGGGCGGTACGCCTGTTTATATTTTATCGGGACTGGAGTGGCCCGAAGCGCTCTTGGAAATTATGTGGCACGAACGAGGTTGGCCGGATTAGCCTCGGGGCTCTAATAGCAACCCTGGAGCACCCCGGGCAACGACAAAGTCACACAACCCCGATATAATGTATATCGATGTATGCTACACGCCAACTACGTTTTCCGATATTTTATCAGTTTTAACACGACTTTGCTGATTAAAGTAAGGATTAAAAGGTGAGTTCGTAGAGCAAGTTCTAGATATAAATTTAAAAGAAAATATCAGGTATGAAATCAGGGACATTCTGTTACCAATTAGGTATGTTATTTTTTAAAATGAGTGCGTTCATTTACCACTAATATAAATGGATATAATATTGTAAGTATACGAGGGAAACAAATGTGTTATAATTCAAGGATAACTATAAAAACTGTTTGTAAAAATAAGTAAATAAATGCCGCACTTTTAGATTAATAGCGAGTCAAAGAAAAAACTATTAGACGATTCGTAATGCATTATTTGGTAAATTTTTCTCCTAAAAAGGATGACTAATTTAAGTAAATATTTGTTAATATTAAGTTTTAACCCTTTGAACAATAGAACAGCATTATTTAAAGCGATTTTAGATTTTGTCTTTTGTTCATAATATACAGGATGTGCTGGATTTGAACCGAGAAACTTAGAAAATCGATAGAACATAATAAAATAATACGGATTTGTCATATCAACATATAACTAAAAAATGTTTAGTTTTTGGAAATTTTAATTTATTTTCAGTTTTTCCCAGATTTCTCTGGAAATAATTGAGATATTGTTATGAAATTTGGAAGGTAAATGTTCCGTATATTTTAACAATGCGCACCATAGTTTTCGTATTTCCCTTCTATCCAGAGGCGTGACAGTGGGGGGTGCCGAATTTACTTTTCCCAAAAAACGGTACGCCACTGACGGAAGCTATATTTTCTTTTTGTTCAGATATCTACTATCATAAATGCACAGAAAAGTTTTCTTGTAAGTTTTTGATACGATGTCAATCTCCGAATAAAAATCATTTCAAAATCATTCATCCCATATTCAACAATTTGGTGATTGAGAATCATTTTAAAAAATTACATGGTTTTTTATTTATTCATTAATATAATGTTATATTTAAAATACCATCAGTTTGATAAAAATAGCAAAGTCATGTATGGGAGAGAAAGAGAATTATGTATCAATGTTGCCTCATTGTACGTTGTCTTTGTGAAGAAAAGAAGGCACGCCCTATCATATCCCTCCTTTCCACACACAGTTTATTGTACAGATATTAGGCGTTTAGGAAAATTCTAGTGATTTGCAAATATTCTGTTTATCTAAAACTAATAGGAAAAACAAAGACAAAGATAGTGAATTGGCCACTCGGGGTAAATTCTCCTAAAGCCCCCAAAAACCACGAAGTTGCGAGCACGACCATTGGTATGCCTAATTAGTAGCGGGGAAAGTACTGCCAATAAATTATTCATCTTTAGGTCATGCGCTGCGATGGCCCGACCTTCATCAGATCAGGTAGCCGATGACACTGTTGATAATGTTTTGGTTAGTAAATTTCAAAACGTGTGGGGTATAGTTATTTCTGTTAGTAACTACGTATACCTGTTTATTTCGAGAATTTCTAGTTATTTGATGCATAATTGTTTTTAAAATGCATCATAAAACTCTGTGGTAATTCTTTGAGTAATTTTTGGCCATTTGGCGAGAAAGTAAACTGGCATTCTGCTATTAAATAAAAACAAATTAACAAATATTCTAACGAAAATAAAATAAAAAAATTCTAGAATGAAATAGATTTAAAAAACGTATTAAAAATGAAACCAAACATTTTCTTTCTAAATGTTATTTTATGAAGGGCTCAAAAAATGTCGCCTTGTTGCGCCTGGCAATACTCTAATCGGTGATAAAATTCATTTCTGACATTTAAAAGCATGTCAGGAATTACACTCTGTAGGGTAGCAACAATAATTTTAGCACATAACCTTACAAGTCACGCGCTCGCTCATGTTTATGTTTATAAATTGGCGATGTTGCATATCCCCACAAATAAATCATTAGGTGCCAAGTCGGGTATCTTGGTGGTCATTTTATTGTGCCTCTTCCACTTATAAGACGATCGGGAAAAGTGTTGTCTAAAAACTCTTACACTCTTCTTGCATTATGAGCAGGACAGCCGTCTTGCTGGTACCAAATCTCCCCAAAGTTGACATCAAGTGCTTGAATAGCCAGAATAATCTGATTCTGCAAAATATTTAAATATTTGTCGGCATATAAGTTACCATCAATGAAAATAGGACCAATGACATGATTACCTAAAATGCCGGCCCAAACATTTACTACTTGTGGGTATTGAGTAGGTAATGGCACACTGAAATGTTTATTTTCCCAAGATCAATATCGAATTATAGAAGGATTATGCCGGCCATGTATGGAAAATGATGTTTCATCAGTGAATAAAATATTCTTGATGAAATTTTCGTTTTCATTAGCCTTTTTCATCATGGTTTCACAAAAATCTATTCGTTTCGTACGTGATATATATCACATCTTGGCATTACAATACAATTGTAAGGTACAAATTTGGTGGTATAAAACTATGGAAATTTCTTTAACTTACACTATTTTGTCTAAAATGTCGTGACCGGTAAGAATTACTTGATCATTTGTTACGTTTTTATTATTTTTTTACTGCTTTTTTGATTTCCAATATTTCTAATGAATCTAATTTTTTACCTTTATTTTCTGAATGAAGCAAGTCGATCTTATCCAAATCTATGAAATGATTATTTTCTATACAGTACGTTGATATGCCGGTGCTATGTATATGGTCCAAAATAGATTTTTTATGTTCCTGTTTTTTGCAATTTATCTCGTTTATCTTTATTAATTGATGGAATTCCTCCAGTGTTACTTTTTATTTACGGAAATCATTTTACATCCATCGTTTTACAGCCGACGGCGGAATCAGTTCATTTTATTAATAATTACTTGTATAATGTAAATTATTATACAAAACAATGGATTGAAAAGTAAAATTGATAAAGAAAAATACATCACAGCAGAGTAGCGAATAAATATGGCAAAATATATAGCAAATATCTGACACTATGCAGTCACTTGTGCAACGTCGTCGAAAATGAATTGAAGTCGGTGTGTGGTATTTTGAACAATTATTTAACGCTTTTTCTTATCCTGTTTATTATTACTTGAATTATAAAATAAATAACGTAGATAGGTTGATCCCATATGAGTAATTATTCATGATAAAGTAAACAGAAAAATTCTCATAAAATTCCTTTATTAATGTGACCGGTTTCGTGAACAAATTTGATTAATAACCTTGAAAGTTTAGAAATCCTGAAAGATTCTAGAGATCCCAACACATTATCTCTGAACTCACAGATCCAATTTCAATCTTCGTTGACTTTCTCTGTGGTTGTCTAATTTATTTTATATTATTGTAAACTTTCTACTGAAATCTGTCCCACGTGCTCGATATTATAACCTCAATTTCTTAGAAGTTAACATTTCCACCACGTTTAAATGCAATTTCACCATCTGTAGTTGAAATATAATGAACTCCACTATTGTTAAAAAGTAACCTGGAGCACACATAGTTTTCTACCTTAATTTTAGTTTTGTTTTGCGTTAGTTCCCAGATAGTCCGTCAGAGGGCACTAATTTTAATCTGTTTTCATTTTAAAAAATATTTATTCCCTATTATATTTTAACTATCATAGTGTATGTATGTGTTTAAAAGAAGCACGTTAAATTTTAAAAAATTTATTTAAAAGTTAATTAGATACTAACAAAAATTTTATACCTTACATTTATTTATAATTTGACATGTTGCAAAACTGTTTTAATTTTAATCTGACTACCCTGGTTTTTTATTTATAAAAATGTAAGTATTATATAAAATTGAACCTACTTTTTACACAATTCAATTATTTAAAAAAAAAAAAAAAAAAAAAAAAAAAATTACATTATTCTATATTATATTTTAAACTAACGTAATCCTGATTAATCTAAATAATTTCAATCTTTCTTGTACAAAATTTTATCAAACATTTTTTACCAATAAGTTTTTACTAGTATATAAAAAATTGAAATAATTGTCTTCTGTATTTCTGTTTTATAAGTTTTATTAACTTATTAACATTTATTTATGTATGTATGTAATCACCATACTTATTTTCTATTGTAGTCCTGTGTCTGATGATGTGAAGTAATTATTTGTTCACGAAACCGGTCACATTAATAAAGGAATTTTATGAGAATTTTTCTGTTTACTTTATCATCATATAAAATAAATATTTTTGTTGCTATTGTTTGTAAAGGATGTCTCATCAAGAGTGCACGATTTAATTTTTTTTAAGAATTTTGATGAAATTTCCGATTATATTTTCATATAATTGTGGTTCAATGAGGCGTAGGATCTCGTACTTGAGCTCAGGACATGTTGTTGGATGATTGGTGTAGGCTTGATACTTTACAAAACCACAAAGAAGGAACTGACACGGTGTCATATCATACGATCTTGGTGGCCAGTTCTGGTCGCCATTGCGTGGGATGTCACGGCCACAAAGTTTCTGTTGCACGACTCCATTGATTCGGGCGTAGTGTGACAGCTGAAACAAGATGCCTTCTAAATCCTTCTGGCTACAAGTATGAGGAAATGTAGTCAGAAATTTCTAGTCGTGGCGGCCATTTGTCGAACATTTTGTTTCACATTTAATCGCAATATGTGTACTTTATATCGAAGTAAAAATATCAGCAATTTTCGAATAAATGATGCATTTTATTAAAAAATTATATCACGAATTTTATTACCGATTAGGGTATTGTCAGGAGCAACAAGAAAATATTTTTGAGCCCTTTATAAAGTATATTTTTTTAATTGTCTTTGTTTCATTTTTAATACATTTTTCTTAAATCTCTCATTTTAGAATTGTTTATTTTATTTTCCCTAGGATATTTGTTAATTTGTTTTAATTTAATAGCAGAATGCCAGTTTACTTTCACGCCAAATTGCCAAAAACTATTCAAAGAAATGTCGCTGAGTTTTTTTTGATACATTTTAAAAACGATATGTATAACTAGAAATTCTCGAAATAAACAGGGATACGTAGTTATTTACAAAAATAACAAACTATACCCAACATGTTTTTGAAATGTACTGACCAAAACACCACCACCATATCGCCAGCTACCTGCTATAATCTGATGAAGGACGGGCCATCGCAGCGCATGAACTAAAGATGAATAATTTCTTCGTTAAGTTATTCCAAATTTGTGAACGGTGTGGAAGATGTGGAAAATCTTGCCTGGTCTGAGTTGATGGATTCTGCCGTTTGGTTCATTTTTTCTGATGCTATTTTATCTTAGTACTTCGTCTTCACCTGCATTCACCTCAGGGAGTCTTCTTTTCGGGTCGGTCGGATGATAGATATGAACTGTGCAGCTTACTAACATTATGGCCAAAAATCTTGTTAACTAGAAATGGGAAATCATTTGTTTTCCAGATTTGAAAAAGTTTCTGGAAGTAGTAAGGCGGCCTACCACCCTTAAATAAGTCTTTCCGTTTTAATTTTTTTTTTCATATTGCATCAAATTTAAGCCTGGAGATATTGCAAAAACTCATTCCAAATTTAGCTGCCCTAACTAAATAGGTCCTGATTTAATGGAGTATATTTTGTTTTTCTTTTTGCAACTATGAAGAGCTGTAATTCTACGAAACATTTGTTGGTAACATTTTTGGTCAATCATCATGATTTGTACACAAGAATTCACAACTCAGTTTTTTTATCATATCTTTATATGTAAGAAACACACAGTTCAAATACTGCTGTTGCCGATGTGTCGAAAATAGATCGTCGGTTTGGATTGAATTGTTAATGAAAAACGCTCTCATATAATTTGTATGTATAGTTCATATCGCGAATGTTGGCGTTCACGTCATCAATTTTGTGCATTTCAAAGACATGTAGATTTTCTATCAGCGTATTTTATTATACATGCGCTGAATTGTAGGAAGTAACAGAAATAAATATCTTCTGGGGCTATAACAGCAGTGTCGACCGCTCACAAATAATAAAAATAAAAATAGAAATAGAAATAATAGCAATTGATCGATTTAGAAATTTTAAATTGATGATATGACTCCAACATTCGTGATATGAACTATATTAGTGTGTCCCAAATTCAATGCTCACTATTGGGATCTCAGAAACGGTAAGAGCTACAAGGTTGGTTAAATAGGAAGTTTTAGCAGATTTAATGCTAATTCCAAATCCGTTAAGAAATCAATGCCAATTGAAACCGTTTTTGAGATTTTCCAAAAAAAAATTAAAATTTTGTGATTTCTCTCTTCGGCTGGAGCCAGATAATCCTTGGTCAGACAGGTTTTAGACTTTTACATTATTATATCCGAGGTAACTTTTTTTATGGCAGCCATTTTAGATTTTTCATTTTTCAGATTGCTCTTAAAAAGAGCTTTCAGATGATGTATCACATGCCGAGGAAAATTTGTTATTTAAGGGACTAATTTAAGAAAAGTGATCCATTGCTTAACAAAACAAAATAGTAGGCCATGGAAAATCAAGAACTTTTTGTGCCAGAGACAAGGAATTTACTTATTCAGACGGTGACTAATTATTATCTATGTACTTAAAATCTATTGTAAATTGATTTATTTATGCAATTTTCTAAAAATATCAATTTTATTTGTCATAAAGTTGACAATAAAGTGTTCAAAATTTTAACAAAGAAATCCTCTTCATCAAGGGTATTCTTGCATGCAAAGTAGTTAGTAATTAGTAAAATTTGAACAATGCTTTTCTAAAAACGATAAAATTCACACATAACTTTTAGTAAAATTTAGTAGCACTAAATAGTAGTAGTAGTTATTATTACTATTCAAGAGTGTGATTATTGCAAAATGACCCACAAATGAAGAAAAATTTGATATGTTAGAATGTTATTTAAAAGTAAATAGAAACTCACAAAACGCATCGGCTTTCTCTCTATAAACATTTCCGGAGAAAACGCAACCACACAGAACAGTTTTTGGAAGAATTGTAAGCAATTTGTTAAACTGCGGGAGTTTTGATAATAAAAGAGACTGGTATGATATTGATAATGTTGACCGCACAAATAATATTCTCGAAGCTAGCAGGCGAAACAACTATTCCTAAGACATTAAAACAAAGGAAATATCATCCGTACAACCATCCAAGCTTTAAACAATAATGATTGTGATAGAAGACTTGAATTTTGTCGTTGGTTTAATCAGAAATGCGAATGCTTTAACAAGCACAATTATCATCACTGTGCCACAGAAAATTCGCTTGTAACTACGCAAAGAAGATTTTAAATTAGGTTTGGATTCAATGTTTGGTGCGGCTTTTCTCTTTCTATTCTACTCCTATGATCTGCATATAATCCTTTCCTTAATTATTAATTTTAGATCTCCATTTAATTGGTACATTCATTTTCACAACAATTTAACTAGAGCAGCCTATCGTGAACTTCTAGAAAATCAAATTTTACCCGAGATAAGACACTTTTTTATAGAACAAGAAATAAACGAATTGTTGTTTCAACAAGGTGGCTGTCCTGCACATAATACTTATAATATTAGACGGATATTGCAGGAAAATTTTGGTAACCTCATATTTCAAATAAAGGACCAGTATTGTGGCCTCCTCGCTCGCCTGATATAACCCCTCCTGATTTTTATTTGTGGAGTATGGTGAAAAATGAAGTGTATGATTTTGAAAGCCCAGAAATTATCGATATTTTGGAAGACAGAGTGACGTTTTCGGCATAATAAATGTCAATACTCTCAGAAGAGTAATCAGCTCAGTTAGGCGTAGATGCCAACATATATTCAGCTAAATGGAGGTCATATTGAATAGTTCTATTAAATCTTCTTAATCGTTTACTATGATTTCTTCTATTATGTTAATTTGCTGTTATTAAAAAATTTTCTCCGTATCGATTATATTCAGTATTTTAACAGAAAATTAAAATTATTTAAATATGTCAAACTGGTAACCTTAATATTACTGTTATTTTTTATATTGGTTGGTATTAGGTTTATTCATGAAATCAAAATAACTTTTTGATTTTCCATGGCCTACTATTTTGTTTTGTTAAACAATGGATAACTTTTCTTAAATTAGTCCCTTGAAAAAAAATTGTTCTCGACATGTGATAAATCATTTGAAAGCTCTTTTTAAGCGCCATCTGAAAATATTAGTCTCTAAAAAGTGTCCTAATAATGTAAAAGTCTAAAACCTGTCTGACCAAGAATTACTTGATTACAGCTACCGAATAAGAGAAATCATAAAATTTTAATTTTTTTGGAAAATCCCAAAAAAACATTTCAGTAAGTCGGATTTGGAATCCGCTTAAAATTTGCTAAAACTTAATTTAACCGACCTTGTAGCTCTTATGGTTTTCGAGATCGCAATCGTGAACATCGAATTTGGGACACACGAAATATAAGAGCCGTCACAGATATTATTGAGATTGAAAGACATTGTTATCTTTTACGATAAAAAAAATGTAAAAAAACAGGCTTAGAGTCAATTCCGTTTTTTTAAGCATTTGGTTCTGGATTCATTTATATTTTTATAGATATTTCAATATATTTTGGAATTCTAAAAGAGATATTTTTTTCAGAAACTAGAAGTTGTAAAATAATGAATGACGTGAACACATATTTATACCCTATATTGAAAAAATTGTTTCAATAGACACGCACTGCTTACACATTTTCCGATAAAAAATTATTTCCTGCAGGCCTACTGGGACATGGAATGCTTTATGGCCTCAGGTATGTTAATACCCAGACTGAATGGTCTTCGTGTTTGCGCCCGCGGACTCTTACATAAAAGGGTTCGTATTTCTCGTAAACCTGATATCGAACCGACTACACAGAATCAGGTTGGTCTATGCCTCCAGGATTATTAACCCAACTGCCTGCAACAAAAAGTGGAGAACGAACGATGGAGCTATACGGATGCCACCCGCAGGCTTACCATTTGCAGGGACGGGTCGAAACTTTTTTGGGCCTTGGGGATATCAGCGCTGTCCGAATAGAGTCAATCCATATTTATATATCAGTAATTTTGTTTCATGTAATCTAATAATATTTTTTAATTAATTCATTCATTAACTATGTTCTTCTATCTGACAGTCAAAAAAATCTTAAGGTTTTCTTAATAAAATTTTGGTTTATGGTCTTCACTATAACTTGACTTTTTTGGTCATAACTTTTTTGTCGCTGGCTTTTGGAGTTATTAACAATAAATTCGACTGTACAATTCAATTCCACATAAGAGAAGGTAGACTGTATTTGTTTAGAAAAAGGACATGCATACGTCACAGGTATGCAAATCCTTGTACTGAGTGTCTGGGAATATCATCAGAATATTTGGGACGTGAATTCTACACTCAAAATTAATATTAAAAGCTCAAGTCAATAGGTGTTCGAAATTGCTTCCTAAGGGAGCTACTACAGTTTGAAGATGGCGCACAATATCTAGTTTTTATTTTTTATTTCAAAAACCATTTTTAGGAAAACAATGTAATTTGGTATAAGAAATACTTTTTTCATGTCGAATATAATGGTTTTTTCAAAAAAGTCCATAGAGGAACATGGGTGTGCGAACCAGGAGGAGGTCGTCGCAAAATTTGTTATATTTTTTTATGTCTCGAAGTTTTGCGACTTTTCAGGACGGACATTAAATTTTTTGAATAAAATTACGTAAAAAAAATACTCTAGATAGAAAGCTGTAGGATGTACCGTTTATGAGAAAAACCATATTAAATAAATCACTGTATTGAAAAAGTTCTATTTGCATTAATAAATAAACCAAAGGAGGCGTTTGATTTGATACGTAAAAGAGAGCAGTGGCGGCTGGTCAGCGGAGGCAGGGGAGGCTGAGCCTCCTCTACAATTTTGGCAGAAGCAGAATGAGATATTCTGCTTCTCCCAAACTAATATTTTTCGCAAGTAGAAATTTATACTTAGGTATATCTTAATTCTCAATGTTGCTTATAAGTCATTAATTAATTTTCAGTGTAAAAAATGTTGCATTTCCTTTCACAAACATGTAATATTGTAGTCCGGATAGTCCACTCCACGTATGCATACTTCCCGATCTCTCATCGCGCTTTCACGCTTGTTTGGATGGACTGAGGCTAGCGGCGAGCCAACCCCCATTTCAATACATTGTTCGTGACCTTGAATTACGGTGCGTATCAGCAAACATTCTGGATGTATAAAGTTAGGGCAGCTAGCCTCTAGCATCCCATCTCTTTCTAGCGTATATACACTTCAGTTGAGCGCTGATCCCCTCTCTCACAACAGTTTATAGAACAAGACAGTGGCAATTTGTGGTTTCGTGGGAGAACATAAACATACATAAAATATTTAACAGGTGGTTGAAAATGAGTGCTCTAGGAGAAAATATTCCCAACGACATGTCTTTTTGTCCACACGTGGTGGATAGTTTGTTGTTAAATGGATTTAGTTCTCTTAGTTATGATCGAAAGGTAAGAATTAAAAAATGGTCAGATCTACACCGTCAATGCCGTCATCAGTTTTCACAAGTGGTAAACAAAACTGAGGATTTAGCTATAGCAATTATCAAAAAATCGAGTGGTTAACGGCATCAGCAGTTAGAAACAAAGTATATTGTTGGAAATGTTTGTTATTGACTAACGATCAATCCTCAATTTGGGCAGTGCCGGGTTTAATAATTTTCAAAATTTGTCACGAGGTTTAGAAAGGCATGAAAAATCTCAGGAGCATATCATGTCGCATTAAATTCGAAATGTTGGGTAAACAAAATATTGTAAATTTCTTGGATTCTGCGCATAAAAGAGATATAGAAAATTTTAATGAGAAGTCCGTGTAAATAGGGAAATATTAAGGAGATTAATTGATGCCGTTATATATTTATCTTCTCAAGAAAATTCTTTTCGAGGATTTGACGAAAAACGCGATTCGTATAATAAAGGAAATTTCAAGGAGCTAATATATGATCCAAAATTAGAGAACTCTTTGAATAACACCACTGTTTTTTCCGGAACGTCCTAATTGAGAGTGTTAGCTTCATTATTAAAGACAAAATTTATGAAGAACTACATAATTGCGAATTTTTCTCGTGGACTCCAAACTAAAATAAAAGAAATTGCTCCTCAAGCTTACTTCATTCACTGTTATGCACACAAATTAAATTTGGTTTTGAGTAAAGCCTGTAACGGAATTAAAGAAGTTAGAATATTTTTTTCAAATATTACTGGTTTGTCTTCTGTTTTTTCAAAATCTAGTAAAAGATCTGATATTTTCAATAGAATTATGGAACACAGAATTCCGAGTAATGCTCCCACTCGTTGGAATTTTCATCAGGAGTTATTTTCACTGTTGACACATACAGGAAAAAACTTATTGACGTTTTTAATTTTATTTCGGAAAGTGAAGACCATTTAAAAGACGATCAGACTTTAAGAGAAGATTACGGATTAAAATCGTTATTGTTGGATAAAAACTTCATATTTTTTCTAAAGGTTTTTAAAATGATTTTTGAGCAAACTGATGCTGTTTTCCAAATTTTACAGAATAAATTAACTGATATAAAATTCTAAAAATAGACTTAATTCACTTATATCTAAATTAAAAGAATTTCGCAATAACGAAATACATTTCAATACTTTATATAATGTTTTTTTAGAAAATATTGAAGAATTTGATGATGAGTCACAATTAAAAAAAAGAAAGACAACATATAACTTTGACAGGACAGACATACATTACAAACAAATTTTTACAGAAATTTTGGACACCGTTATAGTTCAAATTGAAATTAGATTTTCCGATTTAAATACTTTGCAATGTTCGATTTAGTAAATCCTAATAATTTTATAATGTTTTGTAAATCATTTCCTAACAGTCTAATGGACAAATTAATGGACCAGTATCCCTTTTTTAATCGTATTTCGTTAAGAAATGAACTATATGTGTTGTATTCTGACCAGAAACATTTAGCAAATTCAAAATCACCTCAAGAAATGCTTACTTTTATATATAATAATGGTTTAAAAAGCTGTCTTTCCGTACTGTACAAACTTTTATCTTTAGTGTCAACAATTCCAGTAACCTCAGTCTCTGTAGAACGATCGTTTTCAGCACTCAAACGCATAAAAACATTTACTGGAAACACAATAGCTCAAGACCGCCTATCAAATATATCGCTTATTTCAATAGAAAAACGTTTTTTGTCAGAGTTGAAGAAAAATGATTTATTTTCATTTTATGAAGAAGTAATCAACCATTTTGCCAGTTCTGAATATCGCAGATTACCACTGATTTATAAAAGTATTTAGACTTTACGCCAAAGATTAATATAGTTAGTTATTATTTTAGAAGAAATATTTATCTACGTTATTTATTTTTTGTTTGTAGAAGAACACTTTTATTTATCAATTTTTTTCCATAACTATTTTGATTTATATTAGAACTTATAATTTAATTATAAGTGGGATAGTAGGGCTACTCTAGCGATCAACCCACGACTAAAAATGTAACGCGCCGTTGTACTACCTCAAGGGTGGTGGGGAAATATGCAAATTGTAATCATATTGAAATTTAGTTGCCTTTTAAATTTCAAGCCTCCTCTGTGGATAATATCACGAGCCGCCACTGAAAGAGAGTTTAATATGTTATTTTTATGTCATTAGTAAGGACATAAACATTATTTGAAAAGATAAAAGATATACATTAATTTTTAATTTTTTTGCAATTAATGAAAACTAAGCACTAGGATCTTCAATCGAAAAATTAATTACGTTATAAAGACAGAAAAAGCAACAGATTCAAAGAAAATGTTAAGAGCGTTCCCTATTCATGTTGATGCAGCTTCGGCGTCTTTTGTAATGAACACTGAATTCTTTGAAATACTTTGATTTTGAATAATTTGACAACCATCAATTACTCGTTGTTCTAAGTCGCCAACGGTGTTTACCGGTGTTGCGTACACGAGGGATTTGAAATAACTCCAAACAAAATAATCCAAGGGATTCAGATCCGGTGAGCGAGCTGGCCAAGCTATTGGTACACCTCGAACAACCCACCTTTCAGGAAAGACATCATCCAAATGTCGCCTTACGTTTACATTAAAATGTAGTGGAGCCCAATCATGAATAAACCACAATGCTGCTCATGGGCACCACATTTAGCAATCCATTTGACTCATTTTGGAGAAAATTTAGATAGTTAGCATCATTTAGTTGATCAGGAAAAACATAGGGTCCAATTAATCATCAATCACAGCCGCCCAAACGTTAATTGAAAATTTGTCCTGGTGACGTGATTTAAAAATGAGGTGGGTTTCGTGGGACCATCCATATTTGTTGTAATAATTCACAATTCCAACTCGATAAAAGCCTGCTTTATCAGTAAACAGGATTTTATTAGTTAACCGTCGACAAAAATCTAGCCTAGGCTCGTAATCCTACACTTTCAGGGCTTTTACCCTCTGCACATGATATAGATAAAGCAGCTGCTCAGAAAATACTTCCCACATAATATTTTTTGGAATACCTTCTTGAGCAGATAATATTATAGGCCACTCTTTGTAAGGTTATCTCTTCAACATGAGGTGTCCGAGTCGTCTTCTGTACCCCCTCCCCGTCTTGTTTCCTTGGTTCTACAGTACCGATTTTTCTCAATCTGCGATGGTTGTTTGAAATAGTTTGGACGCAAGGCAGTTTCCAATCCTCAGCAGCAAGTTCTTCATTTGAATATTTAACCATTTTCGCCTATTCATGTGAAAACTTTGAGAAATTTAACAAAAAATTTGTAGTTAGAGCACAGTATAGCCAGTAGATTATTTCAGCTACATTTCATTCATAAATCCACTGAGCGCTCTGGAACCTCGAATGTAGGTGGTTGCGTCACAGGCGTAGTATTTTACAAGGATACCATGGGTGCACGAAGCAAATTTACTATTGTTGATTAATTAATAAAATAAATAATTATTAGTTAGGAAAGAGACCACAGGTTTTTAATGTTTGTGCAGCCAGGTGTATATATTTAATTTTTTAGCATTTTATATGGTTAAAATGAAAAATCTGTAGATTATCTAGATAAATGAAATAAAATACACAATAGGCATAATATTTTATTATTAATAATTGAATAATGAATGCTAAACATTTCTTAGGTTACAAAATAAAATATTTAGGCATAAAACACAAATGAATTATTGATATTTCCAAATTATTAATTTTGTGTTTTGTTTGCCACATTTAAATTTTCTATTAATAAATTTAAGACTGTAAAATATGTTCGTATTTTTTTTTAAAGCACTTATTCTCAATAATTTAGAAATACTGCCGATACACAGCTCTTCTACTCACCACATGATGTGATGTGGAAATATTATACTTTCGTTCTAACTTAACGGATGGTCAACATACATTTAAGGATTCCAAACAATTTATATACAGGTTGTCCCATAATTAAGTGCACATATTCAAGAGGGTAATAGAACCATAAAAAATAAGTTGAGTATTGTACATAAACATCTGCCTTAAGTCAGTTCATAAGGGAGCTACAATCCCTTAAAGGGGTAAGTACAACATAGTTATTTGCCAATAAATCCAAAACGTCTTAAGTTGCAAAAATTAAATTTGGACCATGATTATATTCATAATGTTACATATTTTTTTCCATTTTTATCTACATATTATGATTTATTGGGGTAATTACCTTAACTTTTTATCTTATTATTTTTTTTACAAATTTATAGCCGAAAGAAACGCTAGTGTTAAAAACTGCATAAAAACGATACTCTTACTAAATGTCAATATAAGCTATCGTTTTGAAGTTATTTGTACTTAAATATTGCAATGCAGGATGGGTATACAATAATCGATAGGTAACTACATACCTCTACAAAAATAATTCCGCACTTTTATTTATAAACTTAATTTACTAGCAAATAACTATGTTGTACTTACCCCCTTTAAGGGATCGTAGCTCCCTTATGAACTGACTTAAGGCAGATGTTTATATACAAAATCAACTTATTTTTTATAGTCCTATTACCCCCTTGAAAGAAGGTATTTAATTATGGGACACCATGTATATGCTTTAACTTTATTTAACTCTTTCACTCTGTAAATGGTGCGCAAATAATAGAACTCCAAGATACGTTATGTTAAAAATAATCGCTTATATATTGCTTTACATAAATCTAATTTTCCGTCGCCGCCTGGCTGAAATTATCAGTGTTGAATTAAAAATATGGATTTACAAAACGAAAACACCAATAATCATTTAAAAAATGACTAAACTTTTCATAAAACGACATTTGCAATTTTCTACAATATATACACATTTTAAAATTTATTCTGTAATGTCTTTCAAAATTATTCAAAATAGATGCAGAAGACCATTTGTCTAATTGTAAATACAAAACTAAAGATTTTATTTTTTTATTTCATTTCTTATTTTATTTATACTTTCAATTTATATTCTTAAAATTACTTCATTAATGGTTCCTGCTTTTGTAAAGCAATACCTAACTCATATATTAAATTCAATATTTTATACTTAGTAGTTTATACTTAGTTTATACTTAGTTTATACTTAGTTTATACTTAGTTTATACTTAGTTTATACATAGTATAACAGTTACCTTTCGACATCACGAGAAAATGAAAAAAACTTTTTATTACTACAATAACTTATATTTGTACACCCTTTACATGAGCAAACCACTCCCCCTTTTTGCTTATCGTTTCCCATTTTAAAATAAAATAAAATGTATACAATTGTCACAGTAAACCAATTACGCATAAAGCACTTACACCACGAGTTATTTTTTATTTCGCTGATAACATACATGCCCTCTGACGGCCACTACTACACTAATGCTAGTAATGCTTATCAGAATAGCAGGTCAGTATAACCGCTTTTGAAAGTTCCCGGCGGCAAGGCCTAGCAACAAGGAGAAATAACCTACTGGTTATACTGTGGTTAGAGGCACAGAAGACTTACATACCTACCTCTTATATCATGTCTATTAACAGTTGTTTATGGTTGTCACCGTACACTTTGCATCATTAATAAACCTTACGTATTATTCCGCAATTTGCCAATATCCGGATTTTTATTTAGCTTTAAATCACTGTTAAAATTTTTCTATTGATGAGAAGAAAAAATAAAAACAAATAATTCTTCGCCTTAAATGCGTATGGTGCATTTAATATATAAAATTACAGACAATACTGATTCGTATTTGTTTTTATTATTAATAAAAAATACGTATATTTTATTTGGTGCCATTTTATAAAACTAAATAATCGTATTTTCTATTAATAAAAAAACGATACGCATCAGTATTGCCTGTAATTTTATATATTAGATCTATGCAGTATTTAGGATGAATCAGTTGTTTTTGTTTTTTAATATTACTAACAGAAACATTTTAATAGCGATTTATAGATACTTAGGGAAAACGCACTCTTAAAACATCTTTGAATTTCTTGGCAACAAGAACACCAGGGTGATCTGTTAACGTCTGTAATGTCATATTTATATTGTTCACTATTTCAAAAGATTCGGATAAATATAACCGCAGTAAAGAACGTCTTACTTTTGACATTGTATACGCTTGTATATATTATAATCTGTCTTCGCATGAACATACGTATATCAGCGTCTGTGTTTGACTGACCGCTGCAGTGGAAACCTGTTGATATGCTACGTTCTTGGCGCATTTTCCTCTACCGTGTATGGACGGTTGCATTACAACGGTCCCTTTTTACTCAGATATGAAATTATGTTGGATATCATAAATAAGGAGGTCTTGCATTTAATATAGTGACATTGAATGTGACAAATAATTTTAATTTTGATTGTCATCAATTATTGTAAAAAAAAGTTCAAAAATAAGTAAATGTTTCTTGTGTATCTGACTCATTCTTGTTTGGTACAAATTAAATACAGTCCACTAGAAGCAATTTTGTAACAGTAGTTCCAATATAGTTTTGTGAGAGAAGCAGAATGACAAACAAATAATGTGTTTAATTTTTCATTAACAGGTGTCTACTTTGGTTTATTTGAATAATTGAAATGGGAAATTTTCAATGTAGTAACTTATTTAATACGATTTTTTTCATAAACGATACATCTTACGGTTTTCTACGTAATTTTATCCAAACAATCTAATGAGGTGCCGAAAATTCGAAAAAGGTTGAGACAACAAATATGACAAACTTTGAGAATAACTCCCCCGGTTTGCACATTCATGATCCTCTACAGTCTTTTTTGATAAAGTCAAGATTCATAAAACATGTACCACTTGTTCCATTTTTCATTGTTTTGCTCAAAACAGTTTTTGAAATAAAAATGCAAACCAAATTTTGTCATCTTCACAATGTCGTAGCTCCCTTAATAAGCATTTTCGAACACCTGTTGACTTGAACTTTCATTGTTATTTTTGAATGAGAAAGCCACCCCCCCCCCCCCCAAATTCTAATGTTATTCCCGAACACCTTATAGATGGCCAGGCAATAATGACAGTACTCCAATTAATAAACTGTTTTGTCTATTCATAGAAATCTTAGTTTTTCTATGATCACTTTTTCATTTGAAGTTGAAGACACGCCATATAGAGCGCTATGACAAGGTCGACCCCAAACAATGGTTTAAATGTCCCATTTCTAAGTGAATACAATCTACCTTTGTTGCGTTTTGAGAAAAAAAAAACAATTTGAGTTCAGATTAAAGTAGAAAAATTAGACATTTAGCAAAGTAGGTATGTATCAGTCTAAAATATTATTTGTGTGTGTTTGAGTATTATTTTGAGATTTAAAATTTTACAGAAACGCCGAGGCCGAATCGATTTTCTAATTCTGACATGACCAATATTGTTATCATGTATGTACAAGAGCAATTTTGCGGGTTAATACCTCAAGTACCTACTTTTTAATAGAATAGAAGAAACAGGCTATGTTCAAGCAAAACCTCGCAATGGACGTCCAAAAGCAATAACTGCCTTACAATAGGAACATATTTTAATCCGACTAGGAAGAAAATCCAGAAATAATATATGACCATTCTCTGCTGGAGTTAAGTCAATAAATAATACTTGATAAGGCTTAACCTCGTCCTTAGGTCAACTTCGGTGTATTCTATGTTCCCCATCAGCTGTTATTTGTTGCGGTGGAAGTGCGGCTGGAATTATTTTCTGCTGACAGGTAGCCCGTACGTAGCCTGTCCTACGCAAGAAGTATACTTGATCGCTCAGGTGTTGTTGACAGAAGGATTGCTCAGGATGCATTTCGCACCAAAATTCGTACAATCGCAGGTTCGCTGCTATCGTAGCAGGTCAGCAAATCATCTGGAAGTCCCCTTGTCAACTAAAGCGTCCTATTCCGTTGCGTTCGTCATTATTGAGACCATCCGGAGGGGTCCCTACTAACCACCTCAGACCCCTGTTTGCTTGGGACCAGTTGTGAGGGGCCCTTCTTCTGTTACTGGCTGGAGCCCGAGGTTTAGGAACTAACTCAAATTTAAAGCTGGACCGCTGGGTGGGCCACAAGTATTTCAGTTGGGCCCATGAACATGTAATAATGAATATGAATTAAATATTTACCTACCTCTTTTACTGAAGTAAAATTTGAGGTTATTATGAAGATTGTCAAATGTTGTCACATCTTCAAATTTTAATTGCTTTGCAATTTCCAATTCATTGTTTATAATTGCAAGATGATACAGTTTTTTTATTTGTTATAGAATTGCGAATATGTTTTCATTCGCTTCAAACTAGAAAATGTCTCTTTACATGCCGCATTCGAAGCAGGAATTGTCAGTTTTAATCATCTCCAGATGATGCAAACTTAGTTGCCGAAACGCGCGGCGAGTGCAACATATGATGTTTTGGTGTTTCGTGAAAAACTACGTCAGTGTTATCTTCACATCAAAGGTTCCAACCCACTTCAGGAGAAATTGTCTCACAAATCACCACAAGTTTATAAGTTTCTGAAAGAGCAATTTTATAAATAATCACAGAAGCCCATTATCGAGTGTATTTTGATATAATTTGTTCTCTTGAGCTGAATGTCACTCGTGTATGATTATCATCACATTTTAAGAAGATATATAAACATAATAAAAATTTCGATATATTTCTTCATTTACATCAACTTTCAGCCACCATCGACGACCGAGGGAACACCGTAAAGTTCTTGTTCTCCAAGCGGTAGTTTTTTTTCAAATATCCCATTTGACAACTGTTGTTTTTCAAGATAAAATTGCCATAGGGCGTGTTGCTTTCTATATATTTAATGGGTTTGTTTATTAATGACTAACGGCTTTTTTTGGACTTGAATTTATAAGCTAATCGGTTAATTAGATTCTCCATAGCAATATACGTTTTTTAAATATATAGTGACTAAGATACTGAAAGTATATTTATAATACACTTCAAGGTAAATTAATACATAATTTAAAAATCTACATTTTTCTTAACACTTCATATTTTCAAATGAAAAACTATTCTTTTCAAATTTAATGATCTTTTATTATTTGTATAAATAGTCTAGTTTAGGACCAAAGAAATTGCAATAGAAAATTTTTTTCAACATCCATTAAAGGAAGATGTGCTGAATAATATATTCAACTGGCTACACCATATAAGGAACACGTAACCATCTTGAAAAATGGTGACAAAAATATGTTAGTATGAGTATAAAAGGATTTTTTGAGACAGTTGTTAAAAAGTTCAATGAAATTTTGTAGACAGTATTTCAAAATTAATGGATATAAAGCAAGTGAGGTTTTTTATTTAATATTCGTAAATGGTTCATCTTAAGAGAAGGATCCCGAGAATACAATGTGTTTCATTTTAATTTTAACTGATTAATTTTGATCAAAATTCCAATAGTTTTTGAGAAAAAACTGCCACGAAAGAGGATAGCTGTATTCCAAAACTAGATGTTTATTATCTCGTGGTTTTATGAATCACCATGATGCAATAGAATAGATGATAAAATAGAAATAAAACGTTATCACTCTATAACAACATTATAGTAAGTTAACGTGTTAATATTTAAGTCTGTAATTAATTATCCCTGGAGATGCGGTAACAAGGAAGTTACTCAAAGATTTAGAGGCCTTTCCACCATAAATATGCAAACAACAGAGAGAGAGAGAGAGAGAGAGGTATATAAAAAAGAGAAGAAAATATTAAAAATTATATCCAGGATAATCCTCCCATCATTAAAGAAAAAGTAACTTTAAGAAAAAGCAAAAATAAGGCAAAGCTCTTATTAGATTTCATACATAATGAGAGTAGTAACTATAACCAAAGGTGATAATAATCAATAAGATCTTACAGTTTTGGAAAATTGTCATCCTATAGTCTTAAATATCTGTTAATTTGACCTCTATGCAGTTTCTGTTAGATACCTAAAAAAATTTTACCAAATCCGAAGAGAAACTCAAGCGTCACACTTACACAAAAGGCTTTCATCTCTCGTTGCTAATAGAATTAAAGAGGATTTCAGATTATAAGAGACGAGTAGTAGTATTGGTCGTTAGCCACGTACACTTGGACCAAGCATTGTAAAAAGTGGGGCTACTCCTGCTTATTCAACCTTGTGTGAAAATTCGAAAGGTGGAAATTGTTAAAAATTCATCAGATTCATTCTGTGCTGGCTGACGAACCATAGTAGCTGGATCGTTTCTTCCACCAGTCAATTCTGTTGGTATTCTTTATTTGCAGGCGCATCGGATAGGAGAGAGAACTGTATAATTCACAACACTGTCATCGTTTTTCACGAAACACCAAAACACTATATACTGTACTTGACACATGTTTCGCCAACCAAGTTGGCATCATCTGGATATGATATAAACTAATTTTAATCATCTCCAGATGATATCAACTTGGTTAGCAAAACACACGTCGAGTGCAGTATATGATGCTTTGGTATTTCGTGGAAAACTATATCAGTGTTATTTCACAATAAAGGTTCCAACCCACTTCAGGTGTATAGTTCACGAAGATACACGGTCTAGACGTTTGTTATATAGCATTAAATTAATTTCTAGACAATACAGCTGTCTCGGCGTCCGCGCGATACGTAGTTGTCTCTTTTGAAGGTTCCTCTTCATCGTCGTTGACCTTAAATAGACATAGTCCATATTGTACTTACTGGTTGCCTAAGAACTGCAGCTTCTTTCTTTTGTATTGTTACGCCACTGGACTGTGCAGACTGGTTAGATTAGGCTGGAATTGTACACGAACGGCCGGGAATATTCTGGAGTGCTCTAGACCGGGAGAATGGATGTATAAATAAGACGCACGGTGGGCCGAGTCTTAATCTTAAGTTGAACGTGAACGAGTGAAGAAGCAATAAGAAAGAGACTTATAAGTGTTCAGTTGTGATTATAGTTAAGACATTAATTATTCTATTGTTATTAATTGTTAATTAGTAAATAAAGTAGTGATTAAGTGTTACCTGGACTTTCAATCAACGAATCTACGAGTATAGGTGTTTGTGGGGATAGCAAACACGTAACAATTTGGTGTCGGAAGTGGATTGGAAGAGAAATTTCTGGAATATTCGAAAAGGTTTTACAGTGTTCTTCTCAGAAATTAGTGGTAACACGAAGAATTAAGCTACTGGACAGTGTTTGGAGGACTATTTCTGGACTGAATAGTGACTTTAAAGTGGATTTTCGAGAAGTTCTAGAACATTCGATTTAGAAATAGCTGCAAATACGCGAGTGCCGCTAGTTATAACGTGTTGTGGACTGAGAAAAAGGACTATTAGTGCAATTTCGGGAAAATTCTAGAACATTCTATTTGGAAACTACAGGAGATACGTGAATTGTGTCGACGGGAACGTGTTGTAGGCTTAAAAACAAGACTATAAGTGACTTTTAGTGACAATTCTAGAACTTTCGATTTGGAAACCACAGCAGATACGTAGACTGTGTTAACGGAAACGTGTTATAGACTCAAAATAAGACTTATTAGTGATATTTCGTGAAAATTCTCGAACATTCCATTGGACAACTAGTGGAGATAAGTGAATTTTGTCAACACAAAAGAAGTATAGACTCTAAATAAGACTTTCTAGTGCTGTTTCGAGATTTTTTCTGGAACATTTCATTATTAAAATAGACGTGATATCAACATTTTACGGATTTTATAGTGTAATAAACTTTATTCTGAAATTGATTTACGTGTCGTGAGTTAATGCCAACAACAAGAAGTATGGCGGAGAAGCAAACACAGGACATGCTTGCAGCATTGTTACAAAGGATGGACGAACAGAGAAAAATTATGGAAGATCAAGAAAGAAGACGACAAGAAGAAAAAGAAGAACAAGAGAGAAGACGACAGGAAGAAAAAGAAGACCAAGAGAGAAGACGCCAGGAAGAAAAAGAAGAACAAGAGAGAAAACGCCAGGAAGAAAATGAAGACTTGATAAAAATGATCGAAGGCCTGGAAATAAGACGACAGGAAGAAAAGGAAGAGCAAAGAAAGGAACGCCAGGAAGAATTAAGACAAATTATGGAGGGACAGCATCAAGTCATGCTCTCAGTCACTGAACAATTGAAGGAAGATGTACAGGCTGAAGTCATGGAAGTTAAAGAAGAAGTCAGTGAATTTAGAGGAAAGTTTGAAGGAGAAATAACGGAAGTTAAGGAAGAAGTAGCCCGACTTAAACAACAATTAAGAGAGAAGGGTGGCCAGTTAGTACTGTCGTCTGGTACTAGGTTACAACCACCTTCCTTCGACGGTCAAAGTTCATGGTCAACATATAAGAGACAATTTGAGGCAGCTGCACGTTCAAATAACTGGAACGATGAGGAAAAAGCAACAGCATTGGTATTAGCACTAAGGGGTCAAGCATTAGATCTGCTCCAAACAATTCCTGCCGCACAGCAACAAAACTTTAGCATTTTGGAGGCAGCGTTAGAACTAAGATATGGCGACCAACATCTCGCCCAAGTATATCAGGCTCAGCTCAAATCACGCAGACAACGAGGTGGAGAAAGCCTCCAGGAGTTTGAAGCTGCGGTAGAAAGATTAGCCCATCTAGCCTATCCTGATGCACCAATGGAATTTCAACAACAGTTAGCAGTTGGTACATTTATTGATGGAGTAAGGGACCAGGAAGTTCGGCGAATTCTTAAGTTAGCCAGGCATAAGCTTAGTAGTGAGGCTTTAGTACATGCACTGGAGATTGAGGCTGCCTATAAGGATACCACCCAATCAAATCAGAGAGTACGAGCTGTGAGTGTGGAGGAAGACAAGCCAGACAACACAACACAAAATCTGATATCTGATATACACAAGATGATCACCCAACTACTCACAAAATCGAACTCCCAGCAAAGACAAGACCAACAACAAAATAGTGGGAGGCCGAATGGAAGCATCCGTTGTTATAGGTGTGGCAAAGTGGGCCATATCAAGAGGAACTGTCGTCAACGCAGCCCAGAAAGGGTAAATGCTGCTGTGGTTGAGAAGCTACAGGAAAACTAAAGATGGCTGGCAATTTGGGGGCTGCGCTGGCCAAGAAATGTTGTGACCCCCGAGAAATAAAAGTTTCCCAACTTCGGAGAGTTCAAAGTAGTCTGTTGTTGGAGGGTTATGTAAATAAGAAGAAATGTGTGTTCACAATCGACACAGGAGCTACGTCCTCAATAGTACGGGCAGGATTCATAACGGGTTTCAAAAGTAAATAAAGGACAGAATGGATTAGTCATCCGGACAGCTACAGGAGATAGGGCGGCGGTTCATGGGGAAGTCGACATGGAGCTGCAGATAGGCCGCTTATGTTTTAAACACCAAGTTATCGTAGCTGACATTACAGATGACTTCATTTTAGGATTAGACGTTATGGAAAAATACGGATTTGTACTTGACGTTGGAGAACGAGTTCTCAGGATTGGAAATGAAGAAATTATTTTGTCAACGGCAGATGAAAAATTCCATAATATTAGGCTACTAACTTCGAGGACAGTAAAAATTCCTGCACGAACAGAGAAGGTAATTGAGGCAGTCCTGGAGGAAAATTCTGTGGGATACCGCTTTGGCCTCGTTGAGAAGGATGACTTGATTAAAATGACAGACAATGTAATTCTGGCAAGGACGTTAACACAGACTACAGACAAGATACCGATTAGAATGGTTAACCTAAATTCACACTCAGTGACGTTCAAGGAAGGCGACGCAATTGGCACCTACGAACCAGTCACATGGATTGCGAGATGTGAAGAACAAATCATTGGAGCTTCGTCTACAGATATGGACCAAGAAATTGTAAAGATGTTAAATGCCCAGTTAGACCATTTAACTCCTGATGAACATAGAGAAGCTTTAACATTTTTGAAGAAAGAAAGTACAGTATTTGCAAAGGACACAGAAGCTCTTACAAAGACCAACATAGTGCAACATCGGATAAATACTGGTGAATCAGCTCCTATTCGTCAACCACCTAGGAGGCTCCCATTAGCAAAACAGGAAGAGGCTTCTGCAATGGTACAGAAGATGCTTAAAGACGGAGTTATTGAGGAATCAACCAGTCCTTGGTCGTCTCCAGTAGTTTTGGTTGCTAAGAAAGATGGAACTTTAAGATTCTGTGTCGACTACAGGAAGCTGAATGACGTCACTAGAAAAGACAGCTATCCGTTACCCCGAATTGATGACACACTAAGTACGCTGGCAGGTTCACAGTGGTTTTCCACTCTAGATCTTCGAAGTGGATATTGGCAAGTGGGACTTCATCCAGATGACAAAGACAAGACAGCCTTTTCGACAGGAACTGGCCTTTATCAATTCACTGTGATGCCTTTCGGCCTGTGCAATGCACCAGCAACTTTTGAAAGACTGATGGAACTGGTACTACGAGGACTAACTTGGAAGACATGTCTAGTTTATCTTGATGATGTGATGGTTATGGGACGGGATTTTAAGGAGCATTTGAAGAACCTTCAAGAAGTGTTTGGAAGAATTAAAAATGCACACCTGAAATTGAATCCCAAAAAGTGCCTAATGTTCCAGAAAGAGGTAAAATTCCTAGGACATGTCGTGTCCTCGGAGGGATAAGAACAGACCCAGACAAGATTTCCTCAGTACGAGATTGGCCGAGGCCTTCAAATGTTCACGAAGTACGAAGCTTCCTTGGCCTATGCACTTACTACAGACGATTTGTGGAACGATTTGCCGATATTGCGAAGCCACTACACCGGCTTATAGAAGAGAAGGTTCAGTATCAATGGACACAAGAGTGTGAAACATCGTTCAGAACACTAAAATCAGCACTGTGTTCGAGTCCGGTTCTATCATACCCAGAACGGAAAGGTCTGTACGTATTAGACACGGATGCCAGTAATTCTGGACTTGGATGTGTTCTTTCCCAAATTCAAAATGGACAGGAAAAAGTAATTGAGTACTTCAGCAAGACGTTGTCGAAGCCAGAACGTAACTATTGTGTGACACGGAAGGAACTATTGGCCATTGTCAAGTCCATAGACCATTTTCACAAGTACCTATATGGACAACACTTTAAGGTTCGAACCGACCATGCTGCATTAAAGTGGTTATTGCAATTGAAGACTCCGGAAGGCCAACTAGCTCGCTGGATAGAAAAACTGCAGCAGTACGATTTTAAAATCGAACATCGTCCTGGAAAATCCCATAAAAATGCAGACGCTCTCTCCAGAAGACCCTGTCGGGAAGACTGCAAGCACTGTCACCGGGTAGAAAAACAACAAGGGATAATAATTGTGAACACCGTTAAAATTGATGTTCCTGACGACTGGACAAGAGGACATTAAGAGAAGAGCAGTTAAAAGATCAAGAAACTGGTCCTATTCTGGAATGGAAAGAAAGAGGAGGCTGGAAGGACATTTCAGACAAGGCAGTGGGACTGAAGGCTTTGTGGGCACAATGGGATTCCCTTAGAGTAGAGGATGGACTGTTGAAAAGAGCTTGGGAAAGTCCAGACGGGAAGGAAATTACTTTGAGATTGGTAATTCCCAGGTGTCGCATACCAAAAGTACTCCAGGAAGTGCATAATGGAACATCTGGCGGACATTTTGGCATCAACAAATCTCTCACTAAAGTACGCGAACGATTCTACTGGGTGAACAGCCGCCAAGATGTGGAAGCTTGGTGCCGCAAATGTGAAGTTTGTGCGGCAAGTAAGGGGCCACGGACAAGAAGTAAGGGCCAAATGAAACAATATAACGTAGGGGTTCCTTTTGAGCGAATTGCGATCGATGTAGCTGGTCCATTCCCCGTGACAGATGATGGGAACAAATACATCTTAGTTGCCATGGACTATTTCAGTAAGTGGCCTGAAGCTTATGCATTACCCAACCAAGAAGCAGCCACTGTCGCTCAAGCTCTGGTAGATAATCTAGTATGTCGATTTGGCGTGCCCCTAGAATTGCATTCGGATCAAGGAAGAAACTTTGAATCAGGGGTGTTTCAGAAGATGTGTCGCCTACTGGGAATTCATAAGACAAGAACAACAGCCCTACATCCACAATCAGACGGAATGGTGGAGAGATATAATAAAACCATGGAGGAGCACCTATCCAAAGTGGTTGAGAAACATCAGAGAGACTGGGACCGTCACTTACCTCTTTTCCTTATGGCATACAGGGCCTCCATTCATGAAACAACAAAACAGATACCGGCTCGCGTGATGTTTGGACGTGAGATTAGACTGCCATGTGACTTGGTGTTTGGCACACCGGAAGAGGAGCGACTTTCCGTAAATGACTACGCCGATGAAGTTGGTGAACGGCTAAGGAACATTCATGAGCTGGTACGAGACCGAATTACCATAGCAAGTGATCGCATGAAGGCTCGTTATGATCTTAAGGCGAATTCAGAAGGGTTCCAGGCTGGAGATTTGGTTTGGCTATATAACCCACAACGAAAGAAAGGCAGGTCCCTGAAGCTTCACCCGCCCTGGGAAGGTCCTTACACTGTGGTCACCAGACTAAACGACGTTGTATACAGAATTCAGCAAAATCCAAAATCCAAGATGAAGGTGGTGCACATAGAGAACTAGCCAAGTATGCAGGGAATAATGAATTGCCTGATCGGGACGTTCAGGCTTAAGGAGGGGGCAGTGTTACGCCACTGGACTGTGCAGACTGGTTAGATTAGGCTGGAATTGTACACGAACGGCCGGGAATATTCTGGAGTGCTCTAGACCGGGAGAATGGATGTATAAATAAGACGCACGGTGGGCCGAGTCTTAATCTTAAGTTGAACGTGAACGAGTGAAGAAGCAATAAGAAAGAGACTTATAAGTGTTCAGTTGTGATTATAGTTAAGACATTAATTATTCTATTGTTATTAATTGTTAATTAGTAAATAAAGTAGTGATTAAGTGTTACCTGGACTTTCAATCAACGAATCTACGAGTATAGGTGTTTGTGGGGATAGCAAACACGTAACAGTATTTTAAAGTATTGGAGGCTTCATATTCCATCGTTTATATGACTTAATTGATTCTCATGGTCTTTGACAAGTGCATATAGTCTCTGGCCTTGATCTTCAACCACCTTTGTGACCGCCGTGAAAGCCGGAATTCTGATGATTTAGACAAAATATTGCACGCTCATGGTGCACCCCAGTGCTAAGATTTTCACAGTTTGTACTCCCTTGTCTTCAGTACGATCTTTATAATATTATAACATTTTCCCGCAGATTGAGATGAAAAGGACTTTCTCCCCATAGCAACTGATAGATCTGTGTTCGTGTCATTTTGACTTTCATGATTAAATCGTTGGTATTTGACGCCCATGATCAGGCTCGATTAACGTCACCTTTGGGCATTTAGAATTATCGTGCCATTGGATGTCTGTACGGTTCATGGTTGTGTGTGTTCTGCTTACTCGTCTAAAGAGTATGGCTTTACTGTCCAACCAGCAAAAGAAATCCCGTACGGCAAGACAGAGTATTGCCGATAAGTCGCCAGCTTTCTGTGAAAAAATATACTAGGAATATAATATCTCTCAGAGTGTGTAGGTGCGGATGCAAACGATCACAAAAATTTATCATGCACTAATTAATATTTATTTCATTTACGCTTAATTGTGAAAGGAATGCAGAAATCACATTCTTTCAGCGATATTCTTTCCCCGACCAGATAGTACTCTTCTCGGCGTTGATTTCCTGCTGCACAATTCTTCCAAGAGGTGCTACTTACTACAGTTAGTAGGGGGCCTGATTCACTTATTATACTATGCTATAGTGATTTATTGTAAATGTTAATTCATGATAACAGATACTTTCTTGTATGTCAATCGTCACTGTTAGAGGTTAACGTTCTTAGAGCGTTACATATTGTCCATTTTCATTAATTACTCTTAATATAAAGTTAGGTGCGTGTAGTATGAAGATGATGTCGATTTTTAGCAAAAAGAGATTGTAATCATTGTTGTTTACCCGTCTTCTTTTAAATGTCAGAGAATGGAGTAAACACTTTGATCTGCTCCTTCTGCACGTCTATGATTATCTAATTCAAACTGATAAAGCAAATAATCTAAACTTTCTAAATTAAGTTATTATTATTAATTATTGACAGGTTTAATCCAAAACAGGTAAGCTAACCAACTACAACTGCAATCTGGTGGAGATTGCTTGTCTAAAGTTGCAGTCATGACTGCTATAGTTGACGTGAAATTAATAGCAGATATAATTAATTAGTTAATACGTAAATTTGGCTTGTTAGTTTTTTACAGATATATTTCTTATAAATCCTTGCCACTTCTTTTATTGATTTATTAAATTACTACATCAAACGAGAGTTATGAGTTCGGTCCTAAATTTATCAATCATTTTCTTTACACCAAATGACTACTATTTATAGACGTTGTTTTTACCAATATTCCACATAGAACTGATAATTAGTTTTAAACTTTTTCTGTTAATGATAACCAAGAAAACGAAAACAAATGTTTTATTTAAAAACAAATGTAGATGTGGTAGTAAAATTACGGGTATAACTCTTTGTATTAAGATTTATGACATGATATTATTAATTGTAATGTCATGCATTTCAGTTTTTTGTTTAAGATAACGTGATATACAGAATCGAGAGCCTATGACAGGTCTAGGTATATAGCCAGGGTATTTTTATTTTTGTGCAAAAAATCCATTATTTTACACAGTGCTTGATATACCTACTGCCCTAATTGTCGATTTATTTTTCCTAAAGTCATTTTTAATGTCAGATATTAAGTGACATCTTTCTAGAACGTGATTAGCCTCTTGTAAATTTCCTCGTCCAATATTTTATAAATACTTAACAGCAAAGCAATGGATCTTTAGTTACTTATGCTTTTTTTCACCTTCCTTATAATAGGCTTTAATATGAAAGATTTTCTAATTTTCAATATGAAACTGAAACAATTTTTTTTCCGTCACTATTGTATACCGTGTGTCCCAAATTCGACACTCATCATTACGATCTCGGAAACCATAAGAACTACAACGTCGGTTAAATAGGATAAGTTTCAGCAAATTTTATAATGATTCCAAATTCTTTAAGAAATCACAGCTAACTGAAACCGTTTTTGGGACTTTCCAAAAAAAAAAAAACGAAAATTTTATGATTTCTCTTTTCGGCTGTAGCCAAGTAATCCTTGGTCAGACAGGTTTTAGACTTTTACATTATTATTTACTTAACACTGACGTGGTTTTCCACGAAACACCAAAACACCATATACTGCACTCGACACACGTTTCGCCAACCAAGTTGGTATCATCTGAAGATTATTAAAACTAGTTGAGTTCAGTTTTAATCATCCCCAGATGATGCCAACTTGGTTGGCAATACGCGCGTTGAATGCAGTAATGTGGTGTTTTGTGGAAAACTACGTCGGTGTTATCTTCACATCAAAGGTTACAATTGTCTAGATGATTCATCCACATAGACCTCACCACATTCACAGGGAATGCTATAATCACAATTTTTTTGGAGATTGATCAGTTGTAATGTTTGATTTTAGTTAAAAATGAACTTATAGTGTTATAGTTTTAAATATAGTTCTTATGTTGAATTTACTATCAAAGCTTCTGCATCTTTCAGACAACAGAAATATACCGTGTGTCCCAAATTCGATGCTCACCATTGCGATCTCGGAAACGGTAAGAGCTACAAAAAAATGAAAATGTTGTGATTTATCTTTTTTGGCTGTAGCCAAGTAATCCTTGGTCAGACAGGTTTTAGACTTTTACATTATTAGGACACTTTTTGGAGACTAATATTTTGGTGTAGAAACGAATGTTCGAAATTCTTTTGTTTTCGGGACATCCGATATAACTTGTGTTTTTCTTATGAGAGCCATATTAGATTTTTCGTTTTTCAGATTGCACTTAAAAAAGAACTTTCAAATGATGTATCACATGCTGAGGAAAAAATTGTTTTTCAAGGGACTAATTTGCTTAACAAAATAAAAAATAGTACGCCATAGAAAATCAAAAAATTATTTTGATTTCATGGATATACCTAATACCAACCATTATAAAAAACAGTAATATTAAGGTTGCCAATTTGACATATTTAAATAATTTTAATTTTCTGTTAAAATACTGAACATAATCAATATGGAGAAAATTTTTTAATAACAGCAAATTAACACAATAGAAAAAATGATAGTAAAGAAGTAAGAAGATTTAATAAAACTGTTCAATATGACCTCCATTTAGCTTAATACATTTTTGGTATCTACTCCTAACTGAGCTGATTACACCGGCACACACAAAAAAAAGTGGTCTGTACATTTGACCAGGCCTATCTACCTATATGTATTTTAATGCGCTGAATCCAAATCCGACGTCCGTTTGGCCCGTACACCCTCAAAATTTTGAGTAAATTGCGAAAACGCTGAAAATGGCTAAAAATTACGAAAAATTGCAATTATGTAAATGAAGAAAATATTATTAAACTAGATCAAGTATGTTTCTTATGTATTTTGATGCACTGAATCCAAATTCAGAATCTGTTAATGTCGATCATTCATATATTTATCAAAAATCGTAAAAATTGCAATGAAGTAGCAGAAAATAGAAAAAAATAGTATTGTTCTTACGTACAGCAATGAGCTGAACATGATTCCTCCAAAATTATACTAAAATATATATTTTAGTATAATTTGGGAGGAATTATGTTTTCTTCATTTACATAATTGCAATTTCTCGTAATTTTCAGCGTTTTTCGCAATTTGCTCAAAATTTGGAGGGCCTACGGGCCAAACGGACTACAGATTTGGATTCAGCGTATCTAAATACATAAGAAACATACTTGATCTAGTTCAATAATATTTTCTTCATTTACATAATTGCAATTTTTCGTAATTTTTAGCCATTTTCAGCGTTTTTCGCAATTTACTCAACATTTTGAGGGTGTACGGGTCAAACGGACGTCGGATTTGGATTCAGCGCATCAAAATACATATAGATAGATAGGCCTGGTTAAATGTACAGACCACTTTTTTTTGTGTGCCGGTGTTATTCTTCTGAGTATTGGCATTTATTGTGCCGAAAACGTCCCTAACTCTGTCTTCCAATATATGTATAGTTTCCGGGCTTTCAAAATCATACACCTCATATTTCACCGTATCCCACACATAAAAATCAGGAGGGGTTATATCAGGTGAGCACATAATACTAACATTATTAGTATACTGCAGGGCAGTCATCTTGTTGAAACCACAATTCGTTTATTTCTTGTTCTGTAAAAAGCTGTCTTATTTTAGGTAAAACTTGATTTTCTAGAAGTTCACGATAGGCTGCTCCCATTAGATTGTTGTGAAAAATGAATAAACCAATTAAATGACGATCTAAAAATAATAATTAAGGAAAGGGTTATAGGCAGATCATAGGATTCCAATAGGTAGAGAAAAGGTAATACTATCATGCCGCACCAAACATTGAATCAAAATTTTAAAATTTTACTAATTTATAACTACTTTGCATGCAAGAGTGCCCTTGATGAAGAAGATTTCTTTGTTGACAATTTTATGACAAATAAACCTTAATGATCATCTAAAAATTGATATTTTTAGAAAATGTACAAATAAAGCAATTTACATTAGATTAAATACATAGATAATAATTAGCCGCCGTCTGAATAAGCAACTTCCTTGTCTCTGGCTTTACAAAAACTTTTTGATTTTCTAGGCCTACTAGTTTGTTTTGTTAAGCAATGGATAACTTTTCTTAAATTAGTCCCTTGAAAAATAATTTTTCCTCGGCATGTGATACATCATCTGAAGCTCTTTTTTAAGCGCAATCTGAAAAATGAAAAATCCAATATGGCTGCTATAAAAAAAAAAGAAAATTACCTCGGATATCTCGAAAACAAGAGACTATCGAACATTCGTTTCTAGACCAAAATGTAAGTTTCCAAAAGGTGTCCTAATAATGTAAAAATCTAAAACTTGTCTGACCAAGGATTACTTGGCAACAGCCAAAAAGATAAATCACAAAATTTTCATTTTTTTGTAGCTCTTACCGGTTCCGAGATCGCAATGGTGAGCATCGAATTTGGGACAAACGGTATATTTCTGTTGTCTGAGAGATACAGAAGATTTGATAGTAAATTCAACATAAGAACTATATTTAAAAATATAACACTATAAGTTCATTTTTAACTAAAATCAAACATTACAACTGATCAATCTCCAAAAAAATTGTGATTATAGCATTCCCTGTGAATGTGGTGAGGTCTATGTGGATGAATCATCTAGACAACTAGTCCTGCAGTGGGTTGGAACCTTTGATGTGAAGATAACACCGACGTAGTTTTCCACAAAACACCACATACTGCATTCAACACACGTTTTGCCAACCAAGTTGGCATGATCTGGGGATGATTAAAACTGAACTGAACTAGTTTTAATAATCTTCAGATGATACCAACTTGGTTGGCGAAACGCGCGTCGAGTGCAGTATGTGGTGTTTTGGTGTTTCGTGGAAAACTACGTCAGTGTTAAGTAGAAGTTAAGCTGGCCGAGCATAAAAACAGTGTCAACAATTATAATAATTTTAATAATAGATAATAGATTCTAAAAAAATTAGATTATAAACAAATAGTCGATTTTTTTCGAATAATCGGTTATAACCGATTGTTAAAAAATAATAATCAAATGATCGATTAATCGATTATTTTACTATTAACTGATTACTTTCTTCAGCCCTATTGATCAGACCATTCATGATAATAGAACATTTAATTTTTTTTACAAATTCTCTGTTGTGAAATTAGCAAACAAAGGAATTCATTGAAAGATAATTGTCTATTTTTTATTCTATTTATCAATAAATTTAATAGAAATTAATTTAAATATGCAGGTAGGTGTCGCTTTTAATGCTTGCTCATCTAATTCGTTTCCAAAAAATAATCAATTACAGACAGCAAGGAAGAGAGGCTTGTTATAGTGTGTCATAACAAAACATAATAGAATTCCCAAATTTATTTAAAATGATGTAGGCTAATATCTTTAGGCATTTTATGCGAAATGAAGAATCGAAATTAGACTTAGTCGGCCTTAGGCAACAACAATTTCTATTGGGTTTTCTGGTAGCGAACATCATTGGCTGCAACACAATATGAATGTAGGTGGAATTAATTGTCATAGTATGTACGTATTAAATCTTCTTTTAATGTTCGAGGAACAGATTAGTCATGCATTCGATAAATCTTTATACGGGCATTTAGTAAATCAAATATTTTAAAGGGTATTCTATGGTCCAAAACAGTTATAATGTGACTATTCAATAAACTGACCTCTTTTAAAACTTCTTAATAAAGATACAAGCTGCCGACAAGTGCGCATCCAGGAGGCAATGGGCGCAATTCTACCCCCCCCCCTCTTGGGTTGTCAAAAAGAAGTCTTATTAAAGATGAATTTGAGAAAATTCACATAAATCTTGTTTCGAAATTATAAATACTTTTAGAAATAGAAATTAAGAGTACAATTTTTTTTCCTGACATCGACATTTCGAAATATTGGGGGGCAATGTGGCAAAATGTCACATTTTCCCACTGTTTATTTCATTATTTATTCACAGTTCTTTTTTAGTTTTTTAAAATAAATAGAAATTCTTTGAACGATTTTAAATACTCCAACATTCACTTTAATAATATTTGCTTGCTATATTCGTTAAAAGAGATCAAAATATAACACAATATTCCAAACTGTTTTACAGGTAATCACTAATTAGCTGAACCTAGGGACTCCTTACCGTCATGTTGGTAGCTTGGGCAAAGAAGAAGTAATTTCGTTGTGGCTACGGGCCGTAAAAACAGCACACTCCTTCTTTTACATAAAATACACACATACTCGCCGGAAATGGAAGGAACATGTACGGCCATCATCCTCGTATTGCAAACAGGTCGTAAATTCTTTCAATAAAATTTGATATCTAGATAGCTACTCCAGTATTGCCAACGTCCAAAGTTACTACATACAATTCGATTAACAGTTTCATATTTCATTGCTTACTTATTTGTTCAAATTAACAGATATTTGGGTAAAATTACGTTATATTTTGGTGCATATAGCAGGCAAATAATATCAATGTGAATGTGTAGGAGTATTTAATGGTATTCAAAGAACCCTGTGGATATTAACAAACTAAAAAATTGGTGAATATTTACTGCAATAGAAAGTGAGAAAATGTGACTTGTTTGCACTTTGAGCCCCAATATTTCGAAAAGTATAGCTGAGCGGAAATTTTTGACTCGAAATTCGTGTTCAGCAGGCAAAAATGAGTATGTTTGGAAAAGAAACTTCAAAAATCGGACATTTTATAATATACAACATTACCATACTTTTAATACTGTTTCGATTTATTGAAATTGCCGTAAAAAGTACATATTCTCAAAATGTATTTTTTCATTACACACCATTTTTGGCATTTCTTATTAGGTATTTGTCAATATTTGTGTCAAGTGCCTTCCAATAAGGGGATCCGCTCTTGGCTGTTGAATTAAAGAAAATATATTTTTATTGATATCTCATTTTTTTGATATTTTGTACATAATAACTAATTATAAATAACCTTAATTTAAACTAAATATTTTTTATCATCAACCAGTGCTTTGCAGTGGGGTTTCTTTCACTTTCTTAAAAATGTAACTTGGACGCCACTGGATGATAAAATTAAAAATGGCATTTTTTCACTCTAGGATTAATTTTAAAGCAAAAAGGCCCTTTGGAAAATGTTTGTAAGTAAACTAATCATCTGAATTTAAATATAAACATGTACCTGTTAATATAATATTATAATAATTTATCGTTTGCTTTTAAAGCAGATAGTTTAGTTCTGTAAGGTCGAAGTCATACTGATTCACCGCCATCTATAATCCACCATTAACCAAATTTCGCGTTTAAAGAGTTATGTTCATCAAGTGCTTTATTATTGTTTTGGAATCTTTAGTTAAATTATTTGTAGTGATTTACCAAACACCCTGTATTATATCTTTATGTTTTCTGAGGTAAAATAGTCAAATTAATCCAACAATTTCGGCGGAACCCTCTGATATAGGTTTAGGTACGATGTCCACAGAACCAGTGGAACTTATCATCGCAATATTTGACAATCCGGCAGAATTCCTCAAACTAACCAAATGGTCAGTTGGAAATTGAGAAGAGTCTGAGGCTACTTCTCGAATACCAGGTTCGGTAACTGGAAAACCAATTGTTCCAGCAACAGCAGCGTCAACAAACGCAAATTTTTCAAATGGAAGAATCAGAAAAAGTATTTGCAGCTTGTAACTGCTGATCGCCTGTCGTTTATATGTCATACACAAACAGTTGTTTGTTTCTCGATAAATCCTCGAAGCACAAATCCTATATAACAGTTTTACCAGTGCAAACATTGCCTTATCTTCTAGAAGCAGCTATAAAGGCAGTGCCCAATGTGGAAGTGGATTACCTTCTCCCAACATTTCCCACGAGAATTGTAGCAAGATATGTGTAGAACAATTCTCGAAAATCTTTGAAACAATTTGTAGAAGCTGTTTTCCAATATTGGTTGCAGAAATCCCAGTTTCTTCTTTAACAGCCTTTATTGAAATGTATGGACTATCCTTAACCTTTTGCAATGTTGTCACCGCGTTGTCGTCAATTGTCATATAGTTAGAACGAGTAGATTTTTATCAAAGATTCATTTTTAACCTTTGAGTACCCGCGCTGTTTCTTAGAACATTAGTACACCCATGGTTAGTTTAAACACATGAAATAAATACTTTCTAGAACACGATTCACGAATTTATCCGAAAAACTGATGATAGTAACATTATTTAAAAATATAATATTAATTCTAAATAAATATCTAAAAATTGTGTGGAAGAAAGGTTTCAGTTGTTTATGTCATCATATTCGTTTGTTGTTATACGCCAAAGGGTACAGCTTGCTCCTTGCAGATAGATCTGTTACATTGATAGTGTCTTGCTTTTGTTTTTCTCTTTTCCATGTCAGTTGTTTGACACTGGTTCCTCCGACATCGTGTTGTTACGGTTCATTGTTGGTTATTACTTTTTTTAATTTCAAGTTTGATGTCTCTTGGCCGATATACTATTGTTGATCTAAATTTCAAATGGTCTTGAATTAACTGAGGAAATAGAAATTTTAAAAATTCCCTCGAGGTAATGTTAGATTATTTGAGGTGTGAATGATCTGGGCATTTATACTAGCTACATTAACGTTGCAAAAAAAATCGTAAGCGGCCAAAGATTACTCTTTCTGGCTAAATTGGTCTACGGTATCTACACCACTTTTTGTTTGGCTGTAGGATCATATCATTTCTGGTATATTATTGAGGCCGCTAATTTTTGAATCATGGTGCACAGTTGACAGCATCAATACAACTTTGCCTTTTTTGGAACGTATGTGCCATGTACTCAGGGAGGAATATACACATGTTTGATTTGTTAATTGTTACAACTTACAGCCACACCATTCTGTCTTCTTAACTCTTATAAAAAATAAGTCCATTTTTATTTTTGATACGTAATATTAAAAGTATGGAAATACTTAAAGAATATTTCGTCAAATTATTTCTACTTTTGCCGCTAATTCTACTCGTCAAACGAAAATAATATTATGTTTAAATTTGTAGTTGTGTCGATTTATTTAAGTAAACCCAAAGGCTCGGTTTTTCATTCGTGGGTTAACGAAACTCGTATTTTTAGAATTAGATTTTTTCAGGGGTATGGAAGCAAGGGAAGCAGTGCTTCCCTTGGGATTATTAAAAAACAAACACATAATTAGAACCTAATTATTATTTATCACATATATTAATCATTAAAATTTACTTTTACCCAATTTCACTAGACACGGCCCTGCATTTCAGCAGCTGAGATAATGTTGCACAATAAAACCGTAACGATGACGCATTCGATTAATCGAGCCAACACGAACTCGCGCGACTTCGATATAACTGATAGGCAACTTCTTGAAATGCATCCCATCCCCACTTCAACTTCATAATCTTAATATCTGAGCAGTATAGCATAGTAATGCGTCTTGTTTTATAGATTTTAATATCTATTTTAATATTATACTTAATATTAATCTTCCTAGTATTATTATTCTCAGCTTTTGTGCTATATTTATAAAAACTTTTTTGGTGTTTCTAAATCTGTGGTGTGGCGACAAGTGATTTTTAAAACGTTGAACATTAGTGCGCGTATAAGCAGTTTTAGAATTGCTTATTCAGTATGGAAGCTGGTCCTAGCACTGTGGAAAATATTATTTGCATTTGTATGGTGTGCAATTTGTTGAAAAAGGGATTTTCAACATATTCGTTTCAAAATAAACTGGATATTATTAGAAACGGGAGACCAACACCTGATTTAAAACTTTTAAAAACGAAAGTTAAATCATGCATAGGTACTTTATTATTGAAATGTACAGTGCTAATCAGTGGTTAACGGGTTGTGAAAATTTGTGTAAATTGTTTTGTTGGCCATGTGTACTTTTCACAAATGAAAAAGGTGTTTGGAATAAAAATGGCTTTTCAGATTTAAGCAACATTCACAAAGTGACAAAGAGGCATGGTAAGTGTGAAACTCATTTGCGAGCGGTTCTAAAAAAAAACATTTGGAAAATCACGAATTGAGCATTCATTAGATCAGCAGTTGAAAGAAAGTGACCGTAAGCATAATGAACTTGTAAAAAAAATCGAGGTGTTAAAAAGACTTTTGACATTGTTTTTTTTCTCGGCGAAAATGAATTTAGTTTTAGAGGTCATACTGAATCTCGGAGCGTTGCTAATAAGGGCAATTTCATCAATTTAGTTGATTTATTAGCAAAATACGATACAATTTTAAGTAACCATCTGGAACACTCCACGGTATTTCGCGGTACATCAAATCATATTCAAAATGATTTCATTCAGTCGATAAGTAATATTGTTTTAAAAAAGATCAAGCAAGAAATAAAAAAGCTCCTTTTATTGCAATTATGTTAGATGAAACAACCGATATTACGAATATTAGTCAGTATTGTCAATCGTAGTACGATACATAAATCCAAATGGGAAAGTCCAAGAGCGCTTTTTAGGATTTTTAGACGGAACAACGCAGAGAACGACTGCAGCTTTATATGTTATAGTTTGTCAGATAGTCGATGATCTACAGTGTGGTGCTAAACTTATCGCCCAAAGTTATGATGGGGCCGCTGTAATGGCTGGTGAATTGGGGGGCCTGCAGGCCAAAGTAAAAGAGACTTTTCAGAATGCAATATTTGTACATTGTTTTGCGCATCGATTAAATTTAGTTCTTGCTCAATCTGCAGCGTGTCTTAAAGAGTGCAAAGTATTTTTTTTTTCAAGTATTAGTGGAATGGCTGCCTATTTTTCAAAATCATCAAAACGAACACGAGCTTTAGATTTGGAAGTACAGAAGAGACTACGCAGAGTTGCTCCAACACGATGGAATTACAATGGGAGGCTAGTACAAACTGTATTTGAATATCGCCAGCCTCTAATTGATTTATTTGAAAATATTTTACAAAGCAAAGATGATTGGGACACTGAGACTTTGAATGGATCCAGAGGTTAGATTCATTGAAAAGAGACTTTGATTTTAATTTTTTGTTAAATATTTTCTCCGAAATGTTCCCATTTACTGACAATTTATTCAATATTTTGCAAACTAAATCAAATGACGTTAGATTTTGTGTAAAGAAAATTGAAGAATTCAAAAATTTGATTTGTAACAAAAGAAATGAATTTGAAAAGTTCTGGGAAAAAACTAGTAATGACAGTTTAGAACCGCAAAGAAAAAGAATACGAAATGAATTTGTAGTAGATCGTAGAACTTCATATCGAAGACTTTTTATCGAAATTTTGGACAATATCACTGGGCAACTAAATAATAGATTTAAAAATTTTAGTGATATACAATTTTTAGAATTGTGTAATTTTAATGAATGTAAAAATAAACAGTTTCTACAAAACGCATATCAGTCATTGAGTGATAACTACGGAATTTTTTTTGATATAGTTGGGTTACGATTGGAACTTTCAGTTATTTATGCTACAGAAGATATTAGTCAGAAACATAACGCCAACGAACTGATTATCTTTATAAAAGAAAATGGTTTGGATCAGGCCTACTCTGAAGTGTTGAAATTGTGTAAGTTAGTGTTGACGATACCTTCAACTAGTGCTTCGGTTGAACGCAGTTTTTCGACCTTAAAAAAGAATAAAAACTTTTTCAAGAAATTCAACCAGTGAAGAGCGGCTTTCAAAATTGTCCCTGTTGACAATAGAAAGGGACTTTGTGAAGGAGATGTCCCAAAATTCAAACTTTTACGACGAAGTTATTTCCGACTTCGCAAAAAAGGAGAGGCGGATTAAACTACAGTATAAATAGGTAGGTATGTGCATGTTAACTACTTAACTAGCCGGCTCGATTTATAGTTGGCTAGAGAGTGCACGATGGCAAGTGTGACTGAATAAACTCTCTATTTCGCTGCGGGTTCGATCCCCGCCACCGGCACTGGCAATGTCGGTTGGTATGGTTGTGTGTCTGCGTTTTTTTCATAAGTGTAACCCTCGCCCGTGCAGCTTCGGCTTTGGAATCGGGGGTTGTTTAATTTTTGTGGTGTTTTTATGTTTTATGTTTATTGAGGAGTGGCGGTCCTATAAGTGTACTTTTTTTCTAGATATCATAACTTTGCGGCTTTCGACTTTTGCTTTAAAATGAGTATACCGAAGTCACGCCCTTTTCAAAAAAAATTTTTTGCCTCGCTTCGCTCGGGGCTCCGCACTACCCATCACCCTATATCACAAACTGCTTCCCCTGTATCAAAACTCACCGCACGCCCCTGGATTTTTTTAAATTATACATTTTTCTTGAGTGGTGTACTTAGTAACAAATATTTTATGTATTATGAGCTCTTAGTTGGAATAATTTATACTACAATCTCACAGATTTTTATGAAAATATAGTATTGGTTCACATCGAAGTAGTAGTAATTCGCGATTGAAAACCGGACTTAAGACACGAAGGTAAATTTTTGATAGATCATGATTAGTCGTTTAGTTCAAGATGTCGCTACCATTTGCAGTGGTGACCCCTGCCACATACCATACAACATCACTGCTATTTGCATATTCTAAAAAGGAAAATTTCATATACGTTATTTAGGATATAAAATTTGGGTATTATAAATGTCAATAAAAGAGTCTTGGAATAGTGTGTACCAGGTCACGGATGTATTTTATATTTAAATTTTGTCGTATGATATACATTGATCGATTAGGTTTATTTAAGCAGATCTTGCAACAACATTGGCAGACAAATTTGGAACTTTTGTTTGTGCTGCGTCCCACTGACATAATTCCAGGATACTGAAAATGATAACAAGAATGCTCAGTTGGTTACGGTTTTTTAGATAACTTTAAATTTTTTTATCATTTATGTAAATCTATGTATTTTATTAAATTAATTGGTGTTGCATGTAATGAACGTAGGGAGAGTGGCAGATAGATACTGTCTTCTAATAGATGGCATAGGAGACTTTCATTTTTCTACCTCTTCACATTTAAAACAATCTTGGTGAAGCATCCTACCAACATTATGACTAAAAAAGGTAGGAATTAAAATTCACTTGTAGTTTTCTTTTAGATACATATAGCTAATCGACTAAAATAATAATATATAATAATATGAATTTATAAAAAGAAAATTTTATAAAACATTATGTCATTATCCACCGACACGGTGGAGTAATTGACCAGTGCGCATAATGGCAAGTATGCCATCGTAGCTGCCGGTTTGAATTCCGCCACCTGCACTGGCAACGTCAGTGGAAATGGTTGTGTGTCTACGTTTTTTTCTAAGTCGAGGGTGGTCTAATTTCTGTTCTGGTTTTTATTATATTTATATATGTTTAGTAGTGTAAAACTGTAGCATATTCGAGGCGATCTTGGGTTCAGTATGCTATTACATCGTCAGCATACAATAGCTGCTTCTTTTTGAAATGTAAGGGGTGCAAAAGAAGTACGTATATTTTATATAACATAACCATAAACTAATCACAAAATTTTTAAATGTAGACCTAAAATTGTTATTTTCCACCTTTCTCCTTTAATACGTCAATCTAAAAATCATCGGTCCTCTCGTTACCTGGGATTGCAGTATGTCCTGGGACCCACATAAGTTTTACCTCTTTGGTATAAAAAACTAGCTCTCCCAAAGCGTCTCCATACTCGTGAACAAAAACCGACTTTATTTTGTGATAGCAGATCACCTTCAGAGCCGCTTGACTTCATACTATTTTTAACTTCCTGTGGCACAAACCCACAGTAGAGCACTCTAGCACTCCTTTGCCTCTCAGGTATATTTCCGCATTCAACTGCCAGATCTGGATGTCACTCGGTGCAAGGGAACTCATCTTCTCTCATAGGAGCGTCTCAGTACCGAAGATGATATGTCGCCTTAGGCGCCCGAACGCTTCACACTGCCCGAGGAAGCAATAGGACGTTTCTTCATCACTCCCGTATCCTGGACATGTAGGGTTCTCCTCAACATTTATCAATGATAGATGTCTCCTATCAGACTCTGATTAAAAGATTCAGTCTTTCGACTTCGGCCAAATAACCAGGCCGATCTTGATTTATTTAGCCTCTTTACGAAATCTCGAGTTTTCCTACAGACCCTGTTGGTCCTCCAATGATTTCTCAATGTCTAGTAGGCCCACTCATTAAGAGCCATCGTGACTTGTCTTCTTGTGATGCACAGTATAGGTTCAGTTCCTAAGCAGGGCTCCTCGGCTCTAAGTCTAGCCAATTTATGGCCTCCTCATTGCCTGGAACCTCAGTGTGTCTCGGGACCCACACCAGTCTTACTTGTTTATGCCTGGCAAGCTCTTCTAGGTCGTCGTCGCAGTCCTGAACGAGAGCTGATCTCGTCCTGGGGGAGCACATCGCTTTTAGACCAGCTCGGCTGTCGAAGAAGATGTATATCATCTGTACCGCACCGTTCCTTACCTTATTCTTAGCTGCCACCATTAGGATGACGTAAACCTCTGCCTATTTCATAAAGCAGTACCCCTAGTCCGAGGACCATCGCAGATAGTAGTAGTAGTATTTATCAAAGGCTCCCTCAATATAAAAAAAGACTGCCAGAGTGACCTTATAAAGGAGGGCCCTTTCTGCCTTATGCACGAATATAGGGCTGTCTATGTGGACCTCTCAATAACGTTAAATACTACAGGTAATTCATTCTTAAAATTGAAGCATACTGTTGCCTGTGTTCTTTTAGATTAAAATCTAATCTCATTTGTGTTTTTATAGTTCTTTGTTTTCCTTTATACTTAATTTGACTAGATCCTTTATATTTTCTTGCTTCTGATAACAAATAAGATATTCACATAACACACAAATAATTATATATGTTTTTAGTGTTACAAGCGTACCTACAAATACATTTTACTTGCACATGTTACTTTTTATAAAAGGTAAGAAATATGAAAAATATAATCTTGTTTCTTAGAAAAGTGAGTTATCTTTTGAGGCAGAAACTTGACTGAATGTTGACTTTATTATGACACGAGTCGAGGTACAAGGTGAAGCTCTAAATTACAACGTTAAATTCATAATGTAAATGGTTCTCGTGAAAATACCGACACGTCCACACCACTTGTGATGTGTGAACAAGTCAAATGTAAATACTGGCTGTGTTCACAGGACCAGTGGCGTCGTTTGAATTAGATAATTTAGTAATATCAAATGTAACAATAACAATCAATTGAAAACTAGTTTATTTAGAGGTTGTACTTAGAATTAATGATGAAAGATTTTACTTTAGAAGTATTTATAGCAAATTTCAGTAATTAAACAAATTTGACGTTGGAAGTACGGAAGTACGTAAATAAATCGTAAATATCTTAATAACTCTGAGCCACTGAACCGAGTGCTTTTAAATTTAGGGTGTGATGGACTTAAAGGACGTACAGAGCTCGTAGTGTTACAGAATGAAACAATAAACGTTGATACAAAGATTTGTGCATCCTGAAATTGGTTGTACGTTAGGCTGAGAATTATGGCGAGGAATTCATTCTTGTTGACGACAATGCCGGTCCACATATAGCTGATGTAATCACTTTGAAGAGCCATTAATCGCAAGGATGAATTGACCAGCTCAATCTCCAAACCTGAATCCAATCGATCACGCCTGGAGTCAGTTGAAATTGATTTTGACAAGGCGATTAGAAGATCTAGTTGATCGAGATGAACTTACCAGAATTTTTGATGAAAGATGGGAACGAATTTCTTAACATTTTTCGACAGTATACTCAGACGGTGACAAGCAATATTAAATGCGAGGTACAAAGTACTGATTACATAACTTTTAATGTAGTATACTTAAAAGTTGTAATGTAGAGTAGATAAGTATTATCATTTTTCATGTGATGTATAGGGTGAAACCGCGGGAATTTCACCCCCCTTTTCTTCGTTATTTTTGGAGTTAGAAAGAGGTTTCAAAAAATATATTGTAGGGAATTTAATGAATTTTTTTACGATGACCTCATTGAATATACATGGTGTTTCATAAAAGTGTGACCAACCCAACATATTTATTAAATAGAACACCATACATATTTTTAGTTTTGAAATCTACGTTTTATAACGATTCCAGTGATATGTACATGTTATATATTTGCATCATTTGTTTGGAAGATAAAAAGCTGTTAAAATATGCTTCGAGTATATTCCTGCGTTCATTTTCAGAATAATACATTTTATTTATTATAAATATTTCACACACAAGTTAAGACAACAGAAAATGACAAGTGAATCGACTGATAATATTTAATTATTTAGACGCTTAAGTATTTTTCCATAGGCTTCTAGAAATATGACTTGTTATAGTTTCTACTTTATCTTAATTCAATATTTTAACAGCTTGTATCTTCCAAACAAATGATGTAAATATAACATGTATATATCACTGATATCGTTATAAAACGTAGATTTCAAAATTAAAAATATATAGGGTGCTCTATTTAAGTTGGTTTGATCACACTTTTTTTTATTCACAGAGGTCATCATTAAAAAAAATCATAAAATTTCCTACGATCTGTTTTTTGAAACGTCGTTCTAATACCAAAAATAAAGGACAAAAGGGGGATGGGAATTCTGGCGGATTCACACTGTACACAAATTGATATCAGTGAGTTTTCTTAATCAGAACATGATTTCAAGGTAAGATTTCTCAACATTTATTTTTTTCAAAATATGGGAAAAATATTTTTTTTCTTCATCAGAAAGTCGCTACCAGAATTTTCCAAAAACGTCCCAAGATTAAAGTTCTATGATCAATTTTCTAAAGCTAAAAAAGTTCTGACATAAGTCATGACTCCTACTCTTTTTGGAGAACTTTGAATTTTTGCAATTTTATAAGGGGTCCACTAATCAAAATCCGTAGAAAAACATTCTAACAGGTGAAACACTTATACTGGACAACGATGAGAGATATGAAAATAAGTAAAGAGAATATTTGTTTAGAAAAGAGAAATCTTTAATGATTTGATATCAGAATTCCAGAGACTTGTGGCAAAAGTTGTAGGTAGAAATCGATCCTTGCTGCCAAAAAATATAAACACCTTATACATGAATATAATAATGACGCTTCATATAAATGTAATTTTTTGAAGAGCCAGTATTTTCATTGCTGAATTTACTTAATTTAGTATTGTCGCAAGGTGTGGTACTTCAAAAGTAGTTACTATTTTTTATTCCAATCAAACTGAAGACGGTTAAAAAAAAGAAGGGTTAGACGTGATGGTGAGAATGCAGTATATCAGTTCATAATTAATGAACGGTAAGAAGAGATGGATTAAGGAATATTATAGGTATTGAAACGTATAATCGAGACAGTGGATGAAAAAAATTTTTAGGTAAAGGGATCTAGTGCGAATCGAGTAGTTTGACAAATATCTCAAGCATTATCAGAGGGTGACATCTAAAAATGTCTGTCGAAGAAAAGAAGTATGAATGTAGGTGTAACTCAAGAAAATATTGGGATTTTATTTGGGCAACAAATAAGACGATACCATTTATAATCTAGTAATACTAATATGTATTATTTATATATACAATATTGTTTACAGAAACATAAACTTGGTTTTTACCAATATGTGAAAGTGATGACTAAAGCTGCAAATCGTTTCTGTGTATCATGATCGTAGAGTACAGATGTACCTACTGTCGCCTGCATTCACCTTGACAGCGAAACTCTTTCTCCAGTCCAGTCTATTATTAGCTTTCGAGTTGTGTACAAGTTAAGTCACTTGGGCGTATTGCATATTGTTTTTGTGTTTTTATTTTATTTGTTATACTGTATTGTTGATATTAATTTAATAATAAAGCATGGCAGACGTATGCAGCGGTAGAAAACGGCCATTTGCTGACTAAGTGAATAAATTCATAGGTGAATTCCCGGATTTATTCTATGATGGTGCTAAAATAATTTGTAAAGTGTGTGAGAAAGATTTGATGTGCTGGGATAGACGTGATTGTGGACTTCACGTAAATAGTGTACACCATAAAAATAAGAAAATGGCGTGCCTTCGACAACACAGTTTATGTTTGATTTACTATTAATGCTGATTGCCTGTGATGTTCCGTTGCACATACTCGATAATCAACCATTTCGAGAGTTCTGGAATAAATACAATGCCCAGGTGAATTTACCAAGACGCACAACGTTATGTAACTATCTAACAACTGTACACGTAGACATGGTAAATAAGATGAAATGTGAATTAAAAAATACACGGCTGTGGTTATCTGTTGATGAGACAACAGATTGTAAAAAAAAATCTATTTTAAATGTTATAGTATGAGTGCTGGACCCTTTTAAACCGACAGTTCCACTGTTACTAGCTAGCAAAAGACTAAGTCAGTGTACTAGTGAAACAATTACCAGGGTGGTGCTGGAGACGTTAGAAAAAATTGAACTGTCAAAAAGTTAACTGTTGATGTTTGTGACTGATAGCGCCATGACAATGCGTTCGGTAGGCCGTTCTTTGCAAGAACAAGGTTGTACGTTTATACATGTTACGTGTAAAGTGCATGCTTTATATCTTGTGGCAGAAACTATTCGAAACGGTTTTCTAGAGGTGGATGCATTAATAGCAAGTACAAATAAAGTGTTTCTTAAATCTCCTAAACGTCTCCGTGCATTTCATAGCAAGTGTGCCAGTATTCCTGAAACACCACAGCCGATTCTTACAAGCTGGGGAACATGGTTGTAGGCAGCTTTTTATTATGCTGAATATTTCCAACAAATAAAAGCTGTGATACTACAATTCAATCCAGATGAGGCTGCAGCTATTAAGGAAAGCCAGACAAAATTCGAAGATATTTCCGTTGAAACAGCTTTAAAAATATTGCGAAGAACTATAAACCATTACATGAAAGCATAAAAAAATTAGAAAACAGTTCGTTGTCGTTAGCGGAGTCACTGCAAATAGTGGACGAGGTAAATCTACTGCTACACGCTATAGGTGACGCAACAAATGAGCGCGTTAAAGAGAAGTTCGCAAGTTTGTTAAATAAAGACACCGGTTTTACCAAATTAAGACAAATATGTGATGGTGCAGCCCCAGATCCGTTAAGTGCGCTCAAAGACTATTTTACGTATGCGTGTATTACATCAGTAGATGTCGAACGGTCGTTTTCAAAATATAAGAATATATTTTCACCAAAGCGAATATCACTCATGGAGACAACCATAGAAACATACCTGATGCTGCAAAATGGCTACACATCTTCTCCAGTTTGTGATAAGCAAGCTAGTTCATCAAGCTAGTTAAGAGGGTAAGTTTTACATCCTTTGTTATAAATTGTAACAGTTTATTGTTTCTCGTATTAGTTAATTTCACATACGCCACTGTCCCATAAACATTTTTGACAGCCCTGGTGATGACAGAAAATATGGATAAAAGTGCCAACTTAGAAAAATCGAGGTTTTTTCACCACACATGAATTTTGTTGGTATCCAAAGTAAATCCCTGAGATTCCTTTATTTGATTTTCACTAATAAACAATAACAAGAAAATGGCAGAACAACTATAAGAAAAAATTCACACCAAATACTAAACACTGCTAAGGTTTGTTCATTAGTGTTGCTAGAATCAGTTGATTTTAAAAATCATATATGAGTAGGTTGTTTTGAAAATTGACAGAACTTGGAAGTAGATAAATCCAATGTTCCTTAAGACACAAACGAACAGGAGAAAGAGAAAGGTGTTTTTTTATGTAGGATTTTTTTTTGAAATTTTCATAGTGCAGATGTAACGTTCCCCACAGTCACATTTGAAATAATATCTTGATATTTTTGAGAAAATGTTATGGCCCTAATGAGTGGGGTTATGTTTTTCTGCTCTGATTTTATTGTTCGATCCTTGATCTCGAGCAAAAAATCAGTGATTTTCCTGGTTTATAAGCAGATTGCGAAATACAATAAATGAACAAAATCAGATCATCTGCTGCGACACAAATGAATGGCATTTTTAGGCCATTACTGCTCAAATCTGCTTCTAGCAACACTAATAAACACACCTTTACTTAAACGTTTACTTAACTTTTGACAGATGAGAGATGAGGTTATTGTCAACTTGTTCTTCTTCTGTTCTGCATATCACTTCATATTTAACTATCGATATGATGTCACTGCCGTTTTCGCGGCACATTCAAATAGCCGAAGTTTAATAATTTTAGAAAGATATTGCGCTTAGAATTTTTCTTCCAAATTAAATACATAACTAAATTAATGCCTTCACCAATATATTTCACCATGTTTAAAAATTTGTCAAGAACCGAATTACACGTTATTGAGAATTAAAAGCGGTTGAGTCAATGTCGACGGGTTTGTTGTTTGTTGTTCAATGAGATATAATTAAAGCACGTTTGACTTGTATAAATCAATGCTATATCGACAGAATTTTACATCCTAACCGACAAGTGCTTAGATATCGCCTAAAAATTATGTTTACTTTTTACTCTATTTATTTTTTTAACTTTCCATTGAAAATTACACTGAGGAGTCGTTAGATAATAAATTGATCTCTAATAATATATTTTTATTGTTACAATAACATTACCCAATTTGCAAAAAAATGAGTGTAAGACTTCTTAAATAAACGAAAATTTATATTTTATTTCATATTTGTGAATTAAAATTTCCCTAATATGATTATTTGGAATCAACTCTGTTAAGAATGGACCAAAAATATTATTTTTAATACAAATGTATGGTCAAATTCTAGAAAGCCAACAATAAAACCACCACTGCCACAACAGTGCCACCACTGTCAACAACTATCGCGCTCTCCATTCCACAACTACTGTTGTTAAAGTTGAACTTTCAACTTTGTCGACAATATGGCCATTGTTCAAGCTTTCCGGTTACAGATGGTTGTACTTAGAAAAACACGAATGCAATTAATTGACACAAGTACCTATTGCAAGTTGTTTCATCGTTTAAGCCATGATTTAATGGACATTCTGTTAATTTTTTTCTTGTTTGGTTATTTGATAGTATTTAAAAACCTAAGCTCACTATTTTTTCCCCAGTCTTTTTAAGCTCTATAAACGTGTAATAAAACGAAATTTACAATTTCAATCTTCTGACATCATCAGACTAGTTTCGCGCTAAAACACTAATGAAACTAAAAACGGTACTATATCCAGTTTTATTTTAGACTGGGCCAAATTCCGAGTAATTCAGTGTCGTCGCAGAGAATGAACTCGTATCACGTATTAAGTACATGTGAAACGAAGGGATATTGCATTGTATCAAGTAGGTAACGGACGACCGCACGTCGAAAATTAACTCCAATTGGAAGGCGATACTAAAGAAAATTGGACTCATTAAAACAAAAAAAGTGGATAACAATAGACGAAATGATGGAAGCAACAGACAATCATGTGAAAAATGTGATAGCACGCCCTGGTGGACCGTGTCCTGCATTTTTACTTGACAATAAAATCGTAAATGCGAAAACTGTACAATCTAGTTGCAACATCGTTGAAAGCAATGGGCATTACTAGGTCACAAGCGTTAATGTCAGTGACTGATCTAGCACAGTATGCTTAAAACTGGCCAGTTGCTAAAAGCTGTCTTTCCACATTTAATACATTTACATTTGGTAACAGAGGAAATTTAAAAGAATTATACAGAGATAGACGTGCTAATAACAAACATAAAACAGATTTTTGTGAAAGCAACTAAACGTGTTAAAAAGTTTCATGTGGCCTGTTCCGGCATCCTACTGTCACCACAACCTATTTTAACATGTTGAAAACATGGTTAGAGGCAGTTATCTATTATCACAAGTATTCTAATGGCGTAAAAACTTTTGTGTTACAGTTAAATCCTGATGATCCACAAGCTATCTCTGAGGCTCAGCAGTTACTTATAACAACCAAAATATTTAGAACGATATACACGTTATTTATAACAACTATAATGTAGTACTAAACAGTATCCACAAACTAGAAAGTTCTTCCTTGTCTCTAGCATACTATTTTGATTCGGTATGCGTAAGAGATTTAGTGAAATTTTGCAAAGAAATAATCAGGGTATGCAAAATTATGTGATACTAATCGGTATCTCAGTGTGAAACATTTTTCAGGTGATAATTTATAACTTTTTTTTAAGTTAGCAAATATCACCTACGTCGAGGTTGAATGAACATTTTTGCTGTACACAAATGTGTTTACACAGCGAATATGTATTTTTCGGAAGACTATGTAGAAACTGTGCTCATGAAAATGTTCTCACATATTCTCTCTAAGTCTTTGTCGCCTGTAGAGGAAAATTGAGAGGTAAGCAGTTTTTTAAACACTATGTAACATTGACGGTTCTCATATTAACCACTACGATCAAATAAGTGCGCTGTAATCGAAAAATAAATGCATTTTCGGTTAGTTACATATACGCTGGTTCACGTCTGACGCCACTGAATTACTACGGAATTTGGCGCAGTCTAATTAGCCTATCCTCTAGATACAGTGTATTTATTTCATTAATAACTTTAACTTTCTACAATAAAGAAACACAAAGCTTTTTTGATTTACATCTGAGAGAAATCAATAACGACAGAAATTAATAACAACAAACGCCAGAACAAGTAGTACTGTGACACACGTAGTTTTTCACGAAACACCAAAACACCATATAGTACATATATAGTGCAGTATACGCAATATATGTTGTTTTGGTGTTTCGTGGAAAACTACTTTAGTGTTATCTTTAAATCAGAGGTTCCAAACCAATCCAGAAGTAGTATTGTCGTATCAAGAGTTAAAATCAATTCGTACTAAGTTAAATTTCAAAATACTTATTTTATAATAAATTAAAAAAATTTCGATATCGTTTGAATCAGAATCAGACTTATTGATGGCAACATATCTAATTATCAGGGTCATTTGCTCCACCTTACTAACGTCAGCTACTATTTTTAAAAAGTTGCCGTTCTTATGCTCAAACAGCTTGTCGCTTGTACCTTGAAAAACTAAATAACTTTTACCGAGCATTTTACTAATTGCAACAATCCTTAGAAGCACCTCGTACCAGTGATTCGTTTCAGCGTTAATAACTCTTTGGGCAGCTGCATCTATAGTTGTACAACACTTTAACCTTTGACTGAGTTCTAGCCAGAATTTTTGAGCCTGAATATGATTTTAAGAAATTTCGTGATTCTTTAAAGTTTCAACGATGTGCTTCCAGCTTTTGAAACCTTTTGAAAAGGAACTTGACACACGGCCGTAAATTTTGCAGCAAAAGCAATATATGCAGTTTTTTGAAGTGGAGTACACTAACTAGCTAGTCTTATATAACTTGCTCTCCATTTCTTAAAATTCGAGAATAGTATTAGACTTGGAAAAATCCTCAAATCCAATTAGTCAGTGACTTAGTCTGTCTCACAGTTTTAAAAAATAAAATGCCTAGTTTTATTACCTACTTAACTATTTTTAAATATAATAACGAATTTCTTAACGTCTCGGGCTAATTAATAGTTAATACTTTTTGTAATTAAAACTAGGTATTTCATTTATATTAATTGAGAATAATGAATTTATCACATTCAGGGGGGCGAAAATGCCGCCCTCAGGTTCGCCGCCTCGGACAGGGGTCCAGGTTGTCCGCTTCTAAAGCGGCTGTAACAACATTCTTGGAGTAAATTTTTGTGTTTTATATGATTTTTATGAAATAAAAATTTTGCATCGATTTGTTCACTCAGAATCGTTAACTTATTTTTTTCTTGTGGCAGCCATATTTAATTTTCATATCGGAAAATAGCGTTTTTTTTCTCATTACAATAATATAACATAATCATATATTATAATTTAATGTAAGCCCCGAATTAATCAAAACATTTTGGACAAAGATAAAATGGATTTTTTTCAGTTTTTTTCCAGATATCTGAAAAACCAAGTCAGATAATTAAGTTCTGTTGGCGTTGGTCTTGGGGTCTTAGTAAGAAAATCACGCAACTGTTCTCTAATTTAACCGATGTTGTCACTCGCGAGATAAGTAAGATCTCTATATACTGGAAAAGTTAAAGCCAAACACCCTGCATGTATTTTTTATTTGTATTATTATTGAAAAACGTATTTCACTTTGGACATTTTCACTAAAATTTGCTTCATTTTCCCAATCTTTACAGGGGAAAAGTTTTCTTTATCTTTACAGGGGAAAACTGAATAAAGTCTAAGGACTTTTCTTTTTTTTCCAGATTGTATAGTAGTTTGCATATTTAAATTGCAATAAAATCTTTTTTACGATTTTTTGTGAATTTTATGAAGTTATAAACTTTAAAATTGCTCTCGTGTAAAATTTATAAAATATGACTATTTTAGATTTCCCTGTGCCCTTCATATACATAGATATAATGTATAACAAAAATATGGAATAAATTAATTTTTTCCCTAGATACAAGGGTGTTGAAATAATCTCGGAGACGTCGATTTTTAATTTCGGTTGCGCATCTTATGGCAAAGAAAATAAAAAAATGACGTCATTACAGATTTTGTGATCATGCCAACGAGATTTTTTTAACGGAACTATTTATTTTTCTTATTAATTTTCGATATTAGTTAATTCTCTATTCAACCATATGCAATATGCCGGGATCATACAGATGAAAATAAAAATGTTCAGTGCAATAACATGATCCATAGAAGTCTCCCATCCCCATTATCTCGCTTATTTGAGAAGATACGGAAAAACAAAAATATGTCAATTGAGTACATTTTAAGGGTAATTAAAATATTTCATCAGAAAAAAAATTGAATAACAAAAAAAGATGGCGACCAAACTTAAATGGAAGCCCTATTCCTTTTTAACAGCTTCTTAGTCCACATTTTTTTGATTTCAAAAATACATATAGTATTTTATATAGTATTATTAATAATAGTGAAAATATTGATTAATTTGAGAATTAAATTTAGCAGGTAATATAAAATATTTCGGGAATAAGTTGGCTGTGATAATAAAATAACGAAAAAAAAGCAGTAATAACTGAAGCGACGGATGTAAATAATTCAACTAAAATCGTGTCATTTTGCGTGTCACATTAAAATTACCATTTGATTTACCTGGCAAAACGATAAGGCCACCTCCCTATGACATTCTTTCACTTTACTTGTTAAATAGAAAATATCCAGAATCCACAGGAAGTGGAATATTTTGAAAATTTTTTAACAAATTTTGATACTGTTCTAAAAAATATTGATTCTTTAAATAGGAAAGTAATCATAAATAGGAATTTCAATATCAAATTTAACTCAAATGAAGAAAGTTTTATTGAATTTAAAGATTTATTTACTTTTTTCTTTCAAACAAGTTAATAATATTGACTGGAGTTTTGTGAGTGATGATAATTCAACAGACATAAACGTAAAATGGGAACGTTCCATGGGAATTCCACAGGATGGCTTAGAGACAGTTATTCCATTGGTCGAAAAAAAGAATAAATATTAATAATAACAATAAGCATTCAAAAAACAAATGGTTTACTATGGAATTACATCAAATGAGAGAAAATTTGTGTTTACTGTCAGAATTATATGACATCTTTCCAGGAGCTCAAAATATAGAGCGCAGTATAGACAACAAATAAATATTGCAAAAAGTAACTAGGTATTACATTAAAGTTATAAATTATAATAGTAATACTTCAAAAGTATATTGGGATAGTATAAATAAACATCTGATGTGGCCAGCACATATACCAGTATATATCATCCTGATCTAAAAAAAATCATTCTATTTAATTGTTCACTTACCTCAATTAAATTTTAATAGCGTACCTTGAAATGTTTCATTAAAATTTTTAAATAATTAATTATCAGCATCAATCGATACTGTCAATAATAATTAATGTTATATATTTTAATCTCTTCTTTTTTTGCTGCTGCAAATGCATTGTAATAATTGTCAATTTTCAATTGCCAATTTATTTTTTTTTGTAATTAATTTTCTTATTTTTATTTTTTTTTTGTAATTATTATTATTACTTTTATTTTTTTTTTTTAATTATGCTGTATTCCCATCCTATAATTAGTATGCAAATACTGTTGGATGGTGTATCTGAAATAAATAAATAAATAAATAAATAATTTCTTCTTATTGACATTGACATTTTTGTAACTAAATTAGACATTTCAAATGTCAAACTGTTAAATTTATCCTAACCCCGTTTTATGAGGTCAAATGTGTAAAAAATTTCAGTTTACATCAGCTTTATTTAAGTACTTGGAAAATATATTTTATTCGCTTGATATAGTAGACATGATTTATAATCTTTCATCAAGAATATATTTTTTTGTGAAGACAAATACAAAAAAGTTTGGGTCCCGTGGACCTCCTTTCAGCTGGCCAATTTTGCTCATCATCGAATTTATCATTGTCTTTGGCCTTTAGAACTTGTGTACCAAATTTGAAAGCTTTATTTCAAAAACTGTGGCTGCTATCGCGATGCTACAGACATGCAGACAGATTTTTTTCCATAAAGATGTATTTTCATTATAATTCGTCGAGAATCGCTCAGAAATGCAATAAAAATTTAATTTTTTTTTCCCGAAATTGTACTTTTTTTCTTCTTTCATTCGGTGCCTCTTCTGATGGTACCACATTCACCAAATTTAATGTGTGACCTGAAATGTTGTTGATAATCTTAACTGCCAAATTTGGGAAGTCTCCCATTAGTATTTTTGAGTTATCTCGAATACACACATACACACACACATCTACACACTCACATCCACACACACATCCACACACACACACATCCACACACACGCACCGACAGACATCATTCGGAAAATTGTCAGAATGGATTCAGAAGGGTTCAAAACGTATATATCAAATCACGATTATTATACTTCCTTATATTAGGTATATGAAACTGAAAACAGGCAAAGCAAAAACAAGTCACCATCTGCCAATTTAGAACCTGACGAAATAAACAATTATGTTGTAAATGTTTGTGAAAATTCAACCAAATTTTCTTCAAATAACGACCATTCAAATTATTTGTTAGGAAATACAATTTCGAACTACCTTAACTTTAATTTTCAGGGTATTGGATCTAAACAGCGTTAGGGATATTATAAATAATTTAAAAAATAATAAGAGTAGGAATCATTACGGCATGAATGTCAATATAATAAAAAGTATAAAAATTATCGTGATTGTTCCATTAGTTATTCTTTTTAATCAATGCATAAGCTCTGGTATTTTCCCTGATGTTCTGAAAATCACGAAAGTAATCCCAATTCATAAAGTAGATGCAACTTCTGACATCTGTAATTATAGTCCAACATCAATAGTACCAATAATTTCAAAAATATTCGAAACTATTTTAAAAAACCAAATAATTTCTCATTTGGAAAATCATAATGTATTTTACAATAACCAGCTTCGATTTCGTACTAACAAATCTACAAATGATGCAATAATTCATCTTATAAATATATCGTAGAAGATCAAGAAAATAAAGACTACGTTAGAGTTACTTTCTGTGATCTTCAGAAGGCATTTGACTGTGTATCACATCATATGCTGTTGGAAAAGTTAAAATACCTTAGCGTTGATATAATCAGTTTCAATCTCATAAATTTCCACTTAACAAATCGCAAACCTGTGTTAGTAATAAAAATTCCGATTGTTTGACGTTAAAAGTGAAGTACCACAGGGATCGGTATTGGGTGCCACTTTGTTTTTAGTGTATATAAACGATCTTAAACAAGCTATAACAGAAACAGATCTGGCATTATTTGCAGACGACACCACTTTGTTAAGAACCGACAAAAATTAGATAATTTTATCAGTACATGGAGGATACACGTTCAAATGCTATGAGGTGGTTTTCTTGTAATAAATTATATTTAAACGATAAGAAAACAACTGATATGATTTTTACTCATAGATCTTTGAAAAATTATAACAATCCAGATAAAGCCAATTTCTTGGAATTTGCTTTAACCCAAAATTAAATTGAAGTCAACATGTGGATTTTCTTGAAAATAAACTTGGCAAAAATATTTTTGTACTGAGACCTTTGAACAAATTGTACCTATAAATATTCTAATTATTGCCTATCACTAACTAATTTTGCCTCAAATTGCATATTGTCTGATAAACTGCGGCCAAGCACCTCAGTTTGGTAGAATATTTATATAGAAAGCACTTAGAATAATTTCTAAGCTCGGATACAGAGATGACGTTAAACAAAAATTCGTTAATCTGGGTATCCTAATATTCCTATCATTATAAACTCACTATTATTTATTCACAAAAATGTGCGTCAGTTTGAAAGAAGGGGAATCATAACTACGACCCTCCTAATGAACAAAACATAAACATTAATTATAACAGATTAAAGTCAAGTGACTATGGTTATAATTATTTTGGGCCTATTTTCTTTAATAAACTCCCAACATATAAAAAATCTTCCAGAATCGACATATAAACATGTTTTAAAAGATTTCTTAAGTAAAGAGGCTTTCTACAATAAATATTAATTTTTAAATTGTGATGTTTCATGTTTGTTATTTGTGAATTCTGTGATATAGTATTTAAGGAAATGTTTGTAAAATTTTTTAATTTTTATTGTAACCCTGTATAGGGCTAGGTGATTGTGATATATTTTATGGTTTGTGTATGACTTGTTTAAAACAAATTTTATTAAGACACCAAATAAATGATTCTGATTCTGATTCTGTATCATTGCTTGGCTACGTCGTAGCCCAGATCGAACTCCACTTGATATTTTTGCATATGAAATGTTAAAAGACATCTACCTACGAATGAAACATTTTATTTTATAGATGTTCAAATGAAAATCATTCAATTTCCATGTTTTTAAAATTTACAAAAGATAATCATTAGATTATAATAATTATACATAATATATTTAAAGGTAGTAGTAATACAATAACAATTTAACAAAGAAAAATGGACAAAGAGCAAACAAAATTAAAACTTTTCAAAATGACCTTCGTTATTTTCAACACATAGAAGATATTGCTTCCTTAAATTATTCATTACGTTGCTCATCATATAGTTATTGTTCATGCGCTATATTTCATCTCTTTTCTACTGAAGTTCTTCTAAATTATTACTCTTCTTGCATACTACATTTTTCAAGTGATCCCATACAAGTGTCAGGGGGGATTAGATCGGGGTTACAAGGTGGCGAAGTAATGGAACCCCATTTTTATATCCATTCTGGATATCTTCCATTTAAATAATTTGGTATTGCTCTAATATTATGAGGAGGTGACCCAACTTGTTGCCAGATCACATCAAATGATAACATTAATGCGACGAATGTATTATGTATTTCATTTTGAAAAGAATTCATATATTTCTGCCCACATAGATTACCCTCATAAAATATTGGGTCAATAATTTCTTGATTTATGACTTAACACCAAACACCAAGATATGGTCTTCCTTGAAACTAGACCTCCTGAAATGCATTTGGATTATCAGCAGACCAAAAATGGGAACAATAGTTTTACTCGAGCCTCGCAATTATGTGCGCTGCCAGTCATGAATTATGACAAATATATCATTTAAGAAAATGTGTACTATAATATACGAGTATTATATTGAAGTTAAATAATATACAGAATATAATTTAATAGTGAAAGAATGTTTTAGGATCAAAAAATATTTTAATTTAAAAATATATATGAATCATATTGCCTGGAGGTATTTAACAAAAAAATTCTGTATTGTTCTAAAAATGCCTCGAAGTAAAAAGCATAGTATACTAATTTTACTCATAATGGTTGGTTGAATCATTAACAATTATTTAAAAAATATAACGTTTTAAAAAACAGCCGGAGGCTCTCAGTTTTCTACTAAACAAGGTGTCACAATTTAAATATCACTGTTTTATTAGGAAAATATTAATAGGTGATCTTTATTTGCAAAAGTTTGGAAAACTACCTAAAGCAGGATTAAAAACATAAGCAATTATTGAGTGCCATTCCCAATATACTACAATGTTTTATTTTATTAGAAAATTAGAAATTAAGCAGTAATAATAACTACTGTATTATATCACAAATATTAATAAAATAAACTTGATATGTTAAAAAATTGTTTTAAGATTTTAATATTTTTTATTATGGCCTCATTAATTTTACGCCTGCTTGGTAGAAACTTTGGCCTTCAATTGCTTGGATCCTAAACGTATATTGAAATTTTTTAAGAAAAAAAAAGATTTTTTGCAGTAATGAAGATACCTGGATTGTTATGTGAATTTGATCTATAAATGTATTCTAAAGATACTTCTCTTGTTTTATGATGTAAATACCTACCGTGTAACAGGATTTTGATGAAAATTTAGTTTCACCAAAATATTAAGTTGTAGCTAACAACGGTCTAAACACTGACTTACGTAATGAAATTTGTAATAATAATAATAATATTCAGTGTACTCGGAGGGATAAAGCCTACGCTGCTCTCGGAACTGAAGACCATACTGGCCTGCCAAAAAAAAAAAATAGTCGAGTGGCTGGCAGGCCAAAGGCAGAAGGTGGTCACTCTGGGTTTTCTCCGTCTGGTAACACGATTCTGGGATCTACAGTCACTAACCATGCGGAATATGGGAAGTGGCTGTGGTTAATGTGCTGACGCAACTCCGTGAGGAGTTGGAGGCCACGGGAGGATTGTCCAGCATCGGGAAACCGAAAAAGAAAATGGAAGCGGAATCTATCGATGGCCTGGATTGATTATCGCAAGACATTTGATACAACATCGCACGAGCTATTGTTGAACTTACTCGAATGTCTTGCGGTATTAGCACCACTAGTGAGATACATAGAGCAGCTGCTGCCGCTCTGTAAGACGCGCTTCACCATAATATCAGGAGCGGGTCACGACAGAGCAGGTGGCATTTAGGAGCGGAGTTTTCCAAGGTGACTCCCTGAGTTCTCTCCTCTTCTGTATTTCACTGCTGCCGTTGTCTGTTGGGCTCCACCAAACACGTGGATATCAATGCGGACCACCCAGCGACCGGAGGCATAAGGTCACTCATCTATTTTATATGGATGACCTTAAACTTTATGCCTCCGGAGAGAGCGAACTACAAAACGCTCTTAGGGTGGTCGAAGAATGCACGCGGGTAATTGGTATAGAGTTCGGGTTGGACAAATGTGCAGTCGTCCACCTCAAGAGAGGACGATGCGGGGAATTACCTGGAGATGCGCAGCTCGCAGACGGAAGCATCCTAAGAGGTCTGGATGCCGGAGAGACCTATACATATCTGGGTGTGCAAAAAAGGCACATCCAGGATGTAAAACAAATAAAGGATTTTCTTCTCGGCAAGTACAGACACCGTCTCCGAACGCTTTGGTCTTCCGAACTTTCGGAGAAGAACAAGGTGTCTGCGACAAACATGCTTACCATTCCGGTCCTGCTCTACTGCTTTGGAGTGGTGAAGTTGACAGTAGACGAGCTGCCCCAATTAGACAGAGATACTCGCAAGATGATGATTATTCACAGAAGTATTCATCCTAGATCGTCCGTTCCTCGTGTGTACCTCTCATATCAAGGGGGATCCGAGGACTCTTGAGCCTGGAGTGTACGCATGGCAGAGTAGTACTGAGTATGGCATGTAACATCTTGAGGAGCTCAGATCCCCTCTTGCGGTTTGTAAAACATCACGAAACTGTAGGAGTGGGAACAGGATTGTTCAAGGCAGTAAAAAGAGCAGCAGTCATCTGCTGGTCTCGCATTTGACACCAGGCGAGGGAGCCGGCGAGGTGCTGATGTAGAGTCAGTCACTGAACTTCAGCCAAATCACCTGAAAGCCCGAATTAGAGCTGACGGACAGGAACACTTGTTTCCGCAGCACGTTGATAAACCCCAGCACGGTGTCTTCCATATAAACATAGAAACACTGGGTTCATCGACCAAGCTGACATTCGCCTTTCTAAGTGAACCGGGCTTAATTAGGAGAGCGAGGGATTCATTATGGCCTGCCTAGATGGTGTTATCAACATCTTGATCTACCACATCTTCCTGATATCAATTGCAAGACCAGCCATCAGGCGCCGGAATCGCTCATGCACATATTATCTGCATGCCCCATATACGCGATTTTGGCCTACACCACCGACATAACGCACATTACGAGTGCTATACTATCATCTAAGGCACTCGTACAGAGTAGACACCCGTGATGCCTTACGTCCCCGGAGATATGAGTCTGTTGTCGAGAACGAAAAATGCAGGATTTACTGGAACTATTCGTTCCCGATTGTCAGACTAATACAAACCAACAAGCCTGACATAGTCCTCCTCGACCATACTCGACCAATACGGACCAAATATCGCGATCTCCGATACGAGCTCCAAGTGCTGTACCCAGGCTACTAGGTCAAAATGGTTGTCCTAATAATCGGTGTACTCAGAGGGATAAAGCCTACGTTGCTCTCGGAACTAAAAAAATCCTGCCAAAAATCAGCTGAGTGGCTGGCAGGCCAAATGCAGAAGGCGGTCATTCTGGGTTCTCTCCGTCGCGGTCGACTTAGGGCACACGGTTCTGGAATCTACGGTCACTAACCCTGCAGGATGTGGGGAGTGGCTATGATTGGCGCGACTCCCGTGAGGCATCGGAGGCCATGGAAGGACTGTCCAGCGTCGGGAAACTGAAAAATAATAATAATAATAATATGGTCTTTATTAGAATAAAGAATTTACATCTCTTTAAACTAAAAGATGAAGTATTAGCATTAAGCTATTCCTCCAGTAAAACATAATCTAGTTTTAGTTTAAAAAGAAGACTGATGTTAGACTTTGGAAATTAGGTATGACATTTTACCGATCCTAGAAATTGAAAGTTGTAAATACCTACTCTGTTGTAGTGACATTAAATGTTGATGGATATTAAGTTGTTAACTAACGGTTGTGTTAAACACTGACTTTCGTAATGAAATTTTAATCTAGTCCTAGTTTAAAAAGAGGAGATTAGGTATGATATTTTATTGTTCCTAGAAATTGACAGTTGGAAAAATACGAAACATTTGTATGAATAATACACACAATGTTAGTAATGCCGTTAAAATTTAAATAACATTTTATATAAAGAAACTTTCGTGATAGAAAGATTGTATATACTTTTACAGTTTTTATCATCTACTATTATTTTCTATAATTAAATACAAACTGTTTGCAATAAAGAACATTCAATAATATTCTAAATTATAGATACGAATAATGTGGCACGCATATGCACGCACGCACGCATGCACGCAGCGTATGCGTAGAAAAAAAACTTTAGATATTTTGAGTTATTGCATAATTTTATTTATGCGAGCATTTATCCTTTGTTTATCCTGCTATTATTAAAATTTTAAATAACTTGATACTGTTCTTACACGCTAACGTCTCACTTATTAAAAAAAACAATATTTAAACAATTTGATATATTTTATCATATAGTTTAATTCAAACTTGAAGATGTATAAATTATTGTTATTATGCTAATTGATATGAGCGTAATCTACAGATAGCTTTTTTTATATACATATTAATGTTTTGTTATATAGCACTTGTCTAGTTACTTCTATAGACATAATGTTGTTACTTATTTAAAATATTTTGTATTATAAATGCTAAAATAAAAAATTATAATAACCAAGTATTTTTATTTAAATACATTACTGTAAGTGAAATAAGTCTTTCAATGTATATACAGAAAATTATTTTTTTCTTTTTAAATAACCCCCCTAAATCTTACAGCCATTGTCGTCATACATATAATTACCTTTCAAGTGGTAAACAGCTTGCGCATGCGCATAGAGTATTAAATTTTAATTAAAAATATATGATAAAAGTTTAAATTTGTATGATTCTATTTCCCTATAATATTCTTTACATCCTTTGATGACTAGCGTTATTGCGAAATATTGTTTAAATATTGTATAAATTCATGTGTGCGTTACTTTCCTGTATGCTAATTTTTCCTAGGAAGCCTCAATGCGAATAAATTTTTTTCATTTAAGAGAATATAATGCCATTTTTAATATTAGGTCTAATTGTTTACATATATATTTTTATTACCTTTGATTATGCCGCTTAATTTTGTGAAAAAGTGATTTCTTTATTTATATATTGATGTAAAATTAATGTACATTTACTTCCTGATTCCGGTTATACTGGAAGTATTAAATTCTTTTTTCTACTTAAGCCATCTGCGAATCCTTTAGCATGAAGCCGAATGTTTATATTATAATTTATATACAGAAACATCAATCTAACAAGTAGAATCTTGTCTCTGTAATTTTAAAAATAATAATAACAATGGTGCATCTACACATATACTTTAAAAAAATATCTGTACTGTACTATATGTGCTAAAAATAGAAGTATATTTTGATAATGAGGTGTGTAAAAATTTGCTTATCGAAGGTCAAATTTTTTACTATATGCATTTCAGCAATAAATAAATCATTCTAGGTCATTATATCCATTTAAACATATGATTCTACAAGCCTTTGTTAACCGTAAGAACTTTTATTAAAAAATATATGATTTAATTGTAGTAGCTGGAAAACAAATAGCCATCTTTAATTCTCATTACCTATAAAGCTCTCATTGGATGCACCTACTACTAGCAGCCATTAACCCCAGATCTACGTCTTCAGGTTCCACCCTCTTAGCTACAATCTTAGATATAAGCCTATAGTATTAGCCAAAATCTCCCACTCCACCGATATTAAAATTTTAGCCCTGTACCATTGGCCAAAATATCCTCCTCCACCGATACTAAAATCTTAGCCCTATACCATTGGCCTCGGAGCTCCCCCCTACCCTGGTACTAACATATAGGTCCCAGGTTCTAGGATGTGGTGCAATCCCAACGGTCCAGCTTGGCCTGATACCGCCACTGCCCTACTACTGACATACAACCATTCCCACCGACATATCCAGTACTGGTGGCAGGACCTAAACCCGCAGCTACGATAGAAACACTTCTAATCACGCTTGCGATCGCGCACTCTAGCCATCTGCACCACCGGTCGTGATTGATTAAAATATATCTTATCCTGCGCAATCCCAAAAACACAGTTTGGGAAACACTGATGTAGGTGAAAGAAAGGAAGAGTAACTTCGGGCAGTACGTCCGAAGTTACCCCTCTCATCGTGTTATGTGACAAGAGGAAAATAATTATTGAATTCATACATTCTTATGGGAGTCGCTATAGTTGGTACTAGATCCAAACACTTAATACTTTGTTCCATGCGCCGAGCAGCAGCAAACAAACATACCTATGCATAAGTTGTCATATGCATAGGTCTATTTGTGTAAGAACATAGTTCAGACAAAGATCAGTTGTACTTGGTTTAAAATCCGAGAAAACGATTACTGTACCAATCGCAACCTTGAATATTAAACCAAATTACACTTAACTGTGACTGAATAGCTCTACACTCATTCTCCTGTATTAAAAATATTTAATCGATTATTTTCTCAAACCTTTATACATAAATTGTGACTCTCCGAGTGTTTTTCGTTTAGTTTTTTTTCTGTAAAACTTCAGACGATACCATTTAATTTTAAACAGAGATTCGAAAGGATGCGATTGGTCGGAATATCACATTTTGTAATAGATTTCAGCGGTCAACAAATGCACATAACTCTAATCTAATACATTTTTTATTGAGTAGAAAAGTACATGAAAGTTCGCTTTAATATGCTTATATAGTGTAGGTACTTCTTTACGCTTCTGTCTAATATCTTGTGCATAGTATTTGTCGGTTTTTGGTACGCCTGTCCAAGTCGTATATTCTAAATACGGTATATATAGTGAGCCTAACAGCAGTAAGAACGGTGAATGATTAGGTAAGGATTTTTTTAAGTGGGTCCTTATGGACCTTCACTGCGACCATCAGCAGGCCTCTTGTGGCTCACTCTTAGTTATATTTCACCCAATAAGTTCAGTCTCTTAATGAAACTGATAACGTTATTGGGTGAGAGTCCAGATCATCCGGCAGCAGTTACCCTTTGTCAAATATTGAGAATCAGATCCTCTCCTTCTCTGTTCATGGTGTCGATTATTTCATTACCTTCCATACCAGAGTTGCCGGATATCCAGACCAAAGTCACTTTATTGTTTTTACTTTAAAGCCTTATGACTGTTCAATACCGTTTTGGAGTTACACCGGTAGGAGCAATGAACTTTTAGAGCTGCTTGGCTATCTGAGAAAATTTTTATTAATCTGTGTGCAAGACATATATATTCCAGCCCTCGCATCCACACTTCAATGACATGAACCTTGGCCTAAAATATAGTTTCATCAGTACCTAAGCTTGAAGATATCCTCACCCTTGGTCTGTAGCTATGTATTCCGACTCCTTCCCTCAGGAGCTTTGGTGCAGTCTCTAAACCAGATCTGTCTGCCTTTACGGCGAATGGTAAGGCTACTACCTCATGCAGATTTTGTAGGATTCGGTACTGGATTATGCAGTTATTTCATAGTACTAGTATTACTAGTGTTATACAGTTATAGTGTCGGCTGATGGAAATTGACTCAACTATTAAAATAAAACGAACCCGTCTGTATCCTCACAGAGTGGAGAAAGTGGGACAAGCATGGCAGGTACAGCGTGGTTTAATTAAAACGTTTATTATATTGAAAAATATTAACAGATTAAATGTAAAATAAAAGAACAATAGCTTATTGCAAAAAATCGTTTTAAAAGGACAATAATTAGTGTTTGAATAAATTAATTATAAACTTTGTAAAATGCCAAGTTAATTTATACAGCTTTTTAAAAATGCCTCTAATACAGTGGCGGCTCGTCAGATGAACGCAGGTGAAGCGCTGCTTCACCTAAAATTCTCGGTTTAATTTTTTTATTCTAAAGTATTGTTACGTGTTTGCTATCCACACAAACACCTCTACTCGTAGATTCGTTGATTGAAAGTCCAGGTAACACTTATTCACTACTTTATTTATTAATTAACAATTAACAGCAATAGACTAATTTACTGTCTTAACTATAATTACACTTGAACACTTATAAGTCTCTTTCTTATTACTTCTTTACTTGCTCACGTTCAACTTAAGATTAAATCTCGGCCCACCGTGCGTCTTATTTATACATCCATTGACCCAGTCTAGAGCACTCCAGAATATTCCCGGCCTATCGTGTACAATTCCAGCCTAATCTAACCAGTCTACGCAGTCCAGTGGCGTAACACTGCCCCCTCCTTAAGCCTGAACGTCCCGATCAGGCAATTCATTGTTCCCTGCATACTTGGCTAGTCGGTCTATATGCACCACCTTCATCTTAGATTTTAGATTTTGTTGAATTCTATATACAACGTCGTTTAGTCTAGTGACGACAGTGTAAGGACCTTCCCAGGGCGGGTGAAGCTTCGGGGATCTGCCTTTCTTTCGTTGTGGGTTATATAGCCAAACCAAATCTCCAGCCTGAAACCCTCCTGAATTTGCCTTAAGATCATAACGAGCCTTCATGCGATCACTTGCTATGGCAATTCGGTCTCGTACCAGCTCATGGATATTCCTTAGCCGTTCACCTACTTCATCGGCGTAGTCATTTATGGAAAGCCGCTCCTCATCTGGTGTGCCAAACACCAAGTCACATGGCAGTCTAATCTCACGTCCAAACATCACGCGAGCCGGCGTCTGTTTTGTTGTTTCATGAATGGAGGCCCTGTAGGCCATAAGGAAAAGAGGTAAGTGACGGTCCCAATCTCTCTGATGTTTCTCAACCACTTTGGATAGGTGCTCCTCCATGGTTTTATTATATCTCTCCACCATTCCGTCTGATTTTGGATGTAGGGCTGTTGTTCTTGTCTTATGAATTCCCAGTAAGCGACACATCTTCTGAAATACCCCCTGATTCAAAGTTTCTTCCTTGATCCGAATGCAATTCTAGGGGCACGCCAAATCGACATACTAGATTATCTACCAGAGCTTGAGCGACAGTGGCTGCTTCTTGGTTGGGTATGGCATAAGCTTCAGGCCACTTACTGAAATAATCCATGGCAACTAAGATGTATTTGTTCCCATCATCTGTCACGGGGAATGGACCAGCTACATCGATCGCAATTCGCTCAAAAGGAACCCCTACGTTATATTGTTTCATTTGGCCCTTACTTCTTGTCCGTGGCCCCTTACTTGCCGTACAAACTTCACATTTGCGGCACCAAGCTTCCACATCTTGGCGGCTGTTCACCCAGTAGAATCGTTCGCGTACTTTAGTGAGAGTTTTGTTGATGCCAAAATGTCCGCCAGATGTTCCATTATGCACTTCCTGGAGTACTTTTGATATGCGACACCTGGGAATTACCAATCTCAAAGAAATTTTCTTCCCGTCTGGACTTTCCCAAGCTCTTTTCAACAGTCCATCCTCTACTCTAAGGGAATCCCATTGTGCCCACAAAGCCTTCAGTCCCACCGCCTTGTCTGAAATGTCCTTCCAGCCTGGTCGGGCTCCTCTTTCTTTCCATTCCAGAATAGGACCAGTTTCTTGATCTTTTATCTGCTCTTCTCTTAATGTCTCTCTTGTCCAGTCGTCAGGAACATCAATTTTAACGGTGTTCACAATTATTATCCCTTGTTGTTTTTCTACCCGGTGGCAGTGCTTGCAGTCTTCCCGACAGGATCTTCTGGAGAGAGCGTCTGCATTTTTATGGGATTTTCCAGGACGATGTTCGATTTTAAAATCGTACTGCTGCAGTTTTTCTATTCAGCGAGCTAGTTGACCTTCCGGAGTCTTCAGTTGCAATAACCACTTTAATGCAGCATGGTCGGTCCGAACCTTAAAGTGTTGTCCATATAGGTACTTGTGAAAATGGTCTATGGATTTGACAATGGCCAATAGTTCCTTCCGTGTCACACAATAGTTACGTTCTGGCTTCGACAACGTCTTGCTGAAGTATTCAATTACTTTTTCCTGTCCATTTTGAATTTGGGAAAGAACACATCCAAGTCCAGAATTACTGGCATCCGTGTCTAATACGTACAGACCTTTCCGTTCTGGGTATGATAGAACCGGACTCGAACACAGTGCTGATTTTAGTGTTCTGAACGATGTTTCACACTCTTGTGTCCATTGGTACTGAACTTTCTCTTCTGTAAGCCGGTGTAGTGGCTTCGCAATATCAGCAAATCGTTCCACAAATCGTCTGTAGTAAGTGCATAGGCCAAGGAAGCTTCGTACTTCGTGAACATTTGAAGGTCTCGGCCAATCTCGTACTGAGGAAATCTTGTCTGGGTCTGTTCTTATCCCCTCCGAAGACACGACATGTCCTAGGAATTTTACCTCTTTCTGGAACATTAGGCACTTTTTGGGATTCAATTTCAGGTGTGCATTTTTAATTCTTCCAAACACTTCTTGAAGGTTCTTCAAATGCTCCTTAAAATCCCGTCCCATAACCATCACATCATCAAGATAAACTAGACATGTCTTCCAAGTTAGTCCTCGTAGTACCAGTTCCATCAGTCTTTCAAAAGTTGCTGGTGCATTGCACAGGCCGAAAGGCATCACAGTGAATTGATAAAGGCCAGTTCCTGTCGAAAAGGCTGTCTTTTCTTTGTCATCTGGATGAAGTCCCACTTGCCAATATCCACTTCGAAGATCTAGAGTGGAAAACCACTGTGAACCTGCCAGCGTACTTAGTGTGTCATCAATTCGGGGTAACGGATAGCTGTCTTTTCTAGTGACGTCATTCAGCTTCCTGTAGTCGACACAGAATCTTAAAGTTCCATCTTTCTTAGCAACCAAAACTACTGGAGACGACCAAGGACTGGTTGATTCCTCAATAACTCCGTCTTTAAGCATCTTCTGTACCATTGCAGACGCCTCTTCTTGTTTTGATAATGGGAGCCTCCTAGATGGTTGACGAATAGGAGCTGATTCACCAGTATTTATCCGATGTTGCACTATGTTGGTCTTTGTAAGAGCTTCTGTGTCCTTTGCAAATACTGTACTTTCTTTCTTCAAAAATTTTAAAGCTTCTCTATGTTCATCAGGAGTTAAATGGTCTAACTGGGCATTTAACATCTTTACAATTTCTTGGTCCATATCTGTAGACGAAGCTCCAATGATTTGTTCTTCACATCTCGCAATCCATGTGACTGGTTCGTAGGTGCCAATTGCTTCGCCTTCCTTGAAAGTCACTGAGTGTGAATTTAGGTTAACCATTCTAATCGGTATCTTGTCTGTAGTCTGTGTTAACGTCCTTGCCAGGATTACATTGTCTGTCATTTTAATTGAGTCATCCTTCTCAACGAGGCCAAAGCGGTATCCCTCAGAATTTTTCTCCAGGACTGCCTCAATTACTTTCTCTGTTCGTGCAGGAATTTTTACTGTCCTCAAAGTTAGTAGTCTAATATTATGGAATTTTTCATCTGCCGTTGAAAGAATAATTTCTTCATTTCCAATCCTGAGAACTCGTTCTCCAACGTCAAGTACAAATCCATATTTTTCCATAACGTCTAATCCTAAAATGAAGTCATCTGTAATGTCAGCTACGATAACTTGGTGTTTAAAACATAAGCGGCCAATCTGCAGCTCCATGTCGACTTCCCCATGAACCGCCGCCCTATCTCCCGTAGCTGTCCGGATGACTAATCCATTCTGTCCTTTATTTACTTTGAAACCCGTTATGAATCCTGCCCGTACTATTGATGACGTTGCTCCTGTGTCGATTGTGAACACACATTTCTTCTTATTTACATAACCCTCCAACAACAGACTACTTTGAACTCTCCGAAGTTGGGAAACTTTTATTTCTCGGGGGTCACAACATTTCTTGGCCAGCGCAGCCCCCAAATTGCCAGCCATCTTTAGTTTTCCTGTGGCTCCTCAACCACAGCAGTATTTACCCTTTCCGGGCTGCGTTGACGACAGTTTCTCTTGATATGGCCCACTTTGCCACACCTATAACAACGGATGCCTCCATTCGACCTCCCACTACTTTGTTGTTGGTCTTGTCTCTGCTGGGAGTTCGATTTTGTCAGTAATTGGGTCATCATCTTGTGTAGATCAGATATCAGGTTTTGTGTTGTGTTGTCTGGCTTGTCTTCCTCCACACTCACAGCTCGCACTCTCTGATATGATTGTGTGGTATCCTTATAGGCAGCCTCAATCTCCAGTGCATGTACTAAAGCCTCACTACTAAGCTTATGCCTGGCCAACTTAAGAATTCGCCTAACTTCCTGGTCCCTTACTCCATCAATAAATGTACCAACTGCTAACTGTTGTTGAAATTCCATTGGTGCATCAGGATAAGCTAGATGGGCTAATCTTTCTACCGCAGCTTCGAACTCCTGGAGGCTTTCTCCACCTCGTTGTCTGCGTGATTTGAGCTGAGCCTGATATACTTGGGCGAGATGTTGGTCACCATATCTTAGTTCTAACGCTGCCTCCAAAATACTAAAGTTTTGTTGCTGTGCGGCAGGAATTGTTTGGAGCAGGTCTAATGCTTGGCCCCTTAGTGCTAATACCAATGCTGTTGCCTTTTCCTCATCGTTCCAGTTATTTGAACGTGCAGCTGCCTCAAACTGTCTCTTATATGTTGACCATGAACTTTGGCCGTCGAAGGAAGGTGGTTGTAACCTAGTACCAGACGATAGTACTAACTGGCCACCCTTCTCTCTTAATTGTTGTTTAAGTCGGGCTACTTCTTCCTTAACTTCAGTTATTTCTCCTTCAAACTTTCCTCGAAATTCACTAACTTCTTCTTTAACTTCCATGACTTCAGCCTGTACATCTTCCCTCAACTGTTCAGTGACCGAGAGCATGACTTGATGCTGTCCCTCCATAATTTGTCTTAATTCTTCCTGTCGTCTTATTTCCAGGCCTTCGATCATTTTTATCAAGTCTCCTTTTTCTTCCTGGCGTTTTCTCTCTTGTTCTTCTTTTCTTCTTGTCGTCTTCTCTCTTGTTCTTCTTTTTCTTCTTGTCGTCTTCTCTCTTGATCTTCCATAATCTTTCTCTGTTCGTCTTTCTCTTCTTGTCGTCTTCTCTCTTGTTCTTCTTTGTCTTCCTGTCGTCTTCTTTCTTGATCTGGCGTTCTCTTTTCTGTTCTTCCATTTGTTGTACCAATGCTGCAAGTAAGTCTTGTGTTTGTTTCTCCGCCATGCTTCGTGTTGTTGGCATTAATTCACGACACGTAAATCAGTTCAAAATAAAGTTTATTACACTATCAAGTCTGTAAAATGTTGAAATCACGTCTATTTTGTTAATGGAATGTTCCAGAAAAATCTCGAAACAGCACTAGAAAGTCTTATTTAGAGTCTATACTTCTTTTGTGTTGACAAAATTCACTTATCTCCACTAATTGTGCAATGGAATGTTCGACAATTTTCACGAAATATCACTAATAAGTCTTGTTTTGAGTCTATAACACGTTCCTGTTAACACAGTTTACGTATCTTCTGTGGTTTACAAATCGAATGTTCTAGAATTGTCACTAAAAGTCACTTGTAGTCTTGTTTTTAAGTCTACAACACGTTCCCGTCGACACAATTCACGTATCTCCTGTAGTTTCCAAATAGAATGTTCTAGAATTTTCCCGAAATTTCACTAATAGTCCTTTTTCTCAGTCCACGACACGTTATAACTAGCGGCACTCGCGTATTTGCAGCTATTTCTAAATCGAATGTTCTAGAACTTCTCGAAAATCCACTTTAAAGTCACTATTCAGTCCAGAAATAGTCCTCCAAACACTGTCCAGTAGCTTAATTCTCCGTGTTACCACTAATTTCTGAGAAGAACACTGTAGAACCTTTTCGAATATTCCAGAAATTTCTCTTCCAATCCACTTCCGACACCAAATTGTTACGTGTTTGCTATCCACACAAACACCTCTACTCGTAGATTCGTTGATTGAAAGTCCAGGTAACACTTATTCACTACTTTATTTATTAATTAACAATTAACAGCAATAGACTAATTTACTGTCTTAACTATAATTACACTTGAACACTTATAAGTCTCTTTCTTATTACTTCTTTACTTGCTCACGTTCAACTTAAGATTAAATCTCGGCCCACCGTGCGTCTTATTTATACATCCATTGACCCAGTCTAGAGCACTCCAGAATATTCCCGGCCTATCGTGTACAATTCCAGCCTAATCTAACCAGTCTACGCAGTCCAGTGGCGTAACAGTATATACGTATATTATATGTCAAATTTTGTTTTGACCGCAACAAAAATCCCTTTTTTTAAAATTTAGTTCGTTTTATACAATTTAAATTACCTTACTTTACATTTACATTTATTTAATTATCATGCGATGCCCTACAAGCACTCAATGTGCCACTGCGGTGCAAAACATCGTTCATTTTGTGCAAATGAAGATTCGGTATAGCACTATGAATGCTGCGTCAATGCAATAATTAGGTACTTATGTTCAAGAGTCGGAAATGCTATCTATATATGCTAAATGTGTGTGTGTGAGCTTTGAAAATTATTTAATTTTCATTATATCAATAGCAATGTATTCTGGAATTCTTAACATAGGAAATATTGAATAGTCATTTTATAGGATATGTTTCACCTACCTTTCTCATCCTTGTCCTCAATTCACCTATGAATATTTATTAAAACATTGTACACGTTTTGGCATTTATTATTTAATGATATATAATAATCGAGATTTTAAAACTACTACAAAGCAAAATAGAAAATTAAATGATAAATCAAATAGAAAAATTCTCATAAAATTCCTTTATTAATGTGACCGGTTTCGTGAACAAGTAATTACTTCACATCATCAGACACAGGAATTTTTATAAATAAAAAACCAGGGTAGTCAAATTAAAATTAAAATAGTCAAATAATAATAAGTAAATGTAAGATATAAAATTTTTTTTTGGTATCTAATTAACTTTTTAATAAAAATTTTTAAAAATTTAACGTGCTTGTTCTTTTAGACACATACATACACTACAATAGTTAAAATCTATTGAAATTTTATTTTATATCTTACATTTACTTATTATTATTTGACTATGTTGCAAAACTATTTTAATTTTAATTTGACTACCCTGGTTTTTTATTTATAAAAATTCCTGTGTCTGATGTGAAGTAATTACTTGTTCACGAAACCGGTCACATTAATAAAGGAATTTTATGAGAATTTTTCTATTTGATTTATCATGAATAATTACTCATATGGGATCAACCTACCTACGTTAGAAAATTAAATATTTTAATGAATCTCTTGTTTACTTATGTTTACTTTATGGTAATAAAGTGTCAGACTGTCAAATCATATTTGATCACACAGACTTCCATAGTGGTTGGTCACAATTAAGAAGATATGCCTATTATATATAATATATGAGATATATTTTGCTGTATGCAAAGCAATTGTAGCTCTCTAATTAAATTCAGTTTTGTATAGGTAAGTGTGTTAACAAACTAATACTTTATATCAATGTACTGCTTAAGAACTGAAGAATAATCTTCATGTATTAGTTTGTACGTCAAGTTAAACATTACAACAAATTTGGATTGTTTAAACATAAAACAAACATATTGGTTAACTATCAGTACAGTTTTTGTAGTATCTAGTGAAAAAACTCTATAAAACTCTATAAAACTTTGATGTTATTTGTGATAGTGATAATATAAGGGTGCGTACTGTAATATAAATACTGATTTCTACAAGGTGAGTCAAATAAAATAAATATGAGTGAAGAATGTGACAAATATAAAGTGAAAATTAAACGAAGAGAACTATCGTTAATATGTTCTGGCTGTTGTGGAAAATACTTCCATATAAAATGTGAGGATGTGTCAAATGAGGAATACAGTATGATAAATAAAAACATAAATATAAAATGGTTTTGTGACATCTGTACTTTCAAATTTGATGCCATAGTTGTGGTTAATAATGAAATGGAGCAACTAAAAACCTCAATCAAGGAAGAAATGAATGAATTTAAAAATTTCATAACTAGCAATAATACACTTGCGTGCATAGAAATCTGCCCACGGTAAATTTTTGACCTTAAATATATTTTTTTTAGAAACTATTCATCAGATCAAAAAAAATATATTTTATTTGAAAGACAATTTAATATGCTTTAATATGAGTTTAAATCTATTAAAATTTATTTCGGCTTCTTAGGTTTAACATAGTGAAATTAATGCATGAAATAAATTAATTTTTTTATTACTAAAAGAAATACAGTTATTGACAATTATGTAAATTAACAACTAATTTTTAATAATTGGTATGACCCGCTCTTGCCCTAATAACATCTCTCATACGATTAGGCATAGATCTAATCAAATTCGCTATTATTTCTTGTGGGATGTTAAGCCACACTTCTTCTACTGCAACAATAAGCTGGGATCGATGTTGGGGTATGAAGTCTAACTCGAATTCTTCATTTTAGCTCATCCCATAGATGTTCGATCGGATTTAGGTCGGGACTGCATGCTGGCCACTCCATAACTCGAAAACCGACTTCTGTAATGTAATCTTGCACGATTCTTGCGGTGTGCGGCCTTGCATTGTCATACATAAAAATAAATTCGTCTCCAATGTAGTCGACGTGAACTGCTAAAATCTCCTCGATGTACCTAGCACCCGTTAGACCTCCTCTCCCGTGACCACGGTCACTCCTACTGATGAAAGCAGGGTCGGTTCGCGCTCTCATTGAAATTGCACCCCAGATCATGCAGGAACCATCTCCATAAGCAATCTCCTCTTCATGGCAGCATTTTGTAAATCGCTCTCTTGGTCTCCGTACATTTTTTTTCTTCAGTCGCTACCATAGAGGCATTTTCTGGTCTCATCTGAGGTCAGAACAGACCCTCATTGTTCTAATGTCCAATTCAGATGATCCCATGCAAAATGCAGGAGTACTTGACGATGAGCTGTGGTAAGTTTCGGACCAATCGGTGTTCTAGGGGTTGGTTACTTTCCTGCAGTCTTCGTCTTACTGTCCACTGATTAATAGCCATTCTTCGTACTTCATGGAGCTGTTGTTACACTTGAACCGCATTAAGGTGACGATTTCTTAATGTTGTTGACACAATAAAGCGGTCATCACGAGTTGTTGTAAATCGCTTTCTCCCTGTTCCACGTCGTCTATGAAAGGATCTAGTCTCCTCATAATGTTGGCACACTCTTCGAACCGCTGCGCGTGTCATATCCAGTTGTCGAGGAACACCTCGCTGGCTAAGTCCATTTTCTATTAAAACAATAATTCGGGCGGCTTTTTGCAGTGTAGTATGCATTAAACTAACACACTTGAAAACTAATAAAATTATGAAAAACGAATAATGTGCAAATTTCAATTGCAAAGCAATAATTTCAATCTTTCACAAATTTGTTATTCTCGTTATAACCACCACATAAATACGTTTCATTTGTTTACTGGTTGCTACGCATAAAAACGATAAGCACTCTTGATAAATTTAAACTCGAATTAAAGCATATTAAATTGTCTTTCAAACAGCATATCCTTTTTTTGATCTGATGAATAGTTTCTAAAAAAAATATAGTTAAAGTCAAAAGTATACAGTGCGCCGATTTCTATGCACGCAAGTGTATAATAAATAATGAATATAGAAAAGAAAAATAAAAGTTTTGCTGAAGTTGTGGGAGAAGTTCTCTTAATCAAGCCCAAAAATAAACAGGAGTGTAAGAAAATTTAAAATATTTTAAGAAAAACGATAGACTCATGTCAACTTGAGGTGGGAATTAACCAAATAAAATATACCAAGGATGGAGGTATACTCATTAAATGCAGAAATAAAAAAGGAATAGAAAAAATAAAGATTACAGCAGAAACGAAGTTAAAAAAAAGACTGCCAAATTAAGACACCTGAACAAAATTTACTGAGGATAAAAATTGTAGATATAGAAGAAAATATAACTAAGAAAAAAACTGGAACAATTTAAAAATAATAGTTCTTTTTTGAATCACGAAGATGTAAATATAGATGTAAAAATAATTTAAAAAATGAGAACCAAGTACCAGGCAATTGTTGTATGTGACCCTCTTTCCTTTCAATTGATTACAACCCAGTATAAGATTTTTATTGACTTTACAATGTGCAGTGTATTTGAGTGTTTTTAGATGTTATAAATGTGGAAATTTTGATCATATAGCAGATGAGTGTACTCATGAAGAGAAGTGTTTAAAATGTGCACAAATGGACCACAAAACCAATAACTGTGTAAGTCAAAATATGACATGTAATGAGTGTTACATCTAATGAAAAGCTTAACATTCAGTTAGAAACTAACCATTCAGTATTCCATACTAAATGTCTAACTTTTTTTAAGAAAAATTGAAGTTGAGAGACAAAAAATTAAAACTTGTAATATATAGCAATTACATAAGAATAATTCAAATATAAAATATAATTTTCGTGTTCTTCACCAAAATATACAATGTATAAGAAATAAAATAGATCAGTTGGAACTCTTTTTAGAAACGCAGAAAATAGATATAGAGTGTTTTACAGAGACTTGAAAAAAAAATAATGAATTTGAAAATGTGAAAATAAATGGCTATAGTTTATGTACTGTGTTCAATAGATCTGAATTTGGAAATGGAGGTGTAGCCATTTTTTGTAAAAATAATTTATTAGATAATGTAAAAGAAATTAACATAATTCGAAAATATTGTAATGAAAAAGTTATTGAAGTGTGGAAATGAATTACTTTATGCAACAAATAAGAAATAGACAATACATTAAATTGTATATGTTGCAATGTGAAATGTCACATAATTCTGTGTGTGGACCTGAACATAGATCACTGAATTAGATCTAAAATATCAAATAATCTCATTGATATCTTGGATACCTTTTAAATTGTATAATAATATGCAAGAAGCAACACCATAAAAATACGAATCACGAAATCATAAATAAAGTCCAAATTATGCTAATAAATTTGCAACATGATTTAATTAAAATTTGTTACTTTTAAATAAAAGCAAAACAGTTTTTATTAATTTCATTGCCAGAGTGGAAATAATAAATGAAAATTATTTAATAAAAAATTATGGTAAAATCACTGAGCAAGTAACAGAAACTAAATTTTTAGGATTGTTTATTGATAACTAGGTATCTTAGTTTGGAGGCACATATTGATAACCTGTGTATATATCCTCTGTATGTTTTGTGCTTTATAGATTGAGTCAAGTTAGCAGTGCAAATGTGATGTCATATTATTACGCAGGGATGTACTCGAGAATAAGATATGATATTTTCTCATCATACTCTTAGAATTTTCCGTTTATAAAAAAAGGCATTGCTGGCGTATCCAGATTTACGACATGTAGGACTATATTCAAAGAACTTCACGTGTTAACTGTGTCCTGTTTATATATTCTGGAAATTTTACTGTTTGCTAAGCAAAATATGCACAAATTTGTAACCAATAATAGCTACCACGACTATAATACAATGCAATGCAATGGGGCTAATTTGTGTTTACCAAATCATAATTTGTCACTGTATGAAAATGATCCAACTTATTTAGATACAGAATTATTCAATAAACTGCCAGATAATATAAAGATTGAGAATAATTTTAGAACTTTTAAAAATAATGTTAAACTTTTCTTATTACTGATTGTTTTTATAGTATTGATGAATACCTAGAATTTAGATGAATATATCTGGTTTTGTTTATTGAGCACTATATATCTGTGTATGTGTGTTTTATGTAATGTATATATATTTTTAAATATCCTCCTAAATTGTTACTTAATGTATTATTTTAACTTAACTGTATTATATTCCTTTCTATTTGTATCTAATGATTTATCCTATGCCAGTTGTAATGGTCTACTGGATTTAATAAATTGTTATTATTATTGTTATTATTCATCTCATATAAGCACATAAAAAATTCTAGCATGGGCACCTGGTATTATTTAAATACATTTTGTGTATTTATAATGGACCACGCGCCTATATTAGAGAACTATACACGGCTGAAGGTCGACAAAGAGTCGCTCTGTGAGCCCAAGTAAACAATTTTTTATGTGCTTATATGAATGAATAGAATATGTCAATAAATAAAAGTATCACTAACGACGTATTTTTCTTTTGTTTCCATAAAACAGTGAAAAATATTATTCTCGAAGTCACAACCCAGCAAACCAGCTGACGAAAAATGACGTTGCCCTAACGATTGCCAAAGTATAAAAACATACTTCTAAATATTTTTTTAAATAAATGTATTTGATGTAACTAATACAAAAAGAAAAAAGTAATTGAGCCTTCAATATTCAAATGCCAAGAAGACACCGCTTTATTATAAACGTAGGAAATGTAATTAAATATTGCGGTAGAAATCGAAATTTGTAATTTGTGTATGTGTAGTGAGGGCTACCGCGCTTGATTTCACCACGAGAGGGGCTGGTGTAGGGTAAGGTAAATGTCACTGAACGTTAATGTTTTTAGTGATTTTTATAAAAATTAGCTGAAAAACATTTAACACAATGATGACAGAAGGGGAAAGTAGTAATTTACTTGCTTAGTAGGGAAATTATTGTACCTATCAGAGGTGTCTTATGTCATTAAAGTTAGGTTATATCAAGCCTGAGCATGATGAAAACACCGAATGTGCCTGATTATTATTTACGATTTTCTGTAGTAGGCTTTGGTAACGCATAATCCTCAAGATTAAAATGTTTCTTACAAACACACGAATGTTTCGAAGGAGTAAAGTTATCCTTACGAATCGCTACCAACCCCTGTTTTAGGCGACTTTTGTCTCTCGGAAACATATGTCCGCTTTTTTGTTGCTGAACAAAATGGAACTGCATAACACTGAGGCATAATTAACGAATATTTTTATTTACTGGTGTACGAAATAATTATAATAAAACCTTATAAACTTGTTCCGCGCCTAACAATAACTTTTGACAGCTACCCTATTCGCCAGTGTCGCCAACTGGTGATCTTAAAAACGATAGCTGTCATTGGGTCAATGGTGTGGTGGCTCGTGACATAGTTTTGTAGTTTGTGGTTTACAGGTAAGATAATTTATATTTGGTTCGCTGCATTTATTTTAATGTCCAAACAAAAAAGACGCCACGTTAGTTACCTATTTTGTTTTATTCAAGATCACTGACATGGCCTACGTTGTTGTAAAATTCACATATTGGACGGCTTAGCTTAATATGTACAACTTGGTGAAAAATTGTATTGGACACCGTATAATATCAGGTCCTCATGTATATTTGTTTATTTCTATTAATTTTATTTTTGTTGGTAATAAAAATTCGCAGTTCTTTCTTACTGACATTTCCACTCATCCAGACACCAATGTTATAAATCGTCGTGTACGGAAGCAATTTCAACAAACACCGAAACACAGTACATTACATTCTAAACAGGTTGCGACAACTACGTTGTCATCATCTGAATATGATTAAAGCTCACCTTCAGTTTTAATCATCTCTAGATGATGACAACTTGGTTGTCGAAATATGTGTCGAAGTGAAGTGTATAGAGTTTTGGTGTTTGTAGAAACTACTTCTCTGTAAGTATTACGCCAAAGGTTCCAACCCTCTTCAGGAATAAATTGACGTCGTATCTACGTAACATTAGGTCAGTGGTAACGTTTTCGTATACACGTCATTTAACGTGATATTCCGTAATTTATTGTCATTGCATGACGTCGTGTAATGTCATGTTGTGACGTCATTCATCGTTATACAATGACGTCTTTGGGTTATGACTTAGGCCCGTCGTGTGGACGTCATAAATACGTAATTCTAGACGTCATTACGTCATAAAGATTACCTAATATTGATGTCATTTAGACGTGACTGTGTTTGCTGAGGAGCCACCACTGTTTTAATACTTAAGTACAAAATTTTAGTAATTATATTACTACTATGGTACATGTACGCTAGCCTCACTAAAAGTTATATTAGAGATGTTAAGTTTTTTCTGGAATAAATTTATTTATTATTTGTATATGTTGGCAATGCATTAAATAGGAAAAATCTGTATATTTATAAAAAAAAAAATGATATAATCTACAATAACCCTAAGATGAGCTAATAGACCAAAAGACATGGTGTGAAACAATAATCTTTTGCGTTTCAATAACATGTGAATTATAACAACAAAAAAGTACAAAACAATATGGCACCTCATAATGTGTCTGTACTCTGTAGCACCTTCAACAAATAAGTACAATGAAAACTTTAAAATTGAATGCTATAAAAATATACGTCTGAATTTATTTGATCGGTTACGTTATCAATAATAACAATTATTCAGTCGTGGTAAACGGATACCATTTATTTATCAATAAATATTTTCAATTGAGTAGGTTCTATAAGCTTGCAATATTTTTCTGCAATTATAGTATTAATGACAATTCCAGGGAAAAACGTGGTTTGAGGGTATAAGTGCGAATAACCGTGAAATAGAGCGAGGTGTCCAATAGCGCGTAACATATTACTATTACACTCTATCACTAGTTAAAGGCACTAGCTGGCCTATATGTTAGTTTTAATAGGGGAAAACGGGGCTGAAGAACATTTCCTCATTTTAAGCAATTAAATAGGTAACCTGTAATATTACAAGACGCTGGGAAATAAGAAAGTTAAACTCTCGAAATTCCAAGATAAATTTTTAATTGCTCACGTTGTTAATAATTACAACTTTGAAATTTTAGCTTTCTCGTGTGAACTTTTTTAGTGGCTAAAGATTTTGACATTTGACACATTATTTCTAGGATGATATTAACGTAATTAAACGTTAATGTTCACCGATCTAATTTGTATGTCTCAATTAAACTTGCAGTAAATTCGGCTACAGCTCCTTAAGATTATCTTTCTGTGTGAAAGCGGGTGATAATTTATCAGAAAAATTAAGAAGCAATAAAAATAAGAACTTTTTTAAAAAATGAATATTGATTTTTAAATAAAAAAAATACATTACTATGGTCTCAATGGGAAAAGTTTGAAAGTACGAAACCCCTTATGCGCACTGCCGATTTCCATATAGCAAGGACATTAACAAACGTACATTAGCACCGATTAAGTACTGTGCACACAGAACAGATGAAAGAACTGTCCACACAGCTAGACGGGCTCTGAGCACCATCTAAAATAATTGGGATAAGTAGGAAAATAAGATAAATGAGAAACGGGATAAATGAGACAAACGAGGTAAAATAAATAAAATAAATTCCCACTCATTTCAGATTGGATATGATGAGAAAGTATTTCGAAACGGACTACTTTTTCTTTATTGAACGAAATTAATTTTAGACCATTTGTTTCAATAACTGTTAATCTGACGAGTAATTTTCAAGATTTATTTTCTCATTCTGAACAATTCTTATTTGAAACATTTTTTGGTTTAGCGCCATTTTTTTTGAGACCCCTTGAGGGGTGCACCAGGGAGAAGACCTCCCTGGTACACCAATTACACTGACATTCAATAGGGTTCTTCGCTGGACCCCCCCCCCCAGATATAATATGTAAGATTCGACAATTCGGCCAGATTTACACGTTGAGATGTGCTTGAGAAAATGATAGTACAATGATGACCAGCAATACACAGACACATAGACTCACAGACATACAGACTCATAGATACACAGACAGCATGCTGATTTGAATAAATTTTCTATTTTCGGTTTTCAAAGCGCCCATTTTCATCATAATCTAGAATTTGATTTTTTTCACAACGACAATACTTTCTAGACCAGTCAAATTAAGCAAAAATCAGGCCCATTTTCACGATAATTTCCAACCATTCCCGACCAATACCATTCGATTCAGTTTTTTTTTTTGAATTCTCATGGTCAATTTTGCCGTAAGTTATATGAGCAAGAATTTAATTTATAAACAATTAAAGTTGTGAAAATGATGAAAATCGATGTTTCTAAATATTCAACTTCAAACGCTGCGAAAACGGCAACAGATAGAGAAAAGTTGCTCATAACATTTTTTATAGAGCGTTAAATTCCCTTCAAAAAAGTCCACGACGGCATATCTCTACGATGAATAGTTAAGGCGTTACAATGAGTTAAATGTTTATTATTTTTCTACTGCGTACTGGTCAGCTGTATACGCAACGCGCATGCGCGACTAACGGGCCCATTTCGCGTTATAACTGCGACGACTAATAGCATCAAACTGAACAGCTCACACGTATAACTTTAAAATGTGTCCATGTATATTTGTACAACGGGCCCGTTGTACCCAGAGGGGGAAGGTAGTCTAGTTTGGAACACCTGCTTCTCAAGAATGCTAGGAGCGTATATGTAGATACCCTCGGGCACAGAGCACTATAGTATTATAACTTAATAATAATTTTCCAGGTCTTTGAGTATGCATAAAAGTATATAATAATTATGCATAAAAGTATATAATAATTATATCTAGACCAAAGAAGTGATAAATACATTTGCTAACGTTGTAAAAATAAGAAAATTATGAAAGATTTACAGCAAGTCTACTTTAAAATGTTCTGCGCAGGCGGCCATTACGCGGCGTAGGAGTCTGTTGATCGCGCATGCGCATTACTTGTACAGCTGACTGATATACAGCAGAAAAATAATAAATATTTAACTCATTGTAACGCCTTAACTATTCATCGTAGAGATATGCCGTCGCGGACTTTTTTGAAGGGAATTTAACGCTCTATAAAAAATGTTCTGAGCAATTTTTCTCTATCTGTTGCCGTTTTCGCAGCGTTTGAAGTTGAATATTCAGAAACATCGATTTTCATCATTTTCACAACTTTAATTGTTTATAAATTAAATTTTTGCTCATATAACGTATGGCAAAATTGACCTTGAGAATTAAAAAAAACATACTGAATCGAATGGTATTGGTCGGGAATGGTTGGAAATTATCGTTTTGAAAAAACCCTTAATTCGACTGGTCTATTCTCTATCAATATAGATAGGATAAGAAAATAAAAATACAGGCCTTTTGAGAAAATTTTCATTCGTAAATAAACTGATCATCAATTGAAACGTTACAGAAATTTTAGTTTAGTTAAAACCTCGTAATTTTAAAACTACTTCGGATTTCTAAAACAGAAAGATTCGGAAAGGATAATTTATGAATTATTGCAGTAAAATTTTCAAAATACCTTTATATACACAGGAGCAGTAATACAGGCTGAAAAAGTAAAATGTGCATTTTTTTTGTCAAATTCCATTCAAATGCAATTTCCGGGAAAGTGTTTTAGTGATTGGCGTTTTGAAAAAGGATGTATTTCCTTGGAATATTTTGGGATTTTCTTTAAATATTTTAACAGGTTTGAGAACAATTATTTTTTCTTGAAAAAATACCACTTTTTTAAAAATATTACTCAATATTGGCATTAAACCAAATTTGTACTCAAACTTTCAAATAGAGAAGTTTCAGTAGACCATTCACAATTTATGTATACAGGATTAATGATTAAATAGCCAGATATACCCTGACAGGCAAGAAAATCCGCACCATGTGGGAAACCTTTTATTATTGGTACCTATCTCAGTTCTAAGAATTGTATTAGAATGGAATTTGATAAAAAAATGCAATTTTACTTTTTTCACCCTGTATTATTGCTTCTGTCCATGAGAAGATACTTCAAAAATGTCTGTTCATTAATGAACCTTTTCCAATCTTTCTCCATTTTAAAAATCCTAAGCAGTTTTGAAGTTACGAAGTTTTAAAATTAAAGTAAAATTTTTGTTGACGGTCAGCTTACAAATGAATTTAGCATAAGTAACGCTTACAAGGTACGTAATTAGAAATGAGATCATGACTATTCGTAAAAGAATTTTTTCAAAACTAAAAACTGATTCTCACTGAATTTATAAATAAATAGATATATACAGGGTGTCTCACCAGGAATTGTATCGATCGATATAGGGAAAAGTACGCACCAGAAAATTTTGAAAATTTAGGAAATTACTAATGGCATTGTGGTTAATCCAACTAAAATAATTACAAGCATCTGGCACTTCCGGTTATACCGGAAGTCGATACCAACGTGCTTATTGTAAATGGAACACCCTACATATTTTAGGGTTTTCGAAAAGAGCGTAAAATTCTGAGACAAAAACGTGTATGATAGATACCCTATGCCTAAACCCAGCCGTTTCAGAGATATTTGACATTTTATAAAAATTTTGACAGGTGTAATGATTTACAATAACCTTTATAACTTTCTTCGTGTAAAAGATACTCATTTGCTGTTTGGCACGCAGAAAGATCATAAGGTGAACTACGCTGTACAGTTTAAAGAAATTCAATAATGGTATACCAAGTGTTCCATTTTTGACGTTACATTTTGTAAATTCAAACCGCGAAAACTTGCTTAAGTCAAATAGAACACCCTATATTTTTTTACATCAAGTTAAGTATAATTATATTCCTTTTTTCTGATACCAGCATTGTGGGGGTTAAAGTTACAACTTTTTGAAATATTTGCGATTTTCTTAGAAATTCAACAATTTTTGGTAAAAATTTTAAAAAATTAGCCATGATTAGAAACAATCAGCAATGTCAGTCATTCTCTTATGTCAAAAAAATGCCACCGCGTTTAAATTACACCCACGAAGACTTTTTGAATTTGTTTATTATTTATGGAGAATGTGATAAAGTAATATCAAGAACTTGTAGTACATTTGTTACTAGATATCCACAAAAACGGAAAATAACAGTAAATACTGTAATATGCCTATTAATTGGATTGAAGACACTTTGCATAAACTAAAGTAGCTAAGATAAAATCAACTAAAAACATGATTCCATTTTAATTTAATAATTGTTCAAAATTCCACCCTCGAAGCTTCCTTCTTCTTACTAGTGCAGCGTTCAGATGGAAACCATCTATAATTCTGCGATCTGGTAAAATTTATATGTTTTCTGGTATTATCTTGTGATTTTATGCTAATCATTATTTAAAAAGTTGCTATATTGATTTAAAGTACCTTTGAGGTAATTTTCATAATAATATTGTACCGTAATTATCTTAATTTACGCCTTGGGCGAATTTGCTTTTTGGTGATCAGTTCACCTTGGTTGTTCTTTGGAACAGCCATTATTAATATTGATTAGTATCAATTTATCGTGCCTTGCTGGCGATTTATCTAATATCACTTTGATATTGTAATAATTTCGTGTGTTAATTTAAACTAACTTTCGGTTATTGTAAATTTTAGATTTACTCGGCAACAGATGTCGCCATTTTGTATCGTAGTTAGTTGTTTTCTGTCTTTGTCTGTTGATGTTTTAGGTCACTTAGCTACGTTGGTAGCACTCTGGAAAGTGGTGACTGGTGACATTTGGAGATTGGTACACCTGGTTGGACCAAACCTATTTGTTTATTAACTTTGTGAAAATTATCTAATTTGGTGCATTTGTTTTGTAGTGGATTATTTTATACCAGTGCATATAATTATCAACCAGACCTCAGTAACGTAAGGTTTTTCTAAATTTAAAATATCGAATGCTTACTTGAACGTTTACTTAGTATTTATTCAGGAACGTTGCTCTAGTGGAACCTTGCCTAGTTCTGGCAAAGATACCTGCCTAGTTATCTGGCACTTGATTAACTTTTAATTATCTAAAGTAAACATATAGTCAAGTATATAACTTTATTTAACTTTATCTGCAATTCATTAGAACCTCTCTCCGAGGAACTAATAAATGATTTAATTTAACGTTACCTCTAAGTTGAAAACTATCATATTGTTTTATATTTAGCAAATATTTATTTACGTTATCTTTCTAGTTGTCTGTCTGGATACAGACATTCTAAATTCTATTTTCTTGAAGATTAACTTCTTTTAGTAAAAAAGTATCTTAACATTTAGTGAATACCTATTTCACTTGTTCATTATCGTGGCTACACCTAGTTTATTTGTTGGACTAGTATTTTTTTCTATTTAACGTAACTTTTATTAATACTTAAGTTAGTTGAAGTCTTCAACTTCCTAAAATATTGTAGGATACCGATCCTAATTTGTTTAGTTTGCAGTTTACTCTGTAAATTTGTGTTAACTCATTTTGTCTACGTAGCTGGACAATTCAAACGTCACAGCTTTTAACTTTGTTTTGCTTGTAATACTGATCTCATAAAAACTCTCCCCTTTTTATGTTAATACCTGGACCAAGAGAAGAAGATAACTGGTGGATCGAACTGATCATTATATACTGGGTGGAGCAGGAAAATTATATTTTATACAACTGGCATTTTTTCTTAAGGGTAACTGCAGTACTGACAGTGGTGAGTCAAATTAACACCAAACCCATTAAGAGCTTAGCCGTTGGTGGATTCTTCGCTGGACTAACCCATTGGAAGTTACGTAAGATCTTCGTCCCCAGTAAACATTTATATTTGGTCAGAAGAAATTTGTGTGAGATCAGGCATTTCATTTTTCATTTTTTTTCCTCTTTCAATATCTTTTTTTTTTTTGGTTAGTTTTTGGTCTTCAACCACAAGTAAATTTTAATATCTTGTATATATTGTACATCTCGTATACTAGTCTTCATTATACTTTTTATAAAATAATATCTTTTCATTCAACTTCCTTACCAACCGAATTCAAGTTTTAACGTTATCTTTACCTTTTAAAGTAAAATTTTAATTATTTGGTACTTGCAAAAGTCCTGGCGCCCAGCCTAGATTTTGGTGATAACTCAAATCAATCTAAGCCCTTATTCACGACCTGCTCACTGAGCTACCGGTTCATAAGTACAACCCCCAGCTTATTGTGTTATGCCAACAATTTTCAAAATTTTCTGGTGCGTAATTTTCCCTATTTCGATCGATGCATTTCCTGGTGAGACACCCTGTATATACATATATTATATATATATATATATATATATATATATATATATATATATATATATATATATATATATATATATATATATATATATATATATATATATATATATATATATATATATATATATATATATATATATATATATATATATATATATATATATATATATATATATATATATATATATATATATATATATATATATATATATATATATATATATGTATATATATACATTTAAAATTAACACAAATGTAGAAATGAGATCATGATTACCGATCTATCTATAAATAAAACAAAAACAAAGTGCAGGTAGGTAGCAGCAAACGCAATCCTTGAGCTTGAGCTTTACACTTTATTCGCACTATCGATCTACTAATCGAAGCAGTATTAAAAGTATTTATATTTTAGAAACAGTTTCATGTGATTAGTTACATTTTCGAAAAGTAATGTCATTATCTTCAACAGGATCTTCTTGATAGCCCAAGTGCGGGGGCAATTGCATCCCCCTTTTTGAATCTACGCTTGGCCTGGTCTATTGTGATTTCGCTGCTCTTGTGTACAACGAGTGCGAGGGGTAGCAGATGTTAATTTTTTTTTTTGCAAATAAACCTCCAAAATATGATTTTGGAAGTATTTTTAAGTTTAGCGATTGTCTTTTCACTGCGTGATAAAGACCTGGTTAATATTTAATTTTGTGATAATGTGAATGAACTTTTTAGCTCTAGATATTTTTGACAATAGGATAAAATGGACTTATTTTAAATGAATCGGTCACAAAATTACAATATCATGTCACTGAAAAAAATATTTTATTTCAGGAGACATATATATTTATCATCTATCTTTTCTTAGTACTACAACTCTTGGTGGGTATTGGACTGCTTCATTAAATGTCGCCATTCTGTCCTTCTTCTCCAGTTCCTGACTCCCATCTCTCCCATTCCTCTTTCACATCATCAGCCACTTCTTTCTTACACTTTTTGTCCTAGCTTCTTCTTCTGCCCTAACTATTATAGTTGTTGCGCTATTATATATCTTACAATATTTGCACTTCCTATTTCTTCCTGTTTATTTCAAAGTTCATTCTTCTTCTCCAACCTTTTGACTCATGTACTGGGCCATATATTTTGCGGAGTGTTCTTCTTTTGAAGGTTCTAACTTGTTCCTTGTTAGTGTCCACGCCTTACACCCATAGGTTACCATTGATCTTATTATAGTTTTACAGCACCTATTAAACATGCTGCTGATTTTAATTTTCTATATGCATGAAGCCTCTATTACTGTTCAAGAAAGGAAACAACAAGAAGAAACCGCTACCAATTACTTGAGGCTGAGAACTTCCTCACCCTAGTAAAACTCGACGTGTGGTGGATTTTATAATAAAAGTAATTTTTGACGTTTCAAGAAGTCACCTTTTTGGCCGTTTCAAAAAAGCCACATTTTGACGTTTCAAAAAAAATCACGTTTTGACGTTTCAAAAAAGTCACATTGGTGAAATGTTATTCATATTTTTTTTTAGACATTGGGACCGATTTTGCTCATCAACGAACTCAATCTCTTCCTTGACCTCCAGAATGTGTTTACCAAATTTGAAAGCTTTATCTCAAAAACTGTAGCTGCTATCGCGAACCACACAGACAGAAAATTCTTTCTCTTAAATTTTGTGTATCGTCATAATTCGTCGAGATTTCACGAATAAATAACTTCCTCACTTTGAGTGGTGAGGAAGTAAAAGAGAAGAACAAGAGAGAAAACAACATGAAGAAAAATACAAATAAGAGAGCAAACGATAGGAAGAAAAAGGGAAAAGACGACTGGAAGAAAGAAAGACTTAAGAAAAGTGATGGAGGGTCTGGACATAAGACAACAAGAGGAGAGCGAAAATATAAATAGAAGCCTAGAGGAACAGCAGGCAGCCATTTTCACACTCACTGAAAAATTTAAAGATGACGTTAAAGAAAAAGTCAATGAAGTTAAGGAAGTTAAGGAAGACGTCAGTCAAATTAAAAAAAGTAGTCAATGAATTTAGAGGAAATTTTGAGGGAGAAATAATTGAAGTTAAAGGAAAAGTCAGTGAAGTTGAAGAAGAGATAGCCCGATTGAAACAATAATTAAGAGAGGAGGAGACCAACTGGTATTGTCGTCTGGTATTAGATTACAGCCACCTACCTTCGACGGTCAAGGATCCTGGTCAACATATATGTTTGAGGCAGCTGCACGTTCAAATAATTGGAACGGTGAGAAAAAAGCAACAGCATTGGTATTAGCACTGAGGGGCCAAACAATTCCTGTAGCACAACAACAAAACTTTAGCATTCTGGGGGCACCATTGACGACCAACATTTCTCCCAAATATATCAGGCTCAGCTTAAATCACGCAGACAGCGGGATGGAGAAAGCCTCCAGGAGTTCGTAGTTGCTGTACAGAGATTAGCCCATCTAACCTATCCTGATGCACCAATGGAGTTTCAACAACAGTTAGTAGTTGGAGTATTTATTGATGGAGTAAGAGATCAGGAGGTTAGGCGAATTCTTAAGTCAGCCACGCACAAGCGAAGTAGTAAGGCTTTAGTACATGCACTTGAGATTGAAGCTGTCTATAAGGATACCACACAATCAAACTAGAGGGTGAGCGCTGTAGCTGTGGAAAAGACCCCGGCAGAAACAAATATTCAGCTGTATTGTCTGATATACAAAAGATCACCCAATTACAACCCAAAAACGAATTTCCAGCCGAGATAATACCAACAATACCATATTAAGAGGAACTGTCAACGTAGCCCAGAAAGGGTAAACATTGCTGTGTTGAAGGGCCATAGGAAAACTAAAGATGGCTGGCACTTCAGGGGCTACGCTGGCCAAGAAATGTGGTGATCTTCGAGAAATAAGAGTTTCTCAGCTTCGGATATTTCAAAGTAGTCTGCTGTTGGAGGGTTATGTAAATAAGAAGAAATGTGTCTTCACAATCGATACAAGAGCTACGTCATCAATAGTACGAGCAGGATTCATAACGGGTTTTCAAGTAAATAAAGGACAAAATGGATCAGTCATTCGGACAGCTACGGGAGATAGAGCAGCAGTCTATATAGGGCTGCAAATTGGCCGTTTATGTTTTAAACACCAAGTTATCGCGGCTGACCTTACAGATGACTTCATTTTGGGATTAAACGTTATGGAAAAGTACGGATTTGTATTGCAGCAATACGATTTTAAAATCGAACATTGTCCTGAGAAGTCCCATAGAAATGCAGATGCTCTTTCCAGAAGACCCTGCCAGGAAGACAGCAAGCACTGCCACCGGGTGAAAAAACAGCAAAGAATGCTTATTGTGAACACCGTTTAAAAGAAGGATATTTCAGACAAGGCAGTAGGGCTCAAGGCTTTGTGGGCACAATGGGACTCCCTCAGAGTAGAGGATGGACTGTTAAAGTGACCTTGGGAAAGCCCAGACGGGAAATAAATTACTTTAAGATTGATAATTCCCAGGTGTCGCATACCAAAAGTACTGCAGGATGTGCATAATGAAATATCTGGCGAACATTTTGGCATCAACAAAACTGTTACAATGGTACATAAAAGATTCTACTGGATGAACAGTCGCCAAGATGTGGAGGCCTGGTGCCGTAAATGTGTAGTTTGTGTGGCAAGTAAAGGGCCACGGGCAAGAAGTAAGGGCCTAATGAAACAATATAACGTCAGGGTTCGTTTTGAGAGAATTGCAATCGACGTAGCTGGTCCATTCCTCGTAACAGATGATGGCAATAAATACATCTCCTTTGCCATGGACTATTTTAGTAATTGGCTTAAAGCTTATGCCACACCAAACCAAGAAGCAGCTACTGTGGCCCAAACTCTGGTAGATAATCTGGTATGTCGATTTGGCGTACCCCTGGAGTTGCATTTGGACCAAGGAAGAAACTTTAAATCAGGGGTGTTTCAGAAGATGTGGTGCTTACTGGAAATTCGTAAGACAAGGACAACAGCCCTACATCTTCAATCAGATGGAATGGTGGAGAGATATAATAAAACCATGGAGGAACACCTATCCAAAGTGGTTGAGAAACATCAGAGAGATTAGGAGCGTCACTTACCTCTTTTTCTTATGGCATACAGGGCCTCCATTTATGAAACAACAAAACAGACGCCGGCTCGCGTAATGTTGGAACGTGTGATTAGACTGCCATGTGACTTGGCGTTTGGTACACCCGATGAGCAGCGACTTTCCATAAATTACTACGCTGATGAAGTTGGTGAACGGCTGAGGAATATTCATCAACTGGAACGAGACCGAATTGCCATAGCAAGTGAACGCATGAAGGCTCGTTATGATCTTAAGGCGAACTCAGGAAAATTCCAGGCGAGAGATCTTGTTTGGCTATATAACCCACAATGAAAGAAAGGCAGGTCCCCGAAGTTTCACCCCCTTTGGGAAGGACCATACGCTGTCGTCACTAGAATAACGACGTCGTATACCGAATTCAGCAAAGTCCAAAATCAAATATGAAGGTGGTGCACATAGAAAGACTATTCAAATATGCAGGGAACAATGAATTGTCTGTCCGGGATGTTCAGGCTTAAGGAGGGGGAAATGTTACGCCACTGGACTGTGTAAACTGGAAAGATGTTATTAGAATTGTAGGAGAAGAGCCGGGAATATTCTGAAATGTTCTAGACCGCGTGAGTGGATGTATAAATAAGGCACACGGTGGACCGAGAGTCAGTCTTAAGTTGAAAGTGAACGAAAAAAGAAGAAATAAGATAGATACTTATATAAATTGTGATTAGAGTTAAGACAATAATTAATCTATTGTTGTTAATTATTAGTTAGTTAATAAAGTGGTAAGAAAGTGTTACCTGAACTTTCAATAAACGAATTTACGAGTATAGGTGTTTTTGGGGATAGCAAACACATGACAATATATATTTTTTCACTTTACGTGGATATCATTTATTTTTTCGTAACTGTGAGTGTTTTACCTGCTTCTTCTCATTTACACATGATATGTATGTATTCATTTTATCTTTGTATTTCGTGCTTAAGAATTTTATGTTTTATGTTCTGTGAAAATAAAAATTATTAGAACAAATGCTTTTGTTATTTTTTCTATCATTCCAAACCTCGACGGTTCCACATTAATCTATTATATAACGACTAAAGAAACGAGTGGATAAAAATTGTAATTTTCAAAATTAGTGTTGAAATGTTTAATCTTGACATGTTAAATAATATGAGTAACACATCTTCTATCTATGGAAAAATGGTTTTTAATAAACAATTAAGTATTATAAACGTTAATAGAACTCGAAATGATTTTTCTATAGATTATTCACGTCCATTGGTTTGTTGTATTACTGTTCCAAGTAACTAAGAACTAGTAAACCTCAATGTAATAAACATTGATGGTTTCAGAGAACAGGATAATTGAAATTATATGGTGAATATTCCCCGTAGGGTAGAATAATTTAAAAATAAATTAGGTATCCTCTTCTTGGTAAAAGTTTAAAATATAGAGTGAAATGAAAAATAATAACGCTGAAAAATATTTTTTTGCTAATTATTACTTACTACTTTTACACAACTTATCATAGATAAGTACAACATATATCTTTTTAAACAATTATTTTCCCGGCTATTTGCCAAAACGCTGAAACTTGGATTATAAAAAAGATAATATGCACATTATGTTCAGTGTGACTGACTCAATAATGTTATATTTAATTCCAACTATTCTGTTCAGTAAAACCAAAAATAACATAATGTGCATATTATCTTTTTTGTAATTCAAGTTTCAGTGTTTTGGTAAATAGCCGGGAAAATAATTCTTTAAAAAAGATATATGTTGTACTTATCTATGATAAGTAAATAATAATTAGCAAAAAAACATTTTTCAGCGTTATTATTTTTCATTTCACTCTATATTTTAAACTTACCAAGTAAAGGATACCTAATTTATTTTTAAATTATTCTACCCTACGGGGAATTTCTACTATATAATTTCAATTATCCTGTGCTCTGAAACCATCAATGTTGATTACATTGGGGTTTACTAGTTTTTAGTTACTTTGGAACCTTTGAATGAGCTAACTTGACAAAGCTAAAAGCAGAAACACGTGTCGGTAAATGTTTTAAAGTTTTTAAAGTCATTGTTCAACTGGTGAATACCTTTTTGTTTTATATATTTTTATTATTAGTATGTTATTTTTATGAGAATTATTATTCTTATTATTTGGCTACTATGTACTACTGTGTCTTTGTTAATTTTTTTTTCAGATTACGATAATTTTAGTTTTAATTAGGACATTGTAGATTGCTTCAAAAGTTAATAACGTTGTTTCTTCGTTATCGTTAAAAGTATTATATGTATGCATGTGCTGAATTTTAATAATTAATCTTAAAACAAAGCATAATTTTATTTTTTGCCAAACACCTTCTAAACCGTACAAGATAAATGAAAAATATTAAGAGAACGAAGTTTAAAAACAAAATAGTAAATTATATTTTATTCCCAAACTTAATCGGTGTCGTCGTAAAAAAATTCGGATGGCTTAAAGTGGGAATGACCCCAAAAAAATTAGGACCCTGTAGATTGTTTCAAAAGTTAATAACGTTGTTTCATGGATAAAAGTATTATACGTGCTGAATTTTAAATAATTATCCTCAAAACTGTATAAGAAAAATTAAGAAAAACTAAAAAAGAAAAAAGCTTTATCACCCTGTATCTCGAAAACCTAGACGTTTATTTCTTAATGTTTCACGTACTTAATTAACACCCTGTATAAGATATTATTCTGCAGTCTATTTTTGTAATAGAAAAATAGTAATCTTTCAGTGCTCTTGAACAACATTATTTCATACTATATCATTTTAGGAATGTGCTGTGAAATATGGTACTTTTATTCTGTAAATCGTGTGAATGGTATGTTATGGTAGTTTACAAATTTCTCACGGCAAATTAAATGGTTTCGATATTCGTAATGAAAAAATTGTAAATGTTACTTCTTACTTCATTTTAGACGTGAGCATTCACTGTTGTTTTAAGTTTTTATCTTTGTTCGCGAACACGTAAATCCGGGTTTATATTTGGCTCCAAGAGCCATATGAGAGACTGAGATAAAAAGTGCAAATATCCTCAAATACTGGTTGTCCTATCTTTTCTAATTATACTGGTGGACAAAAAATTTTTTTTTTGTAACATGTACCTGAAGAGCATATCCCACGGAAATAAAGCCTTCTGATTACAGAAACGACAAACAAAAAGTTGTAACACGTAACGTTTTCTTGTTACATTAATAAAACATTATGGGCAGGATTATTATTAATTTTACTAATCTATTTATTGCTACATATCAATGATGTCTATGACATATATTAGGCTTACATATATATACAGTGCGTCCATAGAGTAACGCATAAATTCATTATTCGGTAAATAAACAATATTATTGAAAATTCCCGAAACACGTCGCTTTTTGATTTTAATTTACTTTTTTTTTCGATAATAATTTAATATACAGGGTGACCTACCTTCGAGTAATGACGTCATCACCGGTTTTTTTTAAATGGAACACCCTACTTTTTTCCCAATTTCCGGATGTTCTTTGCTGAGCTGATTCCAAAAATGTATCACAAGTTGCTTCAAATTGGTACAGGGTGGGCAACAATACCAAAATTGCAAGTTATTTACAAATGAATAAACGTACTAAAAAATTAAATTAAATTAACGTATTGTGATACTACTTTGATAAACTATTAAAGAACACCCCAACCACGTTTATTAGTGATCTTTGCCCCTTGACTATATCATACTATTTTTATTGTTTGTAGGTATTTTTAGCCATTTGTTTTTTTAATTGACGTTAAGAACTGTCATGAAAAGTTAACTTCTGTATTGTTAACGCTTCAAAGTAGGTACGTATACGTGAAATCTAAATCTAATATATCATATTATAACTGTTTTTTGAAAATGCCTTTAACTGAAAGGGAGGGGATTGAAATTTTAATGATGATTGGTGTTGGCGATAGGATGCGGACTCAACAAGAGGTATGCAGATTATTCTATGAAATGCACTCAGATTGTGAACCTATTTCACAATCTGCGGTAAGCAGAATAGAGCGAGAATACAGAAAATTAGGACAAATGATTGATGCACCAAAGCAAGGTAGACCTAATGTTAATGAAAATATTCAACTAGACGTAATGTTGTCAGCAATAGAAAATCCACATTGTACAGTGCGGGGAGTATCTAGGGATTTGAATATTGGAAAGTCTTCAGTGTCGAATATTTTTAAAAAGGTAAAATACCATCCTTATAAAGTACGTCTCATCCATGAATTGGCTGAAGATGACTTTGACCGAAGAAATGAATTCTGCGAGTATATGATGGACCAAAATAATCGAAATAACAATTTCATTGCTATCGTTTTATTTTCCGACGAGGCAATGTTTTACTTGAACGGGCATATTAATCGGCAAAACACCCGTCTCAGGAAAATCCACACTGGACGCAACGACCACAAAAGGTCAATGTGTTGGCTGGTATTGTGAAAAATACTGTTGGTCCATATTTTTTTGATGAAAATTTGACAGTAGCGTTGTATCTGAATTTCTTACAAAATACATTAATTCCTGATTTGACCCGGCTTTTTCCTGATATTCAAATAGCCAATACTTTAGACAGCAGAATCTGGTTTCAACAGGATGACGCGCCGCCACATTTCGCTGCAGCTGTGCGCGAGTTTTTACACAGAACCTTTCCAGATCGGTGGATAGGAAGAGGGGGAACAGTAGAATGGCCCGCTAGATCATCTGATCTTAGTCCACTAGACTTCTTTTTATGGGGTTATTTAAAATCTAAAGTCTATACCAACAGACCTGGCAATATCCGTAAGCTAAAATACCGATTCAGGCAAGAAATGTTGAGCATAACACCCGCTGTGCTACAAAATGTCAGAGAAGAATGTATTGCCCGATTACGTCATTGTCTAGCGGTCAATGGAGAACAATTTGATTATTTAAACGTACAGTAACGTGTAACTTTCTAATAAAATTTTTATAAACACCTTTTGTATTGTTGCCCACCCTGTACCAGTTTGAAGCAACTTGTGATACATTTTTGGAATCAGCACAGCAAGAGACATCTGGAAATTGGGAAAAAAGTGGGGTGTTCCATTTAAAAAAACCGGTGATGACGTCATTACTCGAAGGTAGGTCACCCTGTATATTAAATTTATTTTATAATTTTGATCTAGTATTGAATTTTTGCTAAAAAAATATCGTTCTTTTTTTTCAATTCAAATCAGTCTACAGGTCACACATATATAAAGATTCGCACAATTTTATTTTTAAATCTTTACTTCACAAATACATAATCGATCCACCAAAGTAGATTTTCCATTTCCTTTTTTTTTTTCTTGACAGCTGCCAAAATTTTTTTAGTAAAAATCCAATTTTAAATCAAAATTATAAAAAATTAAAGCTAAGAATCAAAAAATCCGGCTCGACAGATTGATAGAGAATTTCAAAATGAACATTAAAAAAAGTTTCTGATAACTTTAACTTGAAGATCTGTAGACTGATTTGGATGGCACAGTGGGGCTCCGTCCCTCTGCGCGTCGTGTGCTAACAAACAAACTTTTATTAAAATTAACTCCCGACTATGTGAAATGGGTAGTTCTAAGAGGTCTACTGCCTTTGTAGAAAGACCCAGAACAGTTCATATAGAGAAAGCTGTCCTTAAATTGAAAAAAATCCTGAAAGTATTACACGAAAAATTGCAGCTCAATTAAATAGCACTCATGTATTAGTAAGAAAAATTGTAAGAGAATAGCAACTTTATCTTGTTAAAAATATTATACATGCCGAATTTTAATTAATTATCATTAAAACTATTAAAAAAATTAAAAAAACTAAACAAAAAATGTATTACCCTGTTTCTCGAAAACCTAGACGTTTAAGACAAATGTTTGTGTGAATACTTTGTCTTCAAATCAGACAAGAAATTACTGCGTACTTAATTAACATCCTGTTTTTTTTTCAAGTCTTTCTGCTCCGTCGATTTGAAGACAATCACAGTTAAAGTTGGAGCTGAATTCATCTGAATCGTATATTAATAATGAAAATAATGCCCAAGATTGAAAACAATTTCTAGAGGTTACTTTTTTAGAATGAAAATATCTTAAATCAATTAAAATGAATTGAATTTATTGATGTGGGTAAAAGAAGTATACTACGTGGGACAGAAAATGTTACACTGTTGCTAAACAATAGAGTATCAAATGATTCAAATTTCATTATAATTAGATAATTTTGTCTAGCTCAAAACTAGTAGTGATTTTGTGGTCCACATAATCTTGAAATTTCTTGGCAGCACAAATACCAGGATCATCTGTTATAGGTCTATAGTTTACTTTATCCACTATTTCCAAGAATTGACATAAGGATAAACTACTTTGGAATTTTTCGATAGCATCTGTTAATAATGTACTATAATTATTATATAGTGAGCAAATCTTATTTGATCTGTGAATTGTTTTCTTTATAGTGCTAGAGTCTTGGAGTTGAATGTGAATATTACAGATTTCGAAATATTTATCATAATAAAACGCTGCTTTCAACCATGTTCCCCATTCTTTTTTCCAACCTTCTACTAGCTAGCAAATATGATTTCGACAGCCCGTTTGGATTTAAAATTCGAATTAATAAATCGCCCACCTTGTTAATTCTTGCATTAGAGGTTTCATCTACAGTTAGCCATATTTGTTTATCACGTACTTAATTTTTTTATATTATTCCCAAGTCGTTATTTAGAATGGGAAGTTGCAATCTTACTTGTTGTCCCATACGTAATGGCCACTCAGACGTATATTCTTACCAGAATGAAGGAAAATATTCTTTCTTTAATACCCGTTGTGTAATACCACACGCAATTAACATGAAAATTAAGTCGAAAATAAACATCCAGTACAGTTTGCTATTTTGTATTTACACTTGCGATATGTCACCTACAGTCATGTGCACTCCACCCAATCAAATAGTGTTGGCAAACACAATAGTATATTATTAGTCATTGTTCCGGTATTCCAATTTTAGATCAGAAAATTCAGATATACGTTTATTTATACGCGACGAGAAAGTTAGTCATCTCATTCTTCAATAAATAAGCTGTCTACCAGGAGAGAGTGAACTGATGTTTACGTAAACCCTTAGGATAACCGCATGTGTGAGTTTGAAAAGGCAAGCCTCCCGCGATCGCTACACCTGAGTCGCGCAGATTCAACCGTCTTTAATCGTAATTTTAGTTTAATGAAGATTTTCGTATTTGTAAATAACTTTTTTTGATACATAAGTATTGTGAACAGTACTGTGTTCACTACAAACACTTTTTCGGAAGCTGAAAGAAAATTATTCTTCTGTAAATATACTTATTTAACATGTACAAATATTATAAAATACTACAACTTATCGTTGCCGATAATATTGTTAAAAACAGTAAATTGGAACAATTCAGTGAATACATTTTTTTGTATTAAAAAAATTGCAATGTTGAAAATAAAGCACCAATAAGAAAACTGACATATGACTGCAAGCAAGTCTTATACTATTACCACTATAATTTTAAAATATATCATTATTAAATTTAATTTAATGAGATTACATATTCTGTTGATACGTTATAAATGTTAATTACTAATTTCAACAGATTTCGTGGCCTGCCAGATATCAAACTGGTTTAAAATTTATTTGTACAGATTTTATACTTGTGTTTGGCATCTTTAATTGCTTATATACTTGAATTAATATGAATAAAACATTTCCTTAAATGATATACTAACAGATGATTTATCTTTGCTATTGATATATTTATGTTCAACGTATTTTAGATAGCCATAGTAATTTTTGAGTAGAAGAATTGGTTATATCAAATTTTTGTGTACCTTATAAATAGTGGAAAGATTTAGAAAATTATCAGTGTATTAATTTCCCTTGTAACAAATATATTTATACATGTAGATGTTGAGAATCATATAAAATAACAAGCATTAGTTGAATTTTTTGGAGCCCTCTAAATAAAACGAAAAATTATAACTTTTTGTTTCGTTAAAAAAAATCATTCTAAATATACAGGAGGTTTTGCTTATTCTGAAAAGTCCTTAGCCGTAGTCAAAATTTATACCGTACAGGTATATTGCAAGAAACATTGAAATTACATAAAAAATAATGCAGAGGGTCCTCCCACAAAAATGTCCTTTTTTTGATATAACTTGGTTATTTTTGAAGTTTTCAAAAAGGCGAAAAAAAGAAGAAGAATTAACCATGGCAGGTATTGATTTTTAAACATATGACTTTTATAAGTAAACTGACTGCATCTTTATTTCAGAAATGCAGCTATTATGTTTTTAAAGGCAACCACGTCTTACAAAATCTCTAACAATATTTTAATACTAAAATCCAAATATCTCAAAAACTTTTAGAGACATGACACATGTTAATATTTTCGAAATCAGAAAAATGAGGAAAATCGTAAAATTTTAAAATATACAGGGTATTCTATTAAAAAAAACAAAGTAAAATGTCATATTTCTTAAACGCGATGCGCATTTGTTTTTTAACAGGCTTTTATTAGCTTCACTTGTATGTTTGTTTGTTTGTTTGTTTGTTTGTAACCGACTCTTTGGACTCGATTTTGACCCACTTTAAACGGACAGATTTAATTGAAACTTTGTACACTTGCGAAGAACCGGTAACAATACAATAATTTGATAAGTTTATATCATTATCCTGATCAGGATCGCCAGTTCTCTCCTCACGTATCCTCTGCGTGAGAGCAAGAGGCTTAATATTGTAAGTATATTCCGTGATTCTCAGTTCGGTCGTTGGCCGAGCGGGACAGTCTAGTCGACGCGAAACGACGGACTCCTCGGGCGTGAGTTAAAATCCTATGACTGAAATAAAAAAAAAATTATTTTTTTTTTTCAGAAATATCTGTTGGATCGTAATATGTTATAATATCAGCATCAATAAGCAATATAAATATAGTTTAAAAAAACTACAAAACACGCTTTCATAGCACATCAAACTAAAAAGTGAAAAATAAATATAGTTTAAAAAAACTAAAAAACACGCTTTTAAAGCACATCAAACTAAAAAGTGAAAAATAATTATTAATATAAACTGAAAACAATAATGAACGAAAAATACTAGTATTATTGTGAAAAAAGCGTTAGGCGCTTTGTGCTATATTTTTCGTATATTGAGCAACACACGCTTTTTTCACAATAATACTAGTATTTTTCGTTCATTATTGTTTTCAGTTTATATTAATAATTATTTTTCACTTTTTAGTTTGATGTGCTTTAAAAGCGTGTTTTTTAGTTTTTTTAAACTATATTTATTTTTAATCAAAATTTGGATGTTGCGAAAAAAATTATTTATGTCTTTTTGAAAACTTCAAAAATAACAAAGTTATTTAAAAATGAACATTATCACATGATGATCCTCTATTTAAAAAGAAATTTATGAAAGGTCAAATTATGTTGAGAGTAATGTACTTTTATTTAAAAAGAAATTTAAAATGTTTTAAGAAAAAAAATATTTCTATTATTCTATTCTAATTTCAAATATGAACTTTGAACGTTGTATCTCAACGCTGATATTTTTCCTTCATAATATTTCACCAAATTACTTTATTGCCCTAGAGTCAACCTTCTTTAAAAATGTATTCTACCATGCTGCAATTTTCTTAATTACTAAATAACTTCAACAAAACATCTACTTAGCATTTTTGTTTTCTATTGCTAACTTCCATGATCATAGCCATATCAGCTATCTCTTCCCATTTTTGCGTATATAAATTTATTAGAAAGGAAAATGAAGACAAACACACATTGAGTTGAAGTTTCACATTTTAAGTTCTTTTGACAACAGAAAAATATTTGGAAAAGAAAAAAGGTCTATTTCTTAGAAAATTTCTTTATTGATGTTACTGGTTTCGTGAATTAAGACTTATTTCACATCATCAGGCAACAATAAGAATGATGTGAAATGCCTTAATTCACGATACCGGCAGCTTTTTCAAATGAATGATTCATCCGGGGACACACTGTATATATATATAGATATATATATATATATATATATATATATATATATATATATATATATATATATATATATATATATATATATATATATATATATATATATATATATGTATATATATATATATATATATATATATATATATATATATATATATATATATATATATATATATATATATATATATATATATATATATATATATATATATATATATATATATATATATATATATATATATATATATATATATATATATATATATATATATATATATATATATATATAGTATATATATGTTGTGGCGTTAACTATTTTAATATTAATACTTACGTTTATAATTTTTTTTTTAAACTCGCTCGAACAAAAAAAAATTCTCTTAACAGGGTTTGTAGCTAGGTTCGGTAGTCAATATGAGGTGCTTTGTAGACGTAAATTATGATATGTACTTCCAGGAAAATGATAGACCAAATTCAACTGAATAGTTTAATTTGGTAATCAACAATAGTTATCCAAACTTATTTAGTTTTCCAATAAATTAGCCTAAAATGTCCTACCTAACTTAAAATTATTAATATCTAAGTTTTTTTTAAAATTATTTAACAAATTAAATAACACCTTATATGAGAAATATTACAACTTGGTTACATTTATGTATAACATTAACATTATTTTAAAATTAACTATAAAAGAGCATAAAGTTTATACCTGCGATCTAAAATAAGTTTATTAGCATTTACAAAATATATCAGTGTCTAATTCTCCATGTGACTCACGTTTAAAATTTCTACGCTGGATTATTCCTCAGGTAATCCAAACACTTTTATTTATTTATTTCCTTTCTATCTGCTCTTTAAAACTGCTTGCTGCTGCAAATTTTCAATTTTTTTTATTAACATTTTTCTTCTCTGTTAAACTGCTTTTATATTATCACAAACTGCAAAATCAATTCCCATAACTTAATTTTAGTTTATCCACCACCAGTTGCTAATGCCGTCTGGGCCCGGGGCAGCGAAGTTCTTGGTACCAACAAGTGCTTGTTGGACTTCCTCCGTACTGATTGCCGGGCACACTTCTTCTAGCCCTTCAAGATGTCTGTAGCACAGAGCCTCGAAGTGTGCAATTGCTGGAGCGTCGCTATTGAATGGACACATCGTTTCGTAGATTCCCTTCCAGAAGGTTGCGACATCTTCTACAGTCGGCGGATGATCTACAACACGCTGTGGCTCTTGAAAGAGGCGAGAAGGATTCGTACGGAACAAATTGTTTTGTTCCATACTCCTCACCCGCCTCTTCAATGTTTTCTTTATCGCCATGAGCGCTCGGATCCTATCTAGACAGCGCTGCTTGATGGTAAGCATCACTGTCAGATTTAGGGTATGGTGTTGACGTCTTAATCCGGCTGCTATGCGCCGGATTCTGGGAGTAAAAACTCTACCAGTCGTCTTATATTCCACCACACTCTGGATCCGAGAAGCGTGTTGTCTAGCCGACTGTATCTTGCCCTCGATTTTTTGTACACGCCTCTTAGCTTTCTCGACCCCGTGATTGGTTGACCTCTCACGGGGACAAGTTGCTTCGCGGCGTTGTACACGGCACAGTTGATTTGCCAGATGTCTGCATCTTCCGGAATTTCCTCATCGATGACCGCGTCCATTCTAGTCAGGTCTTGTGGCTTTAGGTTAGCCCTGGTGTTAAGACTAACCCTTGTCCTTAAGTCTACACCGCCCTTATGTAACCTGTCCTGAGCAGAAAGGATACTTGATCTCTCAGATGTTGTTGAGAGAAGGCGCGATGCTCTGGATGCATTTTGCACCAAAGTGCATGCCTTCGCACCATGTATCCCCTCGCTTAGGTTCGCTGCTCTCGCGGCAGGTCAGCAAGTCATCCCAAAGTTCCCTCGTCCACTTAAAGCGTCTGTGATCAATGCCTTGATTGTCAACGTTGAGACCATCCGGTAAGGCCCCTCCATCCTGTCTCTGACCCACATCCGCTTGGGGTCGATTGTGAGGGGCCCTTCTTAGCTTATAAGGAACCCGAGTAGTAAGAGAGTACCAGGGTGGTTAGCTCTGGCACCCCTGGCCGCATTTGTCAGGCAGAGTTGCCTCTGCCTGTCCAGGGTGCACCAGCGCGGAGGTTGCCGCTCCCTAGCACCCCTTTATTTTTTTTTTTGGAATATCCGATGCCGGTCAGTCCTCCCGTGGCCTCCGACGCCTCACGGGAGTCGCGCCGGCGCATCAACTACAGCCACTCCCCACATGCCGCAGGGTTAGTGACTGTAGATACCAGAATCATGTGCCCTAAGCAGACGGAGGGATCCCAGAATGACCCCCTTCTCAATTTGGCGCTGGCAGGCCGAGTGGCTAGCCAATCCTTTTTTTTTTTTTCGGTTGCCCGACGCTGGACAGTCCTCCCGTGGCCTCCGACGCCTCACGGGAGTCGCGCCAACACATTAACCTCAGCCACTCCCTACATCCCGAAGGGTTAGTGACTGTAGGCTCCGGAATCGTGTGCCCTAAGCAGACGGAGAGAACCAAGAATGACCGTCTTCTGCATTTGGCCTGCCAGCCACTCAGCTGATTTTTGGCAGGCCGGTATGATCTTCAGTTCCGAGGGCAGCGTAGGCTTTATCCCTCCGAGTACACCGATAATAAGGACGACCATTTTGACCGAGTAGCCTGGGTACAGCACTTGGAGCTCGTACCGGAGATCGCGATATTTGGTCCGTTTCTACTCCTCCTTCAAGGCGATGTTTTTCTCCGCAGGTGCCGAGAACTCGATGACATACATCACCTTGAGTTGATGGTCGAGGAGGATTATGTCAGGCTTGTTGGCTTGGATTAGCCTGACAGTCGGGAACCAGTAGTTCCAGTAAATCCGGCATTTCTCGTTCTCGACAACGGACTCAATATCTCCGGGGACGTAAGGCAGCACTGGTGTCTGGTCTACCCCGTACGAGTGCCTTAGATGGTAGTATAGCACTCGTAAAGCCGCGTTATGTCGGTGGATGTAGGCCGAAAACGCATATATAGGGCATGCAGAAAGTAAGTGCATGATCGATTCCGGCGCCTGATGGCAGGTCCTGCAGTTGATATCAGGAACCTCTACACGCCACACGCGGCTACGGTAGACCAAGGTGTTGATAACACCATCTTGGCAGGCCATAATGAATCCCTCGGTCTCCGACTTAAGCCCTGCTGACCTTAGAAAGGCGAAGGCCAGCCTGGTCGATAAACCCAATGTTTCTATGTTCTTATAGAAGACACCATGCTGGGGTTTATCGACATTCTGCCGAAACAGATTTTCCTGTTCGGCAGCTCTAATTCGGGCTTTCAGACGATTTGGCTGAAGTTCGGTGACTGACTCAACATCAGCACTTCGCCGGCCTCCTCGCCTGATGTCAAATGCGAGACCGAGTTCATCTGCGGCTCTTTTTGCTGCCTTGAACAATCCTGCTCCCGCTCCTACAGTTTCGTGATGTTTTACAAACCGCAAGAGGGGATCTGAGCTCCTGAGTATGTTACATGCCATACTCAGTACTACTCTGCCATGCGTACACTCCAAGCTCAAGAGTCCTCGGCCCCCCCGTTGACGTGGGAGGTACACACGAGGAACGGACGATCTAGGATGAATAGTTATTATCACAGCCACGTTGTTATGTCTTTCCAAGTATTTTGTGCCCGCTTATTATTATTATTATTTTTTTTTTCGGTTTCCCGATGCCGGTTAGTCCCCCCCGTGGCCTCCGACGCCTCACGGGAGTCGCGCCGGCGCATCAACAACAGCCACTCCCCACATCCCGCAGGGTTAGTGACTGTAGATACCAGAATCGTGTGCCCTAAGCAGACGGAGAGAACCCAGAATGACCGCCTTCTGCATTTGACCTGCCAGCCACTCGGCTGGTTTTTGGCATCCGGTATGATCTTCAGTTCCGAGAGCAGCGTAGGCTTTATCCCTCCGAGTACACCGATAATAAGGACGACCATTTTGACCGAGTAGCCTGGGTACAGCACTTGGAGCTCGTACCGGAGATCGCGATATTTGGTCCGTTTCTCCTCCTCCTTCAAGGTGATGTTTTTCTCCGCAGGTGCCGAGAACTCGATGACATACATCACCTTGAGTTGATGGTCGAGGAGGACTATGTCAGGCTTGTTGGCTTGGATTAGCCTGACAGTCGGGAACGAGTAGTTCCAGTAAATCCGACATTTCTCGTTCTCAACAACGGACTCAATATCTCCGGGGACGTAAGGCAGCACTGGTGTCTGGTCTACCCCGTACGAGTGCCTTAGATGGTAGTATAGCACTCGTAAGGCCGCGTTATGTCGGTGGATGTAGGCCGAAATCGCATATATGGGGCATGCAGAAAGTAAATGCATGAGCGATTCCGGCGCCTGATGGCAGGTCCTGCAGTTGTTATCAGGAACCTCTACAGGCCACACGCGGCTACGGTAGACCAAGGTGTTGATAACACCATCTTGGCAGGCCATAATGAATCCCTCGGTCTCCGACTTAAGCCCTGCTGACCTTAGAAAGGCGAAGGTCAGCCTGGTCGATAAACCCAGTGTTTCGATGTTCTTATAGCAGACACCATGCTGGGGTTTATCGACGTGCTGCCGAAACAGACCCGCTTATTATTATTATTATTATTGTAATTATTATTATTATTATTATATATTGATAATGTGTAATTATGATTATTGATTAATGGCAAATAACACAGGTACCTTAACTATCTATATTATTCTTTATTCCCTATAAATTTAGGTTAGAGAAAATAGAGAAATAATAATTACTCAATACTCCAATACATATCACTATGGGGTGTTTATGCGCATCTAATATTAATTAGCTAATTATGAATATAATTATATTAGGTTTGTACTGTGACAAATGCTAATTAAAGTATGTATTGACTAGAAAATACTATAATAATATCGTCATACTATTTTTATTATGTGGTGAGAAAATAATGTTTACATTATATACAATGCTAGTTTACACTTAGAATAGTTAATTGATTGAGTTAATCAATTATACAAATTTAATATAAACCATTTCATGTTCTAACGATAATAATGCAACAAAAACCCTGGTAGATAATGGCAATGTTAAAACAAACAATTGTATAATTAAAATTGCATCGTATTGTATAAAGTATATATCTAATTGGCATATAATGCCTATCGTAGGATGGAAATTAGTACACATCTAATTTCTCAAGAGCAAAATATTTCCAAAGCAACTACTTAACTTTCAAACTACGCACTATTTCTTACTAAGAAAGGGTAGTAAATGCTCTTTAATAATGCGAAAAACGCTGTCTGCTTGTGATAGGGAAAATATATGTGTAATTTTAAATGGATTTCAAATGTGTAAACTTAAATTTTATTATAAGGGCTGCACTATTGCGCTCCTTGCATAAGAGAGCAAGGAAAAATCGTCGATTAATCTATAAAATAATCAACTAATCGATAAAATAATCGATTATCGATTAATCGATCATTTGATTATTGTTGACAATCTGTAGATATTATTATTATATTATATAGTATTATAATGGATATCGATTATCGAATAATCAATTGTCGAATTATCGATTATCGAATAATCGTTTATCGATCAATATAAGACGCGCCCGGACCTCGTATCAGAAATCAAATCACTCTATTTTATATCAGCTTTTACTACCAAACTGTAAAATGTTGACAACATTTTGAAGTCCCCATTGCCGCTGTGCCAGTAGAGTAAGTTTTGTGTAGCCAGTCTGCGATCGTGTATTGTGTTATGTTGTTTTGTGCATATTACTTTGATTTGTGTGATATTCTTTTTGTTAATATAATAATAATTAGGACTGGGAAAAAAGCGATTACTTGATAAAATAATCGTTAATCAATTAATTATTCATTTGATTATTGCTCTCAAAATAATCGATTACTATCGAAAATCAAAAAATCGATAATCAACGATCGATATTAGGATAACCGATCATCGAAAATCGATTATCGATCACCGAAAAATCAATATTTCCATCGATCATCAAAAACTGATAATCGTTTATAATCGATTAATCGGAATTAATCGATTATTTTTAATAATCAATTTTCGATTATTAAATTTCATAATAACCCAACCCAATTTCATAAATAATAATAGATTTATGAGCGGTCTAGCAGATGAAATAGGCGTGCGATTGAGAATATCAAAAAATAAAGATGATAAATAAACAGATAGAATGCATAGACACAAATACCTAAGTGTATATGAATATAAACATGAAATATAAAATAAAATGAGAAAAAATATTACGACTGAAATTACAATAACGTTTTGCGTTATTTTAATACATACATATAAAAATTCATGTAAACAGTTCATCAGTTCAGTTCATCAAAAAACTTGTAAAACTTTCACTCCTAATAGAATGTCTCTTGGTTTAACTGTTTGACAGATGATATTATCAAGCTCCCACATTGTCTTTTCTTCTTTCATCACATGCTTATAGATTTAAGTCACTTCACTTAATTTATTTCAAAGCATCCTAAAAATGATCCTGAACATCTTTCAATTTGAATGTAATTTATTTTCTTGCCACCTTTTACTTGTTTCCACACCAATTTTATCGGATTAAGTTCGCAATGATATGGTGGTAGGCGAATACAGCAATACCACGATTTTTTGCTATATTGTCTTTATTGAAATAAATGAATGTTCAGTGTTGGATATTTTACAATATTGAGTAATAACCAGTGTTTACTAGAATAATTATTTATGCATGTCTGATGAGCTTCTAGATGACTGAAGAAAAACGTAATGTTGAGGAAGTTATATCAGAAATGGTAAGAGACTTAAAGTGTGTGTTGACGATTTCAAAACTCCCATTATGAACAAATTGAGGAGTATCATAGAAGGTTCATTTACATGCTAAAAGAATACGGAACTGGAAAGATATTTCAAACTAATTGGTCTCCTACAACGCATTCTCCAAGGAAAGATTTTCAGAAAAGAATGTTCCAGGCCGAAAAAGAATCTCTTGGCTGAAAAATTTAAGAACGTGGCGTCCATAATAACAACAAGGCTCTTCCGTGTCGCAGTTTATGATAGCCAGATTGGTCGCTAACATCCGGAATGGATAGACACTCAAAGAAGCTTAATTTTATTATTATTTATTATTTTTTAAATTAATTTCTAATGCTGTAAGGTTAGTCTTATGTGAGTCAGACTAAAATTAAAAAAAGGTTGATTTCTCACAAAATACATCTGTGTTGCCACCGTTTATTCACGAAACTAGTAGCAATAAAAAGGAATTTTGTGAGAAATATACTATTTTTCCGTTTCAGTTTTAATTTTTGTTGAAAGGAACCTTCAAATTTAAAGTCAATCTTAAATGATTATGACTAAATTAAAATTTTAGTAAAAGCCAGGCTTTAAATATTCCATCCTTTTTTATTTGACTATATTCCACTCATAGAAACCTTCTTGATAAATGCTTTTGTAATGTTGAAATAATTCGCAAATTATATAATTAGCTTTAACAATCGCTCTTTGCTTTTGTTCTTACTACTATTTACATATATGAGTAATAATAAAATTGTGTATTTCCTATTAGGTCAACTCATCCTACAACAGTTTTTTCATATGTATAAGTCATTATATGAGCCAATAAACAGGAAAACTATAAATAAATTTGAATGAACAACTTTTTTGTCTAGTTGTTATGTCTAGAGTATTGAATGACATTTACACAGGAATTATAGAGCGGGCTGTTAGGAGTTGTAACGAAGTGATTTTATTTTATTAAGTTAAGTTAGGTGGCTAGGTTTTGAAAAATATTTTACCCATTATGGTGCTACGCTTTTAATTAATAACAGTTAAATTGTTAATTATAGATAGGTAGTATTGATATGTTTTTATGAACATTCCACGTAGGCCAAGTGGCCGGCAGTAAGCGAAACGCGACGCACGCATTGTGTCCCCGGCACCCTTATGCCCGCGCTAACATGAGGGAGGCCGAGACTGAAAATAATTAAATTAGTTTCCGTCCAGCTACTCAACGAGGAACCACGCCGGCCAGCACAGTAAGTAAACTCGTGAGTATAAGGATATATTGGTATTTAAATTTCATGCGGAATTATTCTAAGTCGATGAACGGGTGACGTAGTTGTAATAACCCGCGCATGACTACCCTATCTCATCCTACTTCTGCGTTTTAGCAGTGTTTAGTAGCATGAGGATTTTATCATTAAATTAGTTCCCGTCTGAGCTCCAACCGAAGCACCACGCCGACTTGGATAGTAAGTAAACTTGTGAGTATAGAGGTACATAGGTATCCAAAGGTAATTGCGAATTTTTCTAAGTCGATAAACGGTGACGTAGTTGCAATATTTCGCGCATGACTACCGCGCTCCTCCTACTTCTGCTTTTTGGCAGAGTTTAGTAGCTTGAGGATTTTGCAGAGTATCCGAGAACAGTCCGTTGCTGCCGCCCGTACTGTCCAGACGTGCCGACCCCGACCGCTCCAGAGAGGAAGCCAGCACAGGATCCGGAAGTAGGTAGCAAGGTTTGATAAAGGTTTGGTAAATAATCGGTATTACTTGGCTGGTGAGTACTTTCCGGGCTTTATTTTTTTTAGTGTTAGTGAACCGCGAGCGCTAAACGTATCCGCCTCATATCCTTCCTTAGAACGGGAGAGCGGCCGAAGGTTGGAATTAGAACCGCGTTCCACCGCGTTACACCGCGTGTTCTCCAGGCCAACTGAGCACGTAAAAATTCTGCAGGGTGACTTGGAGATACTAGCATTTGATACCGCGTGTCCTCTAGACCACCTGCGTCCGTATTTTTGGCAGGGTGATTTAGAGGGATTTCCGTAACCGCGTGCCTGCCAGGCCACCTGAGCACGTAAAAATTCTGCAGGGTGACTTGGAGGTATCGTCCGTAATCGCGGGTCCGCCGGGCTACCTGAGCACGTAAAAATTCTGCAGGGTAGCTTGGTAGCTTTGACCATACCGTCGTCGTCTTAGATTTGCAACCGTTCGGCTTGCCACTCCTTCCCCCCTCCAACTTGAACCGCGTTATGCCGCGTGCCCTCCAGGCCACCTGAGCACGTAAAAATTCTGCAGGGTGACTTGGAGGTACTGTCAGTTGCCAGCGCGTGTTCTCTAGGCCACCTGAGCACGTAAAAATTCTGCAGGGTGACTTAGAGGTACTTCCGTAACCGCGTGCCTGCCAGGCCACCTGAGCACGTAAAAATTCTGCAGGGTGACTTGGAGGTATCGTCCGTAACCGCGGGTCCTCCGGGCTACCTGAGCACGTAAAAATTCTGCAGGGTAGTTTTGGAGTTTGACCATCCCGTCGTCATCATCAATTCGCCACTGTTAGGCTTGTTACTCCTTTCCCCCCCCCTTACCGTAACCGCATTCAACCGCGTGCCCTCCAGGCCGCCTGAGTCCGCTTTCTTTGGCAGGGCGCTTTGGAGGTACTAGTTGGCATATCATAAGATCGGAACCATCCATCAGCCAAGCGATAATAAGTAACCGCGTTAGATAGGCATAGTTTGCTTGTATTGGCGCTTGCTTCCCCTCCTGGTATCCGTCCGCCGTCTGCGTATGACCGATTGATTTATCGCTGCTCACCGTTTCACCGCTTTACCGTACCGCTCCGCTTGACCGTTCGCTTACTACCCCGCTCGCCCGTCGTTAAGACATCGCTGCTCACCGTTTCACCGCTTTACCGTACCGCTCCGCTTGACCGCTCGCTTACTACTCCGCTCGCCCGTCGTTAAGACATCGCTGCTCACCGCTTCATTCACCGGCTTACCGTATCGCACCGCTTGACCGCTCGCTTACTGCCCCGCTTGTCCGTAGTTAAGACCGTAGTAGTATAAGACCGCTTGTAGAATAAGACCGCTTGTAGTTAAGACCGTTGTAGTATAAGTTGTAGTTACTGAGGTGTGTATAAAGGGTAAATAATAATTAGTGTGTAGAATAAATGTACATATATTGAATGAGAGTCTGTTCCTTAACTGTAGTATGTAAGTTCCTTTTTTCCCGACCCCTGGCTTAGCCGTATCTTCACTGCAGTTGCCCGGCCTCTATCGTCCCGCCGATAGAGTAAAGTGGTGTTTCTGCACTCTAAACAGAAACTGGCGCCCGAGATCTCCGTACCGTGTGCACAGCCGTAGTGTTGGGCGTCAAAGTGACACTTCTGCTCTTGGGTAGAGCAACGAAGTACGTCACAGAGTGGCGAAGAAAAAGAATAAACTGCTTTTTGTAGGCAGAATATTGCACATTAAATACTAAAGAGGCGGAAAACTCTTGAGGAGCATTGAAATATTTAACTGCAAATAAATATTTATACTAACGAAACGAAATATAGTTCATTTTATACTTGATGAGGTAGCTGTGGCGTTTTTTAAATCTTACTTAAAAGAAAGATCTCAATGAATTAATTGACAGACAGACAGGTGAGTATCCTTCGGTTCGGATAATAAATCAGGAGTTCCACAAGGCTCCACCATAGGACCGCTATTGTTCTTAATATATACAAGCGATATATATAACTCTATTTTAACATGTAATATGCAACCGTATGCCGATGATAGCCAGTTAAGCCTTAGTTTTGAACCGGAAAGTTACCAGCAAGCAAGTCAACTAATTAATGATGACAGAGTTACTAATAAATATTGTGATGACCATAAGTTAAAGTTAAATCCAAAAAAATCTAAGGTTGTGATGTTTTGTTCTAAATATAAATATGAGGAACTCAAAAATAATATGAAAATTTAAATTTAAAATGAAGTAATAGATTTCATCGAACAAGCAAGAAACTTAGGGATCCTCTTTAACATACATTTACGAGGCATACCACACGTTAATAACTTAATTCAAAAATCTTATTTATTGCTAAAACTGCTTTTCACGAACAAAAAATTATTAAACATTCATTTGAGAAAAAAGTTATGCCAATCAATCGTTCTACCTATTTTTTATTACTATAATATTGTTTATTATCCCTGCCTAGATGTTACTACGAGAAATCGCCTACAAAAAGCACGAAATACATGTTGTTTTATTTATAATTTAAGGAAATTTTACCACGTTACTGTTAAATTTAAAGAACTTCACTGGTTAAGGATGGATTCAATATGGAAACTCCACCTTTCGTTTTTATACATCGCTTGTTAATTACATCAACACAAGAATATCTACGAAACAAATTAATAACCCATAACCAGATACACAATTTAAATATTAGATATATAGGCACCTTAACTATGCCACCATATAAAACAACATTGTACACAAGATTGTTTACGTATAATTCTATCCGATTGTATAATGCTATAAACAATTCTTTTAATTGTTCATACCTTTCGTAAAAAAAATAAAAATGAGTTGTTCAACCAAATGTTTTAAGTAAACAAATCAAATTAAAATATATTTTGTAGCTTATTGATTTCTATCATTTTCTCTTTTTATTACTAATTAGTTATTTGTTATTATTATTTGGTATTATTAGTTTGGTATTATGTATTATGTATAGTTACATGATATATTCTAGTTATCACATCATTTTCAGGAATTTTAATATTAATCTGTTTATGTATTTTTTATTCTTCTTTTTGTATAACAATGAATATGTTAGAGGTTAAGTGTAAGAGTAACCTATGAGTTAAACTTCACCCCATTTAGATGTTAATGTGTATACATTTTAGATTTAAATAAAGACGTTTATTACTTTTTATTAATATTAATATTCTGTACTAATTTCCGCTACCGCGGCCGACGCGGCAGTAAGAAAATTTATATGTAACAAGAAAAATCACTCGAATTTGAAATAGATTTCGCTATATAATCTTATTGTGTGGCGTGAAAAAATTTTAAGAATAATATAGTGTAATTTGTTCCTAAAAATTTACCAATAAAAATGGAGTTTGACGTTTTTTTTTTTGGAAAATGTTCACCTTTTCGCCGCTGTAACTCGTTATATATTAGAGTTACAAAAAAAATTATATAGAAAAAAATGTGCATTTTTGTCGTTGGATCAACCATTGTAGAGTTAATTTCTTGCACCTGGCGGCTCGCGCCTCCCCTTCAATGGCGAAAACTGTTCATCATGGTCCCGACCTAATCAACATATATAAAAATGGCACAGGCCTTTTTTTTGTCTTTACTGACTTTACTGATTTTTAACAGGACTGTATGATCCTCCATTCCGAGAGCAAGGTAGGTTTTATCTCTCCCAGTACACCGATTATAAGGACGACCATCTTTACCAAGTAGCCTAGGTGCATCACTTGGAGCTCATATCGAGGACCGTGCTTTTCCTCCTCCTTCAAGGTGATATTTTTTCGGCAGGGGCCAAAAGTATTATTAATATTATTATTGTATTTCCGATAATCACTATATATTGTGTGGCAAATAGATAAAAGAACAAATAAGTAAGTAAGTAAGCAAAAAACAATAACCCATTCATGTTATTTAAGAAATGTTTTTACTAATAAACTGTCATTTCTAAAATAATAAAACTCGTCAAAGAGATTTATTATTTTACAAATATTAAACATGCAATCATTATTAAATTATTATTTTATGTCCTGTATTTTCAGTGATCACAAGAAGCGCGCAGTTGTGTATAATTAACGTTACATTTGCAGTATATTCATAAAAACCTCTCGGTAGTCTTGTGATTCAGTTAGTACCGAGTACTCTAGTCATTAATTGCCGTGTAATTTAGGCATGTAAATACTGGGCCACCGCCTCTGACAATCCAACGTATAGAATTGTTGACGAAGAGTATAGGTTGCGACACTTGAATGCTCGCATTGCATTCCTTCACCCGCTGCCCCAACTTGCCCTGCTTGGGGCATGACCCAACATTCCTCCAGGCTTTATATTTACATGAATATAAACCAGTACCATGAACAACCTTTATAGGTTCTCGTCTTTCCTTTCCTTTCTGGCGAAATATTACAAAGATAAGTTTTAATGATTACTGAGAAACTGATGAAGAAATGTTTATATCCTGCCAACAATTGTTTCATTTTTTTTGTCAGAACAAGTTAATGGATTTATTTTTTAACATCTTTCAGAATAAATCAATTTGCAATAAATTCTACAGTCAGCAGTGTTTTGAAGTACTCAATAAATTCAGAGCCATTCTTTAATTCGTAGACTTAAATCATATTAAGTCGTCTGGATTCAAAATAGACATAATATATCCGATACTCAAATATTTCCACAGACACCAAAATACCGAAACGCATTTCGCTAACCAAATTGGCATCGTCTGGAGATGGTTAAATTGCTTCAGTATCACATCAAAGATTCCAACTCATGTCAGAATATGAGAAAGTGCCATATCTGAGTAAATATTCCTAATTCAAATTTTAACAAATATGCAAGTAATAATAAATAAAGGTATTCCAATAATAACCTAATGAAAAAGGTTTAAGTTTAAATTAAAATATAAAATTGGAAATAGTAAACCCACACTGAAAAAAATTCCGTTAAGGTTTTTCGTGATTACCTATGGTGAAATCACACTATTGAATTAACAGTAAAATAGTGTCAACGTAAAATGTTAATACAATTCAAAAATATTTCATTTCAGAATTATCGCTATACGTAAATAAATATTATTTACGTGTTTAGCAAAAAACTCTCATACTCTTAATGTTTAATATAAGAAATTACCTAGTTTATATGTACATGTATATTGATCTTCTTTTTTTGATCAATGTAGAATAAACTACTCCAAGAAAGTTAAGAATACTACAAATTATATATGGCACAAGTGCTCCGAAATATTTTTTACTTCACCAGGTGGACATAAAACAATTAAAAAGAAAACTAAAAAACAAAGATTGTTTGGTGTTTTTTGAATTTAGTCGTCAGGATATAATTAGCATACCATTATTCTATTTCTGATTGCAAACTCGAAATATTGTTTGTTCTTAATTACAATATGCCGCAGACAAAGTTAACTCTCGAAGTAAGAAATATGTCCGTTGGAATGACTCGTGCTGATCGAAATCAAATCGTAGTCGCTGCAGAATTTATTTTATTTATTTATTTATTTATTGGAATATACCATCAAAAAGCCAAAGTGCCAATTATAGGATGGGAAGTTTATAGAAGTTAAAAAAAAACGTGAATAAAAACGCACAATTATATAAAAGAAAAACACAGTATGTAAAAATACATAACAAATAAAAGAAAAAAGAAAACACATTAAAATACTTATAGTATTTCAAAGAGTTATGTAAATACACTTTTAATAGCCTTTAAATATGTCTATTAAATATGTCTATCCTGTCCTGTAGGTTAATATAGTTAGTACACAAATAACATACAGGGTGTCCCAGCCTCGCGTCGGCCAAATGTCCTGGCTCTCTTATAAGAGATATCGAAACATTTCAAATTGAATTGAAAATAAAAGTATTTTTTGGTCTTATTTAAGAAGAATGAATTATACCATTTTAAAGCTGAGAAAAAAAATACTACGAAAAGCTACGTTTTATTAAGCACCGTTCTAAAATAATAAATCATTTCGCAACAAAATTACGTCGGGCTAGAAAAGACTTGTCATGACATGAATTTATACACGCATTTCAGAAAAAAAAAATTAAATTTATCAGGTGTTGACTATTTTATACTTAAGTATTTTTCTGCACGAAGTACGGTATTTTTCTCCGAGTATAATAATAATTATTTTTGAAATTTTCTTACTGAAAAGCTCCGATTTTAGCGAAAATTCACAAAACAATTGAAAATTGAGCGTAATTTTTTAATAAACCTCGAATTGTGCCACTTTGCCATCAAATTCTTGGCACCCATGATAGATAGACCCTTGAACCTTTATATCAGTGGAAAGCTCTTTCAAAGGTCTTTCCTTTGGTGTCATAATATACATTTGAAAAAAATGAGAAAAAATAGTTTTGGCGCTTCCTGACTCACCCGGTATAAAATGACCGATTTCGTTAGATCCTATAACAGTAGCGTAAACTACAGGGTATTTGACAATTTTTGACACAATCTAGATCTCAAAATGTTCTTCCATTACGTCACAGTGAGCTCACAAAGTTGGCATGTTTTTAGTACAAACTTACCCATATCATGGTACCGACCCATCGCAGACCCATCAAGTGGCATATCGTTTGAGTCTTCTTTAAAAGGAGAATTCATATATGTAATAATATACCTAGTGTTCTATTTAAAAAAACATAAGTTTATGTCGTCACGCCTAAGTAGATCACCCTGTATATTTCAAAATATTTTTAAACTATGCACCTTTGCGCCCTCTATCACCCCGTTTTTGAAATTTTTCGATCTCTCTTATAAGAGAGCCAGGACATTTGGCCGACGCGAGGCTGGGACACCCTGTATACTTAGTGGTGAATATTTGAATAAGTTTGTTCGTGGAGTAGGATGATAAAAAGTCTCTACAGATCTGTTTTCGATTCTTGAAACGCGAATACTAAGGTTTGCTAAAATTTCAGAACAATCATATATATTATATACTATTTTGAATAGAAATATTAATGACTGAAGCTTTCTACAGTCTTGTAGACTAAGCATTGAAAATCTATTAAATAGTATTCTAAGGTATTCCTATTAGAGGATAAATACCATATCCCAGTTAGCCTAAAAACTTAATAACTTTTAAAAACAGGGTATGCCGTAAAAGGCAAACAAATCGTAGACCGATCTACAAGAGAAGGCTGAAAGATTTACAACAAAATGTTACAGGTAAACTAGTTGAACATAAAAACGCAGAGTGGAACGAAAAAGGTGGCCAAACTCACGGTGAAGGACAATTTCCTGTGGGTAACGTCTAAAATGTTGCAAAGGATAATAACCAAATCCCTGTATTAATAGCTAACGGCTAAGCGACAGGGAAAAAGCCGACACCGTGGCTGGCTACCTTTTCGATACTTGTAAATCTGCACCTAACGAAACCGAGCACCAGGTCAGTATTGATGCAAATTTACCACATATCCCTACACACACTCCCATTCCCCCACACAAACTTACCAAGCTCCTCACATCTCCTAGTTCATTAAAAACCATACTTAAAATACTTCCTGGATATCTAGAAGACATTCGACACAGTTTGGCATGGAGGTCTCCTGCACAAACTGCAAGAATTGCACAAACTTCCAATTTATTTTATCACACTTTTTAAATCATATATCAAAAACCGCACTTTCTCAGTCAAAATTAACAACACTACGTCCAACTATTTCCAGGTAAGAGCAGGCGTGCCACAAGGGACGGTGCTATCCCCAGTTCTATTTAACTTATATGTAGCAGATATGCCAACCCACCCCTTGACACAGACAATTATGTACGCGGACGATATTACCATCTATTCCCAGTCCTTTTACGCCCAAACAGCAACGACTAAGCAGCGGTATCACCTTGACAATATTATTAAATATTATAAGGACTGGAAAATAGTATTTAACGAGACAAAAACAGACAATAACATTTACCAAGAAATTTACGAATATTAAAACATTTACGCCACTGACAATCAACAATAGAGTCATTGAGGAGACGAAGGTAGTCAAGTACCTGGGGGTCCATTTGGACCAGCGGTTATACTTCAAACACCACATAACTAAAACTCTAAACAAAGCCTATATGGCTCTTCATAGGCTCTATCCGATAGTCAATCGACGGTCGGTAGGTACTAAATACTAAAAATAAATTACTCATTTACACTGCTGTAATAAGGCCCATGTTAACTTATAGTTGCGGTTAGTGACTTTATGGTCGCTGGTGCTTAAGGGCGGAATTACAGCGGATGGGCGGTGCAGAACTATCCAGGTGCTAGTGGTTACGGAGTGTAGGTGTGCCACAACTGAAGGATGTCAATTTACGGATAGACGGTATATTTGACTGATTACCCGCGGACTTGCTATATCGTTGGCTCAGCGAGGTATGGCTCTAGTGAATACAATTATCAAACGATATGGTTACGCCGCCCGGTACGCTAAGGTTCCTTTCACAGTTTTAGAACAAAACATTACTTGTGCCAACAGAACGGTTATTACTTTCCCCGGCACGGTGAGGTTCCTTTCATAGTTCTAGAAAAAGACCTTACTCGTGCTGAATCTACTAATGAAATCCCAATATGCTTGATGCTGATCTCGTGATATAGCACTAGTCTCTAATTTACTTATTCGCGTTTTTAAAGCACACTGTCCCTTGAAACTGACTAGACCAGAGATATGCGGGCGGAGTGAAAGCGTATTTTCGCAATAGGTATCGATGAAACTAGGGGTTATCACCTTTATCTGTGAGCCTTCTTGTTTCATCACTCAGAGAGAGTGGCTACGGATTGACAACTATGAAGCGAGCCACGGTAAAGTCCCTCTCATAGTTTTAGAGAAAAATTTTACACGCACTGAACAGAACGGTTCATGTATTCCTTCCCGGGGCACGGTGAGATTTCTCTCATAGTTCTAGAGAAAAACCTCACTCGTGCGATATCTACTAATGGAATCCCGATACGCTCGTAGCTAAAATAGATAACCTGGAGTTACTTGTTAAACCACGATATTTTCCGGATCGTATGGTATTTGTAGACAATTAACGGACAAGAGAATATAGCAGAAATGCGGACACAAGCGGTAAATGACGGAAATGCACCAAAATCAACAATAAATCAATAAAATAATGAAAAAGAATTCTTACCACTGGAGGATTCGTCGGAGCACCCTCAAGTTCGGAAGGGGTTTTTACGGTACAGCCGGAGTATCTAACCAATTGTCAGAAGATGATCTTTGTGGCTCGTGCTTGCGGTTTTATTCACAAATCCCCCGCCCGTGAATCACGTGCCTACGCGTTTCAGAGGAAACTGAACAAATTGCGCGCGTCGTAATTGTATTCCAAGCAAGCTTGGCGTACTGTGCATAAACAAATTCCCTGCGATATTTAACAAAACCAAAAGTTTATAAAATATTGCTACGCCGGAAATCGTTTTCTCATAATTTTAAACCTATATTTACAAAAAGAAATCTTTAAAACCGGTCATGGATTAATATTTTACTATAAATCCAACAATAATTTATTCTATAAATTCAAAAATAGAAGCGTCCTCTTTTTATCATTAGCAACTACTCTTAATTCGGCTTTGACAAAAACTAAAATTAATTTTCAATGTTTTACTTGGTCCAAAAGATTTCAATAACCAAAAACTAAACTAAAAAATTTCCCTTGAAAGATTTTATCGCGTTCCAAAAGATGCCAGCGCAACTAACGACTTGCTACAAATTTACTGAATCGTTTCTTTTAGCACAGGATTATTATGGTTAAGTAAAATAAATTTTAAAATAAATTTTTATTTTGTAATTTTGGATACCGCCATTAATTCAGTAGAAGAAAGCTCTCAATTATTAGAAGAATGCTATTCATTGTTCAGTTTTTGGTAACTTTCCATTCCACAGATCCAGAATATTTAAACAAATGTTGCATGGATTTAGATAATAAACTTCAAGTAACTGAAAACTGAGGATAATAACATTAAGAGAGATTTAAACTTTGGAATATATTCCAGAGGAAGAAAGGGACTTTTAGAAAGTAGTACTGAACATTCAAGCAAGGAAAAATCTACACCAAACAAATGAAAACAAGAAAGTTATACGGAAAGCAAAAAAATGGTGAAAAGTAATTCATAATAATCATTATTATTAAGTTTTATACCTATACTAAAATTCAATCAAAATTGTGAAAATTACGTTGTTCTAAATTCGGTATCGTTGTTCTATATCCCACAAAATTTTCAAAAAGGTACTAAATTCATGAGTTTGTTCTATATCCAAAATTATTTTTGGAAATTGTATGAATATCATTTCCATTATAAAATTTTTAGTTAGTATCAAAAAGTCTCTCATGTCTGGAGAATCAATTATATTACGTCAAAACATCTTAGTATTTAAAATCTGGTGCACAACTTTTTTTTGAATTTCAGTCGCTTTTTTCTCAAATCTAATATTATTGGACGTAGAATATTATCTACGATGACTAGTAAATTGGTTAAGAAAAATCCAGTCAACAGCACCAATTTCACTATATAGTGTAACATAGTTAGCTTTGCGAAAATTATATACTCTATTATAACTGATTGGAAATTTATTACTCACCTTGATATTACCTAGCAGAATATCTGAAACAAATTAAGAGTGATGTTCAGCATCCTCTTTTATAAGTGGATTCAATGATTTCTCTACAATTACATTACTATTTTTGCTAAGCGCGAGATCAAGTAAGCGATTATTTCTATTTAAAATGGTTTTATGCTGGATTAACTCATAAAACTTGATAAAAGATTCTAAAACTGAGCGGCTCCTAGCATAAATATTTTCATCTAGCGAATTCAATGTCTTTCCAAGTGTTATTCAACTTGTTTCATGGTACTAAAATACTGGATCAGCATCTGTAAATATTAAAAGTGTTCGTTCAAGGAAACCAATGCCGCTCAAGACCGCTACATTTGTCTAACTGTCAATAGAGAGAGACGCTGTACCTCAAGAAACATAGCAGATGCATTAAACAATGCCAGTGGAGTATGTGTATCGATAAAAATGATTCAAACATGTTGATGGAGATATAGTTTCTAGAACATCTCTGAGAAGAGTTCCTTTGACCGTACATCATAAACGAAGAGATTGGAATGGATGCGTGAGCATCTACATTAGCAAGATGAATGCCGTTTAGTCTTATTTACCAATGGAGCTTAAGTGAGTAGATTTTCAGATGATAGCAGAGTAAGAGGTATGGACTACGCAAGGGTTAGCCAAAAATCGTCGTCAAGTTCATGAAATGTATCCTTATGGCGGTGACTCAATCATGGTGTGAGGACGCATATGCTTTTTCAATGAACGATTTGAGTTGTTGAAAGAAAGATGACAGCTCAAGTGTATGTTGATAATATCATAAATATTATTCTTCAATTTCATAGTGCCATCGTGATCAGTAAGAACTTTTTTTGGATGATAATGCCAATCCTCATCGTGCAAGAATCGTTACCACTGTAGAAATTTCCGCCCGAGTCCATTTCATCCTATGTGTATTATGCCATACATGTTGGCCAATGTGGAGTACTCAATCTGTTATTTTTTACGTTCTTCAAAAATTATTCAAAAAGAGATAAAATGCAATTAAAGAAAATTGAGAATGAGTACCTGTATTCAACTTAATGACGATAATAGCATTTCAACGGCATCAGCATTGATCAAATATGGATTCCTATTACACAGTGTGTACATAAAGTATGAAATAATTTCATTATTTCTGAATACGGAAATATTTTGGAAAATTTCTCGAATAGGTCGATTTTTATTTTGAATTGAGCATCTTTTGCTTTGATTATTTATAGATGTAGATTGGAATTCTTTCAAATGTTAATGAATATGTGAAATAATAATTTCCTTCAAGTGGCTTCGTGGTCGAGTGGTAAGGACACTTGCCTCACCCTGGAGTCCCGGTATCGATTCCCAATCGATGGGCTAGGATTCTTTCTAAACCAGAAATGAATCCTAGAGTACTTGAACATTGCGTGTGTGTCCATTGCCTCTAAATGTGCAGCTCTATCCCACACAAAGTACCTTCAGGGATACACGGGGTTGTATTACCTGTGGTGTTTAATTTTTAATTCAAATAAAAAAATATGATTTTTTCGGATGAGTCAACTTTCACATTAAACGGTGAAGGCAACCGTCAAAATTGTAGATACTGGGCAAATGAAAACCCTCGATGGATACGAGAGCAGCACACTCAGTATCAATAAAAAGTAAATGTGTAGGCTAGGATACCTCTATAAATCTCTATAAATGAACCAAGATATCTACAATTTTTACAAGAATATCTAATCCCTATTTTAGTGACCTTATTTCCGAGTAGAAACAATTGTAGAATTCCTAATGAAAACTTATGGTATCAGCAAGACGGTGTACCTCCGCATTATGCATTAGCTGTTCGAAGATATCTTGATCAAATATTTCCAAATAGGTGGATTGGAAGACGTGGTAGTATTGAATGGCCACCAAGGTCATCGGATTTTACCCCGCCAGATTTTTTCCTTTGGGGTCATCTAAAAACGTAATGTACAAATGTAAACCTTCAAAAATAATATTTTCAAATGTCTGTAGCTCCAGACTTATGAACTCTAGACCCAAAGTAAAATGTCGTATTTAGAATTAATGAATTTATTCCATACTTTATGTACACACTGTATAAAAGGAGATAAATGATAATGGAAAACTGATTTAGAAGTATCTGTGGGTTCTATGACATATGTTTCAAATAAACATTTTGTATCAAACTGATTTTAATTTGAACTATAATTTCTATTTATGACAGGAGTTTTTGTTGCTAAATACTTGAAGAAAACCCAAAAGTCAGGCCGGGAGAAAGGGGCTCCAAATGCTAATTTGAAAATTAAAATAGTTACAAATTTAAAATTCAAAATAGGCATTCTAATTAACAGTAGCAACAAGTAATAATGCAATTATTAATTAGAATATCGAAATGTCAGCACAATAAAATAAAAATATACCCATATGCATAATCATTATCCTTATCCTGTTCTGGTGGTCAAATTAAAAATAGTTAAAAATAGTATATTTAAAATTTACTTGTAATTTTTTACCTAGGACAAATTCTTCAGTTTCTGTTAGGGTTGTGGTGAGAGGGGCAAATATTTGCTCAGTCTACAAGTTTTTCTTCTGCCGGCCTGCCACAAGTTGGTGGCTCGAAACATTCTAGCAAAGATGTTTTATTTTTTGTTTCATATAAAATACAATGTATACATTTTTTATCATATTTTTTGTAATCATATTGATCTATATTAGCATTAATATCAAAGAGTCACTAACAAATTTAATTTCATTTTCACATTTAACATACATACAGTGTTTTTTTTTGAGGCAAACTAGTTTGCCTAATAGTTTAATTTATCTTATCGGTTTTCGGCATTTTTATTATTTTTGCACTATTTTTTAGCCTGACAAGAAGTACAATGAGAGCAAAATGTTTGCTTTCATTCTGAAATTTTAAGAAAAATCTGTCTCGGCTAGGTGCACGTCGATAGTACTTTCTCATACTCATGTTTAATTTGGCCTAGTGTTTGGAGAGGGACTTCATCAGGTTAACCCGAAGAGACAGGAGAGTTAATTTATAATCGAGTACGTCTGAGTGAATGCCCCAATCCCAAGTGTTTGGAGAGGGACTTCATAAGGTTAACTCGAAGAGACACGAGAGTTAATTTGTAATAAAGGATGTCCGAGTGAATGCCCCGATCCCTAGTGTCTGGAGAGGGACTTCATCAGGTTAACGCGAAGAGACATGAGAGTTAATTTGTAATCGAGTATGACCGAGTGAATGCCCTAATTCCTAGTGTTTGGAGAGGGACTTATTAGGTTAACGCGAAGAGACACGAGAGTTAATTTGTAATCGAGTACGACCGAGTGAAGGCTCCGATCCCTAGTGTTTGGAGAGACACTTCATAAGGTTAATGCGAAGAGACACGAGAGTTAATTTGTAATCGAGTACGACCAAGTAAAGGCCCCGATCCCTAGTGTTTGGAGAGACACTTGTAACGGACCATTTTTAGATATAATTAACTTGCGTTTTATTTAATGCTAATTGCATAATTTGGTTGGAGGTCAACCTTAAAAATTCTAGAACCGACTTAACTAAATTGTAAATCTTTGATAATATAAGCGACCACTGGACCTTTAGTGCATCAGCGCGAACACTGCGGTGTGGGGACAAAGGGGGAACGCTTATACTAAGACGCGGGGGACTCTCTGCCGAGCCACTGCCGAGAGAGGATGTGTGTTCCTATTTGTTATGTTACGTTGTGAGTACGTTATCTTATTGTTTTATATGGAGACAAGACCGGTGCATCGAGACAGTTAGGTGTGTTTTTGTGTACGTTGCTTTTATGGGCACTACATTATATGTAGATTGTGTCTGGTTGAGATGTTATGGTTAAGGAGTTACGAGGCATGTGACCTAAGAAAGCTATGTGAGATGGTAAGGTGATTTTCCTTCCAACTATTATTAAAATAGGTACCTATTAAGTATTAACCAGCCAGCGTCGTTTTCAGTGCGAGCTGAAAATTTGAAAACTAAAATTTGCATCAACAGGCTGATTTGCCGATCTATCTAGAGGTGGAGAAAGCCCCCTAGAGTTTTAATTTTGCTTCTGAACTTTGTGAGACAATGTTATGAAAAGTAACCGTTCTTTCCCCCTTTCAACGGCCCTAGTGCGTGTAGTTTTTGTAGACGTTTAAAATATGTAACTTTCCTAGACTTTGGTATAAAACGAAAAAAAAAAAGAAAGGCGGGTGGCGCCCTAAAATAGACTTATATTAGTTGAAAATAATGTAAATATTATGTGAAGCTTGTATACTTTTGTAGGCATTGTATGTACCTAGTTTATTATTTGTTAACCACGCCCTGACCCTCTTGTTTTCTACATTTTAAATATATGTATGTATTTTCTTTGGGCGTTTTATTTGAATAATTAAAGTAAATTAAAATAGCGAAAGAAAAAATTCGTTATACACTTCATAAGGTTAACGCGAAGAGACACGAGAGTTAATTTGCAATCGAGTACGACCGAGTGAAGGCCCCGTCCCTAGTGTTTGGAGAGACACTTCATAAGGTTAACGCGAAGAGATACGAGAGGTAATTTGTAATCGAGTACGACCGAGTGAATGCCACGATCCCTAGTGTTTGGAGAGGGACTTCACCATGTTAACGCGAAGAGACAAGAGAGATAATTTGTAATCTAGTACGACCGAGTGAAGGCATCGATCCCTAGTGTTTGGAGACGGACTTCACCAGGTTAACGCGAAGAGACACGAGAGTTAATTTGTGTCGAGTAAGACCGAGTGAATGCCCCGATCCCTAGTGTTTGGAGAGACACTTCATAAGGTTAACGCGAAAAGACACGAGAGTTAATTTGTAATAAAGTACGCTCGCCGTTGATGTAATAACCTCTAACTGTCACTTGTGTTTTAGCTGCCGTCTGTTAACGTCACCTCAATTCACGCGTATCTCTGGCTTAATCAATTTAAGGGACAGTTTGAATTTCAATCCGAGTTAATAAAACTATACCAAACGTGCTAAATAGGTAGATACCTCTCGGGAATGCTCAGCTATTATTCTTTGATCCCTAGTGTTTGGAGAGGATCTTCAGCAGGAAAACGTAAAGGTACACGTGAGTACCCAGCAACTAGTGTTTGAGTGGGGTCTGACGGAGTGTCCCGGGTTCGAGTTAACGTGCGATCCAATTGGTCCTAATAAAGGACAAAGGAGATAAATTTAACGATATGGCACGTCCGCGACTAGTACATATCATCAACCACCTGTCTCTAGGTTATACCAATTATACCTGGACATTGCTGCATCGACCGCTTGCCATAATACCGTTAGTTGTTTGAAGTAGATAACAGTAATAATAGATATAACAGTAATAATAGATATCGTAACTTAGTTTGTTTTGATTCACCGCTTATTTGATTGTGTACCTGCTTGTAGTAAACTTTTAACATTCCCTGCTGAGAGTAACACCATAGAGTAGTTTCAGTAACTTAACTGTGCATGATATACCTGATCACCGCTTTTCTTAACCTCTTGCTTGGTTTCTTTAGATACTTATCTATATCATAGATTACTATTTACGTTGTACAAATATATATATTTCTATTGTTGTATATTTTATTTATTTCATTTTTTATTATTCTACTGTGAAATCAGTCCTGAATAAAATAGATTAAGTAAAGTTAATATTCTGATTTTTATTTTAATGCAAAGGTACAAGTAATAAATCTGGTTGTACATCGAAACACAATATTTCGACAGGTAAAAGTGAAATTGTCCATTTCTACGAAACTGACAACCATGCACACCGATCTCTGGACATTCCGTTTCTTCACTGAGTTATCCTAGCTTCTATCATACCGCTGATAGAATAAAGTCGTGTTCCTACACATTAAAACGGGAAATGGCGCTCGAGACCGTACCGAAATAAACAGTTTGAAGTACCGCTGTGGTACTGAAGAGTGCCAAAGTGACAACACAACAACAAAAATAAGCAATTTTGTTGGGTAGGTGAAGTATACGTCACAAGTTTGAAAATAATAACAGACATTTGGCTCTCGCCGTATATGAATATAAAATACCCAGGTAGCAAGAGTACGTCATAATGACGTCAAAATCTGGTGATTACTGGTCATAAGACGTCAGTGAACCAAAAATCGACGACATAATGACGTCTTATAAATGACGTTAAAATGACGTGCTGCATATCACGTTATATAACACGTCATATTGTCGTCTTTTTTTCGGTGCTATTATTATATATCAAAGTCATATACAATATGGAACGAAGCGGCATTTTCGCAAGTGACATATTGCCATCATTACAAGATTACCTGTATTTTTTTAACAGTTTCCAAAGAGAATAATCAAAGGCATGCAAAAATATTGTTTTTAGTTTGTTTTTGCGCAAAAGCAAAACATTTGCCTATATAATTTTTGCACAAATATTTTATTACTTCTAGGAACATTTTTAATATTTGCACGTCACAGCCATTCATCATATAGTTTTTGTGATATAAATTTCGTACCCTGTATCCCATCGAATTCAAAAGTACCGCTATATAACCAGACATGAGCGCAACTACGTTCGAAGTTCTGAACAACGTGATTAATATTAACCAATCGGTGTAGGCACAGCTTATGCGCGCGCAGTCCATCTTACCACAGACCACTGTGAATTCCCAGGCGTTTACGACCTTTTGTGTTCTGTGTTTACTCTGACCTATTAGTGAAATATCTGGCAAATGTGTTGTTTTGACGTTTAACGAAAATTCTGTAGCAATACCTATTATTCACAGTTTAGTATATGATAGTAAGATAGAATAAACATTTATTTTTTTTGAATATGTAGTATGTTATATAAACATAAATTTTATATAGTAATATATTTTTTCAATATATGTATAAACTAAATACTAATAGTTTTATCTGTATTACTGAAAACCTGGGAGGGGGGTACCAAATATAACCTGAAAAAGACGTCAAAATAACGTCTAACAAATGACGTGAAATTAACGTCAAGTAATCAACGTCATCGGTCCAAGACATTAGGAGGACATTTTCACGTCATATTTACGTCATTCAACTAGTCATTTCTCGTCACTCGGTGACCATTTTTTCACGTCATTTTCACGTGCTCTTGCTACCTGGGTATCCACCACAAAGTAACTATATATAAATAATTATGTCTGTTTAGGAAAAAATGTTCACTGTAACTCCAAAAATAACTCAGCAGAGACGGCAGCACATTTTTGTAAGTAATTACGAAGGTTTTGAACAACATTTTTTTTAATTGCGAAAATGATATTCCTTCATGTCACTACAAAGTTTTACATTAAACTAACATGTGATTTTCAAAAAATGACCACTTAAAGTTAGTGTGATGAGAGTATCATTAAAAGCGGGTACATGTTTTGGTATAAACTAAAAAATCTTTACTAGATCCATAAAATTTTAATAAGTGGATATACACATAATGATTACACAATTTTGACTGAATAAAAATATGGTGGAAAAAAGTTTCTGTTTAGTGTATAGGAGGCGCTTTTTTATATTCTGATGTCGAAAATTTTTTCCAATAATTTATATTTTATTAACACTAGTAGTAACAAAACAATTCTTAAATTGTCAATACGAATAATTTGGATTATATGCAACAATAACAAATAAGTTGAATGAGATTTTTTTCTATTGATATTTTCTACTCTTTTATATCCTAATAAAGTAATATAATGAATTGTATTATTCATTCATACTCAGTTTTACAGACATCAATATTTCCATTATATTTTAATAACGATTTAATCTCACATAATAATATAATTAATAATCCCATTAAAATAAACTGTTTTCTTTTTGTTTGGGCTAATCAATCAAATCATAATTGAGCTACCGGTTTTCATCAATCAATATTACAGCACAATATATCATTTGTTACTTTAACTTTGTAATAAAAAAAGTAAACAGTTGATCTTTCACCGACTAGTAAGTGTTGTGTAAAGTTTATTCAGGAAATAAAGGACGACGGCAGCTACTGAATTATTATTAACATTAAAAGAGTAATCTTGAAAGCGGCATGTTTGAAAAGAATTTAATCTTAGTATGCAATGCGTCAAGTATGAGATCTAGAGATCTGCTACTTTTTAATAATGTATAGTTTTTATTATATTACAAAGGAAACCATAAACATATTTACATTAAACTATGGAGTTCAACTTCTTTGTTTTTGAATATTCAGTTTATGGATATATTATTATAACATTTGTGTCAGTGTCAAACTTAAAAATTCAGTTACAAAACCAAAGAGGTCATTTTACCAAAACCTAGTAAAAATTGTTAAAACGTAAGATGCAGTAAATAATGTTGAAATAGTAAAATATTGTACATAAGTATATTTCAAGATTAGTTGATCAGTTTGAGGAATTCCTGTTTTTCATCTACATTGGTTTGAAAAAAAAATGCAATACCATGATTTCGTTGGTATATTTTATTGAAATTTTCACCAAAATTGTCCCGCGGTATGACATTAAAGTAGTTGAAATTTTAACATTGTGAGACCTGGATTAAAAAAATTTACCTATTTAGTAGTGAGCTGGTCCATCGCGATTTCGATTGCACTCATGCCTGCTGTCAATGTCGGTTTGCGGTATCTTATCCCGAGCCGCTTGGACACGAATCCGAAGATTTGTCAAATTATCTGGGGATGGAGTAAATACCCTACTCGTCTACAATCATATCTCAGATATGTTCCGTCGGAGACAGATCGGGTGACAGTGTCGGCCATGGAAGCACCACCACATTAGCTTCTTATAAGAAGTTTGTTGTAACCTTTGCAGTATGAGGACGGACATTATCTTGCCGGAAAATTGGAACATCCAACCCTTGTAGGTAAGACAATGCAACAGGTTATAGCACGTCTGTTATGCTCTCACCGCAGCATTCAAGTTACCATAAATGAATAATAACTGTGCCATAGCATATTTCATTGCAAATCATTACACCTTATGTAAGGACTGTCTGACGTTCAACAGCGAGTTCCAAATATTAACGTTCTCAACGTCAGCGTCTTACATTCCTACATCCATCATGGGACCACAAACAAAATCGAGACTCATCAATTAATGCTATTTGATGCCATTCCTGTCTTTAATAAACTCTCTTATTACACCATTTCAGTCACAGGGCGCGATGACGTGGATAAGGGTTAGACACAAAAATTGTCGATAGGAATGAAGTCTAAATTTGTCAATTTCCCATAAAAAGGAACAGAAATAATCATGACTTTAAAAGAACAAAAAATGCTAGAAAACGCAGTAATTCTTCATTCAAATTTTAATCGCTTCTTAACTACAATAATAAAAAAAAATTCTCTGGAAATTTCAACAACATTTTTAAACGAATTCTTGGTTTTGCGTTTTTTATTCAAACCAGTATATTAATTTGATATAAGTATATAATACTTATTGCCACTTTAGATGAGGACAAATTTAGGAAAAGTAGAGGAAAACCTTGCACAATCTGCAGAAAATCCTGTTCAGAGACGGATTTCGGATTTGGCTAAGGAGGAGCGTAATAGTGTCGTATTTAGAGGGATAATAGTAGCAACCCAAGCAATAATTTTGCAACTACGACCACATATGTACAGGGTTATCCAAAGAAAAGACCCACCCCTATATTTTGTGTATTTTTCGAATCAGAAAAAAATGTTTAAATAAAACTTGTAGTGAATCAAATGAACCCTTTTAGAACTCTTGCAAAGATTATACAGGTGGTCCCATATAAGCGAGACAAATCAAAATTACATTTTGTTAAATGAAATCCTTACCTACCTTACAGATTTCAAATATTTTTTTACATATTTGAAATCTGTTTTTTTGTGATTTCAAATATACAGATATGTTATATCTAATCTTCTACTGTTTTTTATTTATTGCAAACTTTTATACCAGCATCTGCATGGTTAACAGGTTCGCCATGGATGCCTTACAAAATATTTTAATAAATTCAAAAAGCAAACTGTGTGGATTTATGTGTCATATTCGGAAAACATTTAATTTATCAAAGCGATACGATACGCTCACTATTTATAAAAAAATAACAAGAACTCTTCAATGGGTAATATTTTATTTGGTATAGTATGTATAATAGTAGTTATAATAATAACTTTTATGCAGTTTGCTTTCTAAATGTATGTAATTATTCTGTAAGGCATGAGTGTCAAATTAAGTGTTTTTTATCCATGGCTAATCTGATAACCTAACAGATTCTGGTAGTATAAAATTTGCAATAAATAAAAAACGGTAAAAGATGAGATATAACATATCTATATATCTGAAATCACAAAAGAACCCTGATTTCAAAAATGTAAAATATATGTGTTCAATGGAATACTCTATATATTAAATTACATTTCTTTAAATTTAAAAAAATGTAATTTTGGTTTGTCCCGCTTTTATGGGACGACCTGTATATTCTTAACAGGGATTCTAAAAGAGATAATTTTATTCACTACAACTTTTATTTATTTCTAACAAAATATAGGGGTGGGCCTTTTCGTTGAATAACCCCTCAGATTAATTATATAAAGATAAGTAACACCCATAAGAGATCCGCTGATTATTATGACTGATACATAAACAACAATTTCCATGTTTACATATGAATGTATCCAAAACAAACCAGGGGCAGCTCCAGGCTTCAGCATTTATTTTAATGCTTTTGCATAACTTGAAACTTAATAGGCATACAAAATTTGTTTACTTCAGTAATGTATTTTTCAATGCTATTCTGCTATTGTTATTTTAATCTCTGTTGTTTTTAAGTGATAAATGATAAGTGATAAGTGATAAACTTTAGTTTTGTGTTATTGGGTACTTTGTGTTATTGGGTAATCGATATTTATAAAGATTTATTTAGTGAATATTTATTGAGAAAGTAAATAATAAATGTGTAGTGTGCAGCCAAAGAGGAAAACAACGGGGTTACTTATCTCTTCACAGGTAAGTAAACAAAACAGATCAGGGTCGGCATAATGCGAGAATGCGACAGTGTGAAAGCTCAAAAATAACTAAAATTAATGTTAGCTTTACAGAAAATAAAAAACATTTGATTCAATTTGAACAGAAAAAAAATCCACATTTTATTAAAAAAATACATACAATACAAATACAAAAATATTAATTCTATCTTGAATGGGAAGTTTATTCTTAAGGTAGCTCACAAACTGTAGATATTTTAAAGTCTGTTGATATTTTTTTAATTCAATTTTAAAGGTTGTTATTTAAAAAAATGTGTTCATTTTCAGATTTCCCGAGAATCTGGCGAGAAGAGAAAGTTGGCTGAAAGCTCTCAAAATGGAAAATGTCAGTAAGTGACACTATCTGTGTTCAGAATACTTAAAAGAAGTGATTATATTATTAAAGGATTTGGATTAAAAGTCTTGAAAATCAGTACTGTTCTATTTATCCCCTGACAACACTATCACCAGGTTCGTCACACGTACTCTCCAGGTTATTAGAGAATTATATTGAAATTAATACTGAGTTGTCACTCATTCAAACCTCATGAAATAATATCAAGTAGATAGGTACCTACAAAGCATCAACTGTTTTGTTGATATCTTACTTTTATTGCACTGATATAGGTTTGTATATTTTAAAAAGATCTCACTTGTTTGAGCATTGAAAATTATATTCCTTCGCCACCATTAGTACCCAAGATAGCAGCTGCTCTTCTAATAGACTGGATTTTATTGCCTTCTTAAAAGAATGTACAGTTTTCAATTTTAGTTTTTCATCTAAGTTGTTGTATAATATGATAGCATTGTAGGTGAAGCACCTTTGGAACATTACGGAGGAATGATGTGGCATTGGGAATCTGTTAATAAATCTAAAATCTCGGTTGTGAAAATTTGCTCTTAGCACTAATTTGTTTAAGAGAGGGAGGGCAACCAGTAAGCAATAGTTTGTGAATAAACGTAACAAATAAATATTTATAAGTATAATTTATTTTTAGCCATTTTAAATTATTTATGTTATTTGAAACGATCATATTTTCTTAAACCATAGACAAACCTACAACAATTATTTTGAATTTTTTGGAGCCTATTTTTCATCTATTGATCAAGACACGGATGAAACATTATTAGGGAATAATTTATGGTTGACAAAACAATGGTTTCGCATAACTTTTTTCTTGTATCGATTTCAGTATCCAATGACACTGATAATTATTTAAAAATTTTAATGAAACTTTTCAAGGTTCGCTAATAAAATTTAATTGAGGTAAGTGAAGAATTAAATAGAATGATTTTTTTTAGATCAGGATGATATATACTGGTATAAGAAAGTTATGTACTGGCCACATCAGATATTTTGCATTGTTTCAAAAAAGTAAATTTTTATATCTATTTGCAAACTTTAACGCCATTTCGCTAGCGAAGCCAGTTTTTTTTTGAAAACATCTAAAAGTACCCGCTTAAAATTAATTATCCTGTTAACGTTGACAGAGAAAAACATTACGTGGGTATTAGATTGCATGATAGTTTGTCACAAAGTCTTAACATTTTAAAATTATTCCAAATGTAAACAAATTTAAAAAAGATGTAAAAAATTATTGTTACATATAGAACCAAACAGTATTTTTATTTTTTTTTTTTTTTTACTATGACGACTTGTTCAGTTTTTTTACTGTCAATTGTGGAGCAATCTCTGAAATAAAGAAATATTCTATTACATTTTAATTTAGCTAAATGTTTCGGTATTTTACATGAGTTTCCGGCTCTTTAGTATTTAAGGTACAACATTAAACATTCCGTCTGTATGAAGCAGTTCTTTCTCTTTCTTTGCCACTCCTAACAGGCGGCTCTATAACTCCTCCGTAAATGTCATTCAATACCCCAGACACAACAACGACTAAACAAAAGTTGACCATTTAAATTTATTTATAGTTTATGTTTATTGTCTCACATGATGGTTTAAGTTGTTGAAAAACTGATGTTAGAGAACCTACTTGACAGGATATAATCGATTTATTATTATTTATATACCTATTATTAACATTAACAAGAAAAACTGCGATTTTAAAAGTTAGTTAATTATTTAATTAGATAGTTATTTCACCACATTAATCATCTATTAAGAAGGATACAATAAATATGGTCAAATCATGATTTAAGGAATATGTTTGAATATCTGTTTACTAATAATAAAATATCTGATGTGGCCAGCAGGTAACGTCCTTATACCAGTGTATATCATCCCAAGTCTCCCATTAGTATTTTTTGAGTATATCGCGGATACACACATTCACGCGCACACACACATCCACACACACCTACACATCCACACACACGCACCGACAGACATCATTCGGAAAATAGTCAGAATGGATTCGGGAGGGTTCAAAACGTATAAAACAATCAAAATCTCGAGGTCGAAAAAAAATCACGATTACTATAGGTACTTCCTTATATTAGGTATAGGAAAGTAAAAATTGTAATGCTTCCACGGAAACTTTGGGGCATTATTTATTCCATAAACTCAAATTAATAAAAACAAAGAATACATCTTTAGAAAGGTGCTGGAGTCAGTGGCGTAGTAAGAGTTGGCCCATGGAGGGGAGATGTACAGATATAAAATACCTGTTGGCTTGCGGTTTTTATATAGATAAATAAATGCAAATAATAGAGTACAATAATTAAAAATATATAATATTTTAAAAGATTAATCTTTATTTAACAAAAAAAAAAAATCAAATCAGTTAATTTTGATTGCATTTTAATAAAGCTTGATTATGTTCACTACTTCAGAGTTCCCAGTAATTAAAATAAATATATTTTCAAAAAATATAGATCAAAGGAAATTACACCGTTGTATAATTTATTGCAGCGCAGCTACTATTTACCTAGGCATTCCCCGACTTACAGCCCGTAAAATTCTAAATCCAATCAGCCAATCCAGGTATAGTCCTCCAAACTGTAACTGAAATATAAAAAATCACACAAGAACTGAAATTGTAAATTAAAGATATACCGAATGGTTGACATTCTTTGTTATCGTTCGATTATCTTATACCGCCTGAGGCACAGAGACATAGCCGACTGTAATTAGGAATTGTAGAGTTCATTATAATATTGTTACGCCACTGGACTGTGTAGACCGAATAGATCAGACTGGAATTGTACGAGAACGTCCGGGAATGTTCTGGAATGTTCTAGACCGTGTGAATGGATGTAGAAGCACAGTGGGCAGAGATGCCCAGAGATGTGTGTTTGTGGGGATAGCAAACACGTAACAATTTGGTGTCAAAAGTGTGATTGGAATATAAATTTCTGGAATATTCGAAAAAAGTTCTACAGTGTTCTTCACAGGAATTAGTGGTGACACGAAAAATTAAACCACTGGGCAGTGTTTGAGAATTGTTTCTAGACCGAATAGTGACTTTAAAGTGGATTTTCGAGAATTTTCTAGAACACTCGATTCAGAAACCGCCGCAGATACTCAAGTGCCGCTAACAATAACGTGTTGTGTGTAACGTATTAGTGCAAGTTCGGGAAATTTCTAGAACATTCTATTTGGAAACCATAGGAGATACGTGAATTGCGTCAACGGGAACGTGTTATAGACTTAAAAACAAGACTTTAAGTGACTTTTCGTGAAAATTCAAGAATATTCGATTTGGAAATCACAGAAGATACGTGAACTGTGTTAACGAAAACGTGTTATAGTCTTAAAACAATACTTAATAGTGGCATTTCGTGAAAGTTCTAGAACATTCCATTGCACAGTTATTGGAGATAAGTGAATTTCGTCAGCATGAAAGTAATATAGACTAAATAAGACTATCTAGTGCTGTTTCGAGATTTTTCTGGAACATTACATTATTAAATTAAACGTGATAACATTTTACATGTCGTGAGTTAATGCCAACAGCAAGAAGCATGGCGGAGAAACAAACACAAGACTTACTTGCAGCATTGGTGCAACAAATGGAAGAACAGAAAGAACAACACCAAGAAGAATTAAGAAAAATTATGGAAGATCAAGAAAGAAAGCGACAGGGAGAGAATGACGAACAAAGGAAAATTATGGAAGATCAGGAAAGAAGACGACATGAAGAAAAAGAAGAACAAGAGAGAATACGACGGAAAGAGAAAGACGAACAAAGAATAATTATGGAAGATCAAGAAAAAATGCGACAAGAAGAAAAAACAAATATAAGAAAAATGATGAAGGGTCTGGAAATAAGACGACATGAGGAAAGCGAAGATATCAAGAGAAGGCCTAGAGAAACAGCCGATAGCCATTTTCTAGTTAAATGTGGATCCAAAGGAATTTTCGAAAACAAGTTGCGATTTGCCTGCTTGGATCTTTTTGATGTGAGTAATTAAAAAATATATAAAAATGAATTTGCAAAGGCAATAAAAAATTGTTTTGTGTTTTGACAATTCATTTTTATTCAAATTATTTTAGCATCGTAGATTGCCATGTTGTTCTTTATTGAGAAATAGTTTTAATTTTATACATTATTCCTCAAATTTTAATATTTTCAATCCATCTACATTCCATTTCTCATCCCTCACCCTTCATGTCCTGGCAAAAATACCTGCCCTAATTTATTTTATAGAATTTCATGTCATAATTCCCTATAAGTATATTTTTGTTTCCATATTAGGTAAATGTAAAAATATGGAAGATTTTCATTTGCTTAATAACAGTAACATCTCATTCATTAGCAAAGCGCAAACACATAAAAAGATTAGTGTTATGATATGAACTTTATTAGTACTAAATTATGACGGCGTTAACTCTACACTTCTTGTTGGTTTTGCCAAACAATGAAATATCATACTTTCGGTGTGGTGAGGTATCAACCTAATCTACTCAAAGAAACAGATATTTCATCGACTAAGTACATAGAGAATTCTTGTTACCGTTGATAATGCGTTTTATATCGTTCGATTTTGAATACTTTCTACGCCTAAACTATTGAAGATAAACACATGCACTTGTTTTAGGAAATTTGATTTTCTACAACTTTGTTTATGTGAAATTTTTTGAAATCTGCCACTGTTTTTACAGCGTTTCGGGTCGAAGGTTACCGCGCATTTTTCTTTATAACTGCGCTTATCTAGAACCTAATTTTATCCATCAACCCACCCACGGCCGAACCACTTTGCGGTGTTGCCATTTCTTATTTCGCAGCTTGTTTTAAAGTCCGCTGTGGGCTAACTATCATAATATATTATGTTATTTATTACTTTTATTAGTTTAAATATATATTCTTTCTTTCAGTTACAATTAAAGCGGGTTTTTACATATTAATTTGTTAATATGGAAATTAATTTTCGCAGTAACATATTAGTAAAGTAAGAATAATACATCCAATACGAAATATGGCCCTTCCATACTACCGTAATTCTGTGGCAGTTATAATAAATTAACTGACTATAAAGCCGGCCTCCCTGAGTCCCTATCGGTATCCCTTATTTATGTTTGCACAGATTTTATGCGATTTTTTATATTTCAATTATCGTCGACTATAACTATGTCAACGTTACGTAACAGTGCATGATTTATATCACAGAGGGTGGCCCATAAGTAATCGTATACTTCTGAAAGCTATATTTTTGTAGAAGAGACAGATCCATGAGGTTTTTTTAATTTAAAAGAAGTAGGGCAGTTTATTTTATAAAATTTTAAGAGAATAAATCAAATGAATAACTCGATGAATACTTGCATACTGGCAAAAATTCAAAAATTGGGATTTAATTTAGTAATAGTAAATAATGTAAATTTCGTTACCCTAAAACATTCTAAGAGTTCTTTTTTCTTAAATCTGTTAAAAAAATTATCAGTACCTTAAACCCTTGGGGGATATATCCCCTATATACCATCGTAGGTACGCTACTGGCTGGATTTTATTCTTAAAATCAATTTGTTTGAGTGAATTTTGCGACACGTTTAAGCAGAAATGTAAAAACATGTTATAAATTAATTTATTCAGAATACCAAAAGGTCCGCATGATAAGGAAGATTTTCTTATTATTTAATTTATAAAAAAAAGTGATTGTAGTGATCGTTTCTGTTTGTCTTAAATAATGTCATTCAAACGTTATTACGTAGCTTCCGTATAGCCGGATTAATATCTACTATTTTAAAAAATTTCTCGTTAATGGCATTATTTTTTAAAATTCGGAAAAACGCCATCAAGAAAACTTATTCCAAATCAAATTTTAGGAACGCATGCAAGTTTACTGCATAAATTTCTCTCGACCAATAAATAATAATTTGCCGTTTTTCTTGGACAAAAAATGCTTTATGGGTTTATCCTTTTTTAAATAATGCTAAAATATTCCAAATAGTAATATTTGAGAAATAAATCGAATCTGTTGTATTAGTTCTATCGCATTTTTGATTTATTTTTGGTTTGGTTTGTTTCTTGATTTAACGTTGTGATCTCCCAAATTTCGTCTTTAACTAATAGTTGACAATGTTAAATTATTTTAATTTCTTGACAAATGTAGGTTTCAGTAAATTTTAACATTAATACTTTAATATTATTAAAATATCTAAAATGAACACATATTGGATATGTAAATTGAGATTTTTTTGAATCTGTCAAGCAAGAGAAAAAATTAAATGGTTTCGTGTTATATGTACCTCAAAATTTTTAAGGGGACCAATTAAAATTTCATAGACAAAGTCATGAAAACATTGCAAACTAAATTTCTTATACTACAAATATCAACAATTATCAATTTTTAAAAATTTTCTGGAATGGGAGGGTTATTTTTTGTCTTAGTAAGCCAAAATTTTGCATTTGAGTATTTTAAAACCTATGAGACGATACATCTTTCAGAATTCACAACAAAATAATTTTGGATGCTATCAGAAATAACAAAGTTATTTTGACGTGTTTCCATCTTGGAATACACTATACAATATATTACCCCCTACTGCTGCAGTAGCACGATAGCACTATTTTGGTGTATACTATCAGAATCAAAAATGAATCCTGAAATTTGGGGTTGGAAAAATGTGAACGACTTCGTCACCCCTGTACTAATAGTTCAGGCCCTTGTTTCAGATTATTTGTTAACATTGATCTCCTGTAATTGCGAAAAGGGTTGCGCTTCATCTAGTGGATGTAAAAAAGCTTAAAATGCGCGGCAATATGTGGACATTGCCATGGAATCTTTTGCGTAAATTCAAATGCGATTATTGAAATGGACAGTTCATTGGACAGAGATTTCAACGAGAACAACGACTCGGCTGAGAATACGTAGTCGATTGCTACGCCAAGCGGGGGTCATGAATTTTAAATGGTAATAGTAACCAAAATTGCATAATTAGAGTAAGCAATATAATTTTTTATACCCTTTAAATTTTTGTTTATTTACGGTTTTCAAAAATTTTCAGAACAACAAATGCAGTTTTAAGAGAAAGAGCCGTAGAAATATCTACTAGTGCACGTGTCATTTCATCTCCAAAGGTAATGGTTTATTTATTTCGTGATCCATATATTACGGATTAGCGAGAAAAGAATAAAATCCGTAGTAATTTCTGTGCGTTGTTAGTTTCATTGAAATAGATTTTAAAAATTCTTTCTAACACTAGGAATAATTTGTGGATAGCAAATATACATAAGAGATTGGCTCCTGTCATTGATTTACCAACAAAAGGAGAACAGTACCAACAAGCATAATCTCAAGGGGAAGGGAAATTCAGTTCCAGTAATCAGTCAAAACACTTTAGTTGGTTTTCCTTCCAAGTCAAACAAAATGTATGTGTATGGCTTCAATAAAATAATGAAGAGTCAGTATCAGGCTATGAAGTGAAAAGTGAAAAAAATGAAAGATTGTCTACTCTAAAATACTAATTTTTATGGTGCTCGTTACTCACGTTACGGAAATAAGTTAGGGTTGGAAAGTACATACAATTTCTAACAACGGTGAAAATCACATATGGTAAATTTTGGAAAAATATTTGCAAATATATCATTATTAGAAATAAGAATTGTTTGTCTGCAGTTTTACTAACATTTATAAGCATCGTAAGACTACACAAATCCAGAAAACGTATATTGTGGTTCGAGAAGGTGAAGAGGATTAAATGAATGTGAATTTTTCTTTACAACTGTATTTTTTAAAGATTTTCGCTGAATATTTGAACCAGCATCGATGTGGAGTAAGTTGTGTATTTAATTCATTATTTATATTGTTTTATATCGACATTAATCTGTTTTATTTTTGTAACTACCGAACTATCTATTTTAATTTTACTTACACAACTAACTCTATATTACTTTTTCTGATATGTCCTGATACCCAATCAATTTTTAGGCTTTTTGTGTAATTATTTTCACGTTGTGGTAATTTGTTTAAGCTAATTAATCAATTGTAGTTTTTTTATAAGACTAATTTTAATTTTACTGCACATATTACTTGGAATAAAAACAGAAGCTACAAAATAGAGATACTTATAGTATTGTAGTGCGAAACGTATAAAAAATAAGTAGTTAAATTGTAATATATGTAAATAAACAATTACTGTGCGAACATTATACGTTAATTATTAGGTACTTCACTCTTAGTATATGTACATAAAGAAAGATCCAAGATAATTTAAAAACATTAACAAGTTCTGTGGCTACTGTACTTGTTACTTGTCTTTAACTTGATGGTTGATGAGTGTAACACCCCAGCTTGTACAGAGAAAATTTAAATCAACTTTATGGAGCATATGTTTTATTTTATTATGCACATATGGGAGGTAAACGAACAGTTTGTATGAAGTGCCTGTATGTGTGATATTTTGTTTTCATACTAAGTGATTGTTGGGCTTTAATAAATTTATGATAAAGAAGATATAAAAGATATAAAGTTATTCTCTAGTTTATATAAATGATCAATTCAGAATTCTAAATTGAACTTGTGTTGAAATGTTATTTCAAATATGTTTATTGGTAATTCATTTTTTTCCGTAATTTCAATTACTCATCATTTAAGTTTCATTATCTGGAAATGTCAATAAATTTGTTATATTATAAACAAAAAACTATTTTAAGCTTTATTTTAATATAACAAATTACTATTATTCTTTCATTGTTATCTATATTTTTTTAACATCTTAATATGATAATGGACATTTTTTAACACAGAACTAATTGGACATAGTGAGTGATAAGCGTTTCCCTCTGGTTGTCGGTGCTACTACCAGTCAGACATCACTGATGTCTTAGTGACTGATAGCGATCTGTAAAGCAGGTACCAAGAGTTGCGACCTCTAACCCTGGTGGGCTAAACTATATACTGAATAAGATTAACAGGAAACAACTATTCAGCGGACAAAAGCCCCCACCTGCATTGAATTAAACCTGCAAATCTTGTTTGGTAGCTAAGATCATTTGTCAATTCCTCACTAGACAGACCGGTTTCGAACTTTTTTCTGTTCTCGTCAGTATGCCATAAGTAATGGCATACTGACGGCATTAAAATCTGAGTTCAAACTAAGATACATAACCACGTGTCGTATTTCAAATTAAATGAGGATTTAAAAAAATGAGAAAAAATTTGAAAAACACAATGACGTACTTTTTTCTAGAAAAATTCCAATGTAATCTCATTGCACGCCACTGATGTGTCACATTTGAATGAACATAATTAAAAAAAAATAACCTTACACAATGAAAGTATGCATACAAAATTTGGTTTGTTTTGCTGTTTTTCCTAGCTGAAAAAATGATTTATTTTTGACACCCTGTATTTTTCTTAGGAAGAGAGTGAGAAGCACGTGTCATAATTTTTCCGAATCATTATAACCAGGAGAGTATTCTCCCAAAGCAATCAAGATAAAAATTAAACACCGTATATACTGAATATAAATATGATGATCCTATTTTTACTTTCCTATACCCAATATAAGGAAGTATAGTAATCGTGATTTTTTTTCGACTTGAGATTTTGATTGATATATACGTTTTGAACCATTCTGAATCCATTCTGACTATTTTCCGAATGTCGGTTCGTGTGTGTGTGTAGGTGTGTGTGTGTGTGGGTGTGTGTGGCCACGATAACTCAAAAAATGCTAAGGGAGACTTCCCAAATTTGGCAATTAAGATGTTCAACAACATTTTAGGTGACACATTAAATTTGGTGAATGTGGTACCACCAGAAGAGACATCATGAATGAAAGAAGAAAAAAATGTACAATTTCGAGAAAAATATTAAAAAAAAAATTTTTATTGCATTTCTGGATGATCTCGATGAATTATAATGAAAAAACATAACTTTATGGAAAGAATCTGTCTGCATGTCTATAGTATCGCGATAGCCGCTATAGTTATTAAGGCAAAGCTTTCAAATTTGCTACGCATGTTCTAAGGAAATTCGGTGATGAGTAAAATTGGCCAGCTGAAAGGGGTCCACGGGACTCAAACTTTTTTGTATTTGTCTTTACAAAAGATATATTCTTGATGACAAGGTTATAAATCATGTCTAATATATCAAGCCAATAAAATATATTTTTAAAGTACTTAAATAAAGCTGATGCAAACTGAAATTTTGTACACAATTGATCTCATAAGATGGAATTAGGATAAATTTGGCAGTTTAACATTTGAAATGTTTAATTTAGTTACACAAATGTCAATGTCAAAATTATTAAAATATATGACATGCATTATTATTGACAGTATCGAAAGACGCTGAAAATCAATTATTTAAAAATTTTAATGAAACATTTCAAGGTAAGCTGTTAAAATTTAATTGAGGTAAGTGAAGAAATAAATAGAATGATTTTTTTAGATCAGGATAATATATACTGGTATAAGAAATTTATGTGCAGACCACATCAGATATTTTTTTCATATTAGCCTGCAATTAAAACATTTTTTTGTATACACTGCTAAAACTTTAAAAAGTAAATAAATTTTGATTAATGGACTATAATCTTTTATATCATATGAAATATATATTTTTATCGAGATTAGTCTAAGTCAAATATAGATTTATGGAGTGAAACCAGGCTTCAGGGCTTCTATTATTTATAGTTTCTTAAGGTGTGTTCTGTATAAGATGAAACGAATTTCATACAAGTGTATAATTTAATGTTAAACACAGTTGCTCTTCAGTAGCAAAAGCAACTTTTTAATTAAGAGTATATATTTTCTTCTCTCAAATATGTCTAAATAAACACGTTTTGGTTTTCTTTAAAAAATCTGAAAGTAAGTTTCCCAAGTTTTTATTTTCTAAAAAAAGATTTTAAATTGATTATAATCCGGTCAAATTAGACCAATAAAGAAGAGTAAAGGTACATAAATTTACAGCAAGCTGAAAGTGCGTGTAATTGTTTAAAACATAGTTAAAAATAACATCTGAAAGTTCCTCATCATTCCGATGCCTGGAAAAAAATTTATTCGAGGTCAAAGGTCAAAAATCTTAAAAAAAATAGGTTTTTCACGATTTTCAGCAAAACGGTAAGTTTTATCATAAAATTATCTCAGATACAATTTGTAGATCATAAAACTCTCTATAAAAAATGTACCAATACTTTTTTTTCTTAGAACTACCGTTTCTGAGATATAACGAGTCAAATAATTGTAAAAGTTGTAATCGTCATAATATGCATAAGTACGCCACGTAGATACATACCTGATTTGTGTCATAATGCCCAATAAATGAAATACCGTTAGTCTTGAGCGCCACGCTGTAGTGAAAACACGTGTTTAATCTAACCTATTTCGTGCTGTTTTGAGTTTTATAATAAAAATGTCAGAATATTGTTTTATTTGTAAGAAACTTTTAACTGAAGGTAAAATTTCAACTGTTGAACGTGGTATGAAGACATTAATCAATGCAAGTATCGAAAGAGCAGATGAGTTTTCAGAATATCTAAAAAATCAGAAATCTGTGACAGTACATGAAGATTGTCGTAAAAATTATACTCGAAAGTGTTCTGTTGCTGCAGCTAAAAGACAACGCGAAGAGCATGAAGCCAGTACATCAACAGTAAATCCTCCTCGTACAAGATCACGTGTAAGTGATTCAGCTTTTTGTTTTACAAATCTATGCTTATTTTGCGGCAAGGAATTGAATGAAGAGCATGAGAGAAGAAAATCCGTAGATTCTCGCCGTCGAATTAGCCAAGTAAGTACTCTTGATTTTAAAGACTCAATTTTGGAAGTAGCTCGGACTCGTTCCGATGCCACAGCAAAAGCCGTTATTGCTCGAATCGAATATGAATATGATTTGGTTGCTGCTGAAGCTAAGTATCATCGAGATTGCCAGGTTTCTTTCTTGAAACCTTCCACTGGGGGTAAAGTTGGTCGTCCTCAAGACGAAGCTATGAATCTGGCAATGGATGAAATATTTACTTACATTGAAAACAGCGATGACTGTCAGTTCACTTTAAATGAACTAAGTAATGTTTGCAAAACTACAACTTTAGATAATAGGACGATAAAGATGCGACTAAAAATTAAGTATGGGGATAAACTTATTATCACAGAAAAATCGGGAGCATCAACATTTATATGCTTAAAAGACAATCATCATGATTTTTTGAATATTATGCATATTATGACGATTACAACTTTTACAATTATTTGACTCGTTATATCTCAGAAACGGTAGTTCTAAGAAAAAAAGTATTGCTACATTTTTTATAGAGAATTTTATGATCTACAAATTGTGTCTGAAATAATTTTATGATAAAACTTACCGTTTTGCTGAAAATCGCGAAAAACCAATTTTTTTTCAAGATTTTTGACCTTTGACCTCGAATAAATTTTTTTCCAGGTACCGGAATGATGAGGAACTTTCAGATGTTATTTTTAACTATGTTTTAAACAGTTACACGCACTTTCAGCTTGCTGTGAATTTATGTACCTTCAAATGTCTAGATTGACCGGATTATTATACAGGTTTCATTTTCCATTTTGCATGACGTGATCATTATCAATTATCATTATTTTATAGCCACTTCGTTAAATAAATATTTGGTCCGAATTTATTATACCAAATAATGCATCTAAACGCCTGTATTCATCTTTATTCAAGAGAATTCCCAAGTAATATTTCATCGAATACCGACTTCTTTTATAGTAATTTCAATTTCAGAATTATTACAAATAGAAGTCAAGTAGAGCCTTAAATTTTATAGTTATGATACAATGTCGGAGTAACGTTGCCTAAACATCGCAAGTCTGCTATTTAGGTCTAGCTAATTTATCAACGTTGGTTTGACGTCAAAAATATACTTAATACGTTTGGTGTATTTTCAGATCATTATTCAATGTTGATTAGACGTTGGTAACTGACTAAATAAGTTTAAGTAATTTTTGACTAACCTTCCAACATTGGTTAGACGTTGTTGACTGAAGTATTAGATACTACTAACTATAGAGTCATCTGGCAATGTCGGCTTGACATTCGTGTGAGACATTTGGGCCTCGGCTTAACATAACCTAAATATTAATATCCAGGTGTTGGTGGATATTTAGAAAATATGTATACACCAACTACAATGTAAGGTCGGTATTAACGTGATTGTTTGGTATGAACGTTAGTGTTAGTGCAGGTTTCTATACCTGAGCTTACTAAAAGTTGTTACAGGTAAACTATTTAATCTTGACGTCGCTGTTAATAAAAATAATTGCACTTATTATAACGGTAAATCAGAATTCGTGAATTTATTTGGAACTATCACAAGTAGTCAGTTAGGTAATAGTTCTCGACTTCACCATATTTTCTGGTTCCACAGAAGAAAAGAATAGGCGGCCATGTTAATTATGTGTTTATAAATCTTTTAGATATACAAAATTTGCCTGTTTTTCAAATAAAGTATGCAAAGAAGAGGTTTTTTTATTCGTAAAATTAATTATACAATATTTCATTTACTTTTTCTTTGGGAAAAAATATTTATCAAAATTAAAAAAATAAAAATGGTACTTTAATTTTTAAAATAAACATTATTCTTATGGGGTTACTATATTTTTCGACCTACTTCATATGTATTTATCAATAAAATTTCTTTCATTTAAATTTTTACTCCTTCAAATTTATTAAAATTTTGTTCAACATAAATATTTTGTATATAATAAGTACTCAACGATAAACGATTCATCCATTTTATATCTGTACCTGGGAACCATACCGGGTTAAGTCGAAATTTCTCAAAATGACATTATTGATTTAAATTCACTTGTCACGTCCATTAGAGTCCAATAAGGAAGGTCCTAGTATAAGAAGAGCAGAGACATCTAAATGTTTAATTGTGCGGAAAATATGGTTTAAGTTTAAATGAAATCTTCTAGCTGCATTTTGCTATAAACTTAGCTTTGTGACTTAACCCGTTATGACTCAGTTACAGATTTACATATGTAGGTAAGTATGACAAATAGAATAATATATAAACTTGTTTAATTTCAGTACCTAAACCCGACTTTTATAGTCAGATTAGGGGCAAATTTTATCTAACGTTGGTAATAGCCTAACGACCAACTTAAACCGACGACGTAAAACTTGGTGAATATTTTGTCGGTAATCACAACGACTAAAATCGGTCCTCTACGTCGAATCGACCCATATTTTATTGGCCAGATTAGTACAAATATGGGTCAGCATGACTTTCTGCAAACGTCGCACACCGACTTTTAGTTGCGAACGGCAACGTCGGTTTGTCGTCAAAATGCTGCTTTGGTTATGTTCATTTAATACAACCTGCTCCAACTCTCTGGATAAAATATTCTCTAAGATTATCTGCTTGAATAAATAAATACTCTTTAATATAACTATAAGCTTTCTTCTCTACCTATAGTATAGTATGAGAGGACAGACCATGCACCTGACCCGCTGTGGAGAGGATCCGATTCTTAATATTTGTCAAAAGGTAACTGCTGCCAGAGGATCTGGACACATCCTTAACCAATAAAGTTATTAGTTTCATTAAGAGACTGAACTTATTGAGTAAAATATAACAAGTGAGGTACATTCACCGCTGCCGTATAGATTTTCAAAAGACGGACAAAGTACATCGGATCGGTTCCAGAATGATTCCAATTGATTCCTTGGGTCCGATTACCTAGAAAACGATTCCGCTATTAAAAGTGCTTATAACGCCTTCGGGAATGATCGGAGCGGTTCGTGAATAGTCGGAATCGGTTCCTTGTGATCCATTTTATTGAGTCTTACGCTATATTTGTACCAATTCGGTCAATATTTGGGGCATTTATTGCATTTCCAAAAAAAAAACAAAATTCTTAATTTGTTTTGCCCCACTTCCCGTTTTCTAAACCGGCTTAAAATCAACAGGCATATGTATACCGTAAAGGTCTACCACTGTTGCAAATTTCAAGTCGATCGGTCAATATTTTGAACAGATATCGCATTTCAAAAAAAAAAAGAAATAAAAATGGCTTTTAGGCTGTTTTGCCCCACTTCGCGTTTTCGAAACCGGCTCCAAAACAATAGGCATATGTAGCCCTTAGAGGTCTACACCTGTTCAAAATTTGAAGTCGATCGGTTAATATTTAGGACAGTTATCGCATTTCAAAGGAAGGTAAAAAAATTGGTTGTTAAGCCGTTTTTGTCCCACTTGCCGTTTTCGGAACCGGCTCAAAATCAATAGGCATATGTAGACCATGGAGGTCTACCTCTGGTAAAAATTTGAAATCGATCGGTCAATATTTGGGACAGTTATCGCATTTCAAAGAAAAGTTTCCGGACTTCCGGAGTTCCGGACAGACGGAAAGTTTCTGGAAATCTCGAGATTCGGATAGATCCTAAACTTGAGGTCGATCCGATCAACCGTTCTCGAGATACGGGGGCCCAAAGTCGCCGAGCATAAATGTATATATAGATTTTTTTTAAGAAAATCTATATAACTAGGAGTGAGCCACAATAGGCCTGCTGATGGCCGCAGTGGAGGGTCCACGGGGACCCACTCACAGAAAACCTAAACTTAACCTAACATAACTTATAGTAAGTACTTCCAAAAAATTTTACCCATTTCTCTCTATACTATTAATAAAAAGTTCTCTTATATAATCTATGTATATAAAAAATTGAATCTCCTTCAAAAAAGAGAGAATGAATATTCCATGCATATGTAGATGATACAACCGTCGCGGTCGTACAGTTAAATCACATTGTACAAAAATAGAAATAGAAATAACAGAAATAAAAATAAATTTATTAACCATAAATCTTGTTACAAGAACAATATCGGTTTTGTCACAATAAAAGTAAAAGTGTATAAAACAAATCAAAGTTATACAGAGATGTGTATATAATAGGTAAGATACATAAAACATAAAGTACAGAGTAAAACATAAAATTACATTAAATTAAGAAACTCGATCATGTCATAGAAACAGTGTTCAGTCAGAAATATTGAAGTTTATTTCTAAATAACTTGAATGAATTTTCTGATTTTATTTCTACAGGAAGTTTATTGTAATATAACTACCACCAACATAAGGTGATTTTTTATACTTGCTAAGATTAAAATTTTTAATATGTATATCTTGTGCAGTTTCTGTGGGATAATTATAAATGCTATTATTAGTACTAAGTTTATGCAAATTTTTGTGTAAGAAACGAGAAATTTTAAATATATAAATGGAGGTAATAGTCATTATTTTTTTTGTTTTAAATGTGGTCCTACATGATTCTCTATAGTTCAGATTAAACAATATCCGAATAATTTTTTTGCATTACAAAAACCCTGTGTGCCTCAACGGATTGTCCCCATATGCCGATGTTATAGCTAATAACTGAGTATGCTAAAGAATAGTAACACTAATATTTAGCTCTTTTTTTCAAATTTAAAATGACACAAGTTTTTCTTGCTAACTTAGAACAGAGACTGTCTATTTGGGGGTAAAATTTAGAATTAAGTCTATCACAGAGCCTAAGAATGTTATTTTCTTACTTGTATCAACATAATCTATTTGGGAATAATATTAGGGTTCGTGATATTTGTAAAATATAAAAATACCGTTTTGTTCATACTAATAATTAAAGAATTCCTGTGGAACCATTCCTCAAATCTTTTAATGACTCTAATAGTTACATTCTCCTATTCGTTTGCGGTATCACTGTGAATTATAACAGATGTGTCATCGGCGTACATGAATACTTCTCCATCAGTAATATACTCTGATAAATCGTTTATGAAAATCGGAAATAAAAATGGACCTAAAATATAACCCTGAGCCATACCAATTTCCATGTCCACGATATTAGAAGTTTCCGAGTTCATTGAGACAATGGGCCTTTTCACTACTTCTGAAATCTCAAAACAAATATGTTTATTTGAAAGCTAACTGATAGATATTCACCTTGTGCAACTCTGTTTGAAATATAAGTCTCCCATTGTTTAATAAAAAAATAAACATTTATTATGGCAATTTGAACACTCATTTGACCTTGAAGCTGTGACGTCACACAGACCGGAATCATGTTGGTAGCATTTGCCAGAACGCCTAATACTACTAACGTCACACCACATCTGACACATTTTACATTGTTTACGGTTAGTTTTGTGGTTATGTTCTGTGTGTTAATTTACGAATCGTGTTTTGCTTTGTTTCTGCACATTATTGGAAGAAAATGGAGCCAGGATTTTCCAAAGGAAATGCAGAAAATCTGCCGAAAGTTGACTTTATTATGGTGGACGAGTTTTACATGTCAAATTTGGATTATTTATCAGCAGAAGTCAGGAATATTAAAACAAAACGGTAAGGCATTAGTAATCTTATTTTCGTGTAATTTATTTATAAATATAATGGAACTACCATTACTTTAACATGCAATTGTTGTTACAATATTTTTTCCTATTTCAATTATACTTACTAATGTCTAATAATTTCCAGGTCAACAAGAGCATCGTACGGTGACAACGCAGTTGCTTATGTGAATCTGAATCTTCTTTTAACTGTAAAACTTCAATAATTTAGCATCAATTTCTAAATACAACTACTTTTCTTACATCAAAATGATCTTCACAACAGTAAATGTTTCTGGTTCTCGTCAACTGCTTCTCAACTTTGGCTATTTTAAACCATGCTTTTCGTCTATTTTCATCTGGTGGAACGTAAACGAAAATTTTGATTGGACAATTCATGTTGTTATTTGTACATATTGGTACAAAGCACTTTTAAACATGTTCCACACACAACAATCCAAACTAAAAAGAAACGACTGTCAAAGTCAATTTCGACGTAAACTGTCAAAAAGCAGAGAACCAACTTTACAATACACCGATGTGTCATGTTCAAGGTCGTAGTCCCTTTGACGTCACTAAGGTGGGTTGCGTGACGTCACGTAAAAAGCGCGCGCTTTATTTCCGCACTTTTGTTTTTTTTTTCAATAGAAATCGTGCTGAACAAAATTTTAAAAAAATAATGCAAGTTTTTTTTATAAAACACTATCACATAATGCAATAAAAAAATCTGTGAAAAGGCCCATTATTTTTCTATTTTCTAGATAAGAGATTAACCATTTTAGAATACTACTGCTACTGATTCCCATTGCTTGTAATTTAGTTTCCAGAAATTTCGGATTAACCGAACTGGCTACTTTTTTACCTTTATCAAGGTAATCGTGGATTTTTTGTACAAATTCAAGGGTTGCTATTTTAGTTGATTTATTGGCCCGGTAATTAAATTGACTTTCAGTAAAAAGATTGTTATCAATGACTATTTCTGAAGTCATTGATTGTTATATTCTAAATACTCATATACTCTATTAGCCACTGCTTTTTCGGGAATTTTAGATAAATAGGGTCTATGATTCTGAATTAATTGCGGATCCCATTTTTTATACAATGGGATTATTTTACCTAATTTTAAGATATCCGGGAACTGTCCAAAATTTACTGATAAGTTTATAAGGTATGCATGAGAATCTACTAGAACATGTTTACAAAACTTTAAAAGTCTAATAGGTATTTCGTCAACATGATAGAAGACAAAGCACGCAAAGACATACTACAACATAGTAAGAATTTGTTTGCATTAATCGATCAAATATATAAAGTTCTCGAGGCATAATCCGCTGACCAAAAAGAAAGGAAGTTGTGTACACAATTCCTTTCTATGTAGTATTTCTTGGGCAATACAACATATTGCCGGATATTAACCAAGGTACATTATGACCTATTACCCATCCCGAGACTCATCCTTACTCATTAGTTACTTATTCATCCTTACTCATGCTTACTACTTTTTTTAATCTCTTACGAAACTTCTACTTAACGCTTTAATAGCCAACCCACTAGATACACAACTAGCGGTATTCGCAGTTTACAGTCTATTTCCAACACAATGCATGGGACGATCGCAGCGTGAATGTCAGAAGCGGCTTTTACAGTAGGTTAGGATATTGCCTTGCTCAAGAAGGAGGTCTTTCTGAACACCTAATTTGATTTATTTATTTATTTATTTATTTAGGTATTATATTATTTTTTTAGGGTTGGTATTATTTTTCTTTATTATTTATGAGAATATTAATTTATGTTTTTATTTCTTCTTTCAAAAAAAAAATCAATATTTGATTGTGTGCTGTTCTAATATTTTTCATAATTTTAGTGTTTTACTATATGTGGTGTCTCGGAAGAAACACGGACATTGTGAAACATTCAGATAATTTTATTAAATAGGTTAATACACAAAGATTTCTTTAGATGAACAAACAACATGATCCAGCTCTTAGCGATACCGAAATCTACTTTGTGACTGTCTCGTATACTCCTCCCTCAGCAAGCACCCTGGCGCAACCGTTAACTTTCGTTCGGACCTCGTATTCAGACGGGCAACTGTAAACTTCGCATACCGCTAGTCGTGTATCTAGTTGGCTCAATCTGTATACTGGCATCAAGAGATACTGTTAGTATAGTCATAGGTTCAACATTCTCTATTATATTTGAAGGTACGAAGAGCAAAGGAACAAGACAGTTATTCTCCTGATATTGTTGCTCTCTTAAGAATAGATCCTAAGCAAACAATATTCCTAGACGAGAAGATACGTTGTCTGCAGAAAAGACTGAGGAATCCATAATTAACTGTAGTTATCTCTAACCTTCAGTTGTGCATAGTTCTCTAGAATAGGTGCGCGGCACATTATGTAAATACTCAAAAAGTATTTATATAATATCGCGCGCCTATGCTAGAAGTTCTTATGTGCTTATATGAAATGAATGGAGTATAGGTAAATACAATTTTATTGTTTGGGATTGGCAACACGTTAATGACTGACTAGACGCCAACAGGTCGAAGTGTTATTATTAGCGAAAACAAATGTTGACACTTTTATCCATATTTTCTGTCATCTCACCACTTTTACATATCCGTAAATTTTGTTCCATTATTCGTTTGTCTGAAATTTACGAATTTGTTCAGTGGGTAAATTTTAATTAATAACAATTAACGGTAAATAACAAATAATCACAATCAATTACATTCTTTACTACAACATTTGTTGGTTCTTCACTGCAATGTCCCATTTTCCCGAGAATTTTCCTAACCTGGTTATTTATCTGTTTTAACGAATAAGGGTCGGTTCAGCATCATTTAAATAATTTGTTAAATTATCTTCACTTCACTTAACTGTAACATAACTTTTCTATAAAAGGTCGATGAATGCCGGAAAATCGTTATTGTTGTTTTACTGCTTTTCGACGCCATGTTCAATTGGTTCTGAAAAAGGAATGTTGACTTAAAAGGTAATATCACTTTATAGTAGATTTTCAAGGTATACGTACTTTTGTAGTCATTTTGAACTAGTGGGAAGTAGTAAAAATCACTTTAAAGTCTCTTCGTTCGTAGAAGTAACCTTATTTCACTTAAGATATCACTAATAAGTTACACAACTTTAAAGTTCCAGAAAATTTCCTGACTATGTTACAGGAATTTTAAATAAAACACTTTTAGTTATCATCACTTTGGAGTGATTCTTTGATAACACTGCGCAATCAGCATTACTACCATTCTCATTTTAGAGTTGAAAATACTTTAAAGTAATGTAGAGTATTATCCACGACATTGCATATACTGCAGCAGTTACTTGAAAGTGTATAATAACTGTACAGTGCCTGAATTCAAAAGAATTTACGTAATTGTTACTACCCGGGTATAATACCACAAGGTGATTTTTATACTAAAGTTGCAAATTTAGTGACAAGTATGTAATGACTACTATATTAAAGTTCCGATGCCAGTTCCCGTCACTTTGGGTATTGGAATCAAGTTGTGATAAATGATGCCTTGCGTTCATATTTATTTCAAAACAGAGTAGATATCAAACAAACTTGAACGCAGTTAACTACAGAATGAAAATTATTTGTATTAATTAGATAATTAGAAAAAAACAAAAATGTGATGAAAAAGAGACATCTTTTTTATTGTGGATATCTAATAATCATGTTGAAGCATACACGCGGAAACATTTTTGGTAAGGACGTGTCCAAGTGTGATTTTTCCAATATCCTTAATTTTCTACGCAAGTAATATCATTGTAATGAATGGCTATTGTTTATATCAGCACTTGCTGTGCTAGTCAAATTGTAACTATATATACCACTGTATTCCAAATTAAGACTCAGTTACTATCATTCCTCTCCTGTCGCTTAACGAATTACTTCAGTTTATTTGTGTTTACTTTAACTTGTGTTTTTTATAATAAAATAAAATTTTTTAAAAACCAAGTTCGAGTTTCAAGTTATTTAATTGGCGCAGTCGGTAGGATTTGTCAGTCGGTCCATCTATCGTAGATAATTACGTTTTGTCGTAATTCCGACGTATTTTTTCAAAAATTTCAGACAAATCAAAGAACTTTCATTCCTAATAATTAATTCATCCAAGTGTACAAGTGCATCGTGCATCTTTTTCAAATTACTCTATCGAAGAAGAATCTGGAGAAGACATATTGGGCTGAATTAAGTAGGTTCAATCCGCAGGTGAACTGAGTAGCTTGCCAGAAGAAACAGGAAGGAAGATAGAGCTCCGGTACAGCAAACACCGTAAGCATCGCAGATCATTGTGATCAACCCCAGTCCATCGTGGACAACACCCCCCGAAGATTGTTGGATTTGCAAGGTAGGACCTTTCATATCTATTAAAAGAAAGTCTGGTCATCGTCAAATTTAACGCCAACAATTTTGCGTTCGAACTCTATCGAAGAGACCTCGAACATATTTAAGAAATATTTAAAGAAGAATTTAAATACTGAAATATTTTTCCATATTATCCTTTTTATTTCCTTTAAGTTTATATTTTTGAAAAATATAATTTTTAATATATATTTAAATATTATTTCATATTGAAATAGTCAAAGTAATTATATACTATTACTTTTTTAGTAAATTTTACACTTATATTTTATTGCTATTGTTTTTTTTTCTTTTTGAAAAAAAATATACACTTATATTAAAATCAATTTAATTAATTAGTTTATGGAAAATTTGTTAAGTGATCTATTAGAAAAATCTTTAATTTTATCAGATACCAAATTAGAAAAAATGGCAACTGGAAGTCAAGTATCACAACCAAATTTTACAGTTTTACAAGCCTATGCAAACACAATTGGTAATTACAATGGTGATGAACATAGCTTAGAAATTTTTATATGTGCATGTGATCAATTTATTGAACTTTATCGCTCTAACGATGAGACTTTAAACAAATATTTGCTAAGAGTTATTTTAGGTAAATTAACCGAAAGAGCTCAAATTTTAATAGGTTCCAGGTTAGAACTACGAACTTGGGAACAAATAAAAATTGCTTTGAGAATAAGTTTTGGTGATCACAGAAGTTTAGATTGCTTAGAACAAAATTTATTAACTTTAAAACCATACAAAAATGAACACCCTATACAATTTGCACAAAGAATTCAATTAGCACGTAGTAAAGTTGCTTTTAAAATTAACAGTCTTTCAGACACAGAAATGCCTATGACTACAAAATTAATTTATTTAAATCAATATGATTCGCTTTCACTAAAAACATATCTACGTAATTTGCCTGACAGATTACAAGACAAAATCGATTTACAAAAACCCAATTGTCTCGAAACAGCAATGGCATATACTATTGACGACGAAAATTTTAAACAAACAAAAAATTTAACTACAACTTTACAAAGTAACCCAGGTAATCAAAATAATCAATCAGTGCCTAATTACAATCATAGACAATCATACTCGCAACCACAATTTAAACAAAATTTACCACCATCACATAAACCATTTTATAATAACATAATTTTAATCAACCTCGTAATATGCAAAATTATAATCAACCTCGTAATATACCAAATTTCCAACAACAAATGTATACAAAACCAGTATTCCCTAGTCAACCAATAAATGTTCAACCCAGACAAATTCCACATAGGTTCCCCACAAACCAGCAAGTTTTTGGTAGACCCCAAAACAATTTTAAACCTAATAAATTTTCTAATCAAAATCAATTTACACCCGAACCAATGTCCACTCAATCGAGAGTACCCAGTAATTTTAACAGAACAAATTTTAATTCAAATAGAGAAGTACATAATTTCGCGGATACTGAAGACTATCACGAAAATCAAAATCAATATCGATATTCAGAAATTGAGGAAGAAAATTATTTAGCCTGTCCAGATCCACCATTTGATTATTCAACTAATTACGATTATGTTGATTATACTGCTAATCAACCAGACGACATAAATTTAAATGATCCAAATTTTCAACAGGACCCAGTAATACACGATCAGACCTAATTGAAATGAATTCGGCTGCAGTAAATTCTTTACCCTATGTACAAATATATAATCCAAATATTAAATTATTAATCGACACAGGAGCTTTTACATCAATTTTAAAACCATCTATCGCAGAAAATTATTTCCCTGATTTAATATATCACAATCCTTCTAGTCTAAAAACATCATTAGGAGAAAAAGAAATTAGATATCGAGCTACGATACCAGCTTTTCAAGAATTTAATAGTGACCATCAAATAGAATTTTTATTATTTAATTTCCACGAATATTTTGACGGAATTTTAGGACTCAATGACCTAATTAAATTAAATTTATCAATAGACATTCCAAATCAGCAGTTGGTAAATGATGAAATCGCAATCCCGTTTTATTATCGGCAACCTTATGAAACCTCGTTTACGTTCGAGATACCTCCATTCGAAACTTTGATAAAAGATTACCCAGTAAACATAGATTACGGAGAAATCTTTATTCCTGAATGCACAATAGACAATCTATTGTATATACCCGATACAACTGCATCTGCAAAAAACGGACGAGCTTACTTTGAAATTTATAATTACAAAGACACAACTATTTCAGTGACACTAGATAACCCTCTTATCTGTTACCCGTTAAAAGAACACTTTGATGTCTATAACTTTGAGACTAATAATTATATTCCTGACAATGAACAATACAAGCCAGAAACAAACGTAAATAATTCAATACGTATAAATCATTTAAATAGCGAAGAGAAATACGAAATTTTAAAATTATGTAATAAATTTAAGGACATTTTTTATATTGAAAATACCAAATTAACTTTTACAAACCAGGTCAAACATGAAATAAAAACATCTGACGAAGTACCTGTCCATACAAAATCATACCGGTTCCCATTTGTGCATAAACCGGAAGTACAAAAACAAATTTCTAAAATGTTAGATGACGGAATAATTAGACCCTCAGCATCACCTTGGTCTAGCCCAATTTGGATAGTCCCAAAAAAATTAGACGCTAGCGGTAAACAAAAATGGCGAATAGTCGTCGACTACCGAAAATTAAATGAAAAAACAATCGATGATAGGTATCCTATACCAAATATCGATGATATTTTAGACAAACTAGGTAAATGTAACTATTTTTCAACACTCGATCTTGCATCCGGTTTCCACCAGATAGAAATGCATAAAGATTCTATTCCTAAAACAGCTTTTAATGTAGAAAACGGACATTACGAATACGTTCGAATGCCATTTGGACTTAAGAACGCACCAGCGACTTTCCAAAGAGTAATGGATAATGTATTGAAAGACATACAAGGCAAAATCTGTTTAGTTTATATGGATGATATTATTATTTTCTCCACTTCACTACAAGAACATATTTCAAATTTAAAATTAGTATTTTCAAGATTAAGAGATTCAAATTTAAAAATTCAATTAGATAAGTCGGAATTTTTAACAAAAAAATGTTGAGTTTTTAGGACATGTGATTACACCTGAAGGCATTAAACCAAATCCAAAAAAAATAATTGCGGTACAAAAATTTCCTATACCTAGAACAGCGAAAGAAATTAAATCTTTTCTTGGTTTAGTCGGATACTATCGTAGGTTTATAAAGAACTTTGCTCATATTACTAAACCTTTAACAAAGTGTTTAAAGAAGAACGAAAAAATTATTCATACACCTGAATTCATAGAAGCTTTCGAAAAGTGCAAAACGCTTTTAACCAATGCACCTGTTTTACAATATCCGGACTTTTCTAAGCCGTTTGTATTAACAACTAATTTTTCTAACGTAGCCATTTCCGGTACTTTAAGTCAAGGAACTGTAGGACAAGATTTACCTATAACATATGCTAGTAGAACTCTAAACCCTGCTGAACAAAACTATTCACCAATAGAACGTTCATTATGTGCAATCGTACATTTTTGCAAATATTATCGCCCGATACTATTCGGTAGAAAATTCACTATCGTGACAGACCATAAACCACTTCAATGGCTTTTTAATATGAAAGAACCAAATTCGCGCTTAGTTCGTTGGAGATTGAAGCTTGAAGAATACGACTATAATATAGTTTATAAAAAAAGGTAAAAACAACACCAACGCCGACGCTTTATCTCGTATAGAAATTAACGCATTAGAAAGAAATGATTCAATTATCGCAAACGCTGATGATTTAGATCGAAATAAAATTAGTAACGATTTTTTTGGAAAATCCTATGGATAATAGTCCCCCTGATCTATACACAGATATCCCAGACTTTAACCCTGCCGATATCGTACCTTTAGTAAATCAAACATCACCTAAAATTAATGTTATCCAAAATATTGTACTAAAGAAACCTGACAATGACAATGGACAAAACAGTGATAATGAAACTGTACATTCAGCTACAGAAAATCCTATTTTAGAAATAAAAATATCAGAAAGACCCCTAAATTATTATAAAAATCAAGTAATATTCTTTGTAACAAATAATGTAACTAGAATAATTACACAAAGAACAAAATTATATAATAATGAAAAAACTAAGCTTTATATAACTTTGCCATCAGATAATTTAGAAGAACATCTAACCAAAGTTATAAAAGAATTTTTTTGCACCTAAAATATTATATGCACTACATTTTAGAACTAAATCAAAAGAAATAATAATCAACATTATTCAAAATTATTTTAAAAACTCCAGTTTGAAACTTGTCGAATGCCCCACTATTTTGCGAGATGTAGAAAAAAAGGATGATCAGCTAGAAAAAATAAAATACCACCACGAAGGAAAAACAACACATAAAGGTATAAACGAAACGGTAAAATCAATTTTAAAATCTTATTATTGGCCAGATATTAATAACGACGTAACAAATTATATAAATACTTGCGAAATATGTCAAAAAACAAAATATGAAAGACATCCACATGTTTTAAAATTTAAACCCACTCCCATTGGTACGTATCCATTTGAACATATTTATATTGATACGTTTAAAGTAAAAAACCAACCGTTTTTGACTATTTTAGATAGTTTTTCTCGTTTTGCTCAAGCATATGCATCAACAGTTAATGCAGTTGATATATTAGATAACTTGCTAACATTTATTTCACACTTTGGCTTACCAAAAATAATTACATGTGATCAAGGCCCTGAATTCAAAAATTTGTTAATGGAACAATTTTGTACGAAACATAAAATAACAATTCATTATACAACAGCGTACAACCCAAATAGTAATAGTCCTGTAGAACGTTTTCATTCTACATTACTAGAACAATTAAGAGCGTTAAATTTGGAAGAACCAAATAAAAATATAAAAACTTTAGTAAAATACGCACTTATTAGTTATAATAATACAATCCACTCTGTAACAAAGTTTACACCATTTCAAATAACTAAAGGCAATGAAAATCTAACAGACCCTTTCGACCTTTCAGACGAACAAATTGTAAATGATTATCTCGATAAACATGTAGATAATATTAAAACCCTAAATAAAATAGTACAACAAAATAATGATAAAGCAAAACAAAATTTAGAAAATATTAATTCTGATAGACAAGATCCACGTCCAATTCATGTAGAACGCCCTGTATATCTACAAGCTGATCCTAGAAATAAAATTCTACCTAAGTATAAACAAATAACAGTAGTAGCCGATTTAGACAATAAAGTACAGACATCAACTAGCCGTACTTATCACAAAGCAAAAATAAAACCAGAAAGAAAATAATCAAAATCAATTACAGGAAGACGTGATAAAAAAACGTTGACAAAATAAGGTTAATGAACTAATAAATAAAATAAATAAACTTCAAAGTATTAACGAAATTTGAGAGCTATTTAGTTCGATCAATTTAATAGCTTTAACTTGTCATACAGTAAATGAAATTTTAGATAACTTAGAAAACACAATTATGTTTGCACAGTTAAATATTTTACACCCATCTATAATACCGATGGATAATCTAAAAATATTAATAAAAGATATTCAGAAAGATTTGCCAAATTTTAATAATATGCAATCTTATTACAAAATTGCTAGTACACAGTTATTCTATAAAGAAGGTAAAATTATAATAGCAATCTATTTTCCATTAGTAGAAAAAGAAAAATATGATTATTTTAAACTTTTCCCTATCCCTAAAGACAACCAAATTATAATACCAAAAAAAACCTTTCCTATTAATCAGCCCTCTGAAAGAATATTTCATGAACGACGAATGTCCTGAAATAGAAGACAAACATATCTGCCACCCGGATAACTTCATTGAAAAACCAGAAAACTGCATTACAAAAATCTTAAGAAATCAAAATAATAAATGTGAACCATCTACAGTCATTTTACACAACTCTATCGTTGAAATAATTAATCCAGGACATCTTATTGTTATACCTACTAATGAAACTACTATCCAAAAATTCTGTAAACAAAATGGATTTTTAAGTATATATCAGCCAACCTTAATAATAATTCCTGAAAATTGCTCAGTTATTATTTATGGTGAGAAATATGGGAATTACAAAACTTGGACATCCCATGAACAGTTTAGAATACCAAAAATTCAAATTTCTAATTCATCACACAAACAGACAGAAAGACTACACCTACAAGAAATTAACTTGGATGAAATTTCTAAAATTCAAACAACCTATAATAAAATGAAAATTAGACCACTAAAACATGAAGAAAACGAATCTAGCCTAAATATTATTATGATAATTATTGTTTTCTTAATTGTTGTTATGATTATAGGATACTTTATATTTCAATACAGAAGTACCATATTCAAGTGCACCAACCCTACTGGAACTATGGTAGAGGAAACGACCCCAGATCCGGCGTCAACAAGGATTCCACCCTTATTTCCGATCTAAGAAGGGAGGAGTAATATCATTGTAATGAATGGCTATTGTTTATATCAGCACTTGCTGTGCTAGTCAAATTGTAACTATATATACCACTGTATTCCAAATTAAGACTCAGTTACTATCATTCCTCTCCTGTCGCTTAACGAATTACTTCAGTTTATTTGTGTTTACTTTAACTTGTGTTTTTTATAATAAAATAAAATTTTTTAAAAACCAAGTTCGAGTTTCAAGTTATTTAATTCGCACAGTCACTGAAAGCATTTGTGTAATTATTGCATGTTTTTTCCATAACATATTTTTTATACGTAAGAAATAAAAGATTATATATCGTTCAAATCATTATTTGGTATAACTGTATATTATTTATCGAATACTTTACGAAAATACAAAAATGGAATTTGCATTATTGTACTAGATTAATAAAATTTGTATGCGTGTAACAGCAGTGAAACGGAAATAATAGGAAACATATACGTTTTCATCGAGACTGAGACAAGGTCATTCTATTCACAAAAAGACCCCAGGGGAAGCGTTATAGCAGGATAACCTGAAGCATTAACAAGTAACAGATGGTGTCCGATGTATTAATAGTGTACAAGTAAATGAAAAATACATAAATATAATCCTTATAAAAAGGTTCATAATATTATCCTCGCCCCATCTATGTGTAATAAATGTTAATCTGAGCAATTCTACTCAGAATATATTTTTTTAATACTAGTTAAAATAAACTAAAAATAGGGTACCTCAGAGCGAATATGGGACCCTGTATTATTAAATAATCATCAAATTGATTTCAAGGATGCATTTTTACCCGCTTTTAAAATTTGTCTATGGGGCGAGCATAGATCGTATTCGATACGAAAAGTTAAGCAACGGTAGTTGCAGTCTGTAATTTGATGATGACCGAGAGAAACTCGGCGATCTCATCCCATCTTCTAGCGGCTTGTATATATTAGCGTATACGCAGAAAATATGCAATCATTGGCGAGGGTTGTGTAGGTGATATACCATTTCTCGGGAGGGGATGTAAATCTGTCGGTCCCTTGTCTTAAGTGTTATGCAAGTAAAAATTCCTACTTGTATAGAGAAGAGGTCCGGCAACCAAGTTTAGGGTTGCTCATCTCCTGACATCGGTGATTGGCCCTGATAGTGGAAATAGGCCGACATTAAATAAATTAATAAAAAATAAACCGAACATCCATAAGTGATACAAATCATATCAGCAGGTACGAAGTCAAAAGGTGTCGGTAATGTCGAATGATAATTCTATTGTTTTAAGTAAATCCGAAATCACTTTTGGTGTTCCTCAATGATCCATTCTAGGTCCACAATTGTTTATGTGATATGCCAATGATCTTTACACAACTTTTTGAAACCCCCATCTCCGCATGTCATACGCCGACGACACAAATGTATTAATAAAATCAAAAAGTTAATAAACTTTGAAGGCGAAGTAGGATTGGTATATAAAAAAACATAGAGGATGCACAGAAATAAGCTTACAGCCAATAATAAGAAAACTGTGAATGTGGTGTTTAGTTCCTCTAGATCTAACCTACTAATAGAAGATGAAATCAGCAACAGAAGTGGATTGTTATTTATTACTTCCGTCATTTGTTTACAGAACTGATTTCCTTTATCAAAATCATCTTCAGATAGTTCATGATGGACGTAAATTTTACAGCGAATCAGTTTATACAATTTTACAACCTTGTGAACAGCTTCATGATAAATGCCAGTTATAGTAGACACCTGGCAAAGTGAATTTTTGGGACTGATAGAAAATGTCCTAACATTAACTTTGTAAGTAAAAAAGAAAATTTTAATTTGAAAAATTAATCAATACCAATGTCGAGACGATGGACAATGGTTTACAAAATATCAATCGTCGTCTTTTTATCTATGATTTCACAAATAAGTCAAAATTTTTAATTGATACAGGTGCTGACTATCTATCATTCCAAGAGATTCTTTTGAGAATCTTAAAAGAAGTAAAGATTTAATCCTGATTGCATCCAATGACTCAATAATTAACATTTATGGAAAGAAAATATCCAACAAATTAATTTGATTTTTCGTTACCTGTCAAACCTAGTAAGTATAACCCGCACAAATAACAAGTTTGATTATGAAATCAGTTATGGATGTCTTTTAAAAACATAGTGCAAAATCATGTATAAAGAGACTTCAATAAAATGGGTTATTTTATAGTAATATAAAAATAAATATAATATAGTTGTGATGCTGAAAGTACCCTGCAGAAAATTACTATCAAAGGACTGATGAATATGTGGTACCATTAACCAGTCTCCTATCCCAGTTTCTCTTCTCGTTTATAAAGTCAAAGTAATTGATTTGTTACCTCTAATTATGTCTAGTATTTTTTTATAATTCTGTATAAAAACGTTTTCATAAATGCATGTTTATTTTTGCGATTTAAAATGATAGAATGACTTGATAACTTGAAAGCAGATATCATTTATTACTTGACATCCTCTTTAACAATTTAGACAAATTTCATGTTTTAATTATTAACCTGAAAATGAGATCAGATTGACCTTGAAACTAGTCGTTGTAAAAATACAATTTTGTGAGAAAAAAACAAGACTTTTTATATCACCCCTTCTCACATGGGTACATTCGTCGAGAATATAAAAATAGCAAAATATGATGCACATTGCACATGGTACTTTGAGAAAAATCTTATAGACATGTTTTATATTAATTTAAAGAAATATGTCAATTATTTCACTATACATGATAACTATATCATTATTTTAACGGCGCCGGCGTTCAATTTATATTACTTACACACTGCAGTTTAATAGCAACATTTGCCAACATATTTGATTTTATTGAGAAATTTGTAAATTCTTTGTCTGAACATATGCGTTTCAAGATATGGGTATGGCATTGCAAATATTTATACACAAGAATATCATTCATTTGGTGAGAAAGTTTAAACATCCTTTACTTTATTGACAAATCGTAATTGCCTTGTTTCCAGTTAAAGTATTGTATTACTCTTATTATTGGGATGTAATGTTAAGTGTAATAAAATGTATTTAAAAATACTTGGAACCTTAGTTATTATGTTTCAAATATTTTTATTTAATTTGTGCATGTTGCATAACATATCATTCAAGGTGCAGCCAATTTTAAAAATACTGTAAATGTGTAATTTATAGCCTATTTCCGCTACCATAGCCAATCATCAGTGCCACGATATAAGCTCATCCATCAGTCATCAGTGCTTGTGTAAACACATTTTGCGAAACCCCCACTGTGTTGTGGGGTGGAGATCTTGTCTTGCATCAGAGCTTATTAATAGAGCTTGGATGGAGGTATCGGTTTCCAGTGACGGCTTTCCATGGTAAAGAGAACATTACTTTATTTAAAATGTTAATACGTAAACTAGTTTCATCGGAAAACGTACGACAAAAAACAAAAACGGTGTATTTTTACACTAGCCAAATTTGTGGGTGACGTCTCACTATGTTTTCCTTATAACTCGTGAATGACTGGAGATATTTAAATTCTGTAAAGAGATTTGAATGTATTGGTGAATGTGTTGGTGAATGTAATACTAAAACATATGTATTTTTAAGTAGCGATTACAAGAGTAGTAGTATTACTAATATTTGTTGTAAATTTTCCGGAGATAATCTCCGACGCCTCTCATTCGACTTTGGCAGCCTATTGTCCTGTGCAAAAGTCTCAATCCTTTTGGACAAAAAATAAAAAAAGTTAAAAAAAATTTGAATAGACGTTAAATATCTAAAGTATACACTGACAAAACCAAAAAGTCCTTATAACTCGTGAAGGAATGTAGATGTTGAAAAAATAAATGGAAAAACACTCACTCAAGCCACCAGCCTACTATCCTGTGCAAAAATCTCAGTCCCTTTGGACAAAAAACAGAAAAGTTTTGAAAAAAAATTCTTTAAAAAGATCGAAAAGAATTTTTGTTGACTGGCCACAGGCGCTGTAATTGTTAGTTACGTCATAAGATTGGTTCCTTCTAAAGGGCTACTCAGGGGTAGAGGTTTTAACCCCGTACTTAATGCCCTTCTGGTTCCTAAATTTTTATTTAAAGATAGAATACTTCCAGTCTTCTTCGAGTGAGTGTTTTTAATAAATTGACTTTATCAACTTTAGATATTACGGAATTCGCTCAAAAAATTACAAGATATATTATGTCATACATGCATGAATATATTTACACGCCGACACATGATCTACAGCTAATCCTGGTTTTGACCTCATCGATATCTAAATTTTGAGCTCTATAAATAATATACAGTGAGCGTTGTTTCTATTCGAACAGGCGTTAAAAGAAAAAAAATAATGACGTTTATGGATTATGCTCACTCTACCTGTAGTGAGAGGCATCATTAATACTCCACATAAGAAATCTATACGTACGTAATTTGTTTTCCTTTAACGCCTGCTCGAACTGAAACAACTTTCGCTATATTTATGAGAACAAATTGCTGCAATAATTCAAGCCGAAATTATTTTCGCTCAGGATATTCATAATTTTTTATGCTTATAAAATTTCATATAATTTTTCTTCTTTCAGTGTCAAGATAACAAATATGATCTTTGTCTTTAGTTTTTGCCACAGCTATGATACAATTGCTAGTCTATACTAGATAAAAAAAATAACTCTTCTATGTTATTTTTCCTTGAAAATTTTTCGTCCTTAGGAGGTTTACTCTTTAATTACAGTTTATCATTTATTGTCTAGCCGTTAGCGTTGAAAGACAAATTTTTAATGTTGCATATTTTTGCATTCAAGAAATCTGCTAAAAATTGATTTGTTATGAATGAATTATATACAAGCTATTTAATTATTTGAAAAATAATTCTTTGTATTATTAGTGTTACTAGCGTGAATAGTGAATTAAAAAAAATTAAAAGAATATTTTGCTTCTTTTTTCAAAGTGTCCTGAGAACTCTCTTCTTATTGAAAATCGTTCAGATAATAACTTTTTCATTGTCATGTCGACGATGATGATGACTCATCATGATTCATGGTACCATCTATCTCAATTACACATGAACAACACCAATTTTGTAACAGAAGACCTTTAGACGAATTCCCATAGACAAGTCAATCACTCAAAGAAGCAACAAAAGTATATCCGGTTTACGGTATCTTTCGTGACAAGCCATTGTTATAAAAATAATGATGTTATATACACAAACTCTTTAGGCTTGTGTGATTTACCGAATATTCAAATCTAATCGCTCAGAGCACATGAAATTGTGATTATATCAGTAAAAGTTTTTTAAACTGTTCCATAAAAAATATACCCAGTAATCATTGAATTATTTTAACAAAAATTTATTAATCAGTTGTATCTTCAGAGACTGCTAAACATTAAAGTTTCAGAAAAAGTTCTTTGCTAAGCCGGCTTTCTTTACTTAATTAAAAAAAAAACAGTATTTCTTTTCTTGGGATTAACACCTTTCTATTACTATGAAATTAATCAAAATTCGTTTACTGCATTAAATAAGAAGACATTTTACACAACTTATGTACTTTATTACTCTAAAAAAAAAATAAAGATAATACACAATATAAAATGGATTAATCCCGGAGATCGAATCATTACTAACAACTTTAAATTTGTTCTCAACCTGAAAACAGTGACCCCGGACAGGGTTGAAGTGAATGCTGTATATTTCAAGGATAATACTACACAACATAAATAGATACTTTATATACGTCGCTGTGAAGAATTTTCTATTTACATATTTTCCAAAAATGAAGTAGGTACTACTGAAAGTAGTAAATACTACGCAGAAGATGATATAACTTGAATTATCAGCAAATACTTTGTTTTTATTCATACCACCCAATACAAATTTATTTATTTATTTATTTATTTAGCATACACCATCCAACAGTACTTAAACTAATTACAGGATGGGAAAATACAACAGTAATTATACACAATACATAATACACTAATAACTAAAAGTAACAAAGAAAAAAACATACAATTTAACAATTTAAATATGACACAAAAATGAAAACAGAAATTACACTCAGCTAGACACATACACCTTTTTTTAAACAACTACAAGAACAATTAAATATGTCGATTCTATCTTGCAGGTTGTTATAATTTTCACACATAAAATGTAGGGGGGAAAATAAAATAAATTAGTTCCTGGTACGGCGAGATAAAAAGTACTGCCAACACGAGTTTCAACTCTAGGCACACGAAAAATAAGTTGTTCCAAGAATTGGGGATAATCAATTTTATTATTTATTAACTTATTTAGAAAAATTAAGGCCTGTGTTCTTCTGCGATCATGAAGAGTTAATACTGAAAATCTATTAAGTGATTTTGAGGTATTTCAACAGGTGGGTATTGACCATCTAATTTAAAAGAAAGATATTTCAAGAAACGCCTTTGTACATTTTCCAAGCTTTCAGCATAGACACTGTATCCCGGCTGCCATATTATAGCAGCATATTTCAGCCTAGATTTTACAAGTGCATTAAAAAGAAGCATTAGTACTGTTCAATCAGAGAATCCTTGGGAGTTTCTGATAACAAAACCTAGGCTTCTGTAAGATATTTTAACAACTTGATTAATATGCAGATTGAAAGAGAGTTTGCTATCAAATATGACTAAGTCCTTGATTGATTTGGGCCGATTTAAGGTGCCATTGTCTAATTTATAATTATATCGGATGGGAAATGTTTCCTAGAAAAGGTCATAACATTGCACTTTGAAGCATTCAGAGGAAGATTATTCAATAAACACCACTCATTTAAATTATTCAGGTTGCTTTGCAGGTTCATACAGTCTGATACGTCATTAGTAGGGCAGACAATTTTTACATCATCAGCGTACAACAAGTAATTTACATCTAGATTATTTACAATATCATTGATGAATATTATAAAGAGAAGTAGCCCAAGGATGGAATCTTAGGGCACTCCTGACAGAAATATCTTTGGAAGCAAACCACGACATTCGACATTTTGTTTTCTTTCAGACAAATATGATTTAAATAGTTCAAGTAGCGGTAAGGATAATCCCATGCTCCCAAGCTTTTGAAGTAAAATTCCATGATCTAACCTGTCAAAGGCTTTAGAGAAGTCAGTGTAAAGCGCATCAACCTGAATATGCATATCAACATGTTCAGCAATAAATTGAGTCACACAAAACCGATTCGTTGTTGTTGATCTACTCCTCATGAATCCATGTTGATGGATAGAAATCTGTCCCTGAACATGCAAGTACAATGCATCATGTAAAGCGATTTCTAGAACTTTTGCAAAATTACATATTATTGTTATCGGCCTGTAGTTCTCGACATTGCCTTTATCACCTTTTCTAAATAAGTAAAGCCAACTATCTGCTTTGTACAAAATAAATAAATACTTAAAATCAAATAAACAAAATACCAACGATTCTATAAACAAATGAGTAACATTTAGTAGAAACAATAATGGAACAAATTTTAGAATAAAAAAAACGTTTATATAAAAGCCTACCTGTCTCCTCTTTATGTGATTTCAAAGCACATTTCCCTTCTATAACGTGTCTTTCATAAATCCTTTCCTCCTTTTCAGCCAGTGTATTATCTATTCCACACATATTACCAGACGACCTGTCTTTCTTTGTTTTAATGAAAATTTCTTATCTTCCTCAATTTTTATTAATTGCGTAGAATTTTGATGGACAATATCAAAAAGGTCATCTAGTTGTTGTACAAACATTAGTTCCTTTTCTTTTAACACTGCACTAGTCTTGCTGGCATTTTTTTTGTAAATTTCTTCACTGCGTATATAATTTTTCTACTTTTTTTAACACTCTTTTGTTGAGCTTGAGTGGGAATTCGAGCTTTTTCGCAAAAAATTATTACTTCTTTAGTTACTAATAGAGAACTTTCTTTTACATAAAGTTTAACTTCTAACTTTTATTTAATGTTAAAGAAAAGAACACTGAGTAGTTACCCAATTGAAGCCCAGTTATTGCCTAGAATTTGGGACATGTAATATCCAACAAAATATATCGACGTATCTTTTCTTAAATGAGGCAATTCTGACATTTCCTTAAATTATAATTAGTACTTATAGATACTTTACACGAAGTTTACACTATAAAGGCTACAAATAAACTAAATTTTAAACAGTTAAGTACATTAAAATTTAGGGGAGCAAAGTAAAAACAAGTAGCAAAATTCTAGGAACTGTAAACAAGGGTCATTTAGCTTTTACTGCACCTCTTTTATCCTGAGAATAAGTACAATAAAAAAATCGTTTATGTTTGTTTTTCCATAATAAGAGGTTTATGGATTATTTGCTTTTGTTTACATTTTTGTATTTACCTAATTATTCAAATAGACAGACATCTTAATAAATACAAATCTAAGGACTTGTCGGCATCATTTCCTGTTAATTGATTTAAAAAAATTCCATGTGGGAAAGATTCTTACTAAATTATACTACTTTGAGGGGTAAGGTTAAACGAAAATCGAAAAAAAATCTACAAGTACGATTGTGGACGTGTGATATCAGAAACAAATTTTCCGCCCTCTGTACATCTAAGGAAAATTTCTAATATGTAAATATATTATTTCGTTCAATGCCCACAGAAATTTTGTATTTTGCGCCTTTTACCGACGATTATCTTAAATACTTACAGTTTTTTTTCAAATTTCAACATAAAACTTATTTTAATATTTGTAGAAAATTATTGTTTTAATATTTCAACCACAATTATTGTAAAACAATGGACCATATTGGTATTGACAGGATATAGGAGGTATGTTTAAACTCTTCAATGTATAGCACTAAGACTCAAGAGTCAATAACAATTCTCCAAGTGAAATCAATATAAAAGAGAATAACTTCTATCGTTTTTAATTGATTACATATAGGGTAAAAGCGAGTCAACTTTTTCATTTTCCACAATGTTAAAAAGCCATTTTCTTCGAAGTGCTCCATTATTGTGTCATAGACATCGGAGTTGCCGAAGTCATTAGATCAACAGGTTTCAGCCTTTAACTACGCTCGATTAGTCTTATAGTACGATTACCGATAGTTCAGCAGAACAAAATACTGAAGTAATCAATAAAAGCAAATCCCTCTTTATATTCACGATGCGTTTATTTGAATTGGTTGTTTGGCAGTTCGTAATATTTTAAACTTGACCTTTACTCTCAGGACAGATATACTTTAAAAAATATATTAACATTACAGTTTCTAATGTAAAGATAGATAACTTTGGTGAATACTAATTCCAGAAATAGGCAGCAAAGAAATCCGATATTGGAACTTACTTTTAAATTATTTATAATTAATTAATTATGTTCAAATTACCAATTAATTTTTAAAACTATGAATTTGTCTTAATAGTTTTTACTTTCTTATACCTAATATAAGGAAGTATAGTAAAGGTGATTTTTTTCGACCTCGAGATTTTGATTGATATATACGTTTTGAACCCCTCTGAATCCATTCTGACTATTTTCTGAATGATGCCTGTCGGTGTGTGTGTGTGCGTGCGTGCGTGCGTGCGTGCGTTCGTGCGTGCGTGTGTGTATGCGTGTACGCGGGTGCGGGTGGGCGTGTGCGTGTGCGCGTGCTCATGTGCGTCTGTGTGTGCGTGTGTGTGTGTGTGTGGGCGCGCGTGTGTGTGCGAGGGTGGGTGCGTGTGTGCGTGGGTGCGTGTGTGCGTGTATGCGTGGGTGCGTGGGTTCTATTGCATTTCTGGACGAATCTCGACGAATTATAATGAAAAAACATAATTTTATGAAAAAAAACTGTAGGCATACCTGTAGTATCGCGATAGCAGCCACAGTTTTTGAGATAAAGCTTTCAAATTTGGTACACATGTTCTAAAGATCAAAGACAATGATAAATTCGATGAGAAAAATTAGCCAGCTGAAAGGAGGCCCACGGAACACAATTTTTTTGTATTTGCCTTTACAAAAAAATATATTCTTGATGAAAGATTATAAATCATGTCTACTATATCAAGCCAATAAAATAAATTTTCCAAATATTTAAATAAAGCTGATAGAAACTGAAATTTTTACACATTTGACCTCGTACAGTGGGGTTAGGATAAATTTAACAGTTTGACAATTGAAATGTCTAATTTAGGTACAAAAATGTCAAAGTCAATAAGAAGTAAAATATATGACATGAATTATTATTGACAGTATCAAATGCCGCTGATAATTAATTATTAAAAAATTTTAATGAAATATTTCAAGGTACGCTATTAAAATTTAATTGAGGTAAGTGAAGAATTAAATAAAGTGATTTCTGTAGATCAGGATGATATATGCTGGTATAAGAAAGTTATATGCTGGCCACATCAGATATTTTAACAGGTGATAACTTATTTTTATACTTGTAGACTTTTGACATATTTTTCCAAATTAATGTTAAGATTTTAGTTCTGTGGTAGAACAAATCGTCCCACTCAATTGTTATTAAATTAACTGTCTAAGTGTCTTTATCAGACATATTTCTACAACAACAACAAAATTATCAAATGTTCGAAATATGACTTTCATTACCAATAATCTGATGTGTTGAGCATCACCTTTAATATTCTGGTACATATATATTTTTTTCTTTTCTTAGCCGTTAATTTTAAATAATATTTGTTTTGGGAATTTCAGTCACATATAACTAATTTTATTTTTTTCTAACGTTTTGGTTTACTAAACCATCACCAGTGAAACTATTAATTGTTTAGTGTTTGTTTTAAATTTTGTTACATGTTTGGTGTTATTTAATCACTTTTTTTAACGAAATATAATACTATTCTGGTACGGTTAATCACAGAAACCTATTCGAAACGATTCCTCATTCTGAAAATTTTTTATTTTAACTATTTTTTTGAATGGACGCAACTTTTTTTGGGCTTTCAATAGGATTCTACCCTGAAACTAGTCTTATATGTAAGAATGACTACTTGCACCTTTATAATTTTGGACATGATCAATCGAAGTGTAAACCAAATATGTCTACAGTTTATTTCTAACTTATATGCAACATGAAACACGTCGGCTTCTTTGATACCTTTACCGCCGTCAAAGAAGTCGACGATTTTTATGTTGCAAATAAGTATGCAACAAACTATAACTTATAGCATTTCCGAGATGTGTGCATTCAGTCAGCAATTTTTTTCAGTGAATAGAAAATATCCTGCTTGGAACCAATTAACAATTAACTTTGTTTCAACGGTTTTTTTCCCATTTTCAGTTTTTAATTACAACATTGGTTAATGTTGAAGTCACTGATAAGTGACAAGCGATAAAAATGACCAAAAAATATGCTATTTTACATTTAAATTGTAGTTATACATAATGTAATTTTAATGGTAATAACATTTTTACAGAATATACTAAAATAATTTTACAATTTTATAAAACACTTTTACAATAGTTATTAATATTATAGTACAGATACTGAAAAATTAAATTTAACATACAAGGTGTCCCATAATTAAGTAACTTCCTTCAAGAGGATGATAGAACTAGAAAAAAATAAGTTGAGTTTTGTGTATAAATATTTGTCATAAATCAGTTCATAAGGAAGGTACAACCCCTTAAAGAAGGTAAGTACGACATAGTTATTTGCCAAACATTCGAAACGACTTAAGTTGCAAAAATTAAATTTGGATCATTTATTATTTCATAATGTTACATATTTTATGAAATTTTTATCCAAATATCATGATTTGTTGGGGGAATTATAGGGGGTGTGGGTGTCTATTCACTCTAATTTTTTTCTTATTTTTTTTAAACGTTTAAAACGGAAATAGGTGCTCTTACTAAATTTCGATAGGAGCCATTGTTTTGGAGTTATTTGTAGGTAACCACATATCTCTACAAAAATAATTCCACAATATTTTCACATGTTGTTTTGTAGAGCAATTGAAAATATCGCTTTACTCAATAAAGCATGTAATTTAACATATATTTATAAATAACCAATTTATTTTTTTTTTATTCTTAATCACCTTCTGAACTTAAGACACAAAATTAAAATAATATTAATGAGAAAATTATTGTAAATAATTTTCATTGTGAAAAGCGATGATATTTTAAATTGCTCTACAAAAGAATAGTTGAAAATATTGTGGAATTATTTTTGTAGAGCTCTGTAGTTACCTTTCATTATTGCATACCTATCCTGCATTGCAAAATTGAAATACAAGTAACTCCAAAACGATGGCTCCTATCGAAATTTAAAAAGGGCAGCTTTTTTATGTAGTTTTTAACACTGGTGCATTTTTTCATTTTAAATGTTTAAATAAAAATAAGACAAAAAAATTATAACGAAAATTCACCCTCACCCCCCTGTAACTATCCCAACAAATCATGTTATTTGGATAAAAATTTGACAAAACATGTAACATTATGAAATTAATAAATGATCCAAATTTAATTTTTGCAACGTTTGGAATTTATTGACAAATAACTACGTTGTATTTACCCACTTTAAGGGGAAGTAGCTCCCTTATGAATTGATAAGGTAAATGTTTATATGCAAAATTCAACTTATTTTTTTATTTGTATCACACCTTTAAAGAAAATTATTTAATTATGGGACACTCTGTATATTAAACCCCCTCCAAGAAATTTTACTTGGTAAATTTAATTTAAATCATAAAATCTCATTTCATAAAAATTTTACAGTACGAAAGCTATATACATATTTACCATCTTTTCGTATTGTAATTCTACAAATTTCTTTTGTTAATAGAGGATCGAATATTAATTTGTATGAACTTATTTTACAATGTGTCCCCGGATGGAGTTCACAATACTTAATTTTCAATTTTTCGAAAAAGGTCATTTATAAAAGGTTTTGCTTATTTTGAAAATTCAAAAGCCGCAATCAAATGTACGAAAAATTGTAAAAGATGATCATAAAACTTAAAAAATATGAAATTTGTTCGCGAGTAAAATAACAACACTTTTTTTAGAGAGAAATATCATGAACAATTATAATGCCTATTAATCGTAATCATTAAACGTAAACATTTTTATAAATAATTTTTTTCCTTAAAATGAAAAATAGAGAAGTTTCTCCTACACCCATTTCAGCATTAATTGAAAATATTGGTCTTCCGTGACATCTGATTTTTTCAACGATATTGTTCATTTGAGTCTGTTTTATGATTACGAACAACAATAATTGTTCATGACATTTTTCTCTGAAAAGAAAAATATTGGTAGTTTGCTCTTGAACAACTTTTACATTTTTTTTGATCACCCTGTATAATTTTTCGAATATTTGATGACGGATTTTGAGTTTTCAAAATAAACAAAACTTTTTATAGATTGAAAAATTACTAAATTTACAAGTATTGTGACCTCTGTCGACACACTGTACATTTTGGGCGAATTGGATTCCAATAATAGGTCCCATGCACAAAATATAATTTTGGCATTTTTGAAATCTTTATTTAAAGCAAAAACAGTGTGTAAAGAATTTTTTTATATTTAACACTGCCGGGCCAAGAACCCTGGTGCAAAGTACTTATGGGTCCCAATAATCAAATTTTAAACTGTTTAATAATTATGAGCACAATGTTTTATTTATCCAGAGTGTAAATTTACAATATATGTTATGTAACCCTATAACAAACAATAACAAGAATAAAGAGATGAGCATGAAGTATATAAAATGATGAGAACAAAATATAGATTCCGTTTCAACCGAACTAGATATTAAACACATATTTTATCATGTAAACGCAAAAAACACGTTATAATGTCTTATTTTAAAAACAGAAATTAATTTGTAGCCATGAAAATAAGGATAGGGGAATTAATTTATAAGACAAAACTATAATTATTATGAAAAACTGCGAAGAATATCGTGTGCAACAATTATATAATCGTACTTGTTTTTATTATTTTTTTTTTAATGCGTTTCGTTTATTGATGGAATTTTGGTTCTTGCGGCCCCGGTACTCTGCACCGTCAAGTCCTATGATAGCTACACCACTGTTTCCTATGAGTCGCACTGCGTGTTACAGCAACCCACTATTTACTTGTTTTGTCGCATGTAGACAAACTTTTTTTCTTGTACTTATGACTATACAGTAAAACCTTCAAATGGTAATTAATTAGTACTATATTAAACGAATAAATTTGTTATCTGTTAACATATAGCGCACGATCCTAATGTGGGGCGTGGCATGCTACTGTGCACGTGTGTTAATCTATGTGTGTTTGTAGCAAAGCGTTTCTCACTACCTGAACTGGCAATATACTGGCGTGGGCCAATAATCACTATAATCTACCGTAAATGAGTTGGTCAGCCTTCACTCACGGAAGCCAACTAATTTAACTGCCTCTCAATTTACGTAGATCGGGTGGTCTTCTTGAATACTGCCGTTTTTTAAATAAGATTAAAAATATGTCTTCTTAATTTTTACAGGAAATAAAATTTTCCATACAAAATTTCCAGTCTTCGTCTCTTTTCAAGTATAACCCAGTGGAATTGGAATTGTTTTCCCGTGAAATTAAAATGTTTTTCCAGTGAAAACTTTTTTTAATATACTGGTTCAACATCTTTACGTTATTGAATTGTACTATTATTGGTGGTGGTTTTTTGTTTTGCTTTGTTGTTGTTGCCAATGTAACATCCATGTCTATTCCTAACAAAGCACCCGTGCTTTGTTAGGAATAGAGACCGTTTTCATACCCTTGGCTGCGTCTTGGTTCTTTTCTATTGTAATAAACATTGTGAATCGTCATGACGATTTCTTTGTTAATTGCAAGATATCTTGAATATCCTCCTCTGCTGATTATAGGCGCTCTAATTTCAATTGAATTAAGATATTGTCTATAGTTTTTTTTAATAATATTTACAGGAAACAACTGCTCAGCGAACAAAAGCCCCGACTTGTATTGAATTAAATCTGCAAGTCTTACTTGGTAGCTAAGATCATTTGTCAATTCCTCACTAGACATAGACCGGTTTCGAACTTGTTATGTTCTCGTCAGTGTGCTATAAGTAATGGAAAAGACAAATAATAATAGCAAACAAGGCTAGCCTAATGCAGACTAAGCAGACATAGTGAGTGATAAGTGTGAGTAGTTGTTTCCTGTAAATCTTATTCAGTATATAGTTTAGACCACCAGGGTTAGAGGTGGCAGCTCTTGGTACCTGCTTTGCAGGTCGCTATCAGTCACTAAGATATCAGTGATTTTTGACGAGTAGTAGCACAGACCACCAGAGGGATATATTTATCACTCACTGTGTCTGTCTTGCTTAGTCTGCTTTAGGCTAGCTTGGTTTACTATCATTATTTGCCCTTTCCATTACTTATAGCATACTGACGAGAACATAACAAGTTTGAAACTGGTCTATGTCTAGTTAAGAATTGACAAATGATCTTAGCCACCAAACAAGACTTGCAGGTCTGACCACCAGGGGGATACACTTATCACTATCTATGGCTACAGTTTTTTTATTGAATTAATTCGATTGATTTTGATTCTGATTTATTGTGTCGGTGGCCATGTTGAAATATTATTTTATCAGTATCAGTTTTTGACAGTTTCTTAAATTTTAATATATTTTCCCCCAACTTTCTTATCTAGAAGGCAAACTCCTTATCCTTCGTGTTCCCCTTACTGCTATATACGCTTGTCTCACCTCTTCCACTTTTAAATCTCCTTTGATCACTCAAAAAATCCTTTTTTCTGCAACCGTCTAGAAAGTAAACTGTTTCTGGTCAATTTTTTTAGTGGAAAATACATCTTTACTGGTCTAGCCCAGAATAGTTATTTACGTAACAAGACCAGAAAGTGATTCATTACTGGCCGAGTCGGTGATCCCAGTAAAGACACCTTCCGGGTGTGTTGCGTACAATATTGCAATATTGCAACCGTTCTTGCTACTCTCAAAAAATTTTTGAACTTGAAATATTTTATAAAAAATTACCAGAATTTAACTGATAGATGTCAGACGCTTACTTTCAAAGAAGACTGGAATAATCATTTCTATCAGATACTGTTGTCAACCAAAAGTAACATCAGAGATGCTGAATACCTTGTGGTGCCAGCCCCATTAGTGAGATGTATAGAACAGCTGCTACCACTCTGGAGGACTCGTTTCACCATAACATCTGGTGTACAGCGAGTCACGACAGAGCAGGTGGCGTTTAGGAGAGAAGTATTCCAGGGTGATTTCTCCAGTCCTCTCCTCTTCTACATCTCACTGCTGCCGTTGTTTGTTGGACTCCATCAAATACGCGGATATCAATGTGGACCATCCAGCGACCGGATGCATAAGATCACCCATCTATTTTATATGAATCATCTTGAACTTTATGCCTCCGAAGAGCGCGAACTAAAAAAGGCTCTTAGGGTTGTCAAGGAATACACGCGGACAATTGGTATGGAGTTCGGGTTGGACAAATATGTAATCGTTCACCACAAGAGAGGACGGTGCGGGGAATTCTCTGAAGATGCGCAGCTCGCAGATGGAAGCATTCTAAGACATCTGAATACCGTAGAGACCTATACATATCTGAATGTACAACGAAGGCACATCCAGAATATAAAACAAAAAAAGTGTTCTCTCCGCGATACAGAGACCCACATTGAAAGAGTTGGCTTTCCGAACTTTCAGGGAAGAACAAGGTATTTGCGACTAACATGCTTGCAGTTATCTCTACTCCCTTGGAGTAGTGAAGTGGACAGTGGATGAGCTGTGCCTATTAGACAGAGATCATTCACAGAAATATTCATGCTAGATTGTCCGTTCCTCGTGTGTACCTCTCCGCTAATGGGGACCATCAAACCAAGGTGATGTATGTTATTGAATTTTCGTGCTCTGCCGAAAAAATAACACTTTGACGAAGGAGGAATAGCGGACAAAATATGGCGAACTATAGTACGAGCTCCAAATGCTGTACCTAGGCTAGTCGATCAAGATGCTCGTCCTAATAATCGGTGGACTCGGACGGATAAAGCCTGCGTGCTCTTGAAATTGAGGACCGTACCGGCCTGCCAAAAATTAGCCGAGTGGCTGGCAGGCCAAATGCTTCGTCTTCTTAGGGTACATGATTCTGAAATCTACACCACTAACCCAGCGGGATGTGGGGAGTAACTGTAGGTAATTCGCTGGAGCTCCTCCCGTCAGGTTCAGAGGCTGCGGAAGGACTGTCCAGCGTCAGGCAACCGAAACATAAATATGTACTGTAATAATTTGTTCAGTAAAGTAAATCATAGATGAAATAGGTCTCACTTTCGACATCAGGTGAGGTACTGATTTTCACTTACTGAGCTTCAGCCAATTCGCATGAAAGCAAAAATCGGAGCTGCTGAACAGAAAAATCTGTTTCGGCAGTACGTCGACAAAAACCCATCATGTTGTCTTCTATAAGAACATAGAAACACTGAATTTATCGACTTTGCTGACATTCTAACTTAAGTCGGAGACCGAAGGATTCATTATGGCTTGCCAGGATGGTGTTATCAACACCATTTACCGAAGCCGCGTGTGGCGTATAGAGTTTCCCAATATCAACTGCAAGGCCCACCATCGGGCGCCGGATCGCTCATATGCACTTACTTTCAGCATGTCCCATATCCCATATATGTGATTTTGGTCCACATCCATCGACATAATGCAGAATTATGAAATGCTAGATTACTCGGCACTCGTATGGAGGAGACCAGATACTAAGGCAGCACGCCTTAGATCCTCGGATATATTGAGTCCGTTGTTAAACGAAAAATGCCAGATTTACTGAAACTACTCGTTCCCAACAGTCAGGCTATTCCAAGTCAAGCCAACAAGCCTGACATAGTCTTTCTCGACCGTCATACAAAGTTGATATATGTCATTGAGTTCTTCACCCGCACAGCGCCGAAGAAAACAATACCTTGAAGGAGGAGGAAAAGCGGGCCAGTATCTTGATCTCCAGTATGAGTTCCAAGTGCTGTACTCAGATTATTCGGTCTCTATATGATGTAGAGTACGAACGAATTAATAGTGAATACATATACTAGTGTCAATCTCAATGTAATAAATTGGAAAAATGCTCCGACACATGCACTTTACTAATAAAGGTATAATAAAAATTAAAATACCAAAGTTATCCATTACGACTTTGCTATCTTGTATTTAAGTATCACTTTTAGTATTTATTACTATTTGTAAATTAGTCTCACTTCTCTGTTGGAATAGCTGGGTATTTAAAATTTAAAATACCTTTTTTTAGTAAAAAATACTCTGTATATTAAGTATTCTCACAAATATTTTTAAGAAAGTTTTTTCAATACTTTACAGTAGTATGTTACCCAGCTCTGATTTAAAAAAACTTTCAATATACTGAACATTCCCATTTCCCTTTAAACATACATGTATTTACACGACTCTTACCAAGTATAATTTTAAACATATTAAATAAAAAAATACACTAAAACAGCTCTAATACTTTTTATTTTCAGTTTCTCGTTTTGTATCTATTGTAAAATAAATTTTATTTAAAAAAATTAATTTATAATATTGAAGAAACATATTTTATATTTCTTGAAAACGTATTATCGACTACAGGAAAAATTAGGTATAGTCAGTATTATATCTTAGAGATGCAAAGCAACCAAGGATCATAAAGTTGTATTTTTATTTAAATGTTCTTATAGGAAAGTCATGAAATTATGTTCCTGTACCATTAATCATCCTGTATAATTAGGTTTGTTCAGCCTCATCAATCATCCTGGAACTTTTACAACCAGGGGTAATGAAAAATCTTTAAACATTTAAATTGGTTTTAATTTTTACATTTTTTTATAGCATAAGCCCAAGTAATTCATTTTGTTCATATTAGTAAACAATTAGTTCTTGCAAATATTTTCAAGAGAATAAATACATCGCTGTAAGAAAAACTATCAGTAATTTTCTCATGTTGTTGAAAGACCACAAAACCTCCGGTCGAGTGATCTTTCTGATTAAGTAAATGAAATCAGTTTCTAAAAAATGACAAGCTGGATAGTGTTGAAGACAAAATTATTAAGTTTTTTTTGTTGTTAATGTAATGGTTATTTTATAGGACTATTTCCCGCAAATAAATAATACAGAATAGACGAGGTGATGGGAACTGTATATTTAATTCTTCTCAGTATCAATAAATAAGTGGCGAATCGAACAGTTACGGAACATAAAAGAACTTAAAATACGATACATAACATTACCAAAGGAAATGGATTTAAATCTCTAAATATCTAAAAAGTCTATACTTCTGCAAAGAAGAAAAACGATGGATATGGGAGGTGAGAAAATTATAACTAAGGAACGTACCTTACAACCAACAAAAATATGAATACAACGGCATAAAGTGAATGATAGCACTTTTGTAGAGCAGAAAAAAATCTATTTTGCCGCTAAAGATGATGTTTTCTGCCCCTCAAGCACTTTTGTAGAGCAGAAAAAATCTATTTTGCCGCTAAAGATGATGTTTTCTGCCCCTCAATAATATTATTAATAATTTACCAAAATGTCGTTCGATATACCTCAAAAATAAACACGACACAGCTACGGAAACTGGTGTTTCGAAATTATTGTTCCTCACCAGTGCAGCATAGCTTAAGGAATGGAATATGAAATGAAGTATATCAGAAAGAAATTAAAAAGGAAGTGTTAAGGCCCGCGTGGCTTTGATTGTCACTTTGTCTATGTGAGCTTTGAAGTTAAGCTTGGTATCTAAGGTTAGTCCCAAATATTTGACTTCATTGCTCACCTGTAGTTCTTTTCCCCGAAGATATAGTTTCCTCAGGTTTTGGAGTTTTCTTTTCCTTGTGAAAGTCACCACCGTGGTCTTTCCTGGATTAACAGAAAGCCCTTCCTGTGTGCACCATCGATCTACCGTATTGAGAGCTCTTTGCATCATTTCTGAGGCAACGCTCTCAAATTTTCCCACTGCTAGGATTGTGACGTCGTCTGCATATCCTTGCGCATATATTCCTCGCTGTTCTAATTGTGCTAGGAGCTCGTCCATAACCAGGCACCACAGGAGGGGTGATAGAACCCCTCCTTGCGGGCATCCTCTAGTTACAGACACCTCCTCCGACATGTTTCCCAGCGTGGATTGGATTTTTCTTGTTCTGAGTGCTGAGTCGATCCATCTTGTTATTGAAAGACCGACTCCGCGCCTCTTCACTGCCTCACTTATTGAGTTGAATGAGGTATTGTCAAATGCTCCCTCTATATCTAAGAAGGCTCCTATGGCAGTTTCTTTGCTGCCTAGTGCCTTTTCTATTCTGTGAGTAAGCTCGTGTATCGCTAGCTCACACGATTTCCCTGCTTGGTAGGCATATTGGTTTCGATGTAAGGGTTTTTGGCCCATCACATCGTCCCTTATATGTCTATCAACCAGTTTCTCCAAGGTTTTGAGGAGAAATGATGTAAGGCTGATTGGCCGGAAGGATTTCGCCTGGGCATAGGTATCACGCCCTGGTTTTGGTATGAATACCACGTTCACTTTCCGCCAACCAGTTGGCACATATCCGAGTGCTAGGCTAGCCCTGAATAGTGTGCACACAGGTGTTGCTAATTTTTTTCATTCCTTGTTTAAGTAGTGCTGGAAATATTCCATCCACTCCTGGTGACTTGTATGGTTCGAAAGTGTTAATCGCCCATTCAAGCCTTGTTATATTTATAACTTCTTTGGCTAGTTTCCAGTCCTCCTTTGACGCCCTTCTCATTGGTATGTCTTCTGTTGGACCGTTGTTGTGTTGTGGAATGGCCACACTGCCCGGGAAGTGTGTCTCTAGAAGTAAATCTAGAGTCTCCTTCTCAGTGTTTGTGTAGCCTCCCTGTTGTTTCTGCAGTGATCCAATCTTACCTTGATTGTCTCTCTGCAGGATCTTCTGGAGTCTAGCTGCTTCTGGAGTACTTTCGATCTCCTCGCATTGCTTCCTCCATGTTTTTGTTTTAGCATCTCTTATGGCATATACGTATTTCAGATTGGCGGCTTTGTATGCCTCCCATCTTCCAGTTCTTTTCGCCTGGTTAAATAGCCTTCGAACTTCTGTCCTCCTGGATGAGAGTTCGTGATTCCACCAAGGGGTCTCACGTTTTGTTCTTCTCTCTTTCAGGGGGCAGCTTTCTTCAAAGGCTGATTTTATTGCTGATGTTATGAAGTCGTTCAGCAATTCTACTTCCGCCGGTGTATTAGGTTTCGATGGGCAGTCCTTCAACCCCTGCTCTAGGATTTCGTTCTCTAGGATTTCGTTGAAGAGCTCCCAGTCGCAGGTTCTTGGGTTTCTGCTCATCTTAACTCCTTCGGGCGGTGTTTCTAACTTAAATCTTACGTACCTGTGGTCCGAAAGTGATGGTTCCTGGGACACGTTCCACTCGTTAATCACTCGTCCCGCACATTGTGTTACGATAGTAATATCGATTACCTCCCGCCTTGTTTCTGTTACAAAGGTCGGTTCATTTCCGCGATTTGCTACCTCTAGTTTATTACTAATTATAAATTCTAGGAGTGACTCACCTCTTATGTTGTTTCCTGTGCTCCCCCACATAATGTGGTGTGCGTTGGCGTCGCAGCATAGAATGAGTTGTACATTACTGGCCTCGCATTGTTGTACCAGTTCCTTGACTTCCTGCGTTGGAGGCAGGCCTGCTTGGTCGTAAGGAAGGTATGCAGATCCTATTACCAGCTCTTTCATTAACCCTTTCATTTCGACATTAGTTCGTGCCACCATTAGGTCTCTCGTGCAGAGTCCCCACATTGGTAGCAGATTACTATTTTTCTTTGCTATAATGCAAGCTCTTGGGTGGTCCCATCCTGGGCTGATTAGTTCCCAGACTGGTCCCACCTTCAATCCTCTGATCTTCCCCCTGTAAACCCAAGGTTCTTGTATCAGTACTATGTCTATATTGTATTTCAATATGTATCGCTGCAATGCTGCCGAAGCTGCTTTACAGTGATGTATATTTACCTGCATTATTGAGTTGAATGTTCCTGCGCTGTTGGGAGTTGCAGCTGGTCCTCCTCTTTCGCCGTTTCCGCCCCGAGTTCTTCTTGCGGCCTCGGGTCGTCAACCTCCATTTGCTCCCCTTCCTTCTTTTTGCCCAAGGCCTTAAAAAGGATCCTGGTCAAGTTGAAGTAGGGTTTGCAATGGAGTGCCTCTACCTTCTTCCAAGATGTTTCATCCATCAGAAGAATTAGTTGCTGTCCCTTTGGATCGGGCTTCCTATCGACGACTGTCCAGGTCTCCGTATGGAGCCCTGGATTTTGTACCCTCAGGCGCTTGAATGTTTTTTTCCGGTTCCTGTGCCGGCCCCGGAATCCACACCATTGCCCTGATGGGTTTGGGTACATCCTTGGCGTCACAGACGCTAAGTTTCGCACCCTCCCAAGGTACGCACTTCTCCATCACCTGCGCCAGCCAGTCCTTGGTCGCCTGGTCAGCACAGGAGGCAAGAAGAAAGCCCCCTCGTAGGTTTACCCCCGAAAATCTCGGGGGTTGTTGCCCCTCGACGACGTCATCTAGTGCTTCAATCAAGGCGTTCTTCACGAGATCCGCCTGATCTCCACTCAAGGACGTCTCGGGGTAGCCAAATAGGTAGGTACATAACAAGTAAAATTTAAATTATATCTTTCTTACGCATGATGATCACAAGAAAAATATAAGGGCGTGTTTGTGAAAAATCAGATTTATTTGTATTTTTCTAATTGTATTAGAACTTCAGTTGTTTTAATACTACAGTTTTTGAAATTTGTTTGTGGAACTATACAGTAAGCTATTGAGTAATTTATAGGAAATGCAACTTCGATGTTTGGAGGAATTTTTACGCAATATATTTAAAACGTATCAAACAAACACTACGGATGTTAATTGCTAATTTTTAATACATCTGGATTTTTTTTAAATTTCAGGACATATAGCAATGCTCAGCGGTTATTGTTAATGCTAATAATATTTTGAGTACAACTTCACATTTGTAACAAAAATATCAAGAATCTATTATATCTGAGATGGTTTTTTGTTTAGTGGGTTCGTATTGGAGCATGGGATCTAAGTAATACTTTAAGGCATAACTATCGAAACCATATGGAGAAGTTTTGCAGAAAAAAAAAAGAGATTGAAATTTGCGGAAAAAGGTTGCCCCACCAGGTTATTTTTTAGACAGTTTTTAAAATATTTGCAGAACATTTTTTTTCCAGAATCAGGTGGAAATTGTGAAAATATTTTTTTTAAGAAATTTGAAATGTTAAATTTCTTAAAAAATATTGCTTTTTTATAAAGTTACACATTTTTGAATGAACTTAAAATAAAACTGATGTATTTGAAGTTTTGGTTACAGACAATCTTTAATATAAATAAGGACGGATACAGTCCCGGGCGATTTTTCTTAAACTATACGAGCGGGATTCACTCGTGAAATACACTGTACTTATTTTTGCTAATAATGTGTCATCATCAAATTCTACATTGCCGAATTGGATCAGTAGTAAGCAAATGGAGGGGACAGGTGTTGTTTATAAGTCAAATTTTTCGGCCTATATGCAGACAATTCTTGCTCGCTTTTTTATTGTCTTTCCGCTCCTCGAAATTGTACATTATTTTGACAAAAATTTACATCTATACAGGTCTCTAGTCTCATGTGTTAAGACAAATGTTAATAAAATACATAATAAAATTCCAAAAAAGATTATTATTTTTTTTATTATTTAGCGATTTTAGGATATATTATGCCATAGAGTCAATTTTATAAATTTAATTTATTTCCTGTATTTTAAGAATTTTTTGTTGAGAGTTAGTTGCCAGTTAATAGAATCTTCAAAAACGATTGTTTATTGAGAAAAATATTACTTCCTCCCTTTTTATATTGATAGAAGTAAAAAATATTTAAAGTTAACACCTGAACTACGTGGTATATATCAACAATCTTGGTGTTATGGCTAAGTTTGAAATACTGAGCGCACCCGCATCTACTATACTTATCCTTTATTATCTCATTATTTGCCGCTGCCTGTTATTTATTTATGTGGTCTTAAATCATAATTAAATTATACCGAAGCTGTACTCTTCAGTGGCAATAAGTGGAGAAAAAGTGTTGTTCAACAAGTAGACCTGTTATAAATTCATAAATTGTAATAGCATTCTTTACGACAATTTTCGAGCGACTCCAGGATGCTGCATTTCACCAAATAAAATTCATATTTTTTAATAAAAATTTTAGTTCGTCAATAATAGACAATAATTAATCTCTTTTTCTTGTTGCTATTGAATTTTCCATTTAGCTTCGAAGAGTGAAACCATATTTATTGTTTTTTTTTTAATGTATATATATGGTTGTGATCAATTTATGTTTGGGCGGCTATTCACGTTGGAAACATACTTTCTAAAATTTTTTGTTGGTGACAAAAACAAAATGATATCTGCCTTCCACTGACATGGCACTGTGAATGTCTCATAGTCTTCCACGGTTTGTACTATTTTGTAGTAGAACAATAGAACACAGACAGAGTAAAATATTCAATATAATACCACACTGTTGCACACGATTGTGTATTTCTCTTTGACACGATGGAACAGTAATGTGAAGGTGCAAAATTCAATATCATTAGGTAGGTACATCAAGTTAGATTTTATTGCCAGGTAGAAAATGCAAAAAACAAAACTTTAGATACTAGTTTGTCATAAAATATAGTTGTACAGGTTTTGTCTTCACATACATATAAATACAATAAATCAAAAAGAAAAAGAAAAATTCTCATAAAATTCCTTTATTACTGTGACCGGTTTCGTGAACAAATTAATTACTTCACATCATCAGACACAGGAATTTTTATAAATAAAAAACCAGGGTCGTCAAATTAAAATTAAAAAAAGTTTTGCAACATAGTCAAATAATCTGTAAATGTAAGATATAAAATTTTGGTATCTAATTAACTTTTTGATAAAAATTTCTAAAATTTTTTAACGTGCTTGTCCTTTTAAACACATACATACACTTAATCAACCTACCTACGTTATAAATACAATAGTTCATGCATGTCAAAATAACTTGATAGCAACATAGCAGCACTTTAGAGTTTACATTTCATTTACAACTCCATGATATCTAGAACAATACTACTCCTTTCCAATCACTTAGGTCTGCCAATCCCAAAATTACAACTACACTTTCGACAGGTTTTGGTCATTTTTCAGTTACAACTTTGTAATTATTTTGTCCGATCATCTAAAAACAGGTTAAGAAATGGCAAATCATATATATTTCATTACCATTTTACTTTTCTTGTGGTTGATATATAGCCACTAATGTGTAGAAAATTACCAAATTATCACTAATAGATTTAACACAACTGTTTGGTTATTAATTGGTTATTTTTGAATCATTGAATGTTCATTATGTCTATTATGCATTTTCTCGCAGATCGCCAAGTTAAGGTACATTTACAACCAATTCGCTACAGGCACAATTTACTAACGGATTGTGAATTGTGCCGAAATAAAATTTAAGTCATTTATAATGAGTTAGAAGCTGCCATCTGTTAAGATTTTTTAATATTACGTTTGTGCAAATTCAGTTTGATTAAATAATTACAATTATTTAACATAACTACTAAAAACGTAATATTTTCTAATACTAAAAGATCTAATCTTACAATTTTAAATCACAAACCGACTTTAAATATAAACAATAAATTTGTGTCGTAGTACGCATGCGCAATTTGAAATTCGTGCCACAATTGAATTGAATATTTGCGATTTGCAAGCATCCAATTCAAACCTGAGGTGCAATTCAAGGTCGTGCCGACTTAAAATTTTATTGTAAACAAATACATTCAACCAGATATGTTTAAAACCCAATTTACAATCCACAAGAAGATTGTCCCCGTACCGAATTGATTGTAAAAAATGTACCCTGACTTTATGCAAAACGAGTCATCCAGTTGGCTCACGTGACATAACTGATTTCTCAATTTCATTTTTTTGTTATTTCTATAATTGAAAAGTATTTAGTTTGATTAATAATATAGTAAATGCTACGAATTACTAAAATGTGTAATAATTAAGATTAAAAACTATAATATAAATACAAAAAATATTACATACTTGAAGTGCGTTCATTATTTCGAGGTATGTCATTTATATTTACAATAAAAATGCTGAGTAGTGGTGAGAGGTATGTGAAACTTCTCATATGGTCCAAATGCTACTATCCGACCGACATCATAGATGTCTCTGTGGCGGATAGCGACTTGCGAAGCAAGTACCGAGAGCGGTGACCTCTAGCCCAGGCGGACTAAATTACTGTTATTAAATATGATTTGAATGAAACAACTACTCAGTGGACAAATACCCCGATCTGCATTGGATTATACCTTCAAATTATATAGATCGGTAGCCAATATCATTTGTCAATTCCTAACCAGACATAGACCGGTTTCGAACGGACTAAAATACTAGAATAGCGTATTTTGGGATCTGGAATTGAGCCGAGAAAGTAGACATTCTTGAGCGATATCAGAAAAAATATTTTTTGCGCCATATTTATGTTTTATCTTTAGTACAATTTTATTGTGACAATCGATTCACAATACAGAATATAGATATGTGTTCAGAATATAGGTATGTGTCAACATTTTCAAACCGTGTCAATTTCTAGAAACAAAGTGATGGGATGATAAATGTAAAATACTGTTTCTGAGAAATTTCATAAAAGAATGGAAAAGTGCAATTTTAGCAATTCCGAATCGAATCGTTACCTCCGTGATCGAATTCGGCAGGTAATTTTACATAAGAATATGACTTCAGTTTTTATCTGTTCACGAGTTGCATATGCCACTTTTATTTTGCATATTTCGAGTCTCGCTTTCCGGCTAATAAGAGTAAGAGACATACCACAGAAGAGTGGATCCATACAGAAGCGAAAGCTAACCTTCAAGGCCGAACCAAATTTGAGCGCACATGTCCCATGTCCGCCATCTTATAACTGCTCCATCTGTCATCTGACACATGCCGTATGATTCATATGAATACAAACTTTTATGTTTATTTACGTTTTGCGAATAACAGTTTTATAAACGCTTACACAGTATTTTACTATTTTATGGCCGTTTTGTTTGTTTATGTAGTGAGATTAACAGTGTAACTTGTTAATAGGAGTATTGTGCGTTTTTTGCGAATATTTCGTGTATTTCTGGACTATTGTGTATTGGATTTTTGGTGTTTTCAGTGGCTTCTAAGGCAAAGGGGTGTTCTTATCGGTCATGCCCTTCTAGAAGAGGTGGAACAATAAGCTTTTTCGTATTTCCTAAAGATCCTGAAAGGTAAGTGTAAATTTATATTACTGAAACAATCAAGAATAATGTTAACCACACTAATTAATTAGTTACAAAGAAACAATATTGTAAAAATATACTTAGTTGTTTTTTTTTTCAGTACATTGCTACTAACTGCGTAATCTCGAAATATGTTTTAAAAATAACATGAATTAATTATAATATGGCTTTGATCATGAGAGTTTAAGTAATATAAAAAAATATATAATTATTTAATACGTGCAATTTGTCTTTTTAGAGCTGCGATCTGGCTGAAAGCGTGTTTGAGGCAAGATCTTCTTGATAAAGACATGGATAAGCTGCATAAAAATTATCAGTTATGTGAAAAACATTTTGAACAAAATACATTTCTAAAAATGTTTGGTACACAATTTTGTTTGTAATATTCTATTTATCAATAAAAGATATTTTTTTAAAAATCTTCTGTATTATTTTACGTTATCTATACAAATTTCTTTGTTATTAGTGTTACTGCACAAATATGTCAGTATTTGCCAGTAAAGTATTTGTCCGTTATCAATATTGGTATTTTTTTTTACTAAAATATCACGTTTGTATCAAATAAAACCATTGAAAATAATTGTTATAATATGTCTGTCCATCAGACATCAGATTTATCTTTGACTCAAATGTAATTGAGATTATAGGTACCATATTTATGGAGTTCTGAACAAATATGTATACATTCATAATCACGTATGGTATGTACATAATAATATATTACAAGTTTAATAAACTAGTTTTCTCAGTGTATAATGTACTGAACGCCCGACAAAATTCATATATTTCTAATAGTTATTTCTCTCAGTGTAATCATAACGCATTCTATTGTCACTTCGAGGTCACGGAAATCGGTACCTACGATTTCAAAGTGCCGCCGCAAGCTTTCGCTTCTGTATGGATCCCCTTTTCTGTGGACATACTAACACTATTTAAGAAAACAGATTTAAATTATTTCTTTAAATTATTTCTAGATCCTAAATCATGAAGGTTTGCAAAATCTCGATTTTGAATTTTGTCTGAAGAAAGTAACGTAATTTTCTTTACATGCAGTCGTTACAAGAAGTACCTATTCAAGATTAAAAACATGAAGATGTGTTTTGATAAAATCGCAAGCAATATTCACTTATCCACCATTATTTCCATTTTATTATATACTTCTTATTTAGTGAACATGTATAAATTGTTTTGATCCCCGTACCTGTCCTATATCATGTAAATGATCTATTGGATGAATAAAGTATTATTATTATTATTATTATTACTATATTACATTGCTTTTAGTATAGTTTATACGAAGTCAATTGAAATTGGTCATTGTTAAAGCACAGGACTGTGCGCACTTAACTTGATATTTTGTCCTATGTATTTATCAAATGGTAGTTGAAATTGTGCAGGTGAGTCCGAGACTGGCAATGTAATCAGCCTGAACGAACCATCTACGACTGGCCCACTAGTATAAAAAAAACTCATTAAATCGTTTCTCCGCAATTACGGAAACTTATGAGATGTGCCGGCATTGGCTATGTTTTGAGGACGATGGGCGACGATTGGCTGGGATCACGATATTCGTCAATCCGGTTGGTCGGTGGGTGTTTGAGTTTATATCAGTCAGGAGTCAACGTGGACTCGGATGTTATCTATTTATTTATTACATTTGTCCGGTGCAGTGCAGAAATACCTATTATAATATCAAGGTGGTTCGGTTTATACTTAGTGTTCATATTGGTAAATATTTATTACTACATAAAAGGTATTTAAGATATTGTATTAGGTATTTACTAATTTACCATGGCTTTCTGGAGACCATTTGAAACAGAAGATAATATAATAACGCCCGAAAATCCCGAAATAGTTGAGCCTGTTATTGTCGAGGAAGACGATTTTAATTTAGAGTTTCAAAATAAAGATTTACACGTACAAAGTCAACGCATTATTTTAAATATATATGAACGTTTAAAAAGCGAAAATCGTGAAAAATGTGAGAAAGAAATAATAGAACGTATTAACGAATTAACTAAAATATCAAAATCAACAATTTATCGTGTAATTAAAACAGGAGATGTTATAGATCACGGTACAAATAGGAAACGAAAAAATATGAAATTAAAAAATATTGATGATGTTACCAAAGATGTAATACGGCGTATAATTTATAATATGTATGAAAAAAATATAGTTCCTACGTTAAAAATGATTCGAGAAAAATTAAGCGATTATCCTGATTATAATTATAGTTCTTTAGATACACTACGAAATGTTTTATTAGAATGCGGTTTTAAACATAAAAAACTTGACAGTCGTATGGTAATTATGGAATCACGACGTATAGTAGCACTTCGGGTAGATTATTTGGAAAAAATCAGAGAATATCGTAAACTAAACAGGCATATAGTGTATCTAGATGCGCCGATTATAATTCAACCTGGTAATGATTCCCTCTTCAGAAAGTGAAGATTCGGACGCGTCAACTTTTAGCCTTTAACTTTTTTAATATACATATATTTTCAGAACAAAATATTTAGATATTATATTAGGTATGAAGTTTACTTTTTTATTGTTACATTTCTTGGAATATATTTTATTTAGTTGACAAGAAATTTTAATTTAAATTACTTTATTCTAGAGACATATTTTAATTTTGTTTTTATTTATGGTTTATCTAAACAAATATTTATTTTTGTGGTATTAATTCTTTGCTTTGGTTAAGAAACTTACATTTTTATTTTTTATTTTAGAAGAAACTTTTATTTTATTTTTTACTATATAACATCCTTGCCCCTCGCTAATCTAACCTGTCCCTATCCCTCATCCTGGCAAGGATATGTTCATACCTTCTCGTTGGTCCTTGCAGAGCAATAACATATTTCAATATAGTATGGGTTAACTTTAAAACTAAACCCAATAAATTTAAATATTTAGACTTTTATATCTAAAACTGATATAATATTTCAAAAATATTTTATTGGCGAAATGAACAAAAATAGCCTATCTAATAAACAAAAAATAATAAAAATTAATGCAATTTTCAAACAAGTATAACATTTTCTTTTGACAAGCATTTCTATTTACCTCCGCCCATGTACAATAAAGAGATGCCGACGGTTTTTGCAGGCTTTTTAGTTTTTATACGATTTCAATTGACTTCGTACAAACTATAGCACGGTAATGTATGAGGCCACACTTGCTGATTTGTATACAAACTTTAAATTAAAATGTATCGAGGCATATAAACAAATTTAACTTTAAGATATGTAAATGTAGGTCAATTTGTAGCTGAAACAGTTGACATGTACTTCAGGCAAAGCAATGAATTTCACCAGAAGTCTCATAATTAACTGGCCTCGTAATTTTGTTTTATTAACAGAACCTAGAAATTAATAAGCGAGCGCTGTGAATTTAATACCCGTCGACTCTTTATTTGAGTTAGTCTCATATAACTTTTCCACTGAATTTTCAAGCAATTGTCATTTCAGGGGGTGCGTTTCAGGATTAATTATCTTACAATGTTTGAAACACCACCCACGCGAGTACTTATTAAAATGCAGGAAAATCTACTTGCTTAAATATTTACAAAGCGTTTAAAATATAAAGCTCTGAGCTTAATTCAATTTCTGATTTTAGTATTTCGACAAAACTGCTCATATTAACAAAAAATGTTATAATGTGATTCAATTTGCTACACTATACACGTTAAGCGTCAAAATGTAACGCTATATATAACGTCAAAATGAGACGTTAATTCACGTTGGGATGCCAAGTAAAACGTTGTATCAAAATAAAATTGAACACCTTACCAATCCTCGGCTAGCTCGTTATATCTCAGGTTGGGTTACCAGTATCATACAGGCGAAACTGGTGCGTTCAGCTTCTCAGTACTCTAAATTCAAGAAATAAACAATTAATAGTTGATAAGAGAATTTGGTATACCTTACCACACTTTATATTTTTAATGAAACCTATTCTGGGAAATTAAACAACATAACTTTAATAAAATGTTTAATTATATCAAGTCCAGTTAATCAGCCAGGTTTTACATATAAAAGAAGTATTTACAAATAGGTAGGTGAAATTTTTAAATTCATTTCCGAAACAAAAGTATGTAATACCAGTAGGTTGATTTATACCAAATGCAATTGCATGTAGTTTACAAAAAAAAACACATGAGAAAAATATTTATATCTAGATATCAGTATTATTACATTTTCGTAATCAAAGTTCAACGATCTATCACAGATCTAATTTTGACTGGACTATATTTGCAACATGAGTACCAGTACTAATTTAAATTTGAATAAGTAAAATTGAAAAAACATGCACAAAATAAATGATTAATTATTTACATCAAGGTTGATATTTTTAATAAGTACATACAAAAATATTAAAACTTAACCGGAAAAGTGGAAAGTGTGTTCAATTTTTGTTCTTCAATACCAGACCAATATTGTTCCATTAACCAAACTGCAGCGTTACAAAACTCGACGATGAAATTAATTGACTCTTGACTCGAAAACACATATCGACCCTCTAATCCAGCTCTACTTGGTACATTAGTAAGACTTCCATTTTCCATGGCATCAAAAGTACATAAAAACCACATTTACAACATGAACAAATTACCTAGGTCATGACCTAGCGAAGCCATATCACGTTCTTATTTTAAACAACAATTCACCAAGTCGAAATCCAGCAAAAGTCCTATGTTAACTACGTGATAGTCCCCTGATAGTTAATAAAAGCCAAGTGATAGCCACCTTTCCTAAGAATCATTCACCGGAATCCAGTGTAAGTCTCGTGGTGGTCTAATAAAAGTCCAGTGAAAACCCCTTGACAGTTACCCTTCTATAGGGCAAAGTCCTACGTCCATACACATGTTATTTTTGTAGAAACAATCTAGCATTTAGCTGACAAAATAGTAAGGAGCACCCTAAATAATCCAGCATTTAGCTGATAAGCTACTAAGTAGCATCCTTTAAATTGGTACGAAATAATCACAAAACAACGATGAATAACATCCACTAAAATAATTTTGGATCAAAATTTCAATCCTTCACTAGCTACAAAAAACAAAATGTAGGAACGTCCGCTCACTAACACGACTGACTATGAAAAGGAAGCGAATCAACCGATGGAGTTATAACGTAATAGATGGACAGAATACGCAGAAAAGTCACTAGCCAGAAATATCAAGGTCAGTCACCTGTCGAATGAATGTGAAATTATATAAACACGTATCAATACTTATCAAGACAAATATAAAATATAAAACGTTAATTAGAAAAGTTAGAAAGATAAGAAAATTATATAAAGTAATATTTATAAAAGGTGATTCACAAAATACCAGGACCTGAGATTCGGTTATTTGCAGAATCTATAAGGTTTGTTGACCCTAGTGCTAACAGCTGAAGTACGCTCCATTAATGTAATTAATGTTCTAACATACATAGCTTAAAGAAACGATTAAGTAGAACAGTCTGGAATGACTTTGAAAACAACCCAACTATGGTCCAAATTATTCCATAGTTACTGGTTTCACATACAAGGTAACGATCTTTATACCGGAACAGTATATACAGAACAAACGAGCTCACGTGACCACAGATCAACTCGGTGTGCAACCCCGACAACAATTGAACACTGCCAATACTATTCGAATAAATGACATTTAATTGATGGCATTAGAAATTGAATATTTCTATAGATCATAGAGATGTAATGTTACACAGAGACAATGACGTCCATGATATAACCTTGTGACGTAACCTTTTTAATGCAAATGGATAAAACATTACTAATAATAATTTTTGTGGAGTAAATTTTGAAAATGTGATGTTAAAAATGTAATTTATAAATAAAGTTACTGAATTAGTTGATTTTTATACTTAATATACATAAATATTTCGCACACTGATGAATTCAACCGTAACAAATTCATTATATCATGAGTTGCTCACTCCAGCAAATTTTCTGAAAGTGCGTCTTTAGGTTGTCCTCCCATCATCCGTGGCGCTCATTTTTGAATTTTATTTATTTAAGAACAAAACCTGAAATTAAGTTCCATTTCTGACGAGGCGAGCCGTAGCACTTGTCGTACCCGTTAACTAGACAAGATATAGTCACGTAGAATCTATGAAATCTTAGAGAATTGTGTAATGGATATCCTTTACGCTCCTGAACAAAAAATTTAAAGATTTAAAGTTGATATTTACTTTCTCTTGATAAAATAATTTAAAAAAAGCAAAATTTTTTGAAAATTTTTGACGTCTTCATAGATTTCTTTGTCATTCACAACAGATATCCTCGTATGTAAAGTGTATGTGGCGGGCACAGCATAAAATGAGCTTCCATAATATTGCTTATAAATGTTGCAAACACAAACCCTTTGTGCATTATGTCTGTGTTAAATATAGCAGTATTTATCACAAAAGTTGTTTAACCCGCTTTAAAAATCAAATTAAGTTTCTGAATGAAAATAAAATTTTATAATAATAATTTCCAGACCACAATTTAAATACTAAGTACAAATTTTTTGGGTTATTAGGTCCAATGTAATTAAAACACTATTGTATTAACTTGCCGACGTTTCAGTATAATTTATTACCATCCTCAGGGCACTGTAAGATATAAATAAATTGATTGTAAGTTATTCTATAACTATATGGTGATAAATTCTAATCCAAACTGATAGTGAAGAAATAATATTGAACAGTTAATTAATTATTCTATAACAGATTGTAGGAAACATGTACTTATTTTAGGCACTTCAATTATTATTTAGAATTAGTTATAGGTTAGTGACATATAAAAAAATTATAAACAAATACTCACATTAAAATTTAGTGTTTCTCGTGCTTAAAAAACATAATGGCAGGAACATACTTCGTAACTATAATATTGAGTTTATTGAAAAATACTCAGTATATCGGTGCATATAGAAATGAGAAATTTTTATATATTTCTTGAAATGTGTGTTATTCTCGTCGAGGCTGTGACACTAATGAGATTATTTTTTAGCACTGTTAAACTTACTGTAGATAAGGGATGAATAAGTGTTTGGGAACTAAAATGTTTGTTTATGTAATAAGTAAACAAGCTTAAAGTAGAAAGGAACGAAAGATGTAAATAGGTTGATAATTTTAAAATATCTAATGTATCATAAAGTTTTCATTTTATTAATTAGATTGAAATAACAAGAGTTTAAATTTTCAGTGTCTTTTCTTGAATTTACTGATTCGAATTTTTTAATGTTTATCATTTCTTGAAATTTTCTTTTTTCTAGATTAGATTGTTTACCTATCACTGTGGTTTCGTCAAAGTTAAATTCATGATTTAAAAATTTACAATGTTCTACCAAAAATGTGATATTAAGCTTATTTTTGTTTTTGACATCTCTCATATGTTCTTTTTTCCTTGTTTTTAGATACCTACTTGTTTGACCTATATAACTTTTATTACAATTTTTACATGGTATTTTACATATTAAATTCGATTTTAAGTCTGTTAGTGTTTTAGTTTTTAATTTGGTAAAAAAGTTCCTTTTGATCGTATTTTCACTTTTAAAAACTATGTTTATTTTGTTTGACATTTTATTATAAACTACCATATGTAAAAAATCTTTCGGAAAAGTTAAGAAAGGTCCTCATGTCATAACATCACAGAGCCACTGAATTCTTTCTATTTGGAACAAATCTCAGTAGCGGAGATTAGTGAGATTATTTCACAACTTAATAACTCAAGGAGCAAGGACATATATAACATGTGAAGTGTTATCTCAAACTTCAGACCTATTTCCATTAATGCTTTAATCAGTAAATTCTTTCAAATGGTTTTAAAAAGTAGACTTCTATCCTATTTTGTAAAATATAACTTGTTAATGAATTTCAATTTGGTTATCTACCTGGAAAATCCACAACAATAGCTCTTAGCTATATGTGTGAATTAATTTATCTTACTTTTGAGAATAGAGAGTCATGTATTGTGAACTTATATGACTTGGCAAAGGCATTCGATACAGTTAAGCATGACTTCTTGTTGTTAAAACTTGAAAGATATGGAACAAGGGGCACAGCCTAGAAATGTGTAGATCATATTTGAGTAACAGGAAACGAATGATAAAGTGGAGAGATGGAGTTTCCCAATCCTATCCTGTTTCTTATGGAATACCCCAGGGCACAGTGCTAGGGCCCCTGCTCTTCATCATTTACTTAAATGACATGCCTCTTTGTTTAAATAATAATACACATCCAATATGCTTTGCAGACGATACCTCTCTCATAGTCAATGACGGAAGCTCAGTTAAGATTGACTAATTGGTTTAAATTTTTTAAGTTTAAACACTAGTAAAACGCAAACACTGAACTTTTCTTCCTCAAGCTTAGCTCTGGACAGAGGGTTGTTTGTTAAAGTATTGTTTGTGTATCTAGACAACACTTTAAATTGGTAGCCTCATGTGAATTTCTTAGCTAGACGGCTGTCTACTTGTATATATATTTTGAGGCAACTAACGTATTCGGTATCCCCGAGTTGTATAAGGTTAGCATACTTTGCTTTATTTCATAGTGTCATGTGCTATCCAATTCTACTGGGAAGGTTCTTGCCAAACCTCACGAATATTTTTTTTTGCAGGAACGTGCCGTCAGAATCATGACGAATGCGGGCTTTAGAGAGCATTATAAACCGTTGTTTAGCGACTGGGCATTATGTCTTTACCCTGTTATTACATATTGCAATGTCTTCTATTTATTAAAGAGAGGAATGGTACTGTGACACAGATCAAAGTACATCGATACAGTACTAGATATAATGATTTACTACGACTTCCACAGTACAGATTTGCTAAATTACATAAATCTTTTTTATATCTGAGTATAAAATTCTTTAACAAACTACCTGCTGATTTAAAATCAGACTCGCTGTCTATCAAATCTTTTAAAAATAAGGTTAAAAACCTGCTGCTGTAAAATTGTTTTTATTGTTATGTTGAATATTTAAATCATACTTTTTAATTTAATTATATTGTAACTATGAAAAATGCAATGTACCTTTTGTGCTGCTATTTGTGGATTGTGCAGTGCAAACATATTTATAAATTGTGTATTATGTATTTGTGTATTGTATATACATTTATTAATTTCGTATATATTTGTTAAAATTATATGTATGTGTGTATGTCTACTTTGTTGACTTGTGAAAATACTTTCTGTATAATGGACCAATAAATCTAAATCTAAATCAATTGTGGGACTTAGGAGTTAAAATATACAGACACGATTGTGAAAATTTTATATCTTATTTGCAATGAAATGAACGGAAACAATTCTTATGTTTAGTGAAGCACAGCAAAATATTACATTTTGTGCAGCGGACTCTTGATCTGCTGTCTCACCCTTCCAACCTGCACTTGACAGGATTTTTAATATCTTGACAACTGGGCCAATGTTCAAAACCATCGCACCGTTTGTCTACGCATGGTAGAGTTGCTGGAACCCTTTTTTTTCTTCTTTCATTTCCTTCAATCAAAGTACTTTCTTCGTCACTCTCAGTTTCATCAAGAGTATACCTTTTAGTTCCAGGAGGCAGATACTCGCCAAGATTTAATCTGTATTACAGATGGTCCATAGTATCTTTAGCTTTAATTTTCTTGCTTTTGCAGTCTTAGCGATATTCCATCCAGCTGTTAACTATTGCCATCATAATCATGATCAAAAAAGTGAAGGATAGTCTTTAAGGTCCATTTCCGAGTTCTGAAGAAGGAGCGGTAATACTCGAGCATCTGGTCACATATGTCCACACCCCCCATGTATTCATTGTACGATTTTACAACTATGGGACATGAAATGTGTACTCTTTCCTTCTTCACTTTGTCCCATCTCCGCACCACAGATTCAGGTTCTATTCCGAAAGCTGTGGACAACATCAATACTGAGTTATGGTCCTTCCATTTTGTAATACAGAGTTTGCCATCACTTCTAACGACTTCTTCTGATTCGTCTTTTTTATTCCATTATCCTTCTTGAACTGTTTAATGACAATAACTTGTCCATCAAACCAACTGTTGAAAAGTATCTATCAAAGTACAGGTAGCTATTTTCTGGTAATCTTTCCACCAAACAGAGAATTACTGCTGGACCTAGACTTAATTCTTTCGTTCGAAGTGGAGTGGTAGCTCTCTGATAAATTTCGAAGTCCATGACAATCCCATCAGATGTGGTTAACAAAATTTTTCAATCTCACAGGCCTAGGTTTATTCCGGACAAATTGTCGCACGGGACAACGCCCCAAGGAGGATATCATTTGTTCATCAATTGAATATGCTTTCTTTTCTTTTCGTTCTATCCCAACGCAGTGATTTCGAACTCGATCAATTAGGGGCTGTATTTTCTAAAATTTGTTGCATTTTTTTGTTTCCTCGCTAACACTGAGATTATCAACCACATGGAAATTTGCACGAAATAAACTTTCATTAAAATGCGACACTAAAAATGAAGGTGATATATCAGATTCAAGGCCTACTAGGTAAATTTTTTGAAAACAGAGTCTTGCAGTTGCCAACTTAGCTTTTCAGTTTTTCGAATTTATGACGCCATTTTAAAAACAATTACCTACTTGTGATACATTGTTGTAACCAGAATTTCATGTGGAATCTAAATATGTAAATATATATAGGTTGCTATTTAAAAATCAAAAGTTGTTACTACTTCCGGTTGGACCTTTTTAAGTGCAAAATTTGGCTTTTTGTGTCACAAATGATATGGCAAAATTTTAAAATTGTGTTCCTAAAATCAACCGAGAAATTTGAACGGTACTAATCTCGTTGTCACCCGGTATATAGTTTTGAGTTATGTTTAAAAATAATATAATAATCGAAGGAAAATGTTAATTTTGTTAATTTAAATAAAGAAATTATGCAGATCATATGCATATACATATGTATATTTTAATTTTATTTACCTTAAAGTTATCATAAGCCCTTCTTCTGGCGAAATACTGTTCCTCAGTTGTCTATTTTGTCGCATTATGTTACTCTTTAATAAACCATGTAGCTCATCAAACGAGGCGATTGACATCTTGAAGTAATTAAAAAATTTGATTCTGTCTTCCCTTAACTCTCCATATAACGTGTAATAATGACCATATTTTTCTCGGATAATTAGTAACGGTTATTTACGCTGACGTAGTATGCGTCTAAATCGTCTTTTAATTATCAAAGCAAGAGCAGGTGCGTCCTCATCGGAATCCATGTCGCTATTAAGCCGCGTAAAAACAATCGCGTCATTTGCGATTCAGTAGCAAATGTCGTCCGCGCGATTTAGTCGTGTTCTTTGCGATTCAGTCATGCTACTAAGTCTCCAGTGTGACAGAAATCTTAAAGATAAATTACACTTTTTCATTTTAAAATTTTACGCGCGTATCGGGATTTGCAGTGGAGGGACCAGTTCAAATTTGCACAGCTGACATCTGTCGACGTAGAACACTCCTTTTCCCTATACTAAGTGATGTATCGACTAAATCATTCCAACCTGAATGCTGTCCACGCAGAACAAATTTTGAATATATCAGTTCTTACGAATGCCTTTAAACTGAACTGTACAGGAGGTTTCATTAAATATTAACACACTTGAGGTATGTATTTTAATTGTTCCGTACAAATGATTTTTATTGCCCCTTATCTCATGTGCCAACAATGCATGCACGAGCATATTCCGGTGTCTAGTCATATCATGTTTGGTGTTTTCAATATTTATACTAAATCAGAAAGAAATGTTTACTTCTCTACCAAATCCAAATCTTAATTGAAAATTGTTTCTCGTGATTATGTATTTATTGTTCCTGATTAATATATTTTTTAAAATTTTTTCCATAAATTATAAACAAACAAAGGTCATATCTGTCAAAAAACGTGTATAACATTATTATTTAAAAAATTGGATAACTGTTGTCGATTTCACATGAATAGAGCTCAATGTTCAAATATGTAAGAGGAGAGGGGACTCTTACTCTTCCCTTATTGTCTAGTTTGATTGTTTGTATTGATACAATTTTAAGTAGTAATATAATAAGTGCATGGAATTTTTTTTTGAAAATCTGCATGAATGCAAATTATTGGAAATGATTTCCAATTCTCAATGCACGAATTATATTTGAACAGAAAATTTTATGAACCAAAAAAAATGTTACGATGACAGTACTTGAATGAGCTTAACAAGAAATGTCAAAAATGACAGCGGTAATTTTCGGTAATTTGCACTGATGCAAAATTATTGCTGTAATTCGACGTTAAATGGTCAGAAAATTCAAAATAGAGATACAAATCACACATCACACATTCAAATTTGTCAGGAGAATAAAATTTTCACAATTACTTTATCGATTTTTTCGATCTAACAAAAAAGTGCTTAAATTGTGTTTCATACTAAGTATTTTCTGTTTATGTGTGATTCATTACTTTTATGGAACTGCAGTTTAAAATATTGCTGTAGAAATTACTCGGAAAAGGGCTTCAACCGCTTATTTCATAAGTTAAAATAATTCATTGTCGTAGAGCATAATTTTTCCAGCTAGGGGTTCTTTCTGGTTTTGTATTACTAGCTGTTTATCCGAGACTTCATCCGCGTGGAAATCGGGACAATATATTAAAAGATTTGTCAGCAAGTACTCCATTGTTCAACCTCCAGCCTGTGCTTACAGGACTTCTTTGTGGATTACATTAATGGTTCTTTTCTCGGGTGCTAGGATCAAGAAAATTAACCATGCTAGAAACAGTCCTGCCACAAGTCAATCCCTGCCAACTTTAGTGGCTGTCCTTGCGACTTATTAATAGTCGAGCAAAGCAGACCTTAAGGGGGGAACTACAGTCTCTTGAACTCGAAGTGTTACTCTGATAGTATGAGCGGTACACGTGGTATGAACACCGATTCCCCTCGAGACTAGCCGGTGAACACTGTGGCCTCGATAACATTTCTGTGAAGTCCTTTCATTTGCAGTCTGGTGCGTTTGCATGGTTTGGGAGGATTGATGTTTCGCAATAACATCACTGGAACAGCTTATAGGCTGGGAGGCCAGAAGGGTTGAAGCTGTTGAGCAATTCCAGGGAATAGTGGATCGCATCATCAGGTGCCCTACTGAATCCACAGACTTGTACTCATACTCATAATCATAATGTTTTCTTTGATATCGTCGATATACAACAAGTCTATGGAGTGGCTTTACTAGCTTGCGATTCTGACCCCAAAGAACGATCAGGTTACCATCATTAACGATACTTTACCTAAATCGTTTGAAGGGGCAGAAATCAAGTACAAGTCTATGGACTCAGTAATGCACACTGATGATGCGACCCACTATCCCATGGAATTCTTCAACATCCTCAACCATCCTGGTCTCCCAGTCCATCAGATTCTCCTCAAAGTGGCTGCTCAAGTGATGTTACTACGGAACATCAAACCTCCTAAACTTTGCAATGGCACCAGGCTGCGTATGAAAGAAATCCACAGAAATGTTATCGAGGCCACAATGTTCACCGGCTGTGCTCGAGTGGAATTGGTGGTCATATAACATATGCCACTCATACTAACGGAGTACATATTCGAGTTTAAGAGGCTGCAGTTCTCCCTCAAAATCGCAAGGACAATCACTGAAATTGGCAGGGATTGACTTCAGGCAGGACTGCCTCTCGCATGGTCAATTTTACCTATCTGCTTCAGAGTGAGCCTAACCAGCAGCCTGGTGATCCTATCCTCCGAGAAAAGAGCCACCAATGTGGTTTACAAGGAGATCCTATAAACCCAATCTGGGGGTTGAACAGTGGAGTATATGCTGACAAAACTTTTCCCGAATTCCACGCGAAAGAAGTCGCTGCAGCTAGTCCTCTATATTTAGATACGAAATCTGTCTACTAATTTAGAGATCATTGAATAGAACACACTTCATAAGTGTTTGTTTATATATCTCCGTAATTAATATTTTGATAACTATCTTTATTACTTAAATATTTTATCGAGTAAGGCCACTTATCACATATCGATTTATTTTCGATAACTAAAATTCCTTTATAGAGAATGATTAATTATGCTATAATTATATCTATTTTACGTAAAACAATTTCACTTATTCTAAATTTGGTAATTTGTTTTGTTCTTATACTATTACAAGTAAAGAACTATCTATTCACACTCGCTATAAACAGTTCGGCTCAACTACTATGCAATTCAAATAGTCGCTATGAATCTTTCACGTGTGGGTGTATTTAAATTGGACCAATAATATATCTGCTCTATGCTCGTATTTAAATAGATTTTTTACTCTGAGAGTGAAGAAGCAACGCGACAACAAAAGAAACGTTGGTGCTTGTAATACTATCTCAGCATGGGCGGCCGCAGGATTATTTCAATGTGTGATTAAATTTCAAATTAATTGCAGACAATGAATTCGATGACGGTACTGTCTTGTTGCCAGTTTTACTTATTATGGTGTCAGTAGTAACAGCGTATTTATTTCATTAATAAACTTTAACGTTTTATATTAGAAGTCCTTTAACACATTTAAATCAACTTCAAAGTTTTAGGCGCAGCAAACAATGGTCATGCAGTAAAAGGTATATTTATACAGTTTTCATAAATATTTTTTAATGCCTTGTTTATATTAACGTCCTGGCGGAGTTTGGCAAATTGCTATTCTACCACTCAACCAGGACAGACATGTACACAACAACCATTCCCTTCGATATTTGTCAGATGCCGCAGCTGAAAATGGAACTCGTTAGAGATAGACAGCGACTAGCCGTGTTCTGCCGCACAACAACGCTTTAGTCAACTGTGCTATCGTATCAGTATTTTAGAAACGCCACTATACACCCATGCCAGGATTCGACCCGAGACCGTTTTGTCTCAAGAGTAACGTGTAAGCACTGAACCACTAAGCTGAATTTTCTGTAGAGAGCATCCCCTCCCAGTGCAATTATTTCTGATTATAAGGTTTTTTAAGAACGTTTTAATAGAAAACTTACTAACATGTAACTTTTTCAGGTTATGTTTGAGGAATTATTTTATGGCGTGAGCAATTAACATAATATTAAACATCAAAGTTAAAGAATTTTTCTTTTTGTTTTATATTCAAGTAAATATCTATTCTACAACTAGTTTAAATTTTGCATGCTCACGCCCTCAAGTATATTTTATCTAGACTCAGTCTAAATTTGGAAGTTCCAGTGTAACAGATATAGCAGATATGATTCTTTAAAAACATTATTGTTTTAAGTGTTCTGTAAATGACTCTTAGAAAACATTAAGTATTTTTAGAACCAGTGACAAACAAACGCCAGAAAAAGTTATTAGTATTGTTGCTGCGAGAGTAAAATTCAATTTGATAAATACTTATATTTAAGTTATAAACTGGATCTAAATTAATGTAGTCTTGAAAGGTATGTTACAACACAAAAACTAATGTACAAATCCATGAAAAAGTCAGTTATTTTTATTCGCCTATTTAACGTTTCCCTATATCCGCTGCCAGGGTCAATCAGAGACACCAGGAGACGAGCTACCTCCAACATAGAAATTTTGCTGAATCTCTTCTCTATCGAAGAGTAATAATTCTTTACTTGCCTAACATATAATAGACAATAGACCGACTGCTTTACATCCTCTCCGAGGGATGGTATATTACCTACACAACCCTCGCCTAAGATTGCATAGCTTCTACGTATACGTTGATATGCAAACCGCTAGAAAATGACACGAGATCGCCTAGTTTCACTTGAGCTACCACTAATTACTGACTGTGACTACCATTGCTTAAATATTCGTATCGAAATTCGAGTTCGCCCCCATGAAAAAGTTCGTTGTATATATTTCAGCAAAAGTTTTCAACCACCAAAACCCAGTCATATAAACATAAACAATATGATATTGACAAGATAACGCCCGCTTGAAAATACCGCGCAATACAAAATCCTAGATTTTCAAGGAGTTACTTCAGTGATTTAGGAGGCGGTTAAGAAAACATTTAAGTAGGGCATTCCGATTTAAATGGAAATAACAATACGTAATTATATATACAAAATTAATTTAGTAAAAAAAAGCGGTAAAAATAGATTTTTTGAACAAAAAATATTATTTGAATCATAAAATGAAAAAAGCATTCAGTTTATTTATTCTATATCCGTACTTATAAATTCTCTATAGTTAAGCACGAATCTTCCAAAGCCTAAGTGGGCGTTTCCTTCATTTTCTATAATTCCAATCCAAATATCACGCCCGTCTCATTTCATTATTTTAATTTGTCGCGCTTAGTTCAGTGTAAGCCATAACAATATAACGAGGCATATTTTAGGCATTGTTACTGCACCTAATTAATCTTACTATACTACTACTATGTATAACATGTACTTTATAATCGCCTTTTTTTCGTTCTATATTATTTCCACAACTCGACTGTCTAAATAATATATGATTATGTTTATGTAGAATAATGAAAAAAAATATCTGATGTGTCCAGCACATAACTTTCTTCTACCAGTATATATTATCCTGATCTAAAAAAATCATTCTATTTAATTCTTCACTTACCTTAATTAAATTTTAATAGCGTACCTTGGAATGTTTCATTAAAATTTTTAAATAATTAATTATCAGCGTTATTCGATCTGTCAATCATAATTCATGTCATATATTTTAATAATTTTTTGTTATTGACATTGACATTTTTGTAACTAAATTAGACCTTTCAAATGTCAAACTGTTAAATTTATCCTAACCTCATTTTATGAGGCCAAATGTGTAAAATATTTCAGTTTACATCGGCTTTATTTAAGTACTTGGAAAACATATTTTATTCGCTTGATATAGTAGACAAGACATCTTTCATCAAGAATATATATTTTTGTAAAGTCCAATACAAAAAAAGTTTGGGTCCCGTGGACCCCCTTTCAGCTGGCCAATTTTGCTCATCACCGAATTCTTCGTTGTCTTTTGTCTTTAGAACAAGTGTAACAAATTTGAAAGCCTTATCTCAAAAACTGTCGCTATCGCGATACTATAGACATGCGGACAGATTTTTTTCATAAAGTTATGTTTTTTTCATTATAATTCGTCCAGATTCGTCCAGAACTGCAATAAAATTTTAAATTTTTCCCGAAATTGTACCTTTTTTCTTCTTTCATTCATTATGTCTCTTCTGGTGGTACCACATTCACCAAATTTAATGTGTCATCTAAAATGTTGTTGACAATCTTAACTGCCAAATTTGGGAAGTTTCCCATTAGAATTTTTTGAATTATCGCGGATACACACATACACACACACACGCACACACACACACACACACATCCACACACGAATCCACACACAAATCCACACACACCCATCGACAGACATGGCGACTGATGTCCGTGGCAAACGTCATTTCAGATTATCTCGGCGCATCGTATTTAAATAAATTCCCTGCGTTATTTAATATAAAGAAATGTTTATCAAATATACTAAGGCTGAGAATCGCCTTCTCATTATTTTCAAACTGTATTTCCGAAAAGAAATAATTTAAAACGGCCATGTACTAAAATTTAAAATAAATTAATTAATAACTTATTCGGTAAATTATTAAACAAATAGAAACATATTTCTTTACTATGAAAAAATGGTTTCAACTTGCTTGGAAATCAAACTAAATTAAATTAAACTACTTTCCTCTTACCTGATTAAATACGAATACAATAAACGATTTATCATTAGAATAATAAACAAACTAAGATTACCCTGAAAAGAAACCGATTTGAAACAATTATATTAGAGAAATAATTGTTATTTCAAATACTGGACTTGAAAAATAAATATAACTTTGGTTCAAAACGGTTTTAAAAGAAGTATTAACACAAGTTATCCTCTACAGGGTGTACCAAAGTGAACGAAAAACCCATTTAAGTCTGATTACAATAGAAAATTAGTAATGGAAAAGTCACTTCGTTACAACTCGGAAAAGAGATATAGATATTTGCAGTATTTAGATACAACAAAACATAAACACTAATGTAAAAGGATATTATGTACTACACCTATTTACACCAGAAGCTATTTTGGGGATAAATGAGTAAGTATATTTATACCCTCCCCCCCCCCCCCCCCCCCCCCCCCCCCCCCGCCCGCGCACAAACGGAAAAAAAAAAAAAAAAAAAAAAAAAAAAAAAAAAAAAAAAAACAAAAAAAATTATTTATAGAAGGGAGGGAGGGAAAAAAAAGGGGGGGGGGGGGGGGGGGGGGGGGGGGGGGGGGGGGGTGTTTAATTCCGGGGGGTTTGGGGGGGTAGGAAAAAAAAGAAAAAAAAAAAAATGAGGGGGGTATTGCACACTGCAGAATATATATGTATCAGTTAAATTATATTCACTATTAAAGTTAGTTTAACAGAGGTCTATGTAGACACCCTCTTGCCCTAAAGATTACTAATTATATCCCTTGCCCTTTACATAATTTAAAAATGGTGCTTGGTATAAATATTGAGTAGCCCTTTTTCCAAGTGTAAAATACGACTTTTTGAACAGCTTGGCTCATTTTACGAATTTTTCAACTTATATCAGTCAATTATGGGTTGCATTAGATACTTTTATATAAATAATTGTCATCAGCACATAACAGGTTTACTCGTAAAATTTCTTTATGATATCAAATTGTGACATTGGAATGACTAGACATAAGCCTAAGGCCACAGACTAATTTGTGCCTAAGGCTTAGAATCTAGGATATTGGGACTCCATGGATAAACCCAAATAGCACATCCATCGGACAGCTTTGTGCTCTGTGGGTGTGCCTTGCACTAGTACATATGGTTACTATGTAGTTTAAGAAACATTGCATTGCTGTAATAATCTGTATCAGAAAATCGTCTTATGGAGAAAATTAGAAATTTTTAATTTATTGGCCATATTTATTAATAAAATTATAATACAGATTTATTGTAATTTAGTTTTGTTAACGTTTAACCTCCAAAAGTAATGATATATTTATCAGCCTTACAAGTAAATGTACTTTTTTTGATCATCATATGCATAACTATAAGCATCAGGACAATGATTTTTAAAATGAGCAGGGAAGTTCACTGGCCAGTTTGAAGACCTGCAGGTGTCGGGTGTATTGTGACTATTGCGACAACAGTATTCGTCACTATTGAAGGCACCGCAAGCAGATTTACAAGCTATTACGCCATGTTCTGTGTTAACTTTAAGTTCGTTAGGACAGTCATTGTTGAAATGGTATTCACAGGCAGCTCTTCGACAACTATATGGACTTCCATCTCCTTGTCCATTGACTGGTTCAAACTTAAAAATAATAAGAAATATTTTAAAAGAATAATTGCGTAGTTATCATAATTTCATATATGTAAATAATGTAATTTTTGATAAATTAATACGTGTGAAATATTGTTAATAGTGTAAAAAATTCTCAAAAGACAAAAATAAAAATAGCTACTGAAAAGTATACATAAATTGAGTATCAAGAAAAAGAAATAAATTTTGCATCAATTTGTAACTTTTATCAGTAACACTAAAATTTCAGAGCAATCACCCGCATTTTAACTCAATAATACCACAAACAGCATATTATTAGTATTTTAAAAATGCCACATATTAATTTACGGTTATTTACATTGTTTACAAAAACTGCTATCATTTATGTTTCCTTTAAAATTAGATGTTATATTTATTAATCAAATATAATAAATTTCATACTCACAGTAACCAATGTATTAAAGCCATCTACTAACGAAATATCATAAAAATCTAGCCCGTTGGATCCCTTCAGAGTAATTTCAGCCAAAGTTGCTGGTGGAGCCCCTCCATTTCCTTCACATTGTAATTTATTTCCACAATCACCAGTTAAACAGTGATTTGTGTTTGTGTCACACCAAGTTCGAGCCCAAAAACGTCCAGCCCAGTCTTCTGGAGCATTGACAGAGTGCTAAAAAATGGTGGCTACAACTCTTTTATTACTATTTTTTTAATCCGTAAAAATGTTTGTTCAATGATTATCATTACAAGTCCGGAAATTTTCTTTACCGAATCTGTTTATTCTATGCCCATTTTCCCCAAGCATATCAGCAAATTTTTGATTCCTCAATTTCACCTTTCCTAACATTATTTTTATGCTCACCTAATCTTATATTGAGAGGTTTTAATGACTCTCCCACAAATGTTTATTGCACTCGCACAAAATATAATAAATAATGTTTTTTGATTTTGTTCAGTTTATGGTTTGTTCAAATGGATCTCAAATTAAACTTATTACCAACACGGCGACGTAAATATTGAGATAAACCTTGTACATAAGGAATTAATTGTATATTGATATTCAGACACTATAAAATAGGTGTTAGGAGTTAAGACGTGATAAACGAAATGTACATAATATAATAAGAACCTTTGCTTACCGACTGTCCAGATCCTAATACAAAGCCGCCACCTTCTAAAGCTGGTTTCCCAGAATTTCCTTGGATACCAATCCAAACATCTCCACCTTCTTTATTAATAATTACAAATTCAACAGCATGACCTGTTGCTAAAACAACGAATACTACGACTAAATTGAACATTTTTGTTAAACTGCAAATGTGCTGTCCCATTGCTGAATTTATAAGTTTCAAGATTGCGTTTCAAATTTATTTTGAGTCACACGTAAATAACAAATATTAGAAATGGATTCACACCGAACAATAACTAAATGATCTCATTGTATAATTAATTGGAAAACACTTTTTAAACAAATAATTAATAAATATTTGAGTTACTTCATTTAATTTAAAAAAAATATAAACACATTTTATTACTTGTATAATTTTCACTATATTTGTTATTTTTACAACTAGTTTCATCCTATTCGGACATTTTTAAGTAAACTAAATTATACATAGATTTTACTTTCATTTAAATATAAACTGAACTGAATAGAAGGCTGAGTCACTTTTATGGTTGATCATATAATTCAAATTTGTACAGATGTTATGTCTTTAAATGTAGTGGTTTCTCAAGATAGTAAATTATATTATGGTGTGATTTTTATTAACAGCATTAGGTTATCTGAACAAGTTTAATAACGGAGAATTATTTAAATCTATTTGGTCGTTTAATATGTTGCAATTTGTATTCCTATTTAATTTATTTATTTCTAGCGCTTGTAATAGATTAAGTTTTTTACTTTTCCCACAAATATGTAATATTTTAGGTTGATGGTCGTCAGTTATTGTATACCAGAATAGGAAAAAGTTGGAATGTTGTTTTTGTGTGTGAATATGTTCTCTATATGTTACCCTGAACGATCTACCTGTTTGACCTACATTTGAGGCGTTATATTCTGGGCAATCTAACCATTTTTTAGAGATATCCGTTCTTTGTTTTGCATTGAAAAGATATCTGCCTATATTTTTGTTAGAGTTAAATGATATTTTAATATTAAATTTGGAAAAAGTGTTGCTAATTGAATAAGAGAGTTGACCTAAATATCGTAATGAAATGTATGTTTGAACTTTTTTCTCGTTAATAGTGGGGTAAAGTTCTTTTAAGAGGTACTTATTTTGTTTTTTGTAAATTAGATTGTTGATTATATTTTGAGGGTACCCGTTATTATGTGCTATAACTCTTATTGTGTCTAGTTCTTCTTTTAAATCTTTCTCGGATAAAGGTAAGCTGAAGGCCCGGTGTGTCATAGGTTGACATACGGCTAATTTATGAGAGAGAGGGTTATAGGAATTAAAGGCGATAGTGGCGCCTGTAAAGGTTGGTTTGCGGTAATATTATAGGAAAATGATGTTTTATGTCTTTTAATAGTTAAGTCGAGAAAGTTTTTGATTTATTATTGTTCTGTGTTTCTAATGTAAAGGATATATTATTATGTATATTATTGAAAAAATCTAGGAGTATTTTTTTATTGTCTGTCTGTCCCTTTAAAATCTGTTAGGATGTCATCAACGCATCTGTACCAAAAGATAATATGTTTTTTTTTTTTGATATTGGAGAATCCAATATTATTTCTTCAAGATTATCCATGAATATATCGGATAAAAGGGGGCTAAGTGGCGAACCCATAGGGAGCCCTGTTTTTTGTATAAAGATGTCCTCATTAAATTGGAAATAATTTTGATCTATACACAACTTGAACGTTTGCAGTATTTCATATTTTAATTTTGGGATAATTTTGCATTTTTCTAGTATATTTGAAATTAAAGCAAGTAATTCGAAAGGGGGTATATTAGGAAACATATTCGACACACCAAACGATACTAATTTTATAGAATTGAGGACAATATTTAGGCTGTTTAATTTTACTGTTAAGTCTAAGGAGTTATTAATTATATTTTTGGGCCTAAATTTTGTAATAGATTTAAACTCGTTATTAAGTAATTCAGATAACTTACTTGTCGTGCATTATGTAGGAAAACTGGCCTAATGGATTTATTTTTTTGTGTAATTTAACTAAGCCATGCAACTTTGGGTGTTCAAAATTTATTCTCTTTTTTCAAATTCAAAGTGGCACAATTATTCAAAACTTGTATTAAGGACTTCGTTTCTTTTGCAAATTGTCGTAGGACTTGGGTTGATTTTAGCAAATTTTGTTCATCTAGGAATTTTCCAATTTTATTGATATGTTCTGTTTCCTGGAGTATACCTTTATCGTTTTGTTAAAATTAGTTTATTGTGATGTATTTCTTCTTAAACACCTATTATTGTGGCTGTATGGGAGGAGCTAGTCGTTTCTGTGGACTTGTTTATTTTGTGTATTTGAGTTTTACGCTTGGGATTTAATAAATTTTATTGTTGTTTGTTATAGCTAGTTCTGCATGTAAACCTAGTTTTTTTTGTATTTATGTTTTGTGGTTGCGGTGTGAACTTTGGGCCTAAATTTAAGATTTCTCTTCAGTAAAAGTGAAATTTTATCAAGGTTGACGAATCTTGGATAAAATTTAAATTTTTATTGAATTGGTTTTTTACTCGTTTTTCTTGAATTTTTTAATACCTATTTAGAATATTGTGATTATTGAATACTTAAAAAATGTTGAGTATGTTTGATTTTGAATATTTTGTATATTCTATATTTTTAAATTTTGAATATTTTGAATAGATGTAAAAAAATATTTGGAGCAACAAAAAATTAATAAAATTTTCTTTGTTTATGTTACCGTTAATATACGAAATACGTGGATATGCATAATAATTAAGCAATTTAGGAATTATGCGAAATAACTGAAAGAGAAAGGAAAGAACACACTCCTTTCCCTTTCAAAGATTTCATTATTACGTATAATTCCTAAATTTCTTAGTTATGTGATATATACCAATATTTTGTTTGATAAAGAGAATTTAAGTTTTGTTATATTTGATTTAAATATTTTTCTCGTAACCGTCTAGGAAATTCATTTTTTGTAATTTTTTTGAGTGGAAAATGCGTATAACTGGTCTAGCCATGTAAAACCGGGATCGGAGTGTTCACTTTTGGTTTACAACAGAAGGTTAAGTACCTAATTAAGCTCTCTAGACAACGGTAACTGAAAACCTGATAATAGTGAATTTAAATTTTGTTTGCAAAATATTTCAAGTTAAAAAATTTGAGGCTAGCAGAACGGTTGCAGAAAAAATATTTTACGCAGCACACTAGAAGGTGTCTTTATTGGGATCACCGGCTCAACCTGTAAAGATCCTCCGGTCTTGTTACAAAATAACTATTAATTACATTAACAAAACAAAAGTTTTAAATTCATTAAATTGTTATTTATCTGAAATTCTTTAATATTTGAAAAAACAACATATTTTCTCACATAGATCAAAGCAATCATCTCTAGATGATGCCAACTTGGTTGGGAAAGAGTCAATGTATAGCATTTCGGGAAAACTACTCAGTTTATCTTCACATCAAAGTTCCAATCCATTCAGGAATGTTCAAAATAATCAAAAATTTAATATTTTGTATTTTGAATATTTTACATATTTGAAAAAACATTTCAATTTTTTATTTTAATAATACAATTTTAAATTTTAAATATTTTCAGTAATATGAATATTTCCAATAAAATAAGGAGTTTTCTTTAAAAAGGGATGTTAAAATTTTTTTAGAAAACATCAAAAACTACTTTTTTATTTTGGTGAAATTATGAAAAAGGAGGTATGTTCTTTTCTAAAAATTCACCTGTTATTAAAGGAACAGAAAAATAAACACGCTGGTTTTGCACAAAACTAAGGGTTAAAAAGTGACTTACCAGTTTTATTTGGAATCAATTTTTCTTTAAAAAAAACTATGGTTTTTAACAGTTTTATTAAATATTAAATATATTAAGGAAGATAGGGACACTACAAAATAAATGTAAATATGAACTGCATAATCATCTTCGAGGCAATCACAGGTGTTTTATGTAGTAATAATTAAGTGCATTAAAAATTACAAAAATCAGCGCAGAATAGTGTTTAGAAAGTGAGACGAGTAGAGGGTACTTTTTTCAGTCAAATCACACAAAAGAAAGAAGCGGTTTTTATAGGCAACATTTTGAAGAATTTTAGATTCTTTTAATGACGAAAAATTTATTAGACTATTTCCAGAGAAAACAAAAAAGAAGTTTTTATTATAAGAATAACAATTAAATTATTACAATAGGCTGGGACTTTTAATTCCACAATTAAGTTATTTAAAAAGATAAAATATATTTTTAAGAAAAACCCACTAGAAAAATCTTTAAATATTTTCAAAAAAAATAAAAAAGAGAGAAAGACTTTTTATATTGATTCAACGATTAAAATAACAGAAATTTAACTAAATACACCTAGAGCAGAAAAAGAATAAACTGAAATGTTTTGAATATATATTACCTTTAAAAACTGAATTTAACAAGAATTATCAATAGGTATTCCTTTTAACCAATTAACACAGATTAAATTTATTTATTAAAATATAACGTACAATATTAAAAAGAACGGAACGAAGAGGGTTATAGAGTATTCCTCGATATGTTGATATTCAATGGTGATCTTTAATGGTAGATAGGGGAGGAAAGAGAGTTTTTATTAGGCCCCAGAGAAAAAATATTATTTTGATATCAATCAATATTTATCTTAATCTATTCTATAGGCATATTTCACCAGAATTTTGTTTTAAAAGAGTTTAAAAAAATGATTTACCTCGTTAGAAACATAAAAAAAGACATTGGTTAGACAAATTTACTCTTTCTACCTAGAAAATAATCCCTCCAAATTTTTCTATACTAAAATAATAGAACATCTACGAAGTACTAATAAAAAACATTTTTACGATTTTCCAAAAGTTCTTAAAAATAAGGACTGAACTACATTTTTATTCTACAATTTTAGAAGGGACTTTTCAAAAAATAAAAGACACATGAAGAAAATTTTTAAATTCTTTAACAATAAATATTACATTTTATATTTAAAAACCAAACAAAATTTTCTTTAATATTGGGCGTAGTTTCTAATAAATTAATTAAAATTTAAAAAAGAACAAAAAAATAGAAAAGAGAAAAAAAATATTAAAAATGAAATTTTTATTGTCTTTTAAAATTGAACAAAGTTTTTGATAAAATGTAATTCCGGAAGATCTCGCCACTGGACATTTTCTCTGTAAAACAGTTTTTCTAACAGTGTTCTTACATTTTGTTTTGTTTTTCGACAGAAATAACATTTCTTAGAGGTAATATATTTGATATGACTGAACCACAACTATAGGGTAGTAGCGAGAGGGTATAAAGACCATCACCTATCGCTGTACGCCTCATCATCATACAACATTCTCCGCAGTTGACAAACAGCTTTCTTCAAACAGAAGTAACTGTGGTTGTGAACAAAGTGTCCATACACCTAGCGTGGAAGTGGATATTACTAATATTGATTACGAAGACCCAAGGAAAAATACTAGACATGTTGCTCATAGACTTGATAATTCAAAGAATGTAATGCACGAAATACTGAAGGAACGGTTACTACATCCGTAACATGTAAAATGGGTACAAGAATTACTGCTCAGAGATCTGGCTCCTTTTATGGAATTTTGCGACTGGCTGATATAAAGATACACCGAAAATCCAGCTTTTCTATCAAAAATGATGGTGACAGATGAAGCTTGCTTCACAAAAGACGGTGTCGTCAACCTTAACAACTCACATGCCTGGTCAGATAAGAACCCACATGCCATTCTAAAAGGTAAGTTACAACACAAATAATTGTCCATCGATGTGTGGGCGGGAATTGTAGATGATTATTGGATTGGTCCCTATATGTTAGTGAATGCAACATCTACTTGAATAATCTTCAAACTTAGTTAAGAGCGTTCTGCAGCATGCCTCACTAATTCTGAAACACTTTCTAAATGAAGAATATTCTCGAAGCGTCGGTGGATTAGTTATAGAAATGAGCCCACTTTGAACAATTATTGTGAATGATGTTTTTAGTTTTACATGATGGCTTTCATTTCTAATGTAGGTAATTTACAGCGATTTTTCATACCTGTTATCCCTCTCTCTTTACTTTGTTTGTCCAGTCTGTAGATAGTTTGTTTCAGAATTTTTGATTTTTATTAGCAAAACTTACCCTTTTGTTCTTTTAACTTATTGCTCGAGACAAAATATCTATTAAGACCACAAAATCCTGCTTCATGGAATTTTTAATAAAACAAAGCTGACATAAGGGATGCAAAAATGTATCATCAACCCCCAAAAAAAAAAAAAATCCTCCCCCCCCAATTTTTCAAAAAAAAAAACCCCAAAAAATTTCATTGGGGTAACTGAAAAAAATGCATAGGGGTAGCATCAACCTCTATAACCCCAAACGGCTCCGTTGCGACAACTAATTTATTTCATATTACACAGGCTTGTTGGGATGCATATGAAATTTATGTGCATTAAGTTTCATAAGAAAATCCTCAGTGGTTTCCGAGAAACAGAGGATTTAATGCTTTCAACCCTCAACTTTGGAGGGTTATATTGCTGTAGGGGTGCACCTGAATAGTCAATGACGTTTGATTGTACTGTTCTGGATTATATTTATTTATTGTTCATGTTTATGTTTAAATTTTTAGAAAATGCATACCTTCACAAGGAACCCCTAATTTAAAGTCCTGAGGATGTGTCAAAATACACTGATTAATTGAAACTTGGTTTTCTTCTTTCTACCGACCTCACCCTAACTAATTTAAAAATGTATGCAAAGTTTAATGTAATCAAATAATGTATTGAAAAGGATAAAGTGATAATAATAGTCATTTACAAGTAATTACTTCCTCACCTCTCAAAGTGAGGAAGTTATGTATTCGTGAAAAAAAATTTGAAAATTTTTATTGCATTTCTGGACGAAGATTTTTTGTCTGTGTGTGTGTGGTTCGCCATAGCATCTACAGTTTTTAAAATAAAGCTCTCAAATTTAGTACACACATTCTAGAGGTCAAGGAAGAGATTGAGTTCGGTGAACAAAATCGGTCCCAATGTCTAAAAAAAATATTAGTGACATTCCACCACTGCCTCACTGTAAACCATTTTTTTTTTTTTTTAAAAGAATGTCCTCCTTACAAAAAAAAAATTGTTATTTTTATAAGCCCTTTTTAAAATTGTTAATTTTTCCATATTTACAGTAACTAGTTTGACTAAGATATTCAACGTTTAATAACTCAAGGTATACGGTAGGGGTAACATATGGTATATTTTTGAAATCAGGAACAAAGGATCGTTCCAAAAATTTAATAACATACAGGCTATCCCATTTAAAAAAATATATTATTTTTTTTTGTATCCCCTGAAATCTGCACGCTGCTATACTTTTGATAGCATTTTAACAAAATTCAATCATAACCACACCACTTTTATTTTAAACTTTTTTCTATAGGCAATAATAACGATGATAAGGGGTGAGTAATTTATAATGAATAACCCTATACGATATATTATTATGATTTTTGCAAAAAAATAAGATATGGTTTAAATCGACAACTATATCAAGAAGAATTGAGAATTCTGACTTTATTTAGATGACTTGGAATTTTAGTGTGTCCAAATTTAAGTCTAGTTATAGTAGTAGAGTAACCTTTTTGTACATTATACACAAATATATGTGGAATATCAATACAATGAGGTAATTTGGAATAATATGTTATAGAATTAAAATTAAACAAACCTTATAAACATATTAAGGTATTTTATAACTATATGCGAACCTCCAATAGCGTTTTGGAGTATGAATGTATAATTGAGTCTCTCTCCCAATGTTCACTTATCCAAATTAAAGCACGTTCTATAGCATACGCTTCAGCAGTATAAATTGAGGACAATTTAGAAATATGAAAGCTGCAAGACATTTTGTTGTTGACTAAGTACATAAAAAGCCAAACCTATTGCATTATTTGTTTTAGACCCATCAGTATATATAATTAATCTTTTACATTGATTACTAATAAGCGAATTAACAATACTGGTATTAATTCTAGCAAAATTAATATAAGTATGGAATATAACAGATGGTTTGAACATTAATACATTGTTTTCTATTTGGAAAATTGGATATTTTTTAACGTTGGTTATCATATTTTCATATGTTTGGTGTCTTGTAAAGCATTTACAAGTGGCGGACTATTTTTATAAATTCAATACTGATTAGTCAGATCATCCAAATTGAGTTTGTATATCTTATACACTATAATATAATCTATGATATTATCATTGATATTAAGAGTTCCAATTTTAATTAGCGTCTTGCCGGCCAAGAATTTCTTTCTTAGGATTAATGGCGGTTTCCGAGCTTCGGCTAAGATTGCAGGACATGTAGACGAATTCATTGCGCCAATGCATATTCTTATAGCTTGAAATTGTATTCGGTCTATAATAACTAACAAGTTAGAACTGGAAGCCGATCATTATAAGACACAACCGTAATCTATTATAGAGCGTATATATGACCTATAGACATCCTCATGTACTTCTCGTAATATATTTTAACATAATGATGATTTTTTGACATTTGGTTTTTACTTCATAAATGTGTTTGGTCCATAAAAGATTCAGGTCAAGTACCATGCCAAGTTATTTATATTGTTTGACAATAGGTATATCTAGATCACATAATGTTAATTCATTAATGTTTTGTAACCTATGTCTTGTGAAGAACATAATGGCAGATTTTTCAGCAGAAATGCTGAAGTCATGTTCTTCCAGCCATTGTTTTAGGCAATATACTATATGTCAAGGCCAGCAACACATTTTTCATATGATTTTTAGATTGTGCATATACAGATATCATCCACGTGTTGAATATATTTTATTGAATCGTCATACATGTCGTGTAATCCCGATGTGTAAATATTAAATAAAAGGGGGCTCAGCACTCCTGAGGAAGTCGTCGACAGACTCTTATAGGCCCGTGTATTGCGTTATTATGATCTCTGATATAAATAATCCAATTTTTGTATAGCTCTATATAACAGATCATTGGCTATATTAATATTAATGCCAGAACCAATTAATTTTGTTTTTAATTTATCCAAATCAACTACATCATAGGCCCCTTTTATGTCAACAAACAAACATGCCAAGTAATTTTTACTGGAAGATGTACATTGCACATCAGTATCCAATTGTGAAAGAGCGTTAATTATACCAATGCCTCTCCGATATCCGAATTGATATTTGGGTAAAAGTAATCTGTATCCGAAATACCACTCAAGCCTTGCCTTGATCATTCTTTCGAATGTCTTGGTAAGATAAGACATCAGTGATATAGGTCTATAGGATGTGGCTAAATTACTCTTCTTATTTGGCTTTAAAATGACATAAATAATGATTTCCTTAAGTTGTTCAACAAAGTTGCCTTTCAGCCACCATCGATTACAGATATTAAGTAACAGTTCTTTGGCTCAATTGGGAAGAATATCAATCATTTTATAAGTAAAAATATGCTTTCCTGGGGAAGAATCACGTACTACTGCTATTGCAGTATTTAATTCATGTGATGTGAAATCCTCGTTTAAAATTTTTTTGAGTCCTGGATATTTTGTATATGTTCTATTTGTTGATTATCTACGAAATCGGGAACAACGTTATTTAATAATTCTTCAATAAGCTGTGGTGATAAGGAATATTTTCTAACTTCAGAATTTGTATTAGTAATTTTTTTAATGAATCCCCATATTTCAGACTGAGAACTGTTTTTATTTAATTTATTTATGAAGTTAGTCCAAGAATTTCTACATTTAAAAGTTAATTTGGTTAGTGCATCTTTGTTTTCATAATTTATGAACTTTTCGAAATTAGACAGGGACTTGTATTGAGATAAGGCTTCTTTTCGGGAATTGACTTCGTCGGCACATTCGTCATCCCACCAGATGGGGCAGGATAAGGAAGTGGTAACAGGTTTTTTAAGAGGTATTGCTGGATCAGCTTAGTAATTCAGATTTAATTGTATTCGACAAATACATGAATTGATCAATATTATTGACAATATTGGACAGCGTTTTCAATTTGCGTTTGATGTAAGAGCCAATCAGCACTATTATCAATCCATTTTGAGGATAGGTTAATAACGTTTGATTCAGTGGCCAAGTTAAGAGTCTAATAAGATTGGGAAATGATTACATCCCATTGAATCTGGCAAGACTTTCCAATCAAATTTACTTATTATATCTGTTGTTTCTATAGTCGATCTGACAGCAGACGGAAGTTGATTAATCGTTGTAACTCTGGTGGGAGTGCCGTCATTAATTACAACTAAGTTACAATTATCAATAGACTCTACTAATGTAGCACCAGAATTGGCGTCAATATGTGACCCCCAAAGGGTGTGATGATAATTAAAGTCGTTACAAAATATTGTGGAAGTAGTGAACTGGGAAAATAAATTTTCCCAGTCTCGTGTGGTAGCCTGAATATTAGTTGGTTTGTATACAGATACAATATTTAAATTATTTTGTTTAAGATGTATAGCACAGATTTCGATATCTTTTTTTAAAATTATAATTTATATCTAATCTGGAAAATGAGATTTTCTGCGAGACAAGGATTACACCACCTTTGCCGTCGTCTTTGTATCATGTTAAATCCACGTAAACTAAACTTTTATGAGGGTTTTATCCAAGTCTCTGAGACAACAAATATGTCTACCGGATTATCACAGAGACAATTAAGTAAATTCGGTTTATTTGCAATTAAAGACCGAGCGTTCCACTGTAATATTTTAATTGTGTTTTTAATATGTTGCATTATTATCACTTAACGTAATTATTTCTATATTATTGCCTAAACTAAAAATCGATGAGAATATTCTTACTAATTTTTACTGGTTTTTGTGTCTACTACTGATATATAGAATTTGAATTTTTGTGGGGTAGTTTTTGGACAGAAAATAAAACAGGTTACTGAGATTGACCGGTTTATTCTGTATTATCTGGCTACATCAGAATCAATCTACCTGTCAATAAATACAAATAAAGACAACAATACAGTTTTTAGTCAGTTCACGTCTAACAATACACATTAAAAACACTAATTATTTAAAAAACAAAATAATTATCACTATTTAAAATGAATAACAAAATGCAGGTTAATATTCACGTGTTGATGATTATAGGTGTAAAATTTTGTTATTTTATTATTTTATATAGTGATAATTGTTTTGTTTTTTAAATGATTAGTATTTATAATGTGTATTGTTAGTCGTGAACTGACTAAAAACTATGTTGTTGTTTTAATTGTGTTTATTGACTTGTATATTGATTCTAATGAAGTCCGATATTACAGGAGAAACCGGTCAATCTCAGTAACGTGTTTTTTTTTCTGTCCAAAAAACTACCCCACAAAAAATCAAATTCTATTCTCCCTAATGTTTAATTCCGAATCTACATCAACAGGTGTATTGTGTTGTAGGGAATTATTTATATTTTTAATTATGTTATTTACATATGAAGAAATTTTAATGATTAATTTTTCTTTATATTGCATGAATTCTTCTCGATATGGATTTGGGATTATAGGTTGGGATTCAGGTTTGGATTTAGAAGGTTGTTGTCCTAAAGGGGGGGATTTTGCGGTAGAAGTTGTAGGAGATGTTACTTTACGTTTTTTACGTATTTGGGAGGTATGGATAGAAGGACGTTGTATTTGAGTAAGTTGATTGGTATTTTCTAAAGATTGACCTGTTGGTAATTGTGGAAAGTTATTCAAATCATATATTAAAGAAAATATATTATTTGTAATTATTTTAGCATAAGATGAATTGTTAACTAAAGTTTGAGCTTCTTTAAAAGTTGTATCTTCTGTTGCCATTATTTTTTAATATTATATTGCATAACACTGACGTAATTTGCCACAAAACAACAACTCACCATATACTGCACTCGACGCGCGTTTCGCCAACCAAGTTGGCATCATCTGGAGATGATTAAAACTCAGTTTTAATCATCTCCAGTTTAAAACTCAGTTTTAATAATCTCCAGATGATGCCAACATGATTGGCGAAACGCGCATCGAGTGCAGTATATAGTGTTTTGGTGTTTCGTGTAAAACTATGTCAGTGGTATCTTTGCATCAAAGGTTCCAACCCATTCCAGGATCATATTGCATTGCATAAATTGGACATTTTTTGGAGATTGAACCATGCTCTACACTTTCACAGTGTATACATAAAAGATTAACGCTATCGCAACTTATATTTTCCCCATACGATTTAGAGCACTTCCTTCATCTAATTTTACTTCTGCATAATTTACTTGTATATCCATACCTTTGTACCACAGGGTGAATATAAGGTTCGACTATATAATTCACCACATTGATCTCTACACTCTATGGTAAAGAATTACCCAAAAGTTGAACAATAATGATTTGTCTAGGCATATATTTAACTGACACGTCATTATCAATGACTTTATGTTTCATTCTCTGTACTTCAATAACCTCATTGCTGCATTTTATAGATTTTTTTAAGTGTCTACCATTTTTTATCATAACTTTTTTATCATACCTTTTTTATCTGTATATAATTTAGGTATGTAATTGATTATTTATTGTAATTTCATTATTGACTGGTAAATTTGCTATATTGTACGACTTGAATATTACTTTATTCCTATTTATACCTAGGTACCAGTTTTATGTCCATAATAACTTTCCTAAATTGTTCATGTGTAAATAAGTAATGTCCTACTTATACCGGAAATAATCGGTCTATATTTTTTTTCAAATGTTTTACATAAACATTATACGGGCCCTTATCAGTTATTCTATATTGATTTTTTGTATCATAAGTTTTTTGTTCGCTCTTATCATTACTATTTACTTGCTGCTCGTCCATTTCTTGCATCTCACCGGCGAACATGCCAGACCGCCCGAGTTCTCACCCTTTTTACCTTACCAATTTATGTATATATAAATTTACACTATTTTAAACTGTAAATATTAATTTAAAATATTTACAATTTAATTTGTTTCAACAAACTACAATTAAGTTAATCTAAACACTCTAGAATATAAATTTATCTGTAAATATCGCACGCACCTGTAGACAGTTCGACTGCCAAGGAACGAAATGAATATTCTTAATGTTTTCAATATAAGTTTCAAGTATTTTGATTTTAACTGGAACTTTAGACTTTATTCTGAGTAGTATTTAGAATATTTTATGTTTTACTTTTTCATCTATCTATACTGATAGATAAAATATTGGCGTGGTGAGAAAAATCTGATTCCAAATTATGATGAAAATGAACGTTTTGATACCCAAAAATAAAAAATTTTCCGTATCAGCATGTCGCCTGAGTCTGTGTCTCTGTGAGTCTGTACGTCTGTATGTCATTTATCTTTTTTTGTCTTACTTTATATTTTTTTTGTGTTGTTTGTTTACTTTATTTTGTTTATTTAATTTATTTTATATAAATAAGTAAAATAAATGAAAATGATATTTTTAATTAAAATAATTTATTTCTTCTACGTCAAATTGAATATGAGTATGAGAAAGTACTATCGACGTGCACCTAGCCGAGACCGATTTATTTTATATTCCAATTAAATCAAAATTCCCTTCAATAAACGTAACAAATATAATAAACAGAGTGAGTATTGTAAAAAATAAATGAAAACTTAAAAAAAACACTGACATCTACCATACAAATATTTACACCTCACTTCTCATCAGTAATTTGACAACATGGCGCCGATGAAGCATCATTTGTCGCCACTCTTTAATATAATTTCTGTATTTGCGTGGTCACATGCAATAAGGGTATAAGTAAAAATACCCAACTTTATAGTAGACACAATTAAACGTCTATTAAATTTCAACTTGGAAGTTACCAGCTGAGCCACTGAACTAATATTTGGAAACTGTAATTACTGCCTCACAAATATACAGTGTGGAAATTAAGTAACGCATGAATTCAGTAATTCCGTTGATATTAATTTTTTTGGAAAAAAATCTCGAAGGGGTATAGCGATTTTAACTTCAGCAAATATTTTCAGTCTATTTTCAGTTTCTTATGTTATTTATTTTTTAAGTTATGACGTCATCGACTTTTTTTTAAATGCCTATATTTTTTATTATTGATTTTGGTAGTAGTTTTTATTCCGGTTCCGACCGTATAAAATTTTCAATATGTTATTATTTGAAAAAATCGAGAAAAACAGTCTTAAAGTTTAAATAACAAAAATTCATTAAATTGGGAAAATTTATCTAGTTGCCTAAGTTTGACGGAAAGTTGTCAAAGGCACATTCGGAGCGCCATCTTCTTGTAACCAAATGGTATTATTTGGTAGGTCAGGGTTATTTGCATTGGGGAATAATGCAGCTAATGCAGGCATGAATTCCAACTGTAAAAATTGCAGGTATCTATCTCCAGTGAAATTGTTTTCAAAAAAGAATGGACCTATAATTCTGTCACCAATAATTCCTGCCCTAACATTAACTTTCTGAGGATTTTGGGTATGACTTTCCTGCATCCAATGGGGATTGTCCCTAGCCCAATATCTACAATTCTGTCTATTGACATGGCCATCATTTGTTCACAAAACTCTTGCCTACGATCAAAGTCATCTTCTGTCAACTCATGAACCAAGTGCACCTTATATGGGTGGAATTTTTGAACTTTCAAAAATTTTAGAACTGTAGTGTGGCTTATATTGTGGTTCAAAGCAATGCTTCTACTAGTTGAATGTCGAATGTTTTCAATTTCTAGTAGCACATCAAGTTGTGCATTTTCATTTAATGTCGCCGGACGTCCAGTTTTTGGAAGATTCTTTACAACGCCATGTTTCCGAAATTTTTTTTCAATCCTACTAATTGTTGATTGATTTATGGGCTGATCCGGGTATTTTTCTCTAAAAAGATGACACACTGCTTGATGTGTTCTAGCTCTGTCGCCATAACCAATCATTATTAACACTTCAATTCTCTGCTTGTCGCTCAACTGTCCCATTTTTATTAATAAAATAGTTTTTCTAATTTAGAAAAAGCAAAATAACAACACTTATTCTATTGTGATATTTACAAATTGTGTAATTCTGACAGCCGTAACTAATGTGATACACCGGCAATTAGATAAATTTACCCAATTTAATGAATTTTTATTACTTGAACTTTAAGACTGCTTTTCTCGATTTTTTTTCAAGTAATAAAATGTTGAAAATTTTATACGGTCGGAACCGGAATAAAACCTACTACCAAAATCAATAATAAAAAATATAGGTTACAATTTAAAAAAAAAGTCGATGACGTAATAACTTAAAAAAATAAATGACATAAGAAACTGAAAATAGACTGAAAATATTTGCTGAAGTTAAAATCGCTATACCCCTTCGAGATTTTTTTCCAAAAAAATTAATATCAACGGAATTACTGAATTTATGCGTTACTTAATTTCCACACTGTATAGAAAGCCTACAAATTCTATGATTTCTTTTTAAGTTATGTTTTTAGTTTGGCTTATTCCTTTAGTTCAAAAGTGAGTTTAGCAATAAAAATGTAATATGTAATGAAAGTTTCGTATAAAAATATAAGTTGACTTATGCCGAATATTGCATATTAGTGCGATAGTTATATTATACCAGATTTCTATTTAACAGGTGCTTAAATAAACGACTGTGTAAATCATTGGCTTTATGGTGTATAGGAATACACATTTTTGAATAAAAAATTGCCCTAAATTAGATTTTGATAGGCACGGTGTTCCTCAAGGATTGATCCTTAATATGTGGGAGCTGATGTCAAATATAAAATCCGCTGTCCATGATTGGTAGTAATTATGCTAAATTTAATCCAAAATAAAATTTTTCAATGTGATTTTCTGCCACAAAAGATTTTAAAAATCCAGATAATGTGATTGATCAGTCAAAAAAAATGTCAAAAAATATCTGTGTAATAAGACCTCCCACAAAACTGGTTGCTATGAAGATATTAATAACATCTGAACACACTCTCATAATGTCTCAAAATTTGTTGTAGTTAATCAGAAAATCTTACTAAAAATATGTTTCAATAATGAAGATGGACGCTTTCTTGAATATTAAACATTACACAATTTTTATGTTTTATGTTATTTATTAGTAAAAATATATTGTTACAATATGGCAAGTATGTTTAACCTCCAAAAGTAATTAAATATTTTTGAGCTCTACAAGTAAACGTACTTTTATTATCATCATATGCGTAACTATAAGCATCAGGACAGTGACTTTTAAAGTAATATGGGTAATCCACAGGCCAGTCTGAAGACCTACAAGTTTCGGGTCTATCATGAGCATTGCGGCAACAGTATTCATCAGTGTCAAAGGCAGCGCAGGCAGATTTGCAAGCTACTACACCATGCTCTGAGTTCACTCTAAGTGCAGATGGACACTCATCGTTTAAATGGAAGGAACAAGAAGCCCTTTTACAACTATATTGACTTCCATCCCCAGCTCCATCGACAGGCTCAAACTTAAAAAAACAAAAAATATTATAGTTTTATTTAAACGAAAGAAAAGTCAGTGTATCGCAACTCTCCTTTTAATAGATGTTACCGATTTCGTGAATAATAACACTGGCCGGCACAATTTTTGTATTAGTATTATAGTTCACACTACTGTTTTTATATTGTTGATACCATTAACTGAAAATAAATTTTATGATAGGTCGGCAATATTAGAAGAGCATATTAAAGTAAGGTGGGACATTTTCAGTATCAGTCTTGTTTTGACATTTCAAGTGCCCAATAGTGTCTGTTAGAAAGTGTTTTCGTTTGTCTACATAACTCTGTTACTACAAAAATGTCTAGTCAAACGCGCCGAAGTTGCAAAACCTCACATGACAAGTTTTGTTACATTACTGGAGAATTCCTTGTGAAGTCATCATAAGCGAGGCCATGTTTTAAAATGTGAAAAAAACGTATTTTCTATATTTTGGAATTTTAGTCGGAGATCAAGACAAGCAATTTGCTCCCCACGTTTTTGTGTAAGTTGTAGCGTGTCACTAGTGCAGTGGATAAAAAGGAAAAGAAAAAGCATGCCTTTTGCAGTTTTATTGATATGGCGAGGACCCACCAATCATTTTGATGATTCCTATTTTTATATAACAAGAACTGAGGGATATTCCAAAAAAGAAAAACAAAGAATCAAATATCTGAGTTTGCCCTCAGCGCTAAGACCTGTTCCTCATAATGCATCGGACTTACCAGTGCCAACTGCGCCTTTAGATTGGCACAATATTGTTTTGGGAGGTAATGGAAATAGTAACGACTTTTCAGACATCCCAGACCAGTATGCCCTCACTTAATTGCTCAAAATTATTTGAATGATTTAGTACGTGACTTGGGGCTGTCAAAACAACAAGCAAAACTTCTTGGTTGCCGACATAAGTGGAACTTACTGACTAAAGAAATAAAGATTATAACTTTTAGTAAAAGATATGCAACATTTTCTGCATTTTATAATATGGAAAATTCACTATGCGCGTGTATTGATGGTTTAATGCAGGAACTTAATATCAAGCATTCCCCTTCTTAGTGGCGCTTATTCATAGATTCTCCAAATACAGTTTAAATGCTGTATTACTACATAATGAAAATTTAAAACTATCTATACCAATTGCCCATTTAGTAACAATGAATTAGGATTATGACAGTATGAACACCATTTTATATCAAATTAATTACCATAAATACAAATGGCAAATATTTGGGGATTTAAAAGTAATAGCCATGTTAGTGGGGCTTCAGGAGGCTTTACAAAATATTGCTGTTTTCTTTGTTTGTGGGACAATCGTGCAGTAAGAAACATTATGTGAAAAGAATTTGACTAGAAAGGAAATGATTTGAACCAGGAACTTGTAATGTTAAATATGTGCCCTTTGTAGACCCTAAAAATGTTCTTTTGTCACTTCTTCATATTAAACTTGGGCTAATGGAAAATATTGTGAAGGGATTTAAATACTTAAGAGAACTTTTTCCCCAATTAAGTGACACCAAACTTAAAGAAGGCATTTTTATTGGTCCTCAAATTAGAAAATTTCTTGACGATATAGATTTTAAAGGAACACTCAACAGACAGGAACTCAGAGCTTGGAACTCATTTGTAAGCGTAGTCAGGGGATTTTTAGGGAACAAAAAGGATGAGAACTACAAGCAACTAGTAAGCGAACTTTTAAATTCGTACCAAACGCTTGGTTGCCGTATGTTTGTAAAAATGCACTTTCTGCATTCTCGTTTAAATTTTTTCCTGAAAATTTGGTGTGGTAAGCGACGAGCAAGAAGAAAGATTACATTAAGATATCAGGAACATGGAAATTCGTTATCAAAGACGATGGGAATCAACCATGATGGATAATTACTGTTGGTTCTTAAAGTAAGTCGATTTGACCCCCCTAAAAGAAAAAATGAACTGGGCATATGTTTTTCAAAAATTATTCTCTATATTTGTAAATATATCTATGTAAGCCTAATGTATTTCATATACGTCATTGATATATAGCAATAAATAAATTAGTAAAATTAACAATAATGTTATTCCTGCCCATAAAGTTTTATTAATATAACAAGGAAACGTTACGTGTTACGACTTTTTGTTTGTCATTTCTGTAATCAGAAGACTTTATTCCAGTGAGATATGCTATTCAGGTACATGTTACAAAAAAATGTATTTTTTTGTCCGCCAGTGTAATTAATGGACTTTGGAATTTGGATACCATGACGTAAATAACAGGGATGAACTGCAAAACAGGAGCGGACAGTACAGTAAACAGTCTTTTACCTTAATATAACAGCTCCTCCCTGTTTCGCCGCATTTGTCTTACCTTTTAGTATGTTTTTTTCTTTTAATTTATTATTGTGCGCCCTTATTTTCTAAGTGAGTATTTCAGGGCCCCTTCAGCCAACTTTCATGTGAGTTTAGACTCATTTTTGATACGTGATTCCATTCTCATAGCGCTCCATCATCCCGTTGTGCACCACAGTATATTTCGTGGTAGTTACTAAAAATTCAATAAAACATTTCAAGCGCTCTCCTGGCGTTCAGACCCCGTCCGAAGGCCTTGTTTAACCTACTTCTAATGCTCTCATAAACTACCAATCCCTAACTAACCTGAGAGCCACGTTACGGTCGATTTTCCAAATTTCATGATAGTTTTGAATTCTCCTCTGTGACTATTTTAAAGTTTAAGAGCTCTCTCGTCTTCCATCCCCATTCGGTCATTCTCGTCTCCCATCCCTATTCGGTCATCCTCGTCTGTTTACACTCACTAGATTCATTACTGGCCGATCTACGCACCCGAGACGGCGAGCACACATGCAAATCTGTCTCCTCCGATTTCATTGCAGCTTCTAATTTTTCAAATCTCGCGACCACACTCTAGCGCCGCTCTCTCATTCATTCTGCCATTCACACCAAGCGTCCAGAGCGTCAGCTTGCCAGCATCACAGACTCAATTGAAATAATTTATTTTGCTTGCCAAATTTTCTCATTTTAAAAAACGAGTGTCGGCCGACATTATTCAACAACTCTATTTCTTCTCTCGCCCATCATCTAACTATCGTCAGTGCTCCGTATCCCCGGCGTCATCTCCAGCTAGTGGAAGCCAATTAACGTTTGGTGTTTTTTCGACGACACGGGTTTAGTCACATCGGATTTACTAATGATTGGATTGGATTTACGTATAATAGTCTAACACCCCACACTATACATAACAACACACAAACATCACTCTTCCGAATATGCGGATTTACTTGCCATTTTTTACGTCCACTAAGTAACACTACACTAAACAGAAAATATCGATTAAATTAAAAATGTCTTTATACTCTCCGTACACATAACAGATTACTGGTTAGAGTATTTTCGAACTGAACAAATTACAAACTGCATAGAGCAAGGATATAAACTAAATAGAAGGTCAACAAGCAGATAATCACCTAGGGAGGCAAACGATATGCTTTTCGATACTACATACATATATAATACAATTCTCGGCCGCTCATCGGTGCCACCATTTTCTCGGAGGTTGAGAACCGCTCATCAATGCTGGTTTTACATACAAAAGCTAATTAACTAATTAATTTAATTAATGTGTAAGTAAGTACACAGTCAAAAATTACAGTTTAATTTATTACTATTATATCACGCGTTTTTCGGAATATAGTATTAGGTTTAAAAATCCGCTCCCGGGATACTGTCTATCTGTTACTGAGTTCCGGAAGACGGCAATGTCGGAGGGAATGGTTGTGTCCACGTTTCTTTAAGTGTAACGTCCTTCTGGACAGTTGCCGCTTTAAAATTTGAGGGCTGTCTAATTTATGTGGTGTGTTTTATGTGTTTTTTTTTATATCTTCAACATCATTATTATTTATTCATGAAACCTGTACCACATAATAAAAGGACAATTTATGAGCGCTTTTTCTTTCGTTTTTATTTCATAACAGTGATTTCACATGGATTGTATCCATGTGAAATCATCTTAAAATTTAATAAACATAAAGAAATAAAAACTTAAATAAATAAAACTTACAGTAAGAACTATGTTAAATCCATCTACGAATGAAAGATCATAATAATCCAGTCCACCCGCTCCCCCAAGAGTAATTTCAGCAAGAGAAGCTGGCGGTACCCCACCTGCACCCTGGCATTCTAATTTGCCTCCACAGTCACCAGTCAAACAGAAACCTGTGGAGGGGTTACACCAAGTTCTAGCCCAAAAACGTCCAGCCCAGTCCGCTGCAGCTTTAAGAGTGCGCTTAAATAAAAATAAAAAATTAGTAGTTAGAAGTGATTACTGATTATGACTATGTATTATAGGTTTTTTGCGACACTAATGTTTACCTTTAAATACATAAATTTTCCTTACTACTACAATATAGGGTGTTAATTAAGTACATGGACAAACAGTAAGCGGTAATTCTTTGTATTATTTTAAGACAAAAAGTTCATATAATCTTATGTCCTAAACGTCTAGGTTTTCGAGATACAGGGTGACATAGTTTTTACTTCTTTTAGTTCTACAAAAAACAAAATAAGTCCCTCTTAAAAAGAACTTTACCCCACTATTAACGAGAAAAAAAGTTCAAACATATATTATATTACCATATTAGGTCAAGTCTCTTATTCAATTAGAGAGCTTTTTCCAAATTTAATGTTATCATTTAGTTCTAACAAAATATAGGCAGATATGTTTTCAATGCAAATCAAAAAACTGATATCTCTAAAAATAGTGGTGTATATCAGTTAGATTGCCCAGAATGTAACGTCTCATATGTTGGTTAAACAGGTAGATCGTTCGGGGTAAGATATAGAGAACATATTCACACCCAAAAACAACATTTCAACTTTTATGAACACCTAACAGATTCTGGTCATACAGTAACTGATGACCATCAACCTAAAATATCACATATTTGTGGGAAAAGTAAAAAATTTAATTTATTAGAAGTGCTACAAATTAATAAATTAAATAGGAATAAAAATTACAACATATTAAACGACCAAATAGTTTTAACAATTCTCCGTTATTAAACTTGTTTAGATAACCTAATGCTGTTAATAAAAATCACACCATAATATAATTTACTATCTTGAGAAACTTCTACATTTAAAAACATAACATCTGTACAAATTTGAATTATATGATCAACCATAAAGTGACCCATCCTTCTAATTAGTTCAGATTATATTTAAATGAAAGTAAAATCTGTGTATAATTTAGTTTACTTGAAAATGTCCGAATAGGATGAAACTAGTTGTAAAAATAACAAATAAAATGAAAATTAGACAAGTAATAAAAAGTGTTTATAATTTTTTAAATTAAAGTTCCGGAGATATTTCCAAAAATATGATTATGATTACATCGAGACATCTTTGATTGATTGTTACTTGGAAACGGCTCACTTTTCAATGAAAGTTTATATCACAAACTGGTGTTATTTTGAGATATTCTATTAATTTCTTAAATTTGGCAGATTATTTTCGGAATACCCTGTTTATGCAATTAATTAGCAAGGTAATAAATTATATAAAATTAGCTGAAGACCAAATATAAGTACATATATTTGCTGTATCCTCTTACCGATTGTTTCGAACCTAATATAAATCCACCATTTGCTAAATTTTCCTTTCCAGGATTTCCTTGGATACCGATCCAAATATCTCCACCATCGTTGTTTCTAATTTCAAAATCAACGGCGCGAACCGTGACTATAAGAATTGCGGCTATTATTAATTTAAACATTTTTGTTGCACTAACAAAATAAAATAATTTGTTGTGTTTATATAGTATTTGCTAAATCAAATACTTCAAATTGATAATTGAAATTATTAACAGATAATTTTTGTTAAGATTATTACGAATAATATATTTGACATTTTTTATCAACTCATGCGTAGTTGTAGAACAATAGTGCTTTAACGGATACCGATAGCCAAGATATCAAAATTGACACTATTTCACCCATATTTAACTACAAATTTCCATGTAGAGTAGTTAAATAAGATCTTTTGATGCGCTCTGTAGAAATTCTTTAGTGACTAAAGTTTGTATACATTTTTGAACAAATAGGTAATTTTGTATCCATGTGATAGAATATTTCCAAAAAATGGATGATAAAGACCTCTTTATTAAAAAATCTGTGTCCCAGACAGAAATTGTTAAATTTTTATAAGCAGATAATCATTAATCTGTATGTAACAGTTGGGTAAATTCAATGATGCGATAGCAAATCACAGTGATGAATATAAATTGTGTTAGTAGGGCATATTAGATTTATCTGTGATTGAGTAATGATTCACCACCTGCAAATTTTTTAAATTATTTGTTTGTTCAGTACGTCCTATATCCTAACTGTCATCATGATTTTGTATATGTAAATGAGTACGAAAATTGGGAATAGAAAAAAAATAATAACGATACTTTGGTAAAAATTGAAAACTAAAAAAATTCCTACCCCGTATGCCCTCAAAAAAGGTGCATTTTTTTGCGGTTTTTCGATTATGTTAACAAAACGGTGTCCTATAAGAAAAAAGTATAAAGAGAAAAAATATTATACATAAAATTTTCTATAAAAAAAATTCTGTATCATATTTTTGATAGATCTAATAGATTTCGAGATATAAGTTGCTGTAGTAGGGGGGATGTTTCATCTCACAACTAAAAAACACGCGCTAGATTTCCTCGAAAACGTTTTTTTTTCCTACTCTTACAATGCATAGAGCGAAATTTATAGAGCAAAGTTTTTTCTGTTAATTAATGCGTAGCAACCTCACTTTTCACTTCAAAAAATTAATATTAGTTTAAAGTCCTATGTAAATCCTAAAACATAAAGAATTTTTCACCCCTAAGTGACGAGCTGCACCCATGTCCTCTCAAAAGGGGTATTTTTTTCGGCTTTTTGAAATGTTTACTGAAAAGTGTCCTATATCGAAGAAGTGCAAAGCAAAAAGAAAACATGACAGAATTTTCCATAAAGAAGGTTCTTATCACATTTTAACACATTCGAGTTAGAGGCTACTGAAGTATGTTTAAAAATAATTTGCCTATTATTGAATACCAAAAGTATGAGTATTTCTCATTCTACTATTTTTCTATTTTTATTCGGGTAAACAAAGCTTCTGTCTTTACTGTCGAAAAAATTCTGCAGATGCGCCTAAAACTTTATCTCAATGGTAATATAGAAATGAGTTGAAGAGACAGAATCTACCTAAGATGTGACTTTTTTTAAGTAATATTTTTCATTCAAACTATTTTTGCAGAAGATACGAGAAGTATAGGACACTGTTTCACTTAAATATTGCAAAATAACAAAAATAACTTTTGTGTAAGGGTAGTGCTAAAGCTCTCCCCTTAGGGGTGTCAATATTAAATTTTTCTTTGTAAATATGTCACTAAAGTTGTAAGAGATGATTAAATTTCTGAAATTGAATTATAGAAATAAAAAAAGAACTCGCAATTAAGGGCTAATTATTAATAATAATAATAATAATAAAAATACAAAAGAAAGCGTACAAACATTTTATAGAAAAAAAAATGCTCATAAATTTATTTCTATGCATTGTAAGCGTATGAAAAATCGTTTTCGAGAAAATCTAGTGCAAATTATAAATTTTTGTTGTGAGCTGAAACATACCCTACTTCAGCAGCATCTAACTCGAAATCTCGAAAATATAATAAGGATCTTTTTTTATAGACATTTTTTTGTGGCCAATATTTTCTCTACACTTTTTTTCGTATTCGTTTTGCGAAAAATCTCAAAAATTCAGTTCTAGAAGGGGTAAGGGGTAAAGCTCGCCTTTTAGGGGTGGGAACTTTTTAGTTTTCAATTTTTACCTATGGTCTGAACAATGTCACCAAAATTTCAAAACATTATTAATTTTTTCTTCTAAAATGTCTAATTTCCACACACTAATTCATGAACTTGTTTGCATACCGTGTGTCCCAAATTCAATGCTCACCATTGGGATCTCGGAAACCATAAGAGCTACAAGGTCGGTTCAATGGGATGCTTTAACAAATTTTATGCTGATTCCAAATCCGTTAAGAAATCACGGCTAACTAAAACCGTTTTTGGGATTTTCAAAAAAAATTAAAATTTTGTGATTTCTCTTTTTGGCTGTAGCCAAGTAATCCTTGGTCAGACAGATTTTAGATTTTTACATTATTAGGACACTTTTTGGAGACTAATATTTTGGTCTAGAAACGAATACCCGATTGTCTTTTGTTTTCGAGATATCCGAGATAACTTTAATTTTTCTTATGGCAGCCATATTGGATTTTTCATTTTTCAGATTGCGCTTAAAAAAGAGCTTTCAGAAAATTGTTTTTCAAAGAACTAATTTAAGAACAGTTATACATTGCTTAACAAAACAGAGTAGTAGGCCATGGAAAATCAAAAAGTTATTTTGATTTCATGGATATACCTAATTATAAAAAATAACAGTAATATTAAGGTTACCAGTTTGACATGCTTAAATAATTTTAAATTTCTGTTAAAATTCTGAACATAATCGAAATGAAGAACATGTTTTAATAAGGAAGGGCCGTTTTAATAAGGAAGGACCGTTAGGAAGCATTTGTGGATACATGTTTTTTATATTTTTGCAAGTAGAATCCACCCCCGAAAGTTGTCCCCCTATTTTAAATACAATCGGCTTATTACGTCAGAGTGAATTGCAGCAGAGTATTAATTAAATGATTACTATTTTTAAACTTCCACAGAAAATGAACAAATAAATTGAGACGCGTATTGGAAGAAGGTCTGTAATTAAGAACACTTTTTTAAAAAAATGATAACATTCATATGCGCGTTATATTGTTGTGTAAAAATTTGTGGTCATTCTTAATAAGGTACCTAATATTAAATCTCACTCAAAATATGCTTAGTGACATACAAAATAGAACACCCAGTAGTAATTACTAAATTTTATTAATTTGGTTCGACATATTGAGATAGTTAATAGACGTAAATCATTAATATTTCAAATGAAAATAAAAAACAGTAAGCGAGTTGTACCACCTCGATGCGATGGATGGTCCAACTCATTATTAAATAAAACTACGAATTTAGTAACTAGTCTAGGCATGGATCTGATAAGGTTATTGATGCCGTCTTGGGATATCTTATTCTATGCTACCTGTATTTCACATGGAAGAGCTTCCAAAGTTTGTGTGGGATGCACAGTGGAGCGAAATCCCCGAAAAGCTGGCCAAAACTCTTAAAGTAAGAAGACTGGTCCAAAATGAACTCGTTATTACGGCAAAAATAGTGAAAAAAATCCCTTTGATAAAATAGGGTTGTTTTTAAGGGATGGAAATTTAAAAGAATTAGTAAAATTCTGAGTCAACCCGCGAAAATAAAAAATAGTGAAAAAAAATTCCTTCGAAGACATAGGGTTGTTTTTAGGGGTTGGAAATCGAAAGAACTTTGTAAAATTCTGAATCCTCTGATTATTATAGAATTCGACCCGAAAATTACCGAAAAAATAGTGAAAAAAATCTCTTTGATAAATAGGGTGGTTTTTTAGACATGGAAATCAAAGGAACTGAGTAAAATCTCAAAACTTAACTGAATACAATTTTAAAACTTCGGATTCTTATAACATGCATAACACTTGTTAAATATCTGAGGATTAAAAAAAACTAGTTTATAAAATTTATAAACTTATATTTAAGCATACCTATATGTCAATGCTTATAAATAAAAAATCTTTGACAGGGATTCTGCAAACTATGAAGAAATTTTATCCTGAAAGATATTCTTCAGAGCTTTCAGAGCCTTCTTCAGAGTCAATGGCAGTGTCTTCTTCAGAATCTTCTTTGCTTGCTGTACCTATTCCAGTTTCAGATAATAGCAAGGCCACAATTTCCCCGTCGAACGGTTTTGCTTTTCTTCTTGGGAGTGCTCAAAGACTTGATATGTAAGGATCTGAGCACAATAAAAGTCGATTAAGAACATCTTCTAAAGCCTTTTCGCGTGAGCATTTTCTTGAATATCTCTTACGATATTTCCTTATGTATTTATTTAATGCTTCTTGGCCTCTTCCAAAAGCTTCCCAATTTGCAGTATTGCAGACGATATTAGAGCAAGGCTCTGTATTAGAGTCTTGTGTATAGTTGTTGGCATACTATACCAGACATATTTTTCTGGCTGTCGTCAAAGCATAGTTTTCAAACATTTGTATATTTATAATGTATCCACTTGATATTGTTTGTAAAATTACTTTAAATCTTCTTATAACCTCTATGTCTATTCCTGTAATGCTGGATGAGTCAGAATTTTCAAAAAGTCGGCGGGCTGTTTTCCATCATTACTACCAAAACCGGGTTTTGGTCGATGAGACCCAACTTAAATTTGAATTCACCTTGAATATTTTTCTTCGTTTCTATAACTATTCTTTTATTGTTATCCCCACAAGCCTGCCTCGATTTGATAGGCAGTTTGTATGCCACGTGTAATAAACACTGGAAGAAACGTATCCAGGCATGCAAAGTAGATAAACCGAAACGGAATGTTTCACAGTGTCACCACCAGGAAGTAAAAAGACAGGAGCACTTTCGCTAGGGAACAAAAATGGGACCAAATTTGGTTGGCAGTTAGTAGTTGACAGATTGATCACCGAGTGGCGTTTGTGTCGCAAGTTTATCTACATTTTGATTACTTTATAAGGGATTCTTATGGAAGAAGTGTGTTTTTGTGTTGTTTTTATTGAATTTTAGTGTATGTTAAGTGCATATTTTGGAATTATAGAGTTATAATTTATAAAACTATGCCTTCCTGTTTTGTGCCGGGTTGTAATACTGGGTACGGCAACTTAATTAAATGGAACAAAGCTAATGGTGTGAATAATCCGAGCATGTTCAAAGCTCCCAATGATGTGAGTACTTAACACTACTTTTATATACTAATAATGCAGATTGTAGACAATTGTACTTTTACGGTTTTACTTTTCAAGTCTGTGAAACAAAAGTCTTGTAAATGTTATTATTAATTATTGAAGTGGTCAAGATGGCAAAGAGTATACAGTATACACACTATTAAATCCCTTTGGACTAATTCATTATCAATATCTGCCGTTCTAAGATGAAAAGAAGCTTAAATTGCTGATATTCATAATCTAAAAATTAAAAACTGTGTTAATTATTTACTGTTTGTAGGATGAGTTATTAAAAAAGTGGCAAAAAGCAGTGCCGCGAGCTGACAAAATCCTCACAGAAGAGGATAAAATATGCGAGGTTCATTTTAAAAGTGAGGAAATAGAGAGAGAATACAATACAAAAATGCCGGATGGTACAGTGTTCAGTCTTAAAAGAGGCACTCCTAAATTAAAACCCTACCTATAATAGTTTTGAAAGTTCTAAATTGATTATTCACAAATTTTTAAGTGGATATACATCATTAATATATTATCTTAACATGTGAATATCTGTAGTTACAGCAACTCTTTTCTCCCTTTCAAATTTCTGAAAACAAAAAAAAAACTGTTTCTAGATGTACCTACCTATAGAACTTGCAATTTAACTTCATTCGTCTTTTCTCATAAGCAATGAAAACCACAATATTTCAGCACAGGCGTCTATTTTGGAATTGTGGTCAGTATGAACAATTCTGGGATCATTTAGAAGTTGGATTCCGGAAGTGCAAGGGTAGGATGCAGAAATAATTCTGTAAATAACTATAAAAAATAATTAATCTCGAAGTGCATGAGGTTTCCATTTTCCACGGAATATCTATGTTTTTCAGCAAGTGGCAAAGTATATTTTATCTTGACTGCTTCAGACACCTGCAAAATTGTATGCCAATTGCAATGACCAAGATTTTTCATAGAAATTAATTTCTTTAACTCAAGTTTTTCGCAGCTTTTTAACTACTAATTCATACGTAAATTCGAAATTCTAGCTAATTTCGCGACATCAACGCTGCGCGGTGACAGATTCGGGAACTACTAACTCTCAACCAAAACATAGCCCACTTTTTGGTTAGCAGCGGTATCTTGTCGGTACTCCTGTCTTTTTACTTCCTGGTCACCACACATATAACATTTTTGCGCAAAGGTTGTGGAGAATGCAGCACTGCAAACTTCATAATCTATCATTGTAAATACCAGAGTATGCGTAATAAAGTTGGAACAAGTTGATGAATTTGAGTTTCTACATAATCTTTTTCTTGCAAAGTAATATCCGCCGTTTCATGAACAAATTGGAGCCTATTGGGACGAGAATAACGAGGAGAAGACGGTTTGGGGTTTTGTCATACTATAATTTTGCTGGATGAGTTAGGTTCACCAGATATAAGTTGAAGTGGTACGAAAGAAGTAAGAAAGATGCTCGCATCTGAATCTTCTTCATCGTCAAATTTCTGTTTGTATTACCTTTGTCCTGAACCCCTATTACACCCCCCACTTGGACAATAATACTAAGTTACTAAGTTGCTCGTTTGTGTTTGTAAAACTTCTTCCTGTACCTTCACAATTCACTTAACTGTGTGATCCAATAGAGCCTGCAATCCTAAAGAAGCATTCTTTTTTGTTATTGTAATAGCTACACGTTCAGGATAACAATGCTTCTTTGTTTCTTGAATCTTTTTGTAAGGTTAGGTTAGGTTAGGTTATTGTGAGTGGGTCCTTGTGGACCCTCCACTGCGGCCATTAGCAGGCCTAATGTGGCTCACTCTTAATTATATTTCACCTAATAAGATCAGTCTTTTAATGAGACTGATAACTTTATTGGGTGAAAATGTGTCCAGATCCTCTGGCAGCAGTTGTCCTTTGCCAAATATTGAGAAACGGATTCTCTCCACAGCGGGACAGGTGCATAAGACGTGGTCTGTCTTTTCATCATCCTCCAAGAATAGACGGCACGCCAGCGTTTTCCGCTAGGCCGAGTTTATGCAGATGATAGTTTAGTCGGCAGTGCCCGTTATATAGGACTGTTAGAGTTTTCAGGTTTATCCTGTTTAACTCTAAAAGTTATTTTATAAACGTCTTTGAATGAACTAATCCTGGTAACTCTTACCAATACTGGAGAGTTTTCCTTTCAGCCCAGGTTGAGATAACCATCTTAGCAGTACTTGCAGATATTTGGTATATCTTACCGGTTCTGGTCCGATGATTCATGATCCTGCTCCTTCTCTAGCCAAAGAGTCAGATATTTCGTTACCTTCCTTACCAGAGTGGCTTGGTATCCAGACCAGAGTCACTTTATTGTTTTACCTCAAATGATTTAGCGCCTTCTGACAGTTCCATACCGTTTTGGAGTTACAGTGGTAGGAGCCATGAGCTTTTATAGCTGCTTGGTTATCTGAAAAAAATGTTTATTGATCTGCGTGTAAGATGCATATATTCCAACCTTCGTATACACAGATCAATGCAATGGCATGAACCTCGGCCTGAAAAATAGTTGCAATAGTACCTAGGTATCTAGGTTTGAGGATAACCTCACCTTGTCATGTTACTATGTACTCCGGCTCCTATTCCCTCAAGAGCTTTGGAACCGTCTGTAAACCAGCAACTGTCTGCCCTCAGTAGGTCGGTTTTATTCTGATCCCACTCATCTCTTTTTAGAAAAAGGTTGTTGAAGGTGAGCTCGTAGTTGGTCATGATAGACATAGTATCCGAGGGTATTCCCAGGATGCTGTGACCATATCATCCAGCAACGTGTTCCGCTCCATGATACTAGTCTGCTGCATATTAATGGCCGCTTGTTGCAGTCTATATGTTGCCCACCTGGCCTCTCTCTCTCTCCAAATATATATGACGAGGGGTTAAGTCCAGGAGGATTTCCATTGCAGCTGACGGTGTGGAGCTAATTGCCCACATTACGGTCAAGCATACTAATTTCTGTAATCCAGAAAGTTCAACTTTGGCCATTCGTTATGATCTTTTTGGCCACTAAACGATGGATCCGTATGCTATCATTGGTCTGATGACCGTGACATAGATCCAGTAAATTTGTTGGGGACCCATGCCCCAAGATTTACCACGACATGTCCATAAGGACAGTTTTGCTTTGCGGATTACCTTTTCCAGATGGGAGTTCCAATTAAGTGAGTTATCTGGAGTAATTCCTAGATATTTCATCTCCTCCGCAAATGGAATAGTTTCACCCATTAAGGAGGGCGGTCTTAAGCCCTCCATCTTCCTTTTCCAGATGAATGGTACTATTACTGTTTTTGAGGGTTCACAGACATCTGTTCCCTGTCACACAAGTTACCCACTGCATCCGGTATCTCTTGAAGGGTATTAGATATTACTCCTCTAGAGTTGCCTCTCACTAGTATGACTACATCGTCTGCATATGCTAGAACCTCAACCTCCCACAGTGTGAGAATAGCCAGTAAGTCGTCCATAAGAAGTGACCACAAAAGGGGTCACCCTGCCAGCATCGCTTTGTGGCTCTAAAACTGACTGTTTCTCCCTGTAGAGACGTCGCTATAGTTATGTTTGATAGCATAGCACGAATCTAGTCTCCTAGTCGGCTCAACTACTCTGGCGGCTACTGCTGCATATAAGAAATCGGGCAGTGCATTGTTAAATGCTCCCTCAATGTCGAGAAATGCTCCCACCGTAATTTCCTTCATTTCAAGCGATTGGGTGATCTTCTCGACTGGGTTATTGAGTGCTAGCTCTGTTGATTTTTCTGTCTGAAAGGCATACTGATAGGTATTGAGGGTGATGGTTCAGGATGTTCCCCCTGATATATCCATCCAGCACCTTCTCCAGGCCCTTCAACAGAAAATATGTCTGGCTAATTGGTCTAAGCGATTTAGGGCTTAATTTTTTCCTTCCCATTTTTGGTATATATATTACTTTAACCGCCGACCAACTGGATGAGATATAGTTCCATACCAAGTAGCTCTGAATAATTTAATGAGGAATGGGAGAAATATTTCCAGTCTGTAGTAGAGCTGGAAAAACTTCGTCCTCTCCTGGCATGGCGATTTGAATGGTTGGAAAGATTTGATGGCCCACTCAATTGCCGGTAGTGTGATAACCTTTTTTAGCTGTCAACCAGTCATTTTTATCAGATCGTTTTAATCGTTCTTCTGACAGTGACAGCTGTTGGTCATTCAGATTCAAGCACCCTGGGAAGTGGTTCTGTGCTAAGAGCTATAGGGTTTCTTTTCCAGAGTCCGTATATGAGCCATCCGGTCGCCTCAACGAGCCGATTTTCCACGTCGGCTCCCTGGAATGTATCTTGTGGATTCTAGTACTCTGAGGTAGGTCAGTTATATTCTCACAGAATTTCCTCCAAGATATTTTTGCTTTTCTTATTTCTTTATTATTGCCCGTTAGAGCGGATCTATATTGGTCCCAGTCGTCCGAAACTTTAGCTCGATTAAAGAGGCGTCGAATTTCTTTTCTCATTTTGTCCAAATTCTTGTTCCACCAAGACGCTCCTCTATTATCCTTTTTTGTCTTTAGTGGATAGTTTTCGTGATAAGCTGAAACAATTGAGTTTCGGATCTGTTCCGCCGCAATTTTGGTTTCATCACGATTCCTGATTATGGTGAGAGTGGATTGAAGGTGAGTCTGGAAGGAATGTTTGTACCCTTCCTAGTCTGTGCATTACGGATCTCAATATGTCACCAGTCGGAAGTAAAATGGGAAAGTTTATGCTTAATTATTTGAAGGTTTTGCGGCGGACAATTAATAACTTTCGATACATGCGTCAGCAAGTGTTTACATCTGTCCTTAAATTTATGTGTAGGAGACGACGACTTAATGTCCAATAATGTTCTTTTATTTAAAATTATATTCTCCTCCTTGGAACCTATAAAAAAACCCACCATTGGGAATGAAAGAAAACGGATATTATAGTAGGATTAAACGGTCACAACGCACATTCTGATTTTTTCACCACAATGAGGCTATATCCGGGATGTTTCCTTTCACAATAAAATAACTGAAGTATTGTACTAACAGGCTGTATAAAACTGTTTGCCCTGAAATGCCCGGACGGTAACTATTGTTCCTAGCAAAGAAAAATATATCACGAAAATTGCCACGTTTTACGAACGTTCAATTAAACTTTTAAATGTTTACCAATAAATTACGTCATTATACATCAAGGTACAGGATTCATTTTATTAGGGCACTTTAAAGTCTGTTTATTTTAAAGTGTAAATATATGAAAATAATTGATAAGAAATAGTTACTTCAACAACACTCAACTGTCGACTGATAGGGATCGGTAAGTAGCAACCCTGTCCCCTGAAAACTAGCGATAATTAATAATCAGGTAGTTTTCCTCAATGACTCATGGGTTAAAAGACTTGAATTGACAATTTAAAAATTTGGTGTTTTGACCAGCTTTTCCGTGAATATACCCCACTGTGGGATAGGGCAAATTTATTAAATTCCTAGCCATGATATCCCACAAATGTTCAATAGGCGAAAGGTTCGGAGATCTCTGTGGCCACAATTGAAGATTAACTTGGAAATCATTGAATTGGTTCAAGTTACATTTGCCACATGTGGACGGGCATTATCTTGTTTAAAACAGGGTTGGGGCCATGGCGGCTGGTGAAATTTAGGCCATATCATATCTTAGCATCCGAATATGTGACCAAGCAATACTTTAAGGCATAATCATGAAGAAGTTTTGCAGAAAAGAAATTGCGCTTGAAATTTGTCACACCAGGTTATTTGAAACCTGTTGATATATTTTCCACCTTTTTCAATTTCTTTTCGCAAATTTCAATCGCAATTTTTTTATGCAAATTTTCTTCATTTGGTCTTGATAGTTATACCTTAAAGTATCGCTTGGGCCTATGCTACAATACTAAGATATGACATGGCTTAAATTTCATCAGCCGCCACTGAGTTGGGGAGCAACCTAAGATTCTACAATATTTTGGATATAACGATTGACTGGCATGTTGCCTCTAGAGGTGACCTACTACCGACTGATGCCTCCGTAAACCATAACTTCTGCAGTCGATGCACTTGTCTTACCACAGAAAACTGATAGTCACGTTTTTTTCCACGCTGTCTTCTCACGCGTACCCGCACATATCCAAAGAGAAGCGGAACTCGTCGCACTGAAGATAATTTCATTTCATTCCTGATTCCACCGCAGATGTCCTCTACACCACTGTAGTTATTGGCGTTGATAATCAGCCATGTGAGATAATACCAAGTGGAAAAATAAGAGAAGAGACCAAAAAACCTTATTCGATAGTACACTGTTCTCATTGTTATTGTTCTTCCTTCTTCGGTAAACCATTGGTTCACGCAATTGATTGTTGACACACGATATCAGAATAAATTACCATATTCTGATATCGCATACTGGGGAACAAAAGTAGAAATTATAGCAAAATAATCAATACTTATTTTAGCAATACTAATTCTGTATTCAGGTGTTGGTCAAAAACTTGTGACTCCTTCCTAGTGTTTTATTTTCTGTTACTTAGTACTACTCTATGATTGTAGCTTGGCACTTGGCGGCGCAGAGGGAAAAGAAATATCGCTAGTGTAGTGTAGAGACGAACCAAACCACTTTACAGTGAAAGGGTGGAGTTAAGGCCACTGCGCATCCAAACTCAAGTGCCAAGCTAGAATCATAGATTAGTATATTTTTATCTGTCTCATGTTCCAAACTCTTAAAGCCAACCGTACGTAATATTACTTACATTTGAAAACAATTACTCTTCTAGACTGTAATCGCTTAGCAAAGGATATTCATGTCATTGCATGATAAACAATCCTGTTCTTCAGAGCGTTGTCTGAGGCGTACACCACTGTATTGGTTAATCGAATGTATTTAAAATATTTGCACAGGTATAAAATATATCTGTATGTATGCCAGTGATGGCTGGTGAAATTTAAGTTCTGCACATCATAATATTGGAGCATAGAACACAGCCAATACTTTAAGGCATGAGTGTTAATACATAAGACGGTGTTAGCACACCCTCGCCGTCAGGATTGCCAACATAAAACTTGAAATCGCTGTTCAATTTTTTCTATTGATGAGAACGAAATATAGTTCATCTTAAATACCATATTATATATTAATGATATTATATTATTGTATGGATTTAATATATAAAGTTAAGGCAATACTGATGTTATGTTTTTTTTTAATAACAAATACGAATAATTTATTCGGTGTCATTTTATGAGGCTAAATAATCGTATTTCCTATTTATAAAAAAAATTCGCATCAGTATTGCCTGTAACTTTATACGTTACTAAATGATATTAGGAATGAATTATTTGTTTTCGTTTTTCAATATTACTAACAGAAACAGCGATTTATAGATTTAAATTGGATATCTGGTGAAAACGCAACCTTAAATGAAGTTTTATATAAAAAAAATGTGATTAAAATTTAAGAAAAAAAAAGTCTATCCAAGTTATTTAGACAGACAATTCGTAAAATATTTGTCAATTTTTTTTTAGGATCAGGAGGAAACTTTTACGACAAATTTCAGATTTTGAAAAAAATATATAGATCTTTCATAAATTGAAAAATTAATTTGAAATAAAATTTTAGAAAGGTGTAACTATAAATAATGAAAGTTTTTTAATGAAATTTTAAACATTTTGATAAAACGATCTACTGATTATAAGAGAAAATATGCTAATATTTTACAAATTGTCTAACAATTATCTATTACACCATTTTTTTTCTCAAATTTTAATTGCAATGTTTTTGCAAAAATTTCTCATTTAAGTATCGTCAGTCATGCCTAAAAGTATGCCTTCTTTCTCAAGCCAGTTTCCACATATGACGTACTCGATGCAGTGAATGCTTTAAGAAATTCCCCTTGTACTGATGTTTATGATCTAAATAGTGAGATAATTAAAAAAAACTATTGATATAATTTTGTGTCCTCTTACAGTATTAATAAATAGATGCTTTGAGGAAGCATTTTTCCCAGACGCCTTTAAAATAATTAAGGTTATTCCGCTTTTTAAAAAGGGTGACATGACATTAGTGGACAATTACCGTCCGATTTCGATTATTCCCATTTTTGGGAAATTAGTTGAAATTCTCTTAAAATGGGCACTGTCTCAGCACCTTGAACGTAATTCAATAATTTCACCAAGCCAATTTAGCTTTCGTTCCAAATTTTCTACAACGCAAGCTGTACAGCGAGTTGTGGGTGACATAATTCGAAATTTTGAGGAGGAAGAACACACAGGAATCGCTTTGTGTGATCTCTCTAAAGCTTTTGATTGTGTTCCTCATGACCTGCTGCTAAGAAAATTATCGTATTATGGTATAAGAGGTTTACCTCTACTTCTTTTTACATCTTATCTTAGAAATAGGAAGCAATATGTCAGTATCAACAACTTAAATTCAGACTTCAGCGATGTTAAACATGGCGTGCCCCAAGGATCTGTGTTGGGACCAGTTCTATTTATATTATTTATAAACGATATTTACTATTTTCTCCAGCCGTATAAATGTGTCCTTTTTGCCGATGATACAACTTTAATTGCTTCAAATAGAGACTGTTCAAATCTTCTCGATAGTTTAAATCAAACTGAAAAAATTGCTAACAAATGGTTTATTACAAATAAACTTAAACTAAACGGTGATAAATCACAGAAACTTGTTGTATCTTCGAATCATAGCATTACTAAGGGAGAAAGCGTTAAGTTGTTGGGGGTTATATTAGATGACAATTTAAATTGGAATAGTCATGTTGACTATTTGGGGAAAACACTTACAAGTGTAATTTTCTTATTACGCAAATTGAAGTTGGTATTGGGTTTCAACACACTACTTTCTGCATATTTTGCATTATTTCATTCGCGTATTTCTTATGCAGTAACCTTATGCGGTAATTCAAGTCATGCCATCAGAATTTTTCTTCTTCAAAAGAGAGCTGTCAGAGTAATCAGTGGAATTAATAATAATAGGGAACACTGTCAACCACTATTCTTAAAATTCGGTATAATGCCTTTACCATCTTTACATATATACTTCTCTCTAATTGAAATACATAAAAACGTCAGCAGTTTTGATACCCACTCTGATTTACACAACTATAGTACAAGATCTGCAAATTTACTAAGGATACCTCGTTTCAGGCTGAAAAAGTCTGAAAGGAATTCATTAAATTTTAATTTATATTATAAACTACCCCCCTGAAGTAAAGTCACTAAATTTAAATCGTTTTAAAAACAATGTTAGAAGTATTATATTAAAACATTGTTTTCATTCAATTGAAGATTATTTACGGGCATCACTCTAATAAACAAGAAATTGATAAATAATAATAGATGATAAAAGATTACCCAGTTAAAATCGCATTGTATTTATTATATTGATGTGGAGCAGAACTACCCGATATTTAGTTTAAATTTGTTAATTAGTTTAATTTTATTTTATGTGTGTTCATAGGTGTATGTATGTGTATATGTGTGTGTATATATACAGGGTGTTTACAAACTTGGGAATTATTTTTTGAGGATAAGTACATCTTGATATAATAAATCGTATAGTGCATAAGAAAACCTTAAATATTAGAAAAAAATAACTGACCTTTCTCAACAAAAAAGTGCGAACATGTTGAGAACTGCTGGAATCGAAGTTGAATGACCGTGTGTCAAATACATCATATGGCACAATCACTGTTCGATGTTGCCACATCCTTTAACACACAAAATCTTGTTGCTGTAGAACATTAATTAACTCTTTTTACATGAAAATGGATATAGTTTATTTCCTCACAGGGCACCATATAATCCGATTAGACGTACGGTTTGCTTAGCGAATGAATGCACACATTCTTAAAGTTGGATTGTCCTCTACCAAATTTAAAATGTTTTCCTCAGCGTTCAAAGACATATGAGGACCTCACATCACGTTTTTGACGGGGTCGTAACTGACAAATATCGTGTGATCGTTGCACAAGAGTTACAAATCATATGGCATTTGGTTCATTCCTATTTGGAAAACGTTCCGCATACAAACAGCCGACGTATTTGACATTTACCGTAAATATTAACATTGACTAGTTCATTATTACTGTTACTAATGAAAAAACACTGTAAAACGGACCAAACGAAGGTTGAAAACAAACACTATTAAATAACAACAACCACAGAATTTTATGTTTTGTTCTTCATCTTTATTCTGTCAAAAGTTGTCATTTCTCAATCTTTTTTGAGATTTGTCATTTTGTTTTGTTTTGATTTCGTGCCTATCAGGAAATTTTTGTTTTATCTTCTATTTTTCAGTTTTTTTGCGGCACAATAATAGGAAAAGTATATCGAAATTGTGTTTTATGTAAAAACTGAAAACAAAGTCATATCTGGAAGAATATCATGTGACATTTCACAGGTTAGAATTGTTTTATTTTTATATTGTTCAAGCATTATCTGCTAAATCTAACCATCTACATTAACTATACATTGAAGTAAATATTTAATGAAAAAATTTAATCGTATAGGTTACCCAGTGACGATAGCCAAAATGTATGGGTACAAATACGTATGAGGTTTTTCAAGTACAGACATTATACATACACTATTCATATGTTCAAAACATTTTATGAACGAAGACTACATGGATCCAAAACTCAAGAGTCTGGGAAACCATTACAATCAAGAGCGGGAGCTTTTCCATCTATAGCGGTGTCCAATCCAATCGTGACAATGGAAGTTTTAAGGGCACAAGGTATAGTATTTATTAAATCAAGATAGCAGTATTTGGAGTCTTGTCAGGTTAAAGAAATTAATGATTTTCATTCTATACAATTCGTCCTTTAAAACAATTTTATATCACGTACAGTCTAAAATGTATCGACAACTAAATTGAATAAAGCAGCTTGCCTCAGTTTTTATGTTAACTTATAGTGGAGGGAATTTTACCAATGTTCTTAATACAATAATTTGATCTATGCTTTTATTTTTAAAGGTATTTTAAATATAACGTAAAATAATTGTGCCCATTAAAATTTTTTAAAATTGGGTCCTTCCCTATAAATATTAAAATATTTTCTTGGTAGATAACAAGATTGTATATGTAATAGTTATAACCACATTTTCAGGTTTTTGGCATGACAATTATAATATCTTGAGTGTCATATATTAAATAAAATTAAATTATCAAAATTTTAATGCCTCGTGTTAAAAGCTAGATAACATTCAACGAAAAACTTTCATTTATAACTTGTATGTATATTACAATATTTAATTTTCTTTTTAGTCATCCCTGCCATGTACATTAGAAGATCTGGTTTCCCAAAAATCAAAGAGTAGAAGACAGGAAGTACTCTCAAGAAATCTGACGGTTTGCACTGACTCTCCAATTCTATTCTTCTAGAGCTTACAACTACTTTCGTAGACTTGAGAAAATCTGTTACCCTATCTAATAACAAAGCTCTTGTGCATCTTTAATAGTGACAAGTTAGCATTCTATTATCATAGTTTTTATTAATATGGCTGCTATTATTATTAATCTTTTTGTATTGTTTAATTAGTGCATAAATTCTTTATGTTCAGTAAATACTGTTTAAATGAATTGTGATCAATTTATCACTGTAGTGCATTGTTTTATTACCCTATTATGAAAAGAATTTTCATTATTGCATTTATAGATTTTTCTTCCTTTTGGTTGAACATTTATATGAAATCAGGCACGAAAGTGAGACTTCTGCGAAACTGTTTTCAATTTTCAGCTATATATCGTTAATATTTTCGACGACTTCACAAACAGCTGAACTAAAATTTAATACTTATAAGGCTTAATTCATAAAATCTTAAGATTTCATAAATTCAAAGATATTTATGTATGACTATATTGTAAAGTACTGTTGTGACATAGTTTTCCGGTCATAAAGTACCTCTTTATAATATTAGTAGAATAAAGTAACTTTATTTTACTAGTACTATAAAGAGGTACTTTATGGCTGCAAAACTATATCATAAACAGTACACAGCATACTTCACTCCTTTCTCATAGAATAGATACAAAATTTATAAAATGAACGTTTCTCCATAATGCGTTAATTTTAGCAGTCGAACATAAAGCTTTATATGCAACTCCTCCATATTACAGCTTTATTGAATTCATCCTTTTTATGGCCTTGGTCACTACATTCAACTCACATATAAACGACTTGCTCAATAAACCCTTATATTATGGACTTATTACATAAACAGCTATTATAATAAATAAAGTTAAACTCAATATATTATATTTTGTTCTCCAATAAATTCAGAAATATAGAGTAAATAAGGAAATAAAACCTACACTTAAATATTGTATAACTACATACCAAAAGTAGGTACGTTAAAATCAACCTAGTAAGAAATATAGTTTTAAACATTATAAAATTAATAGTTATTGTGGTTGATTAAATAATATTCTTGCACAACTGTTTTCAAGGTAGTTATTTTTCATTTTCACATTCTTTATTTTTCGTGGCAGAATATAACTTTCTTCTGGACTTCTGTTCTTTCTTATTTCAGTATATTTCTTTATAATCTCAGGCGAAACACTGAAACAATTTATTTAATGAAAATTTTATGGAGTACTTATTGATATAAAAAACTTACCCATAAATATGAATACTTTGAATAAAAACTCTCTTCCTATTAGAGCTACTGTCAGTCTCGTCACCAATTAATTTTGCTAAAAATAAGTACATAAATTAACAATACATATATTTTATTATATTTAAGCAATATCTTACACCAAACATCTTTTTAATTTCAATGTTATTCATAATCGAAGAGTGTCATCATGAAGATGTCTGTGTAGAACTAAAAGAGGACGATTGTGTCGTTAGTGAAATGACATCAATAACAGTAGACACTTGTAGCCTTATTTTTCCTTCGTTCACTTGTAGATGGAACATACATATTTTGGTCCATACAAATTTCTGTCGCAGTTTCCTTTGTGAGTTGCAAATTTTGCACTGCATCAGCTTTCAGGAAAACTTTATGTCTCAGTTTCATAAAATCACCTTCTTTGAACTGTTTGAAGCAAATAAATTTATTCTCTGACCACTGCCTCTGCTCTCTTTCCCCAAGCACGTCCGATCACTTCTCCAACATCGCTCCTTTAGGAAATCTAAAACACGTAATTTGTAGAATTGAAAAAAAATAACAGATCAAAACTAACATACCTCTGAAAAGTGATCCCTTTAGGTTTAAAATGTTTTACTTTAGAACATTATTCCCCTGCATAAGACGTTGTTTACAAATGTTTTTTACAAAAGTACCAAATACAATTTGCACTTAATAAAAAAATATATTATTTTCACTACACAAAGTATTAAAATATCCTATCGTAGTCATAGAAAGTCGCAAAAAATTCATATAATGAAAGAAATCACACTATAACTACAGAAAACCAAACAATAACCGATGGAATATGACATTTCTAGTCTAGTGGAAATGGCGTCGCCAATGATGCCACCAGATTTTTCGATGCGCAAACGTCCAATCTGTGTACAGACTCAGGGACGGACTCGCCCAGCCGGCAGGTCGGCAATTACCAACGGGGCCAAACACTTCTGGGGGGTCAAACTGCAAACTGAAACAATGTATTTTTCCTTTTCCTTTGTAGGAAATTATTTTCCATTAACAAAGTCAAAAATATTTATCTGGCCACCGGGCGCCAGCTAGTACAAGTGGTTTACTCTTTACTAGTGTAACCAACGATTCGCAAGAAGCTGAAAGATGTAAAATTGGCACTAGTAGCGTCATCCATCCCATATTTGCGAGGTTGTTAGTCGCGCGCTTCTCGGTCCTGTAAGTAAATTAGACCCCACCTCCCCAGGCGTTCTATACATTGTGCAATTTTTTATCGATGCAATAACTATTGGTCACTTTTGACCTGCTGATCTATATGGTATCATGCGGATTCGGTTCGTCTCTCACAGTCCTGTCAGTGAGTGGTGTGTTAGATGATTGTGTGTATTAACAGTTATTTATGTACCAAAGTGAGTGCTTCAGTCCCAGAAATCATGCTAGGGACTAAAACACACTTTACTCCCGAGGTACATACAACATTTTCCACGAGCGGGCACTATTTTAACTTAAAAAAAAATGAAATGTAAAAATTAAAGAATAGTAATTGGCCACAAAGCTTTTTAGGTATTCTTGTCCTGAAGTGGGTTGAAACCTTTGACGCGCGTTTCGCCAACCAAGTTGACATCACCTGGGAATGAATATAACTGTTTTAACATCATATAATGTCTGAACGTTGGCATCATCTGGAGATGCCTAAAACAGTATTAATCATCCTCAGATGAGTGCAGGATATGGTGTTTTAGTGTTTCGTGTTTCATGGAAAACTATGTCAGTGTTAAGTATTGCAAGGATACTTTAATTGTCTATTTGACATTATCTTTTATTTATTTCTGTTTGACATTTAGATTGCTAAATATTACTAATTACCAAATATTGCGAACTGTGAAAATTACCATATTAATATCAATTTTGATTTGAAATAAGTTATATTTTATGGTTTATATTTGATTCTTATTTTTTCATTCTTTCTTACCATTAAAAAGTTTGACATAATTACAAATATTGCCTATGGGGCCGATTGAGGTCAGTTCGACCCTGTGTAGAGTTTACAAATGGTGATATAATCGTTGTTTGTAATTTAGTGATATTACAGGTCCCTAGATTATAGGTTTGCTTGCGAGGTTGTGAATTTCGTGATCTCTGTATGTCAAATGTCAAATGGAAATTGGAAATTTTTAAGATGTGAAAAAAATTTACCACAACGTACTCACAAGTCACAACGTATTTCTTTTTTTTGTGCATAGAGAAACTAAAAATAAAATCTTTGTGTGTTTGTATGTGAAGTGAATATGCATCGAAACTCCCGTCAGCTGTAATATCGAATAAGCACAAACGTCGTTTACTTAACAGAGAACGTGTTTTAAGTGTATAACGCAGTTTTAAAAACTAATATTAATGATTACTGAACAATAAGATTTGAACAACAAGATTAGTTTTAAAACAAATCTTGTTTTATTTCGTTAATTTTGTGTTCTCAAAATAGACGTTTGTATTTTATGGAATTGTCTCGTGATATGGAAAAAGTGTCATATTGGTTTAGATCCATCAGCCGAAACCCGGTTTAGATGCTTTTATACTTTCAAAAAGAAGACTTCACTACAAATGGTGATGCATTTCCAAATATTACACATGGAAATATTGTTAATTATTTAGTTTTTGAGTGTAGTGCCTACACAAAGAAAGAATTATGTGAATTATGTTTGTGGTTGGGTTTGATGCATTTCCAAATATTGCACATGGAAATATTGTTAATTATTTAATTTTTGAATGTAGTGCCCTACACAAAGAAGGAAATATGTGCGTTTGTGGTTGGGGAAGGAAGTCTTTTTAAGGAATTTTCTGCAAGAGAAGTTTTTTGCAAAGGTAAAAATAAGTTCAATTATCAGGGATTTCTTCACTATAATTTATAGTAGATTGGGAATATTTCCATTTTTAAATTGTACAATGCTCACAAAGATGTAAATATTTTGAATTCTCCATTTTGTATTTGTACGAGTATTTCCATAAAAACAGATATTATGAAAAATAACAAATTTAATAATGTAAAAAAATGTAAATCAATCAATCAATAGTGAGAAAAATGTTTTAAGCTGTAGTTAGATTCTTTAAAACAATTCAACCCATGGGTTATGTTGCACTTTTCTGGCTGTTACAAGACGTTTAATTTTCGAGTAAAATATTTAATTTAAAAAAATGAGTACAATTTGATCGGTAGCATAGTTAGATGTTATTTATCTAATTCTATTGGAACAAGAAAAAAATTGTCGCTAAATAATGGGCGTTGAGATAAAATTTGGCAACACTGCCAGAGCCATAGACATTATTATATGTCTATGGCCATTACTTTCGCATACAGCTAGCTTCGTCAGCGGTTCTCAAACAATTTGATGTATTATTTAAAATATTTTTTTTTGCCACTTCTGAATAACTTTTACTAAGGTAAATTTTTAGCAATCGACATCTTTTACCAAGTACTACCTCCCATTAAAAATATATTCCCAAGTTCGTAAACACCCTGTATATACGTGTGTATATATGTGTGTATATGTATGTGTGTGTATGTATGTATGTATGTATGTATGTATGTATGTATGTATGTGTGTATGTATATGTGTGTATATGTGTGTATATGTGTATGTATGTGCATGTATGTATGTATGTGCATATGTGTATGTATGTTTGTATATACACTGGTTTGTCATATATGTGTTTTTGTTTATACGGATATACTATGTACATTATAGCTTATGTATTTGTATTTGTGCTTTGTATATTTATATTTATATATATCAACCCTGATGATCTTTAAAAAAAAATTTTTTTACCTATAAGATTTTGTGCTCTGACTTGCTACAAATGTACAAACCTGTATATAATGTGGTTAAATAAACGATATCTATCTATTATTTGGGTCGCTACCTCCAATATTTAAGATATGTCGTACCTACCTAAATTTCATCAACCGCCACTGATGAATACATTCTAGTCTAACTATACGTACTTTTCGATAAAATAATTCTTCTGTACGAAAATTACCATTTCCAATATAGTCACCTTAACAATGATTTGAATGGATTGTATTAAGTATTATATTGCACGTTATCTCAGTTAACAAAAGTATGTGTTTTTTTTTTCATTTTACGCGTTATACGGTAGCAGCATAATGAAACAGATTGCCATTAAAAGCCGTGAATCATCATGCTGTGCTTTATGATTTTTTCCTCAATCTACTCGTCGTCCATCTGGTGCCGAAGTTGAGGAAGATTTATTCTATTTATAGTTCAGTCACGATTATGCTCTAGTTGCGATGCAATCGACTCTGATGAGCGCCTCACAGATGGTGTCAGATCTGATTTATTCATACTGGGGATTATTTCTTGAAATGATCATGATGTACCATGGGAATTCTATTTCTTTATTTGGCTTATCATTTGACTTTGAATATATTCATTGTATACAATTCTTATAAATTCTAAATATATCATTTTGTGATCTCGGAAAGGAAATATCTTTTAAATAATTTTTTTACCATTCACTACATAAATAAAAATGAGTATTTTGAGGTATTGGAAGATATTATTATTCCATTTTTCATGTTTTGTCATATTGCCATAACATATTTAAACTATCTTCAATCTAAAAATAATTGTAATAAGTATGTATCAATTTTAGATTTTTATAGTTTTTCAATTAATAAACCTCCCGAATCACTGCAAATAAAGTACCACTTATAGATGTTATTGTATCTTCAAGTACGATGAACATAGCAACTTGTAATTATCTCTGACCATAAATTAGTAGGATAGTTATCCAATATCACATTATGTATCAAAAAGTATCCGTTCAATAAAAATATTTAGAAAAAAATTGATAATATGAATATGTTTATTTTGCTAAAATTTGGTATGTAGATGCAAAAATTATAGTTAATTGTTTTGGAATAATATTTAGCAAATATGTTCCACATAGCACACATCGTCCAATGGACATCCGGTTTTGGCCTAAATCTCGTCCAAATGTCCGTGGACTTTTAATCGACATACATTTGATATCCCTTGCAGAGCATTAATTCCACATTGTTTACTGTGGTCATCAAACAGATGTCCACCTTCGACCTTTGGCCTCAGAATGCCAATTTTGGACGTCTCTTGCCTGACATTATTTATTTGATTCACGCATCGACCGATTTGCGAGATTATTGAGCATACATATGTACGCTGGTTTCTTGCGCAAGCGCAGACCGTCAATCGACGGCGAACGCCAGTTGTATTGTCAGCCATTTATGTTTTATCGAGTGTTTGCACGTACGACGCAACATGTCTTGATTTTTAAATTATTTTAAGTGGATAATTTCTATGTATTTTGATGTTAAAGTTCGGTTTATTGCCTTATATTTCAAAGTAATACAGTGTAAATTGAAATAAGACGAGGATAATTCAAGGTTGTGTTATTTTTAACCTTCAAGCAAAACTATTGAAGTGAAGTCTTTTTTATTACGGGTGTCAAGAGAATCAAATGAACAGATCAGGAATTAGTGAAGAGAAATGCGTTTCAGGTAGGTAAACTTTTATTATTTACATTTTAATAAGAAAAAAGGAATACAGGTTTCAAGGTAGTCAAAACAGTAGTGCATGTAAACATAATACTTATAATTTTATTTTTATACTTATAGCCGCTGCGCAAAAAAATTCGTCTACGTGCCATGATGGGTCAATAAATGCGATAAAGAAATACCTCAGGCGAGCCAAAGAGGGGGCAGATGTGGATGTCTTAAGGCTGTAGAAACTCCAAAACATCACATAATGTTTTACTCCACGAGTAGAATGTCTAGATTCCTATTTTTTTTCTGTTAGCGGCCTACATACACTGAAATATGTTGCAATGCAGGCATTGACTCCCAGATTTCATGATGCAGTGTGTGTGTGGCATCGGCATATTGGAGTAATATGGGGCGACCTAAAACTGATGCAAGTTTCATGAAACCTGGGAGTCGATGCATGCATCGCAAATGATTCAGTGTGAGTAGGCCGCTTTTAGGTATAGTATATATTTTAAAATATCAGAAAATACGTGTATGCATGTAAATGAAAGAAAGTTTTGTTTATACCCAAGTGTAAATGATTGGTCTGTTAAGAATCGTTTTTTTTTTTTTAATATTGTTAATAAATAAAGGGTGGGCCAAATTTTAATCGGGAAACTTAGAGAATCGATAGAATACGCCAAAATAATATGGATCTGTCATATAAACTTATAGCTAAAATTTCTTAGTTTTCGAGATTTTCTCCGCATTTCCTCGAAAATAATTGAGACATTTTTTATGAAATGTTGCCTACAATTCGAACCATAGTTTTCATCTCTCCATTCGAATTTGTATGGAAAAATGCGAAACCATGTAATTTTTTATATGACTTAATTAACAGCTAATTGATAAATAGGGGATAAATGATTTTAAAATGAGTTTAAATAAAAAACATTGAATCCTATCAAAAAATTATAAGAAAGCTTTTTTCCATATTAATGATAGTAAATGTCGAAAAAGAAAGAAAAAATAGCTTAGGTCAGTGACACCCCAATTTTTGGAGAAGAAATTCCTTGACACCCCCCCCCCCCCGTCACGCCTTTGGTTGGAATGGAAAGGTTTAAAATATGGTGGGGAATGTACTGATGTATGCAGCGTTCACCTTCCAAATTTCATAACAATATCTCAATTATTTCCGGAAAAATATGAGAAAAACGGAAAATAAATTAAAAATTCAATGCCCTCTATCTCGAAAATTAACATTTTTAGCTATAGGTTTATATGACAAATCCATATTATTTTGGCGTATTCTACCAATTCTTTAAGTTTCCCGATTAAAATCTGGCCTACCCTGTACATGTAATTCAAAAAGGAATATCATCTATCTTCTAATGTATAATCCACATTTATTCCCCATTTTTCCTTTAGTTTTGAAAATAAATTTTCATTTTTAGAGAGCCATAATGACATGACATTTTAAATGACATATAGTTAGTTATTTATTCATAAACTGTTGCTATGAAACAAAATTTATGATTTTTAAACCAGTTTAAATTTTAGAAGCTTTTATTTTATAATACACTCAACCGCAAAATTAACCAGGCACTAGGTTTTCTCATGGTAAATTTGCGAAAGCGCTCTGTATATTGATTTAACATGGTTACACACATGTAAACACAGGAAAAAATAATGTTCTACTTTTTTGGACTTTCACTTATCACGAGAATAATTTTTAAGATATTTTTTAATCGTCAGCGTTTTACTTGTTTTACACAGCTCTTTAATTTGTTTCGATTGCTGTTCCTTGTGTTTCTTGTGTGTTTCTGAGGTTTTCCGAGGAAAAGAGGAACGTTTTATTATGATAAATTTCGTAATGAGTACTGAAGAAGCCGTTCAAGTTGTTGTTTTATATAATGATGGACGGCTCATCCGATATATCGCCAACTTGCTTGGCATCTCTCGAAGCACTGTATTTGATGCAATACAAAGGTTCCGACAAACTATTTCTTACCCAAGAAGACCTGCATAACGGAGACATAAGCAACAAATGAAGTTGAAGATCGGTTTCCTCGACTCCAAGTTCTGCGAGAATGGACACTTCCTGGTACAGCTTTGACTAGAAGATTGGTAGATGTTCATGGTGCCTAGGTTTCTTCCTATACTGTACGAAGAAGGTTGAGGGAACAAAATTTAACACCTCAAGCACCAACTACTGGCCCTCTTTGGGACGCAGGTTTTCGCAGGCAGCGCTTGAAATTTGCGCAAACTCATGCCAATTGGGATATGGACGAATGGCGACGCGCACTCGTCACGGATGAGTCTCGTTCCACAAGGTATTCACCTGATCGTCACCAAAGAGTGTTACTCCTAGAGTACAGTTTGGTGGTGGAGGTGTGATGATATGGGGGGACATTTCTTTGCAAGCTCGTACAGCCTTTGTAACATTTCGGGGAGGTAGCCTCAATGCTGACAGGTACATCAGGGAGTGTTCAGAAAAGCATGTGATACCTTTTGCGCCATTTGTAGGAGAACATTTTTTCCTAATGTAGGATAATGCACGACCGGACATAGCCCTGATAACTCGCCAGTATATTCAAGATGTTAGAATTCAGGTACTAGGGATGCCACCCAGGAGTCCTGACCTAAACCCGATAGAGCATATGTGGGACAACCTAGGCAGAAGGATTAGGCGGAACTACGGTGAGTACCATACATTACTTCAGCTGGAACAGGCGCTGCTGAATAAATAGGAGCAGATACCCCAGGATGAGGTTGCTGTTTTGATACAAAGCATACCACAAAGAATGCAAGCTCTCATTCAAGCTCGAGGAGGAAATAATCGATATTGAGGCATGTTCTTTCGCAGTTCTCTAATTTTTTTTTTCAAATTTGCAAAAAATGTATTTTTTATGTTATTGTGATATATTGATTTATATTGGTTATGTTAAGACATGCGCAGGTATAGGAGAGCGCGGACAGAAAAAGGCAGTTGTTAAGTTGTAACTGTAAGCACGTGTATTTGTAAATGTACCATAGTAATAAATAAAGGTTTAACACCATCATTTGTGTGTATGTAGCTTTACTAAATTGTATTTATTGCAAAGAACTTAACAGTTATAAAAGTGAATTCTTCGTTTATTTTGTAATGTCATATTTATTCTTGAAAATTCAATTGAAATTAATTTGAATCAGATTGAAATTTTCCTGAAAAACGTAGTGTTCGGTTAATTTTGCGGTTGAGTATATACTTGTAAGTAATTAAAAATCTTATTTATATTTTTCAGTACTTTGGTAAGTACCTTATTATAGATATCGAAATAGGGATTATATAACTATCTAATTGCTTAGTATTAGAACAACAGAGTTAGTAACAAGTAACGATCGGGAAGCAGCGATAAACTCCAGAGACAACTTTTTCGTAGATATATAATTATATTGTAAATTCCTAATGAAACATTCCCAAACAGATAGCCCATTAGCGTGTGTGTTTGTATGCTGTGTTTTTAACATTACTCTCCTAATGAATTTTTTCATTCAATGGGCTTAAGATTTTTGTACATAGTAGTAGTAGTCGTGTTTTTGTTTTTCTTTTTTTTTTCGATATCTGCATCCCTCACAAGCTATAAGGACTTTTTTGTCTTGTCAGTTTATGTTTTAGATATTTCTAACTATTTCTGAGGAGCTTATCTCGCTCGAAAATTTAACTCCTTACCATCTGTTTTAGGGTATCTACTTTATTATTCTACTTTTTAATCAACTGAAAAGATTCGCCAGTATGTTTTTTTTTGGATTTGTTCCGTCATTACTACATACAAATTTTTGTATACTATAAGGCATTGCTCGACGATGGTCCCATTGTAGTTTCATCAAGCTACGTCCAGTGTAAGATGGGGACAAATCGAAAACTAAGTTGAGAGAGTGAAAGCTATCATAGCTTTCACTCTCGCCTTCGCCATATTCACTTAGGGCCGGTTGTTAGGACGTGGTTTAGCCAAGGTTCAAATGAACTTCGTTTAAAATCCAAGATTACGATTGTTACAACAATCGTAACATTGGATTTTAAACAAAGTTCAGTTGAACTTTGGCTGAACCACGTCGATACAACCGACCCTTAATCGCAGTAACTTTTCCCTACTTAAACTAATGCTATGACTGCAATTTTGCATAACTTAATATACATTCCTGTAAACCTTCAGGAGGTTTCTTTAAAAATATCATTAATATTATTGTTAGCTTTTGTTAGCACGGTAGCTGATGAAATGAGTTAGTTTAATCCTTGTCCTATCCCGACGATCTTTTCGCTAACAAATTGATTTTTAAGGACACAAAATTTTCCTCACTAACATTTTTATTTTTTTATGAAATGATACATGACAAAATAGCATCAAAATCAAGAACCGGTTTGTACGTAATAGAATCCTTTTGTACTGAAATATGTAACAGCATTTTACTAATAAAACCTATTCTAAAAATACACAAAAAATACACAATGAAAATTAAATTACCTTAAGAAATAAGAGGCCACTGAAAAAGTAGAAATCAAAAAAAGATTTCTTTAAAATTGGAATTTCGTTCAAAGAGATTTCTAAAAAGTATGAACTAAAATTAATTTTATAAACTACCTGTTAGTGTTGGTGCATTTCGACCACAGGAGCAGAGGTTTATTTTACGGGTTAATCCTCTGTATTTTGTTTATTAAAGAAAATAGGTATTTAGGTGGTAAAAATATCAAAAAAGAAGGAAAAGAGGAAGACAATATTTCCAAAATTGAAATCGGAATTCTGAGAATAAATTCGTAACTCCAAGAATAAAGTTGAAATTCTGATATTAAAGTCGAAATTTCAACTTTAATCTTGGAATTCCCTTTACAAAGTATGTTATTTGCTTATTTATTCATGTAGGTACTTGGAACTTGGACTCGATACGTCTTGTGTTCCATTAAATTATTTTAATATAATATAATTCAGCTTTTAAACTCGGAATTCCAACTTTAAAATTGGTCTTTTTATGTTTATAGATGCTACCAACTGCATATGAATGTATTGTATGCAGTCCAGCACATTATAAATGCAAATTCAAGTATTGTTTTATGCTACAATCTAATTAGTTATGTTGTAAATAAATGTGACAAATAATCTACTACAGGTATCTGTAATCGATAAAGGAATATAATATGGTTTCCGGCGTGTATATATGTATATTATTTTACTTTATGCTTGGTTACGTTTCATGTTCTGACGTGCACTCTAACTCGCGCAAAGTTTTTACGAACAAACTAATGAAACTGTCAACAACGTCCGGTAGAGGTGTACACTGTTGAATACCATTTCTGTGAAGTACTCCATTTTCTGCAAGAATAAACTACCCTCAAAGCAGGGGTTAGGGAGCTCATATTTTTGTGAAAGGTAACCCCTTTGGTAGCAGTTAAGAATATATAGTATGACCGCTCTAGGTTCGTTCTAAACCCCGGGTCAATGACTTTCTTGAAAAATTGCAAGAATAAACTACCCTCAAAACAGGGGTTAAGGATTTGGATGGATTTTTCTTCGGAGCAATACATTAGGCAGGCCCAAGGATACATGTGATTCATAACAATTATATGGTGGTCTCTTTGACAGTATTTGGTGGTAAGAGGATTCTTCATTTTCGTTAGAAGAGTCTTTATATAAAGTCATTCATAATGTACAAAATGAATAAAAAACTCTAAAATGTCCCGGTATTAGAGTGAGTAAGCAGTGTAATGACATTTTAAAAACAAATGCGAAATTTGAATAGTTGTTTTATTAATCGTTACCTCAATGGGAAACATCCTGCAAATGATTTGGAAGGTTTTCCCATTGTAATTACTTCGACAAATGTTGAAAGAACAATTTTACCTTACACAAGTGTGTTACCTCACGAATGAGATGTTTTTCAGTAGAAAACAAAGCAACAGTGTTACCCATGCAAATGCTTGCTGATGCGCAATCGCAATCATTGTTCTCGTGTACGTGATATGTAAAATATACTCGTAGGTAATATGTAGTTATTTTATTTGTTCATTGTCTACGGCAACCTAAATACGTTATTATCCGAATCTTACATGTGATGCTACCGAAAACAGCCGCCCTTGGGCAACTCTTATCATCAGTAGAGTTGACCAACGGCGGCCACAATACCAATTGTACAAAAGGTTGTACTAATCTACAACGTCCAACGTATAATACAAAATTAATAACGCACAACCTAACTTGGGTATGACTACGTGTTCGAGCGGTTAGAATATTTGCGTCTCACCCCGAGGTTTTGGGTTCAATTCCCGGCCAAGCAGCTGGGATTTTTTTTCCGAAAATGGTAACACAGCATACTTGGATATTTGGGTGAGTGTCGGTTTTCTCTAAATGTATATCGTTCTCCCGCACAAGATTGCTTTAGGAATACTGGGACTTGTATTACCCTGTGGTAATGTAATAATTTACGACAACGAAATAACCTAAAAGCTTTATCTGTCCTTGTTTTCCTAAACAACTTAAAACAGAATGGAAATGTTCCCAGGGCATTCAAAGCGACTATCCGTCGATGTCCGTTATTTAAAAATTGTGAAGTGAAATCATTATTAAATTTTAACATTACGGTTTTGTCATATTAAGAAATAATCGAGGGCTTAAAGTTAAGGTATGACATTGATCACACTTTCACCGGGAGACAAAATACAGCACCGTCGACTGTTAGGTTTCCATAAAGCTCGTGATCGACCGTCCATCATCGTGACCAAGAATGAGCCTAAGGCAACAAAATCTCCAGTGTTCCCAGCAGAAAGTAATCTTCTTCTATCATCTATCAACTAATCTCAGTTAGCTCAGGAGCTTATCGAAACATCTATAGTTGGAATAGTATTTAGGTAATTTATGGATTTTATACACAAAATAAATAAGTAGGTACCTAGTTAAATTAATAACATAGAAACTAAAACATTTAGTTATTTAGTAAACAAATAAAAGATAAAGATGTAGTTAGAATGGTACATACAGACTGATTTTAAAGGTAAAATACATATACAAAAAAGGGATAAAACCATTTTTGATCATTTTACAAGTTAGATAGAGATTTCTTAAAAAAATGTTTTCTTAACCGCCTCTCAAGTCACCTTTGAAAATCCTAGGATTTTGTGGTAGGTAAAGAGAGACAAGGCTCAACATACAGTTAGGGCATCGACAGTTCTCTCTTTCATCTTAAGCTACGGACATGTCGAAAATACTTCCCTGCTTGCAGTCTCGGTCGAGGTGGATGTCGATGATGAGTGCACACACCAGAGAGTTTCATTCTTTTAGTGTTCTGTGCTGGTTGTGTAGTGTACGACCAGCATGTCACTGGAAGGTTCTCAAGAGGTTTGAGTGAATCAATCAAATGCATACCATCACCATGCGTTCTTTTCTACAGCGATTGGAGAACAAATTCGTTCAATGTATACCGCGAGGGTGAATTGCTGCCAACATCTTCTGTATGTGCGATCACATTTAAAGATGCAGAATTGTTTGATATAGAATTGACATGGTGTAGTTCGAAAAAAATTAGAAATGAAATGTCTAACTTGCTCCAGGATGGAATCGAACCTTCGACCTTCGGTACCGATAAAATAGCTATCATGTCCCATAGATGAATAAAAAAAACATAAATTTTAGGAGAAAAATTGCCAACAAACTGGAACATATCCAAATTCATTACTGCAGTGAATTTTGTTTAAAAGGGTGCTTTCAAATTCAAGTTCAAAAAGTTACTTAGGTTTTCTGTCATTTATCCCCTCATGATGTGCATAGGACGGAAAAAAAATCACGATTGAAATTTGCTAAAAAAGTTGAACAAATTATGTGCTTACACAGGTAATTTTTTTAACAATTTGTAAGATATTTGCATGACTTTCTTTTCCAAAATCAGTTGAAAATATATCGACAGATTTCAAATTTTATCAAAAAATATTGCTTTTTTATAAAGTTCCACCTATTTAAAATTTTATTTTAGATTCACTTTTCAAAAAAGGTGCTGCTTTGTAAAAAAAATCAATATTTTTTAATGAAATTTAAAATCTGTCGATATGTTTTTCACATGATTCTGAAAAAAGTTTAAAAAACTAAAAAACATTTTAAATCAACTAAAGTAAAAATAATTATTGATATAAACTAAAACAATAATAACGAAAAATACTAATTATTTAAAAAATTCTATAAATCACCCCCATTTTTAAATATACTATTTTTTATTTTTTTTAATTAATAATATTTTTATTTTTTTTTTTTTTTTTATTTTTTTAAATAATTTATTTTTTTTTATTTATAATTTAACTATATTTAACTTATTAATATATAATATATTAATCCAAAAACTTTGCTCCTTCTTCTTCCTCCTAAATATTCATAACCACTTCTCTCAAATAAAAATTATTTATCTGCATCTATAAATATAAACTTAAATCTTTATTATTTCAATAAAAAAATAAATCTATATTCACATCCATCTTACAACAAACAAACAAACATAATATAACTAAAAAGAAAACGTTTTGCAAATATTTTACAAATAGTTTAAAAATCACCTGGGTAGACACACAATTTTTTAAACTTTTTTTGCAACTTCAATTGCAATGTTTTTTCTAGAAAACCTCTTCATTTAGTCTTGATAGTTAATGCCTTAAAGTATCATTTGGGTCCCATGCTCCAAACCCAAGATATGACATAAATTTCACCAGCCGCCACTGATCATAATGTTAACCCGACCTATTAAAAATCTACTAAAAAAAGAAATATTCTCCACTTATAAAGTGTCTTTATTCCAGGAACTAAACGAGAATGATTTCGACGGAAGATTACAATTTTGCGATCAAATGTTGTAATGATGAAAATTTTTTAGTTATCAAATTCTATTTTTTGATGAATGAAGCAACATTTTGTCTTAAGGAAACAGTAAACCAGTATAAATGTTATTGGTCTAGAAATAATCCACACTAGATGGAACAAATACACATGCAGCATTCTCAGAAGATAAATTTATGTACCAATACCGTATAACATGTACCTATGTATAATTTTCCACGCCTGCTCCTGAACTATCGACAGTTAGTAATGGTATAAGAATAAGAATACTTTGTGTTATTACCATACAGCCCAGTCTGTCACGTGTGAATGATGCATTTCGGCCTTATTAGATGCTTCAATGGATCTGTAAATTAATCTTCCTAATCGATGTAGACGCATCGAGTCAGTTAGGTAAGAGTAAAGGAATTAAAATGAGTTATAAACCAGTGGACTATTATGTCCACAAAATACAAATGAATACTATTTTTTATGTGTTAATATTCATTGATGATATGAAGCTTGTGTGAGTCGTTGAAATTTTACATATAGCTAAATTAATTAAGTCTTTGGTATTAGATTCTGAAAATCGTAAGTATGTTACTTTTGGTCAAAGTAGTAATTTAAATTGGAATAGACTTAGAGCTGATCTTTTCACCCCTGGGCAAGTTACTAGCAACTAACTATAAGAGAATGTGAATACACATATAGTCATAAATAAAATGTTGAAGTAAAACCACTTCTAATCATCTTGTTAATTATCAGTAATTTACCCAGAGGTGAAAAGACCGGCCCTTAGTCTGCTACTTACATTTTTTAATACTATTGTTATTACTATTCATTAATTTCGTTATTCGCTGTATTGGACAACTAAATGTCAAAATTGACGGTGTAAGTTCTAATATTGCTTTTCTGTATTCGCACATAGGGTAACTATTTTATTAATTTCTTTTAGACTTCTTGTTTTGGATAGAATAGAATAGAATAGAACATTTTATTTCGAAAACATGTTTACATGTGTAGAAATATGCAAATATAAATAATTAACTAAATAAGATATAACTAAAAATAAAATTAAAGATAAAAAAAAATCAACTTATGAGTTCATGCACCTAATTTTCTATTTACAGTATACTTAATGATTATTTAACATATTAATAAAATTATGCTAACTTACGTTTGCTTTTGGATTTTTAAAAAATTTATTCGTTTCCTAGATAAGTGCATTTATTGTTTTTATTTTATTTTTACAGTTATAGGTCTAATTTATTTTTTACATTAAAGGTTTTCTAACTTATTTTTATTATTAACCGTCTTCTACTTATACAAGCATTCATATATGTTCACTTTCTGTTATTCGTTGGTCCCATATTATGTTATCGTTGATAAAATCGTCTACAGAATAATATGCTTTTTTTAACATGTTTTTTATTTGTTTTTCAAATTTTTTTGCAGGCAGATTTTTCAGTTCTTTGGGTAACTTATTGTACAGAACAGCACCTTTGTAGTAACAATGTTTTTCATAGAGAGTGGTTTTATGACGTGGTAGTAATATTAAGCTACTGTTTTGCCGCGTATCTGAACTGCTGAGGGAGTATGCTGATTTATTTTTATGTACAAGTAGTAATGCTTTTAATATATACAAGGATGGTAATATTAAAATGTTTAGACTGATAAAATACGATTTGCATGATTCACGCTGATTTTTCAATCGGCAATAATTCTGATGGCTCGTTTTTGTGTGATAAATACAGTTGCCCAGTGGGTAGAGATACCCCAGAAGATTATGCCATATGAAATGAGAGCACCGAATACTGCATGATAAAGTATTTTCAGAATGTAGTTATTTAGGCCCTTGTTTGCCATAGCTCTCAAACAATAACACGCACTGTTTAGTTTCTTATTCAGTGTTTGAATATGTTTCTTCCAGTTCATTTAACTGTCTAACGTAAACCCAAGGGAATTTATTTCATCCGTAAATTTGATATTAAAGTTTGCAATAATTGTAACATCCATTCTTTTCCTTTGGTTAAAGTTTATGCAATACGTTTTGTCAAAATTAGTTTTAATTTTATTTGTTTCACACCAATTACAAATATGATTCAAACAATCATTTACACTAGGTAAAATATTACTTGATCTGCCGCATTTTACCAAAAAAGTGAATCATCATCGGCGAAAAGTGTTGCCAATGAGTTAGGTACACCAAATGGCAGATCGTTTATATAGAGTAAAAATAGAAGTGGTCCTAGGACTGATCCCTGCGGTACCCCGCTTTCTATTCTACCCCATTCCGAGTACGAATATTCTGATGGTTCGGAAGGTTTCCTTAGAATTATTCGCTGTTCCCTGTCCACTAAGTAGTTCTGAAACCATTTTAATGCTACACCACGTATACCATAAAATTCTAGTTTTAGTAGAATTATTTCAAGATTTACGCTGTCGAAAGCCTTGGAGAAGTCGCATGCTATACCCACTGTTTAATAATTTGAATCCAAATTTTCCACAATTGTTTTAGTTATGTCATATGCTGCAGTAGTTGTTGATTTGCCACTTAGAAATCCATGCTGACTTGGGTTATTATGTTAGAGCTACTTCAAAACTCCAATAATCTTTTGTTCATAAGTTTCTCAAAAATTTTTGACATTGTAATTAATAAGGAAATGGGTCAATAATTTGAAAGAGATTGTGAATTTCCTTTTTTAAATAGTGGCACAACATGTAACCTCTTCAGAGTCTTCGGGAAAATACCCTGTATAAAAGATTCATTAAATAAATTTTCAAGTTCATCAGCTAACAGGTTTATAATTTTCTTAAATAAAATTGGAGAGATATTGTCATATCCTGAAGACTTTTTATTTAATAATGATTTTGTGACGGACAGTATCTCGACTCTATCCGTTGGTTTTATGAAAAATGACCTGTTATCCATTTTAGTGCAATTTTGTAAATAAGTGGTTACCGTGTTTGCTTCATTGTCTTGTAGTGTTGAGGCATCAATGATATTCAAAAAATAGTCATTGAACATTTCTGCCAAAATATCTGTATTTGATTGTATTTGCCCGTCATTATCCTCTATTTTTAACTCACTCGGTACATGTTGTTTATTTTTTTCTCTATTTATAATTTCCCATAATTTTTTTGTTTTGTTGTCGCTACTAGCTATGTCTTTCTCCAAGTCAATATTTTTTGCTTGGATAATAACTTTTTTGAGAATCGTACAATAATGTTTTTTATAATTTTCAAGTATGTCGTTTTTATAATTGCGGGTTAATTTTATTAATTGCCTTTTATGTAAACAAGAAATTTTTATTCCTTTTGTGACCCAATATTTTTTGCGACGCACTTTAACTTTTTTTAGAGGAAAGCAGTATTCATAGTTATTCTGGAGAATATCTATGAAGGAAGTGAATTTGTTTTCTAAATCTTTATATGGAATGGATATAAAATTTAACAATACTATCAACTCACAGTATGTCTTTGGATAATTTTGTATTTTAGATGATTATTTGGATATTTTGGATAATTGTGTTTTTGTTCTTATTTTGAACATAACTAACTACCCTTAGAGATTAAGCCCTAATACTACAAGTACCAATGACTTAAGTACTGGAAGATGCGTGGACTAATAAGCATTTCTAACATTATATATATTAAAGCTAAGTAAGATTTTAATTATTTAATAATTAAATAGTTATAATCTTAATTAATGAGTAATTATTACTCATTAATTAAATTTACTATTCAATCATTCTTATGGCAATATTCCTCGACTGTGGAAGGTCCTCTCTGCTTAGCGGATTTGAACTGAGTATAATTTTAAGTGACCCTACATTTTCTTAAGATATACTATTCAATATTAGTAGTATTTTATTTGCACTGTGGATCAGATCACTTCTGATCTAGATCAATTAAGTCAGCTGCTTACATGTTTTATTTACAACTGATCTGAAACCAAAAGTGACCAAGTCAGTTTCCCCGTGCCGATGCTGCTCCACCCCAGATGAAAGAATCACTTGTGATCTTTAGATCAGTAATGTAATGGAGTAAGAATAGCGGCAAACGGTTGACCGTATAAACAGGTTTTGCATGTCGCAACAATAAATTTGTATATCTTTTATAAAATAATATCGTTTTTGCAATATTTTATAACATAAAAATAATCAAGGTCTTAGGAGTGGAGTGTTCTCATTTTTATTAGGATTTTTTATAAGAACCTACGTAAAATCAGAGACGCATATTACACTTATACGTCTCTGGTAAAACCAATAAAACATAAACATAACATAAAATTAACGTGTACCTCCCAAATACGCATGCGTGCCCGACAACCGAGGCTGCTGCACGTTTTATTTGCGACTCGTGCAGGTCACTTCTAACCAGATCAAATGTGATCAACTGAACTGACAATCGGTGCAAATAAAATACTACAATTATAAAATACTTCCCTTCAAAAATGCTGTTGAACATGTTGAAATTAATTTAATCTCAATTGAGAGTTAATTGTAGTATGTAATTTCACAATAACTTGGTGATTTGGTATGAATGATAATGTTTCTCCGTATAAAAGTTATATTTTTCCCTAGCGTTTGTTCATGAATGTATATTCAAATTTAGTTAATCAATTTTTTATTTTAAAACGTATACATTATTATTTAATACAAGTATTTTATACAAAACAGTGTTTTATACAATGTTAATAATATTATATTGGAGTACAACTTGCATTAATGAGAATAAAGCAGTCACAGCTTCTAAATCATCTTCTGAGTGTTTCATATTTGCATCTTCAGAATATGTAACATAGATGCATAACAGCATTAATATTTGAAAAAAATATTAAAAAAAAGTTACTCTAAAGGGTCTATCTGACAACGTTGATAGTTTTTAGTAGTCTGTTTTTTTAATATCAAAGGACAAGTCTAACTGTAATACTGTATATACACAAAATATTCTATTTTCTCTTGGATTTATTTCACTATGGAGCGATGGCCTAAAAAGCAACGTGTTTTCGCGGTCGAGTGCTTTCAAATTAATTAATTAAACCACAATCAATGTTCTGTGAGCTTTCCGGTAAAGGTTTGGAGACCATCGTGGAAAGGGACAAGTACCAACACAGAACACAATACTGAAATGGGTGAGGCAATGGCGAAAAACTGATTCTGTTCAAAATAAGAAAAAAGGTTGCAAAGTAAAAACAGTACGTACAATGGAAAATGTAGGGCGTGTAAGAATCTCACTAGAACGAGGCCCGCGAAGATCAGGTGGACGACATACTTTGACGTTAAACATAGTGACAAGCCTGTGGCGGTTTTGCATTTTGGTTTAAAATTTCATTCCTACAAGATCCAGTGTGCACATGAATTAGGTGTTCAAGACAAAGACTGCCGGTTACAATTTTGTCGACAACTTTTAGAGATAATAAAGCAGAATCCTTTGTGATTAAAAAATTCATTGATCTCTGATGAAGGAAATTTTTATTTAAATGGGTTTGTCAAGTAAAACTTCCGCTACAGGTCGGATACTGCTTACCATACCATGATAGAACTACGTGAAATGTTTCCAAAACAAATCATTATTTAGCCCCCAAGATCTCCTGATTTTTCTTCCGTGGGCTTTTTTTTGTACCCTAAACAGAAGATCGTTATAACTCACGCATAATCGAGGATCTAAATGACGCTATATGACAGGAAATTCATAAAATCCCGGCAAACGTGCTCCACAATATTATGCGCAACTTCCAGGATCATCTAGAGCAAAGCATTAGAAAAGACCGTGGCCACCTTCTACGACATTATTTTTTAAAAATGACCATGTTCAGAATATCAATCCAACTTGTTCATCTGTTTTAAATAAAATTTCTATTAGAGAATTATTAGAGTTTTAAAACCATTAGCGTTGACAAAAACCCTGCAGATATAAATTAACCACTAATTATAAATAAACAATAATTAATAATAAAAATAATTAAAGAATAATTTATGATTTATTCGGCAATAAGAGACCATTTTAGATGTTATAATCTATATTTGAATCTGTAGGTTTAAAAATGTGTTTCCTTATTTCGTTTACATCTATGTTAATAAAAAAAAGCAAAACATAGTTGGAGCACATAAGACACGGCGGGGAGAACAATAGTAAATTCGTTCGTGGCGCAAGCAAATAAAATAGTCGACCCTCGAGTCGATTTCGAACGAGTCTGGAGATTTGGAACATGAAACCTCAATACTCAGTTTTACTATTTAAAATATTGTAAAGAAATACAAAAGAGTAATAGATACAGCGTGAATCTAGGTCATTTAAATGAAAGTCATAATGTAGAAACCCTCTAGGCAAGTTTCACGATACATTTACCAAAAATATTAAGAAAGAAACTTTGAGACATTTCAGTGAGATTCATGGTTTTAGATCATCAATGTGTAGTAGAGTCTTGCATTGAAAGTCATGTCATTTATAAAGATTAAAGAATAATAAGAGTCCTAGCACAGAGCACTGAGGAATGCCAGATGTTGCTGTAATCTCATCAGGCCAGAACCCACGATACTGTACAACAGTCAGTCGTCTATCAGCTAAATATGACCCAAATAATATTATGACGGATTCAGTTAGAACAACTACTGAGTCGCACAGCAAAATATCATGATTCAGTCTGTCAAGGGCTTTTGAAAAATTAAGTAAGAATTGAAAAATTAAATCAACTTTATGGCATCATATTATATGCCGTCACGTTCAAAATAGAACGATATAAGTGAACAATAAAACCTATTTGGATTCCATCATAATTCCATATTTATTTGACCTACACACAGGGACATTTGTGTTCTATTACTTATTTAACGTCGGCCTACTTCCGCTGCCAAGGTCATTCATCGACGTCAGGAGCTCGTCAATGTTTGTGTAAGTACTGGCACCCCTAACCTGGAAAATTTCTCACTTCATCCTAGGGTAGGATCTTTAAAAATGCTACCATTTTATGGTTGTTCCCAAATACATATTGGGTAACGATAAACTTTTATGTCCTACCATATTTGAGATGAGCCATATGTTCCACGAATCTAATTTGCACTCGACGTGCATTTTGCCAACCAAGTTGACATCATCTGGAGACGATTAAAAATTATCCTTATGCTAACAGTGTATTCTATTTATACCTAAACTATTGTTACGGTTCGATAAACCATAACTCATTAACCAATAAAACAGGCTGTATAGGATTGGTGCTCTGTCTCTATTCATACTATTTTTACACTTTGTAATTTCCAAGCTTTCAAATGTATCCAGGAATAATTAGGAAACGTAAATTTAAGGAGACACCTCGAAATTTCTCAACCTTTCAAAATGAAAGAGAAAAACCGAAATTTCCTCGATTCTCTGTGATATTGGTAAGATTTTTAAAGATATAGGTATGGCATCGGGAGATGAACTACAACAACTTTTAGGCAATCCAAAAGACAACATTGAAACAAACGAAAAATCGGAGATTTATGAAATTAGCTGTAAGGACTGTAATCAAAAGTTTGTTGGACGAACTAGACGATCGATTTAAACTAGATTCCAGGAACATATGGCGCATCGCAAATATGGTAGGACAGATAAGATTAGCGTTGCCAACATGTGAGAACAATGATAAAATAGGTAGTAGCATTTAAAGATTAATTAAGAGTGTAACAAATACTAGACATTGGATATATTTGAAAGCTTCGAAATTACATAGTATAATAATACTATGAATAGTGACAGAGGGCTAATCACATATAGGCCGCTATATTATTAGCATAAGATTAGTTTTTAATATGTCCAGATAATGCCAACTTGGTTGACGAAATCGAAACGCGCGTCGAGTGCAGTATATGGTATCTTGTGGAAAACCACGTCAGTGTTAGCATCATATCAAAGGTTCCAACACACTTAAGGATTGTTACCATGATCCCTCGTTACCACTGCAATGAGGATGGTTCATTTCAGAGATACAAGGAATATTAGAAATGCTGTGAAATAATCGAATATGTCAATAACGATGCCGCCGGACGCCGGGTGATTTATGGCGTTTTTATATTCCTTATATCTCTGAAATGAACTATACATACAATGTGCTAGTGAATGGCCTCGGTCGCCACTGGTTCAAAGGATTCAAAAGTCCATCAGTAAAAAATAATACAAGAGTCATTAAAATAATCTTTTTCTGCAACCGTGTAGAAAGTTATTTTTTGGTCAATTTTTTATGTGGAAAATACATCTTTATGGTCTTGGTCGGAAAGTGACACAAGAGATCGGAAAGTATTTTCCGATTTCTTATGTCACTTTTGGTTGACAACAATTTAGGTAGATACCTGAATTAAGCATTCTAGACAACAGCGTCTGACATCTGTGAGTTGAATTTGATAAATTTTGTTTACAAAACATTTCATGTTAAAAAGTGTTTTGAGAGTAGCAAAAACGGTTGCAAAAAATATTGTACGTAACACAAATTCACTGGCGCTCGCCCTGGAAACTGCCAGCTCGCCCAATAAAGAATCAATTTCCGGTGTTGTTACGTAAATAACTATTTTTTTTATCTAATTGGAGTATTTGAATATTTTTTTACAATTAATTGCATAGCAACAAATTGATGTTTCTTCCAAGTACGGATTATTATTTATAACAAAGATTGAATCTAAAATTTTTATTATCAAGGCTAATATCTATGATACATTTTGAAAATATTTATAAAGTTAATAATTATTATTTCTTAATAATTATGACACGAGTCATATACAAATGAGTCACGTTTGCTCCCCAAGGAAACATGTTTTCAAATATACCACAAGAAAGAGCGGAACATCTCCATTTTCACTATTCTACTGAAGTTGTATTCCCTTTGTTTAATTTAATGATTTAGTTCAAATTAATTTATCCATGATAAATTATCGTAACGCGCTTTACTTTCACTTATCAATTCCAATTTCTTTCAAAATATATCAGGCTATGTTATACCTGTATCATTTTGCGACTGTGACAAGACTGCAAGCTACAAAGCAATTACATTTTAGCGTATGCGCAAATTAACGATGAATCAATAATAACTTTTTACGATATTCGCTAGCAAACTTTGGTCTTAACGAATGGTCAAGAATTGATCCTCTGCTTCTTTATATGTGATCGCACATAACTGAGGATGCTAGCAGCATTATCGGCAGTAAAATTAAAATCCAGCTTATACTCAATTATAGCGTTATATTTTCTTAATATTTTTGTTTTTGGTGAATTTTTTATATTTACCATTAGGGAAGATATACTGAGCGTAAAAGAATCCCAAATTTTTGTTTTTTGGATGCAATTTTTTTACTACTTAACTGATTCCAATAAACTTGATGTCATTAGGTAGGCAATTTAGTAGGCTACAAAATATATAGTTCAAAATGGCAGACATGGAAAAACTCAAAATGGCGAACACTTTTAAATCGTTGGGATTTTTCTATCTTCGTTCTTTATGGAACTTTTTTTCAATGAGCCATCTAATAACATACTCTACGATAATGATCCCTCTTTATTTTAAGACCCTGTTGATCTAAATCGATCCATTGCTTACAAAGAATGACCAGCTAAAAAAGGAAACGCTATTTAAAAGCATACATTGGAAATTATTGAGTATATCTCCCTTAATAGCAAAGATGAAAAAGTGTACCAAAAACGAAGATGTTCAGAAAATAAGAGGCTACAATTGAGTCTAAACTGGATTTTAATTTTACTGCTGGTGATTCCCACATGGTGTTTTGAATTTTTGATAAAAAACTTAGCTTTATTGTTACGCCCTATATTTAAAGAAAAAAATAATGTGTACTAAGAATCAGTATGGATTTATATTCTGGAAGAGTTAACTTATAATATATATGTGATGTGATGGCGCCGACTATTAATGTCAGTTCGCAGAGCTACTGTTTAACTCACTATAAATGCTGTAAAAATAAATCATTTTTACACTACATCTGCATAAACTGTTACAACATATTACACAAATGCTGTGTCTCTAAATTTAAAAGAGAAATTCGTTCCATTAGACAAAACAAAATAATTTGTTGTGAAGATGAAAGTGTAAGTGAACTGGACGACGATAAAAGTATTTTAGAAAAGACAATTGGTGACCTCAGTGAAGACAATAACTTAAAAGATAAGTATATTAACAGATTAAATGACGACAATAAATTAATATTAAATGAGGATTTGAAACATAAGGATGAAATGAACAAATTGTTAGAAAAACAAGAATCAATAATTAAGGAACTAAAAGAATTTATACTAGAACTACAAAAAAAAGAATTTAAAGTTAAACCAAAAGACACACACAAAAAACACTACGACTCAAACTGTAAAAACCATTACAAAAAATATATCTACGTTCACAAACGTACCAACGAATAATGCAGAATTAATAGTCCAGTCACACTTTAATAAATATGGGGCCATTAGAAAAGATGTAAATACAACAAAACCTAATACTGACACAGGATCAAAAGAAATATGTAAGGCTACTTACAAACGGCAAGTACTCATTTTGTTCGACGATTATGGTAAAAGCATAAGCTGGAAAATAGGAAAAAATATTGACGAAAATATTTACACCGTCTTGTCGGTAACAAAGCCGGGAGCACGCTTGCATCAGGTAATGGAGAATATTGAACATTTGACAAAAAATTTTAGTCTAAACAATCTTGTAATAATAATAGGTGGAGCAAATGATATTTCCAATAAGCATACCCCATCATTTAGATTTATTTGCAATAAATTAAAATTGTGCACTAATACCAACGTTCTTTTTCCACAATTTCTTATACTTGTATTAGTCCATACGCTAATGCAAAAAAACATATACTCAAGTACAACGCGAAATTAAAGGAATTCTTGTTCAAGTTTAATAAGTGTACTGAAAGTAACGTAGAATATGTAGACATTAACAACAAACAAAGACCCCTGGACGACAAATGTGTGTCCCTGTGTATCCCTATCGTTTTCCTTTGCATTAGTTTCCATTTTAGAATTTAGGTTTAGTTACTTCTTCTAGCGGTTGGCTGCAAAAAAAAAAACAACAAACAAGGAAACAAATATAGTACTGTATTAGCTAACTTTATAATACAATTTAGTATATCAAACAAAAGGGTCAAAACTTAATATTTACTGATGATCAATTAGTGCCCCTGTATAAAATACGTGTAACACAAAATTTATCACTGTACACTCCCAATAATTTTTTAAGCATACACTCTTTAGAAATAACTGTATTAGATTAGTGCCTAAGGACAATACAACTGTTAAAGTAGTCTTTTACTTCATAAATGCACAATGTTTACGAAAATAATTTTGAGTTTTTGTTTTATGTGTTAATGAGCACAGACTATTAAATCAGGAGATTGTACTTGTGTGTCCAAATGGTTATAGCTTGGTGGCATTTTTTCTAGATAAAATACTATATATGGAGATGTGGCCATATATTGTTTAAACAGGTATAAGTGCACACCTATTAAACTTGTAAACAGTCTGTCAACTGAAATTCACTGTGAAATAGTGGGAAAATTATATAATGATATACAATTTTTAACCGTATATAGATCACCCACTAGAGACATTAATATATTTATAGAAAAGTTATGAAGCGTTTTGGAAATACTATTAAATAAAAATAAAAACAAAAATATTAAAATCATTGTAACAGGTGATTTTAATATTCATTTTAATACCAATGGAAAAAAACGCAATCTTAGTTTTAAACACTTTTACATCCTTTGGACTAAATCCCACAAATAATGAAAACACTAGGAATAATTATTGTCTGGAAAACATGTTCTGTTAATCTTAGTTCTGAACAATTCAACTGTAATATCATAGACCCCAAGCTATCAGATCATTTAGGAATCGTATTAGGTATTAATGACTACAAACAAAAATCTTTCTGTAAGAGAATAAACTATAGACTAATAACCACTGAAGGGTTGTATTATATAAATAATTACTTGCAAGACATAGATTGGAGTTTTATTAATAATCATGACTTAAATGCAGAGAACATCTCTCAAAGATTTGTCTACACTATATTCGCAGCTATCGAGAAATCATTTCCTGAAAAATCTAAGTTAGTAATTGATAATGGTCTACCTAAAATTAATTGGTTCAATGACACCTTACGGCTAAAAAGGAATACTTTGCATTTCTTAGAGGATGTTTACAAAAGAAATCCCAGTGAAGGTTTGAAGAACTTAATAAAAACGACCAAAATAAATTATAGATTAGATCTGTCTAAAACAAAAAAAGAAGCAAACGGTAAATATATTACCGACTCAGCTAATACACAAAAAGCTATGTGGCAAATCATAAACAGCAATAAAAAACATCAAGCAAATATATCCGACATTTCAGCCGAAGAGTTTAATGTACATTTCGCAAACGTCGCTAACAATGTAGTGAAAAAATTACCAACCATTATAAAAGTAATGACTACTCTTTAGATAAAAAAATCACAAACTGTTCAATCTCATTTTCGTTTTAGAGAGGTCACATACAATGAGGTAAACGATGTTATAACTAATCTAAAAAAGACTAAGTCAAATGATGCTTATTCATTAAACATAAAAATATTACATGCAATTAAATTCATAATATTAATCCCGTTAACTAACTTAATAAATATTTGCATACGAACAGGCACATTTCCAGATATTCTCAAACTTTCTAAAGTTATACCACTACACAAAAAGGAATCTATAAATGATGTTGAAAACTTCCATCCAATTTCAATTCTACCTTTTATTTTCGAAAATATTTGAAACATTGTTAAAAATTCAGTTGTCTTGTTACTTCGAGTCAAATAACTTATTTAGTTCAAGCCAGTTTGGTTTTAGAGCTAAATCGTCCACAACATTAGCCATAAACAAGTTAACCGAATTAATAAATAATGTTTTGAGTCCGGTAAACATGTATATGCCCAGTTTTTGGATCTTTCTAAGGCTTTTGACTGTGTCTCACATCAGATCTTGATAGATAAATTAGGTTTTTATAACCTTCATATAAATAGTATACATTTAATACAGTCATATTTGACAAATAGATGCCAATATGTTACATACAAAAATACAAATTCCAGCTCACTAAGTATGGATCATGGGGTACCTCAGGGTTCTGTATTGAGGCCTATCCTATTCCTAATATATATTAACGATTTATCAAGCATAACTTCCTCTCATTTTGTTATCTTTGCAGATGATACAACCATCATTCAGTCGCATAAAAATATTGACACATTATGTACTAATGTGAAGGGAACGTTGTTAGAGACCACAACCTTTAGTCCACAATAAAGAGGGAACATTTGTTAGCCATAAAGTCAAAAAAAAAAAAAATCATGGTTTTATTTATTCCACATTATCATACGCTATATTGATTTGGGGACATTCCACTCACAGCGCTACTAGTATGTTTGCCTTGCAAAGAAAAGCTGTAAGGATTATATATGGCCTAAATTACAGAGACGATTGTAGATAAGCTTTCAAAAACTTAAAGATATTAACTTTGCCAAGTACATATATTTTGCAATATTTATTGTATATTAAAGAACATGCCTCAAGTTATATATCACATAATAATGTGCACAGTTTTTCTACAAGAAATAATAACAACATTTATCCGAACTCTTTAAGACTTTCAATAACTCGTAATGGATCTAATTATTATGCTTCAAAGTTTTTTAATTATTTACCAGCAAAAGTTAAAGAACTTAACTTTAAATCATTTAAAAATACTGTAAGATCTTACTTAATAGCCAGTGCTTTTTATACTTTTGAGGAATTTCTTTCTTCAGATATAAACAACATGTGTTAATCCTAATTTCCACCATATAATGATTACAAAAATTATTATTTTCTTCCACTCTCATTTTATTGCGCATTCTTCACTTAAATTGTGTTTATGTTATACGTCATTTTACTTATACATAGTTATATATACATATATATTATTTTATTTATATTTTATTATATCATATTGTTGCCACTGACTTGTGTAAATACTTCTATATTATAGCACCAATAAATTATCATTATTATTATTATTATTATAAAACAGAATAAAAATATTAAAATCGGAAAGTCGGTCTAGAAAAATTAGATACCAAATCATTACAAATTTTAGGTGGTGCATTTTGGTCGTCAGTGTATTTGTCACAAGTTATAATTAGTCATATCGTACATATTTGATCATTTTGCAACCTTGCTATAATAGATACAATTTTACAGATTTCCAACACATTGTGTAAATTAATTATGTGCAATGTGTCATCAAAAACAATTTATTAGGAACATGTCCAGGAAATAAACGTTTAGATCGATATAAGGATTTAAATTTTACAATAAATTTAGAAATAATTGTCAGAAAGATATTTAGTGAATTTTAATATTTTTCACAGTATACAAGTTACAATTAGTCACATAATACATATTATTTAATTTGAATCTATATATAAATCAAATCCAGAATGTACGAATTACAAGGACAACGCAATAATTGTGAAAAAATAATCACTGAAGTTGTTATATTAAGGTGGCATCAGCACGCCCTCGCCTCGTCTGCAAGATAGCCAACACATAATTTTATATCCATGTTAAAATATTTGTATTGATGAAAACAAAAAAAGAAAACACATGATTCATCTTAAATAACATACGAATTTAATATATAAAAAATCCGCTGCCAATTACTTGGGGATCAGAACTTCCTCACCGTAATAAAACTCGACGTGTGGTGGAGTTTGTAATAAAAGTAATTTTTGACATTTCATATTTCAAGAAATACTAAATTTATTCCATTAGATATGTAATGTTGAAATGTTTAGAATATTTCAGTTTAACTTCTTTATGAAATTATAAGTAATAGGCCAGGCATCAAGTAGATTAACATCGTTTGAAATCGGGCAAAAGATTTTACGTTGGAACCAGTTCATTATAGGCCTGTTTTAGACATGCTAATTTTCCCCATCGCCCGCCATCCGGAACACCTGCAACTTTGGGGCTCAAAAATAATTTTTTGCCAATATCTTGGTTTTGAACGGTTCTACGAAAAAAAAAAGTAGTTATCAAAGTTAAAGATAAGTAAATTCTCTATCGAAATGTTTCAGACGCATTTTTACGTAGTATTAACATTCTTTTCCAAATGTTCATCATAAGTTTCAAAATTGTTGTCTATTTTGTCAGTTAATTCATCTAGCAAAACTGAAATATTTTTTGTCATCTGGATTTACAATGAAATCAATTTTATCAACATTATCTGTATCATATCGGTCAAGAAATGTTTGATCAACCAATATTTTATTGTTAACATAAAGCGGGGGTTTTTATTAGGTACGCAAAGGCTTTACATACATTACAAGGTTTTATTGTTTCAAACATGTAATCTGTTTTATATTCCATTTTTCTTGAAGTTGAATAGTTGACATCTTATCAAATTTTCTAGGTAGAATATTTACCATATCATTGAATTCAATAGGTATATTAACAGAGCCTTTTAATGATAGTAGGGGGATTTTTTGCATGAACGGAATATAAAAAGTGTCTTCAAGGAAAGACAATTGTTTGGTTACATCTGGAATATCCCGATATTCAAGAGAATTGCTGGTATCATATTTAGGGATTTTTCCAGTACTGACAATCTTAAAGCATGTTTCACATATTTTTGTAGAATTGTAACGTATAAGTACTATTTGAAAGAATTCGAAATTTTGCAAAATTGAGTTGTCACCTTTATTTTTCTTAGATATGCTCTCTTTAACTTTTTTAAATTTAATTCTTGAACGGAATGTGAAAAAATAAATTGACTCAGCAATAACAAACTACATCTGGTCCAATATCATTTTCTTTAATAATTTTATAAATTAATTTCGCTGGCTCAAATTTGTTTCCAATTTGATGTCTGAGAGTATCTACATACTGTTCTCTAAATCTATAGCTCATCCAATCTCAAATTCTTCTTATGTGTTGCATCTGTTTGTTTTTCATTTTCTCGATATTGAAGGTCATTAAGTCTTTTAATATATATATATATATATATATATATATATATATATATATATATATATATATATATATATATATATATATATATATATATATATATATATTCGTTTTCCAGGTATACTCCCGCGTAGGTGTTAGGCCCCGAGAGGGACCGTGGTTGTCGAACGACGTTTCGGCAGAATCTCATCTGCCATCTTCAGGTTCTAACAGATAACTGCTTACTGCGGCTTCTGGTAACTCGAACTGAAAATGTTACGAGTTACCAGAAGCCGCAGTAAGCAGTTATCTGTTAGAACCTGAAGATGGCAGATGAGATTCTTCCGAAACGTCGTTCAGACAACCACGGTCCCTCTCGGGGCCTATCACCTACGCGGGAGTATACCCGGAAACGAATTTAACATTCACCACCCGCGAAAACCTGAAAAACAACATATATATATATATATATATATATATATATATATATATATATATATATATATATATATATATATATATATATATATAGTAAGAGAAACAATGAATTATCGGGTACGCCCGCATAAAAAGAAAACAAAAATTGCACGGTGGAAAATGCAAAAATTGAAAATGGCAGAAAGACACAACCGTAGACACGTGTTTCTGACTAATTGGTCTTCTATCAGCAATAGCACGGTGTAGCTGAGATTAAGTGATGGACAAAACTCAAAAAGACACTAAAGTGAAAACCACTGACAGGGAGCTAGTCGCACCTTTGTGGCTTCCACTTGATGGCTCTGGTATGAGAGCATCGTCCAAGCATCGCACATGCGGGCAACTATAGCAACCTGCGTGGGATTCCACAAAGGTGCGACTGGCTCCCTGTCAGTGGTTTTCCTTTAGTGTCTTTTTTGAGTTTTGTCCATCATTTTAACTCAGCTACACCGTGCTGATGAAGACCAATTAGTCAAAAACACGTATCCACGGTTTGCATCTTTCTGCCATTTGCAATTTTTGCATTTTCCACCGAGCAATTTTTTTCGTTATGCGGACGTACCCGATAATTCGTTGTTTTTTACTGTAATGTAATTAAACCCGCGTCTAACTCATTCTCTGTTCATATATATATATATATATATATATATATATATATATATATATATATATATATATATATATATATATATATATATATATATATATATATATATATATATCTTATCGCTCTCTTTTTCTTGTTCTTTATATTCCTGATCCTCAAGTTTTTTAGTTCTCTTATACATCTTATCGCTCTCTTTTTCTTGTTCTCTATATTCCTGATCCGTACACCTTTTCCTTCTTTTTTCTAATGTTTTATACTAGCAGATTTTTTTTTCAATTTAGGCATTTTGCTAATTTTTGACGTTTCAAAAATGTCACTGGTGGAATGTCACTATATACTTCAAATTTTAAGAAGTGTCAATCAAAATTTAAATTTTATGGTGTTGCCAAAATGTTTACAAAATTTTAATTTATAGCTTTATTTAAACATTTGAACACAATATTATAATGGGTTTGTATAACAGATCTGTGAGGAAGTAAATTATACGTTTGTTGATGTCCAATATGTGCTTAAATTTGAGGAGGCTATAGAACACAAAGTGAAAAGGAAATATCCATTGGGAACTTAATGTATGTGGTTAGGAGAAATAACATCCTAAATGCACAAAATTTTACCAAAAGTCACGATGACTGAGAGACCTTTGTGAGAAATTCATATAACAATAAAAAAAAACTCGCCTTGTGGTGGAGTTTATAATAAAAGTCACATTTTTTGACGTTTTAAAAAGTCACATTTTGACGTTTCAAAAAAGTCACATCGGTGGAATGTCACTAATATTTTTTTTAGACATTGGGGCCGATTTTGCTCATCAATGATCTCAATCTCTTTCTTGACCTACACCGAATATGTGTACCAAATTTGAAAGCTTTATCTCAAAAACTGTAGCTGCTATCACGAACCACACAGACAGACACACACACACACACATAGACACACAGACAGAAAATTTTTTCTGTCTGAAATTTTCTGTATCGCCATAATTCATCGATATTCGTCTAGAAATGCAATAAAAATTTTCAAAATTTTTTCACGAATGCATAACTTCCTCATTTTGAGGGGTGGAGGAAGTAATTACTGGCAATACCGATGCGTATTGTTTTTTATTAATAAGAAATACAAATATTTTATTTGGTGTCATTTTATGAAACTAAATAATCGTATTTCCTAGATATAAAAAAATAGGCATCAGTATTGTCTCTAACTTTATATTTAAATCTATATGATATTTAGGATGGATCATCATACGTTTTCATTTTTCGATGTTTCTAACAGAATAATTTTATCAGCGAATTATAGATTTAAGTTGGATAACTGATGTGCAGCCTTATTAAAACAATAAAAAATAAGCAAATCTGGAGGATGGTCTACACACATAAAAAATAATTTAAATTGAAATAAAGTATATTTAATTCAAATTAATTTTTGTTTCACCTATATGCAAATAAATTTATTTTCTATGTAAGAAAAATACTTGTTTACCAATTAAATGTCCCTTTTTATTCATATAAAGTATTCATTGTTCTGGGAAATAATTTCTTCTCATAAGAAATATATTATTTTCAAGTGAAACATCTTATAAATTCAGATTACGATTATTTAAATATATCAACAAAATTATACAGGGTGTCCCAACCAAAAGTAGGCACCCTGAATAACTTTGGAGATAAAAATTTTGTGAAAAATTGGTGAAACACGTCGACCTTGTTTCCAAGGGGGACATATTTTAATGTAATACTTGTATACCTATCATCATCCCTCTACCCTACATGGCCACCTACTCAAAAAATTCAAATGGCAAGGGGGGTTGAGTGATACATCTTTTGAAAGGTCTTTTAATTCCCTACATAACTGTGTATTATTTTTTAACTTTTTATCGATTCATTCTTAAGGAAAATAATTTTATTTTTGATTTTGATGATTACACACAATCGAAATCGTTTAAAAAATCTAAAATACACGGCACTGGGTACTGAAATTTATAAAAAAAACTACATTTTTTAGTGCTCTCAAATCAACACGAGTTTTTTCGATAAAAAAACACTTTCCTTGTCCGTTTAGTTTTAGAATAATAAAAGACTCGTAAGTATTTGAACATTAATTTGTTCACAACCAATTTTAAATCGAGATACATTTTATCAGAGTGAGTTCTCAAAATGGTTTATACCCTTCAGGAGAGAATAGAAATTGTCAGCATTTATTTTAAAAGCGATAACTGTACTAGAGCTATGGGGCGCATATTCAATAGAAATCATACAGATAGAGGGGTTGGTTCTCAGTATGTTTTACAATTATTGACAAAATTTATGGAAACAGGTTCTGTAAGAAACAAAAAGCATGAACCTCAGCGACCGATTAGGAATGAAGCAGTTGAATTAGCAGTTATGGGTCATTTGCAGATGGATAATACTCAGTCGATCAGGAAAGTAGCTGAGGCTTCCGGTGTATCACGAAGCAATGTTCATCGAATTGTAAAGGCCCACAAATTTCATCCATATAAATTTAAATTTGTACATGAATTAATCGAAGATGATCCCGATCGTCGGCTTGAATTCTGTGAGATTTTTAGTGAACAATTAAACGGTAATGCCAATCTACTGTACAATACGTTTTTTTTTTTATGAATCGACATTTCAGTTAAATGGGGAGGTAAACAGGCACAATTGTAGGTATTGGAGTGAAACCAATCCACATTTGTTCATGGAACCTCATACCCAAAGGTCTCCGAAGTTAAATGTTTGGGCTGGCATCTTAGGGGATCACATTGTCGGGCCGTTTTTTATTCCTGATAATTTAAATGGCGAAAGGTACCTCGATCTGTTAGAAAATAACATCGACCCAATGAATACCCAAATCCTCGAAGACGATAATCTTTTAGAGGGCGAACTGTTTTTTCAACAGAATGGGGCACCCCCACATTTTGCTATAGCAGTCCGTCAATTTTTGGATAATCGGTTTCCTAAGCGATGGATTGGAAGAAGAGGTCCCATGGAATGGCCCGTTAGGTCACCCGATTTAACTCCCTTGGATTTCTTTCTGTGGGGACATTTGAAATCGAAGGTATTTGCAACAAAACCCGTATCTCTGGAAGTGTTACGTGAAAGAATTGTTCGAGAATGCCGTTTATTGACTCCAAATGTGTTCAGAAATGTTCGTACAGAATTTCAAGAAGATTATACTATTGTATGGAAGTCGGTGGGGGTCATTTTGAACAATATATACGATAACTTAAACTAATTATTCTTTTATTTTTATTTCCCGAACCTAAAATAATGAAACAATTATTTCTCAGGAACGAATCGATAAAAGTTTAAAAAATACACAGTTATGTAGAGAATTGAAAGACTTTTCAAAAGATGTATCACTCGACCCCCTTTGTCATTTGAATTTTTTGAGGGGGTGCCCGTGTAGGGTAGAGGGATGATGATAGGTATACAAGTATTACATTAAAATATGTCCCCCTTGGAAACAAGGTCGACGTGTTTCACCAATTTTTCAAAAAATTTTTATCTCCAAAGTTATTCAGGGTGCCTACTTTTGGTTGGGACACCCTGTATTAAAGTTACATATAAAGCATTCGCAGTTTGTTCTGAGGAATAAATAATTTTTTTTTCGCAAGAAATAATTATTTTCAAGTGGAACATGCTATAAATTCAGATTACGGTTATTTAAATCTATCAATGAAATTATATTATTCAGGAAGAGTAAGAAAATCAACATTTCAATGGAGGCGAATTATATCTTAAAAACCAAAATACATTGTTATATTCCTGGAGTGGGTTGGAACCTTTGATGTGAAGATAAGACTGACGTAGTTTTCCACGTATCACCAAAACACTATATACTGCACGCGACGCACGTTTCGCCAAACAAGTTGGCATCATCTGGAGATGATTTTACCTAAACTTTTGTCATGGTTCACCGAACCGTCACGGTTCTGTGAACCGTGACCCACTAACCAATAAAGCAAAAATTTACCTATTGCACCACCTAGTTTCTCTGTGATTAATTCCAACGATTTTATTAATAAGGTGAAAAATATTCAGTTGGAAGAAGGTGAAATTTAATCTTCTTTGACGTTTGTTCATTGTTTTCAAGTGTTCCGATACCACAGACCTTGGACTACCTTAAGGACCGACTCGAATTAAACAATCTCAGTCAAGATGTAGTAAAAGAATATCTTAAACTCATTAAACTTTGCAGGAAAAAAATTCTTTTCGATTCAACGGTAATTTCTTTGAACAACATGAAAGAACAGCAATGGGTAACTCTTTGTTACCATTCATTGCTGGTCTCTTCACGAACAGATTCGAGACGGAAGCAAAAGAAGAATTCGAGTATCTTCCCCAGGGTTTGGCTTAGGTATGTGGATGATATTTTTGCAGTGTTCCATACAAAAGTCGCTGATATTGATAACTTTGTATCTAAATTAAATAGTCGTTTCGCGTCAGTTAAATTCACATATGAAACTGAAAACTGTGGACAACTACCATTTTTAGATGTATTAATAATTAGAAATAGTGAAAATAAGTTAGAATTTGACATATACAGAAAAGATACCAGATCTCTAAGATATATCCCCAAGGACTCTCACCATTGTGCTCAACACAAAATGACGCGTTTTAATTTTCTAGTCCATCTATTAAGCTTCCCCCTCAATAAGGAGAGGTTTGAAAAAGAAAAGGCATTGATTACGGATATAGCTGCGAATAATGGATATTCTATAAGTTTAATTGATAAAATAATTAGGAAACGAAAGTTTAAAGAGTCGCTTCGAAATTCCTCGACCTTTCAAAATAAAAAGAGAAAATCCGAAATTTGTATCGATTTCATTCGATCCACGATTTAACCGTGGTATTGATAAGATTTTTAAATATGTGGGTATGACAGTGGTTCATTTATCGGGAAACAAACTACAATAACTTTTAAGCAATCCAAATTACAAAATTGAAACAAACGAAAAGTCGGAGATTTACGAAATTAGCTGTAGGGACTGTAATCAAAAATATGTTGGACAGACTATGACGATGAATTCAAACTAAATTCAAAGAGCATATGGCCCATCTCAAATATGGTAGAGAATAACCATAAAATAGATATTAGCAGTTTAAGATTAATTAGGAATGTAACAAATACTATACAGCTGGATGCATTTGAAAGTTTGGAAATCATAAAGTGTAAAAATAGTATGAATAGTGACAGAGGGCATATCCCAAATAGCCTGGTATATTGAGTTAGGTCACGGTTCACCGAACCGTGGTGGTTCTGTGAACCGTGACAGTAGTTTAGGTATAAATAGGGTAGATTGTTAGCATAAGTTTAGTTTTAATCATCTCCAGATAATGCCAACTGGATTGGCGAAACGCGCGCCGAGCGCATTATATAGTGTTTTGGTGTTTCGTGGATAACTACGTTAGTGTTACATTGTTATATGTTTTCTATCCCCAGAAACACCTCAAACTGCGGAATCGTTGATTGAGAGTCCTGGTAACACTTACCCATTACTTTATTTAACTAATGATTAACAATAACAACTTAATGAATAACTTGAGTATAACCTCAATTAAACACTTAGACATTGTTACTACTTTAGTCTCTAACTTATTTCTCCTTTACTTGCACAAGTCAAAATCAGTACTGAGCTCCTGAATCAATTGTGTGCCTTATATACCAATCTATGTACGGTCTAGAACTTTCTTGAATATTCCTAGCTCTTCTCGTATAATTCTAGTTCTATCTTTATAAATCTAAACCAATTTGGCTGTTTAAATTCTAGTACCGGCAATATCATCTCTGGACACTTTTTGGAATTATCAATTTACATAATCCATTGGCGTTACATTATAAACTGGTCAAAAAATAGAAACGGGACACCTTGAAATTTCGTTGGATTTTCAACAGTTTTAGCTTGTGGTTGTGTAACCGATTTGAACTTTCTTTGCAGATTTCGAAAACTCATTTTATTAGCGTTCAATATAAGCGATTGATTTTTTCCAGTTGCTTTTCAGACAAAAAATACAGGGGTGATAAATGAGACTCTGCAAATTCGACAGAAAATATTGCACCACCGTTTGTATAAAAAATGTTTTCTCTACTCCTGATACTATGGTCATGAAGACCGATGCATTTTCTCGCGATCCTCACGAAAAATTTTATTTTGAGACATCAATTTTTTCTCGGAACAACGTATCTTTGGCGTCTTCCTTAATTTCAGACATTTTTAGAATTTAGATGTCTAAACCAATTTTAACTTTATTTGAAGATTTTGAAAGCATATTTCATTGGTTTTCAAACTATAGAATTAGATGTTTAAAACAAAAAAAGTTAAAACGAAGTTTATAATACCAACAAATTCAAATTAATTTATTTTGTTTAGGGACAATTAATTACAATTGTAGAAAAAGAGTCAGTACCTAGTGAAAAACACAAAAGATAAAAACTAACAACTGAAGCAAAAAACTCGAACAGAGAATAAAAATATTTATCTACTATTAGTAAAAATACATATTTTCTTAAATTAATAATTACAAACATAAAATTGAAATCCACAATAAAAAAATAAAACTCAATATTTTGTAGGACCTTCACGAATCTGTATGGCTTCTTGATATCTTCTCGGCGTACCAGTTATTATATCACTATTAAATCCATGAGAATAGCTTCCCATTCATTCATAACATCAATCAGATTCATTTATTTCAAAAACTAACCCTCCCTCTGTTTTAGTCCCAATTTCTTTCTACCCCAGACATGTTCAATTAGATTCATGTCTGGAGACAAAGCTACTAATTCATCGGTTTTATATTGTGCTCCCCTTTAAGCGTTGATGAATGTGGCACGATGGGCTCGAGCGTTGTCATCGATTAATGCAATCTTTAAGGAAATTTTGAGCATAAGGAACCACAATATTCCTTACACACCTGTAAGAAATATCGTTCTGTACCGTTCAACATTCATACATTCCCCTATCAATAATACCAAATGTTTTTCTATTGACCATGATTCCACCCCACACTGTCACACTTCCACCTCCAAACGATACCTTCGTTTCCATATTTCCTTCCAAGAACCTTCCTTTTTCTGCACACCAAAATTCTTCAATCTGATCTTTGAATCTATTTTGATTCGTAAAGAGGCATCTACTCCACTCGGCTATTCAAATGAAATTCTACCCATTTGCTTTTTGCAACTCCTTCAATAAACAATAGGCCGTTTTATGGCACGTAAACTATTTTCGGGTAATCTGTTCCTCACATATACGCCAGTAGCAAAACTTAATTAATTACTCAACTGTCTTGCAATTATAGTACGTCTCTTTCTTGCTGTCATCGAAAGAACGTTTTTTATCTAGCAGTAGTTTTCTTCACTTGACCACCATATGACTTACTTAATATTTCCAACGTTTTCAAGACGACTTATTGCCATCTGGATGGAACTCAGGAGTTCTCAAAAAAATGAGCAATTTCTCTAATAGAGAAATATCGCTTTCTTGACTTTTTCAGATCATCAATTGTTCATTATTCACTCGCGTCATTTTTAATTTCCACTTGTGGAAAAATGTTGAATGAACTTTGAAATTGAACGTAATCCATAGAACAAGTTAGGAATGAAGTTTATTATCGATTTCTATACGGATCATTCATCAGTTATTTTCTAAACTGATCTGATCTTCTCAAACCCTACTTTAGAAAATAATATTTTTATCGTCATGGTGGACAAAATAATTTTCTGTAAACGAGGATTCAATGATAATCTAATTTGCCCAGTATCATATACCATCCTGTTCTGAAAACCAATTGAAAAATGTTTCCACATATCGAATGCCAATGAAATGACCTCTCAAAACCTTTAAAGAAAGTTGACATCGATTTAGGTATCCAAATTCTACAAATGTCGAAATTAACGGATACCTCAAAATGCGTTATTTTGAGAAAAAATTTGTATTTCAAATTTCAGTGCTCTAATTAAAAAAATTTCATTGTGATAATTTTAAAGCACCAGAAAGCAATTAAGACAATGGTACAGATAGCACAGTGTACTTCAACAATTGTAGAAACATAGCATTCAAGAAGTGCCAGAATTAGCGAGGCTGACAGGATTATGTAAGTCGGTGGTAAATAATGTGTTAAAACAGATAAGGAACTGCGATCGAACATAGGTGAGTTTCTGGAAGACCACACAATATATGGGGACGGATATGACCTCTCTATTGCAGCTGAGACGGAGAAATCCACGTCTAGGTTTCCGAAAATTAGCAAAAAGATTGACAAGACAATAGAAAACACATGTTGCTTACGAAACCGTCGCTAAGCGTTTATGCGGCCCCCAATACAGAGCAAGAGCACACAGGAAGGTACCAGCTATTATACTGAACCAAAATCAGAAAAGAATTACATTTTGCGGTATGACAATTTTGGAAACGTCTTTAATACTGATGAAGCTTGCATCCAATTGGGCGATAACGGTTTATGGGTGCTAAACAGAGGAAGGCTGACTGTGCAAGAATCAAAATTTCCTACAAAAATTATGGTTTGAGGAGGGGATTTCACAACGTGGTGCCACCAAGCTATAGCTTATCGACGATACAGTAGATACTGTACCATTCTAAATAGACATCTTGTTCAAATAGCCAATGTTCTGTATCTCGAAAGTTGGCGGATTGCAACGAAACAACTCCTGTTGCCATATCTCCTGGTATACCAGACTTTGGTTAGATGAGAACATGTTCGCAACCATTCCGTCGCCAGCAGCTTCTCCTGACCTGAACCCCATTGAAAATGGAGGGGAGCTCATGAAAATCAAGGCAGAACATACGACACCTCGAACTCGAGCTCAATTATTAGTGGTCGCAGTTTTAGAAGCATGGCAAGTTATAACTTAGAAATTCACATCCGACTTAATTGCCGGTTTTCCCCACCGAATTAATAAATGTTTGTATATGCATTAGCAAGCAAGATATAAGTTGTTTTTTATATAAAATGTTGTTTGTTGAATAAAGATAATTTGTTTATTTATCGAAATTTCTTTAGGTCTATATATATTTTAGATGTACTGTGAAATGTGAATCACTCTGTCCTACAGCATACATGAAAATATTTACATCTACAAACAATGTCCATAAATCCGACCCTGCCATTTCAGCCCATATTTGAAAAGATCTGCAATACCACGCTTTAGAGGCACAAAATATTCATTTAAACTAAGGCTGGAAATCGAATACGAATAATTCGAATATTCGAATATTCGAGTATTCGAATACGAATTATTCTAATGGGAAATTATTCGAATATTCGAAATATTCGAATACTCGAATATTCGAATATATTCGAGTATTCGAATATTTGATTATATTTGAGTAAATTTGAATATTAAAATATATTATTAAATTATGTACGAATAGGTATGCAGTATGCATCCAACCAAACTAGGTAGATAGTAGGTATAGGTAGGTACCTATTCTAAAATCCAAATATATGTATAAATAAACCACATTAGTGGCACGTTTTACTCCCAGTCAAACTATTCCATCTCTTTCTCGCCTCGACTTTATTCTTACTGTACTAAGACAGGGGTTAAAATTAAATTTAAAATTTTAGAAAACCTGTAAATATTTAACTATTGACTTTTCATGTATTTGTTTTACCTTCACAATCTGTGCCTTTTTTAAAAACATTCTAATTTTAGAGCACTTTTATTTTTTTCGAAAAGGAAAAATAGTATGACAGAAATATAATAAACTAGCTCTGTTTTCGTTTTATTTAAGCTTCAATAATTAAATGTGAACAATAGCGCCTCAATCCTAAAATAAAATACTAACTAAATAATTCTAACCCTTAAAGCACATATACAGGAGACATACCCTATTGTGGGTATGGAAAGCAAATCAAATTGCCTGCTTAGTGGATTACGTCACGACTATTATTGTGGTATATCCAACCAAATACTCAAATAGAGTATTCACTATTCACTAGTATTCAGTGCCATACCTATTAATAATGAATATTCAGGGATCCGGATTATTCGGATACCTATTCAAATAATTCGGATAATCGAGTATTCGAATATTCGAATTATTCGAATATCCGAATACTCGAATAATTCGAATATTCCGAATATTCAAATATCCGAATAGTTCGAATATCGAATATTTTTTTCGAACGAACATTCGAATACTAAAATCTGGAACATTCTCAGCCTTAATTTAAACATGGAATAGCTTCCTAACTGGGAAAACTATACGGATTCTTTACATGACACTATTTCTCAACAGGATTCTGATTTCTAATCAATGATAGGCTTCAAACAGCATCAAAAAAGTATTTTTATAATAATTATAAATTGTTATCAGATAATGAAGTATTAATTTGTATTAATTACAAATGTTATAATAGTGCATATTTTTTTCTATTAATATATGATATTTAATATCGCCAATGGTTGTCGTGTATTTGATATAGTGTATTTAGCACATTACATAACACTAACAAAATTTAATTGATAATAATGTACTCTCAAATTAATGATTTCAGAATTACAAGCGAAGTGATTAAATCACATTTGATTGGAATATTATAATACACGGTAACAGTAAAATCGATAACAGTATCTCTGTTTTAATAAATAAATGAAAAAAAAATCACACGTTATATCGAAATTTACTCCTCAATGAATCTCAATAGTGCAAAGTCCGCAATTGATCTAATTCTTCTAAAATTGCAATGAATTTTAAACAAATAACAACCTTCTATATGAAGAAAAAAATAACAACATCCTATAAGAAAGTAACTACCTACCTCAAGAGCGATAGTAAATATACCAAACACGGTTGCCAGATCTCCGGCGCTCAGCCGGAGTCTCCGGTATTTGACCATGATCTCCGGCCTCCGCAGGCAGAAGCAAATCAAAGGCAGACCCGCAAAACAAAAAAATGCATTTCTTTTGTTCAGGCTATAGGGAAATTTGGTTGACATCCAGAGACGCACTTGAAACTTAATATTATATTCCGAAAATGCAATAGTAATAATATAAATTGTAATTTCTGACAGTGTACTTACAAATGTGTTAAGTATATCCAAAAAGATTAATTAATCTTTTGCATGTTAAAACGGCTGATAAGTGGTCGTCGACCGCCAATAATTGAATCTATAGTTAAGGATGAATATCGTTTTGGTCCATAAGTAAGCAAGCGACTAGCCGCCATATTGACTACCTGCCGTATTGATCTTGTGTTTCCTCGGATGTGATTATTTTGTTTATATAATTACACTATTCATTTAGCAATTTTTTCGAGAGAATTTTCAAGCTAGAGATCTGTTGCGGCGAGTATAAAGGCATTTTTTTGTCATTCGATATTCTTTGTTTAGTGTAGTGTTGTTAGTGGGCATAAGAATTGTGAGAGAGTCCGCGTCTTCGTTATGTAAAGTGTGCAACGTTAAACTGTCATACGCGTAAATCCGTTGGAAAATGTATCATCGAAAAAACACCAAATGTTAATTGGCGGAGACAATCAAAAGCGGTGAAACAGTGGAGTGCTGTTATGTAGAAGTTTACAATGTAAGATACTGTATACATTGTACTACTATCTATCCCTGTTATACCAGTCTGCCTATGTTATTTGCTTCATGTCATCCAAATTTCCTCTATTTATAGAAGAACATATAGGAGAACTTAACATTATTACTAGATTACACCGCAAAAGTGACCAAACGACAACCGTGCAAATCGTAACTAATCCTAACATCACGTAAATTAAAGTTGGGCAAACTCGATACACGGCACAGTGAGCAATCGAGCATTCAGAAGTCGCGACTTGCTTTGTAACAATTGCGACACACCGAATTTTTGCACTTAATTGGTAGGTACCTACTCATTCTGCCGTTTATGATAGAATAATAAACGATTTGTATGGAAAAAAGTAATAGTGAGCGAATCGACATCGCCTTCACAAAAAAATTATACTTTTGAAAGAAAACGGAAATCCACATTTCCGTGAATTCAAAACGAAAACGAATTCGATATTTTGTGAAAACTATACGCAATTTAAAATTTACTGCATCGCATTTGGGGAACATTTTTAAGGATAATCTCCGGTAGAGAGTGAAGACAAATCTGGCAACTCTGAATAGAAGTTTGATAGCATTATCAGATTTATATCTAATTCGAGATATCGGTTATAAGGTTATCAATTTGAAAAGTTTCCACCCCACTGGACCATATTAGTATGAGGTCGTAGAATTATGCAACTTATGTAAAGGAGTCATGACTCATGACACACTAATTCCCTATATGTAATACTGTAACTTGACTTTACTCATGAATATAAAGGCAACAATTTTATTTTTTATTTCCCTTCAAAAGAAATATTTAAAAATTTTCAATTACCACTCATAATGCACAATGCATATGTTACAATATATACAATACGGTTGCATACGTTAGAATATATACAATACGGTGCACTATAGAAATTTTGTTAATAATAATAAAAATAAGGTAGTGTATGCGCTTTACTTGTTTTTACATATTTTGCGCATGATGGATGGTAATTAAAGTTAAATACTTCTTTCAAGAGAAAAAATAAAATTCCGTGCTGTGTTTTAACCGTAAAAAATGTCGCCTTTATGTTCATGAGCATAAGGGTCAAAGTTCCAAAGTTACAAATAGGCAAGCAGAATGCCATGACTCTTTCACGCAGATTACATAATTATTACCCAAGTAACAAGAAAGCAAAATAGACCAATCTCAAAGGCAGAATAATTAAATGAGGTCAATAATTACTTAATTTTTGCCTTAATAATTTCGTTTCATACCAATTTTAAATTTGTTGTTTAGGTCGTAAAGTACTTACTTTTTTAATCATAAGATATCCTCAAAATTCACGGATTTTATAAGTAATTGAGGCGAGTTAAAAATTACCTAAAATTTCCTTAAAAAATGACTTCACACTTCATAGACACATTAAGTTCATTTTAATACCAAGTGACCCTAAATTTTACTTAAAAAACATACTCAAAGTCTACAAGTTTATTTAAGTAATTCTGCAAGGTTAAAAGTACCTGTGACTGATTTCAAAAATGACTTTAGTCATAAGTCATTGAACAGGTTGTAAATTACTTAATTCTGCCCTTTTAAAACTCAGTAAAAATTGTGGGAATATTTTAGAAAAAATTTGAAAAAATTGTTACCTTCAAATATCCATTAGATTCAACCTATTTGAAATAATGACATTATACAAAGTCCAAATTACCACTGAAAATTTACCGAGGAGGATAATGGTCTTATTTAATTTTCAGAGGCAAAATTAGTACAAGCTTGTGAAATTATTATTTTATAATCTGTCAATTGAAGCCAAAGTAACTTTAATACTGTGTCTAGTAAACAAAATAAGAAATAAGATAAAATTCAAACCATACAGATATATTACAAACTGTTATAGAATTGTAAAATAAATAAATAATGGAGGCGAAAGATATCATAAACCAGCTGATAATAACCTGATATGGGTGCAGAATATCAAATTCAAGAGGAAACTCCAGAAGAAAATTATATATCGGAAATAACTGATAAGTATCAATATATTTGCTGTTTTTGAGTTAAATAATATCCCACAAAAAGATCTGATCAAACTGCTACGAAGCTATGTATATTAGAAGATAAACTTTCTTTGTTGGATGGATTTAACATAAAATATTAACGTCAGTTCTAATTGTAAAAAATTTAATTGCTAATTGCTCTATTTTATAATTTACCTGAAGGCATACTTTTCTTAAATTGGGAATATGAACACTGGTTATATCGCCATCTATATAAGTAAATTTGTTTCATAGCTTCATAATTGAGGAATATCAGACTTTCAAGACAAAAATGTAAAAGACTCCATATTTATTTAAGAAATTTGTCCTCCATTATAAAAATATAAGATGTTTTATGGTTATAATGTTTAAATTAGTTATAAGGAACTTAATAAATAAATCATATTTCAACTTTAAATAATTCAAATAATATCAGAAATTATATTTGAAAAAAAATGTTGCAATTTTTAAGTTTTTCTGTTAATGCACACTTTTTTCAAAGGAAACAATTAATTGTTTTTAGAAGTACAGTAATCAGATCCACATAAAATTTAGATTCGCAATTTCTTCCATAGATAATCACAGAAACAACTTTAAATCGCATTATTTTTTTATGTCTTTCTTAGCCTAGTAACTAACTTGCAAACATCATGTTAGTTTAAAAACAAATTAAGTTCCTCTTCTTGATAAAAGTTAAAATATAGAGTGGAATGAAAAATAATATTAACTGAAAATTTTTTGTTAATTATTATTTACTAACTTTTACAAATCTTATCACAGATAAGTATAACATATATCTTTTTAAACAATTATTTTCCCGGCTATTTGCCAAAACGCTGAAACTTGGATTACAAAAAAGATAATATGCACATTATGTTCAGTACTAATGACTCAATAATGTTATTTTTAATTTCAACTGTTCTGTCTAGCAAAACCAAAAATAAATAAAACACAAAGTACTCTACCAGTTGACACTCATGTGCTGGCTACCCTGATGATGCTAAGGCAAGCAGAAACGTGTCGGTAGATATTTTGAAGTTTTTTAAAGTGAGTAAATAATAATAACAAAAAATTTTCAGTTAATATTATTTTTCATTCCACTCTATCATGTTAGTTGTTCAACACGAATACCAATACTATTCCTAAAAACTATTCTGCAATTCATCAGCTTGCATTTCAAAATACCCGTTCTCTTACATCTTATATGGATAGGTGTCATTTGGGTAATAAACTTAAACCAATTACCTTAAAATACCACAAACTAACTTACTAATAAGGTCATGTAATATTTAATTGCATTTAACCTTATTGACAAAACAGCTTATTTGCTTATTTTAAAATCGAATTTATTTTAAGTTCTTTCTCTTACATAGAAAGTGGTAAAATTTGCCTTTTACCATATTGGTTAAATCAGAATTCTAACCTCTAACCTACCAGTAAGGCGAATTGACGCAATTTTGACAATAATTGTTAGTTAGATATCAGTTATATGAGGTCACAAATAATGTGATCTATTTTGGAACACACAGGGATATTGAAGAGCGGCTTTAACCACGCTAATTGCAATTGAGGGGGAGTAAGTGCTGTAGTATGAAGACTAAAAAAAAGAGCAACCCCCTAACCCCATTCACCTTTACTTTAGAATCTTAAATGATATTCTACCTCTTGAGATATTTCAAATAAAAGTCCTTTTGAAAGGTATCTTTCCGCAAAAATTAAATTTAATTTCATTAAATACTGTTTGTGTAGTTTAACAAAAACTAATTTTCAGAAATTTGTGAAAAAAATTGCTGTAAAAACTTGCTCATCATAAGACTATAAAAAGAGCAACCCTCTGACCACCATTCACCCCTACTTTCGTATCTTAAATGATATCCTACCTCTTGCGATATTTCAAATAGAAGTCCTTTTGAAAGGCTATCTTTCTGCAAAAATTAAATTTAATTTCATTAAATACGTTTAGTGTAGTTTAACAAAACTGCTTTCTGAAACTTGTGAAAAAATTACTGCAAAAAACTTGCTCAATAGTAAAAAGAGCAACCCCTTGACCCCCATTCACCCCTACTTTAGTATCTTAAATGATATCCCACCTCTTGCGATATTTCAAATAAAAGCTCTTTTGAAAAGCTGTCTTTTTTGCAAAAAATTTAATTTAATTTCATTAAATACTTTTTGTGTAGTTCAATAAACATTGCTTTTCTGAAATTTGTGAAAAAATTGCTGCAAAGACTTGCTCATCATAAGACTAAAATATCTGATGTGGCCAGCACATAACTTTCTTATACCAGTATATATCATCCTGACCTAAAAAATCGTTCTATTTAATTCTTCACTTACCTTAATTAAATTTTAATAGCGTACCTTGGAATGTTTCATTAAAATTTTTAAATAATTAATTATCAGAGTCATTCGATACTGTCAATAATAATTCTTGTCATATATTTTAATAATTTTTTGTTGCTGACATTGACATTTTTGTAACTAAATTAGACCTTTCAAACGTCAAACTGTTTATTTATGCTAACCCCATTTTATGATGCCAAATGTGTAAAATATTTCAGTTTACATCAGCTTTATTTAAGTACGTGGAAAATATATTTTATTCGCTTGATATAGTAGACATGATTTATAATCTTTCATCAAGAATATATTTTTTTGTAGTCAAATACATAAAGTTTGGGTCCCGTGGATCTCCTCTCAGCTGGCTAATTTTGCTCATCACCGAATTTTTCATTGTCTTTGGCCTTTAGAACAAGTGTACTAAATTTGAAAGCTTTATCTCAAAACCGTGGCTGCTATCGCGATACTACAGACTTGCGGACAGATTTTTTCCATAAAGTTATGTTCTTTCATTATAATTCGTCGAGATTCATAAAGAAATGCAATAAAAATTTTTAATTTTTTTCCCGAAATTGTACCTTTTTCTTCTTTCATTCATTATGTCTCTTCTGGTGGTACCATATTCACCAAATTTAAGGTGTCAAATATAGTGTTGTTGAAAATCTTATCTGCCAAATTTTGAAAGTCTCCACGCACGCACGCACGCGCACACGCACACACACACAGGGTATAGGTATAAGAAAGTAAAAAAAGAGCAACCCCCTGACCCCCTTCACCTCTATTTTAGTATCTTAAATGATATCCTACCTCTTGCGAAACTTTAAATAAAAGCTCTTTTGAAAGGCTATCTTTCTGAAAAAAATTAAATTTAATTTCATTAAATAATGTTTATGTAGTTTAACAAAAACTGATTTCTTGATTTGTGAAAAAATTGCTGAAAAACTTGTTCATCATAAGACTAAAAAAGGAACAACCCCCTGACCCCCATTCACTCTACTGTAGTATCTTAAATGATATCCTTTTGCATTATTTCAAATAAAAGCCCTTTTGAAAAGCTATCTTTCTGCAAACATTTAATTTAATTCCATTAAATACTTTTTGTGTAGTTTACCAAAACTAATTTTCTGAAATTTGAGAAAAAATTGCTGCAAAAACTTGTTTATCATAGGACTAAAAAAAAGAGCAACCCCCTGACCCCCATTCACCTCTATTTTAGTATCTTAAATGATATCCTACCTCTTGCGATATTTTAAATAAAAGCCCTTTTGAAAGGCTATCTTTCTGCAAAAATTAAATTTAATATTATTAAATACTGTTTGTGTAGTTTAGCAAAAACTGATTTTCTAAAATTTGTGAAGAAATTGCTGCAAAAACTTGGTCATCTTAATCTTTTAATTAGGATTCAAACAACCATGACCAAGTTTACATTTTAAGAAGCCCCACAATACAGGGCACTATTTAAAAAATTCAGACAACTAAAACATTTTATTTATGATATGTATTTTAATTTATAACAAAAACCCAACATGCTGTACATAAGTTTACAAAAGGTAATATGTCTATTTTAAAATTTCCGTCTCACATTTTCAAAAACCCCTCTTGGAAAAGGGAGATACTGCAGTAATTCTTTGACCAAGTTCTTCAATGCACTATGGTGGAGTTCTGTAAACGACAGATTTGAGATGGCCCCACAGATATAAGTCGAGTGGCGGCAAATCCGGAGACCATGCTGACCACTCTATAGGTCTTCTCGAGAAATGTACGACCCAACCATTCATGAATTGGTAAAGCATAATGCGGAGGAACACCATTTTGCTGGAAGTGAAACGTGTCATCATCTATCAAAGGAAAGATTACCGTCCTCATCAAATTGCTTCTCAAATGCATGAGTTACAAGATATAATAATGGCTTTTAACATGTCCGAATAGATGATGCTATTGAAATTTTCTTCAATGAATAAAGTGCCAATAATCCTCAATAATAACCTCCCAATATACAATCCCAAATGTTTATTTTATGTGGCAATTGAGTGTGCAAATCAACAAATGTGGATTTTCATCGCTCCACTATCGACAATTATGTCTATTGACAAAACCGTTCAAAAGAATTGTTAATTTGGCACTGCAACAAATATTTTGGAACAGAAGAGGATTGTTTATTCTTTCGGTCGTTTATGCACAGAACAGGATTCTTCTATCAAAATCGTCTTTAATTAATTCATGATGGACTTCATAGGGATAAAGTCTATGCAATTTTAAGACCTTGCGAATAGCTTAATGAGAAATACCAGTTAACAGTAATGAATTTTTTAATCCTAAGAATTTAAAAAATAAAATGTTGTCATAAATTTAGTAGGAAATTTTGTTAGATTACACAAATATTACACAAAAAGTACTTAATTTTCATATAAAGGCAGCATTCGATAGTGCTCTCATTCAAAATATCGCAAGATATTTTGTCATATAATATTCCGAAATAGGTGTCTGGAGTAAGGGGGTTGCTCTATTATTGATCATTATACTACAGCAACTCCTCCTTGATCTTATTTAGTATTATTAAAACAATTCTTCAATACCGTGTGTCCCAAATTCGATGCTCACCATTGCGATCTGGGAAACCATAAGGGTTAAATGGGATAAGTTTTAACGCTGACTCAAATCCGTTAAGAAATCACGTTTAACTGAAACCGTTTTTGTGATTCCCCAAAAAAACGAAAATTTAATGATTTCTCTTTTTTGGCTGTAGCCAAGTAATCCTTGGACAGACAGGTTTTAGACTTTTACATTATTAGGACACTTTTTGGAGACTAATATTTTGGTGTAGAAATGAATGTTCGATAGTTTCTTGTTTTCGAGATATCCAAGGTAACTTTTGTTTTTCTTATGGCAGCCATATTGGATTTTTCGTTTAAAAAAAACTTTCAAATGATATATTACATGCCGTGGAAAAAATTGTTTTTCAAGAGACTAATTTAAGAAAAGATCCATTTCTTAACAGAACAAAACAGTAGGCCATGGAAAATCAAAAGTTATTTTGATATCATGGATATATCTAATAAAAAAATAACATTAATATTAAGGTTACCAGTTTGACATGTTTAAATAAGTTTAATTTTCTGTTAAAATACTGAACATAATCGATATGGAGAAAATTTTTTTATAACAGCAAATTAACATAGTAGAAGAAATGATAGTACAGAAGTAAGAAGATTTAATAAAACTGTTCAATATGACCTCCATTTAGCTGAATACATTTTTGGCATCTACCCCTAACTGAGCTGATTATTTTTCTGAGAGTATTGGCATTTATTTTGCCGAAAAACGTCCTTAACTCTGTCTTCCAAAAATATCGATAGTTTCCAGGCTTTCAAAATCATATATTTAATTTTTCACCGTACCCACAAATAAAAATCAGGAGGGGTTATATATCAGGCAAGCGGGGAGGCCACAATACTGGTCCTCTATTTGAAATTATGCGGTTACCAAAATTTTCCTGTAATATCCGTCTAACACTATTAGTATTATGTGCAGGACAGCCATCTTGTTGGAACCACAATTCGTTTATTTCCTATTCTGTAAAAAGCTGTCTTATCTCGGGTAAAACTTGATTTTCTAGAAGTTTACGATAGGCTGCTCCCGTTATATTGTGAAAAATAAACGGACAAATTAAATGGTGATATGAAAATAATAATTACGGAAAGGGTTATAGACAGATCATAGGAGTAGAATAAGAAGAGAAAAGGAAATACCTATCTTGCCGTACCAAACATTAAATCCAAACCTAGTTTGGAATCTTCTTTGCGTAGTTACCTGCGGATTTTCTGTAGCCCAGTGATGACAATTGTGATTGTTAAACATTCCATAATTCATAAAACGACTTTCATCAGTCCATGTAAGCCTCGATTGAAAATCAGGTTGTTCTTCGCATTTCTGATTAAACCAACGACAATATTCAAGTCTTCTACCAAAATCGTTATTATTTAAAGCTTAGACAATCGTAGGCTTGTACGGATTGTATTTTCTTTGTTTTAATATCTTGTGTACAGTTATCTTAGGAATATTTGTTTCGCCTGCAATTTGTCGCACTGATATGCGGGGATTATTGTTAACAGCTTCGAGAATATTATTTGTGCGGTCAACACCGATCTCTTTTATTATCAGAACTCCCGTAATTTAACAAATTGCTTACAATTCCTCCAAAAACTATGTGGTTGCTTTATCTCAGGAAATGTTTCTAAATAGGAAGCCGATGCGTTTTGCGAATTTCTATTTACCTTTAAATAACGTTCTAACATATCAAATTTTTCATTTGACAATTTGTGCGCCATTTTGCAATAATCACACTCTTGAACAGTAATAATAAGTATTCTTGAACAATTTACAAAAATGACACTACTTTCTAGTGAACTGTCAGCTAACAGTAATGCTCATTATTTGTTTTAAACCACAGCTCACTAAATTTTACTGAAAATTATATGTGAATTTGGTGGTTTTTAGAAAAGCATATTTCAAATTTTACTAATTACTAACTACTTTGCATTCAATAATGCCCGTGATAAAGAGGATTTCGTTGTTCAAATTTTTAACACTTTATAGACAATTTTCTGACAAATAAAAAACCGTAATGATCTAAAAATTGATATTTTTAGAAAATTGTATAAATAAAGCAATTTACAGTCGATTTTAAGTACATAGATAATAATTAATCACCGTCTGAATAATCAACTTCCTTGTCTCTGGCTTTACAAAAACTTTTTTCATTGCCTATCATTTTGTTTTGTTAAGCAATGGATAACTTTCCTTAAATTAGTCCTCTTAAAAAATAATTTTTCCTCGGCATGTGATACATCATCTCAAAAAAGCTCTTTTTAAGCGCAATCTGAAAAAACGAAAAATCCAATATGGCTGCCATAAGAAAAAATAAAAAGTTACCTCAGATATATCGAAAACAAAAGAATATTGAACATTTGTTTTACACCAAAATATTAGTATCTGAAAAGTGTCCTAATAATGTAAAAAAGTCTAAAACATGTCTGACCAAGGATTACTTGGCTACAGCTATCCAAAAAAAGAAATCACAACATTTTCGTTTTTTTTGGAAAGTCTTAAAGACTGTTTCAGTTAGCCGTGATTTCTTAACGAATTGGGAATCAGCATAAAATATGCTAAATCTTATCTTATTAAAAACCGACCTTGTAGGTCTTACCGTTCCGAGATCCCAATGATGCGCATCGAATTTGGGACACACGGTATATCTCTTTGTTTCTGAGGTGGAAACTTTTCAAAGTGACATCTGGTACATCCCAAAAGTATATATCCAATGCGTAAGCAGATTAATTTGAAATATAGTGAGTATTGTTTAATTTTATTTTTAGTTAGGAGGTAACATTATAATTTGAGAATGACATTGATAACAACTTATCTTGAAATAAGATCATATTAGAAAATTTCAGACTGATAAATCAGTATCTAGGTTTCGATCATGAAATTTTAAAATAATCGAACATTGTATATACGATGATAATGTCTTTATTTATTTGTGATATCTTAACCACTGTCCTATAAATTATTCAAAAATGTCTTAAATAAACCTCTGCGCCAAAGTCGGGGCTTTCGTCCGGTGAGTAGTTGTTTCCTGCAAATCTTATTCAGTATATAATTTATCCCACCAGGGTTAAAGGTCGAAGCTCTTAGTACCTGCTTTGCAGGTCGCTATCAGTCACTAAAAATTCAGTGATGTCTGACTGGTAGTAGCACTGACCATCAGAGGGATACACTTATCACTCACTATGTCCAATTGGTTACATTGTCAGTATAATTTATGGAGTGTAGAGAAGGAGGAACGTCTCTTATGGACGGTACGTTCAAAATGTGGTCTGAATTCTGTAAGGTATGAGATGTGGCGCTGATCGTATTATGGGATTGAGTCTGAAGTTAAACACTTACTATATCTGAAAAAACTAGCTTCAGATTCTATAAACTAACGAAAACATAATATTATGTAGGTGTTGAAAAGAATTATACAGCGTAAAAAATAATAAAAATAGTAAAAACAAAATCACGTAGAATACCTCCTCTAAATCAGCGCCACCTATTCTTCCATCGAAAATCCGATCACATTTTTTAACACGGAGACGTTTCTCCTTCTCTACACTCCATAGTATAATTTATGACATGACTATAATACAACCTGTAGATCTACGGAACCCCCGAGCCTGTATATATACAACAAAAAAGGAAATAAGATACTGCCATTTAGTTCAGGATCGTTTATTACGAATAAATTAAATTCTACAAATAGTAATTGATTCAGTTTAAGCAGGAAGGGCGTAAGTCATATTTAGATCCAAAATGACATAACAAGTTATTCCAATTGTCCGTGTTAATCTGTATGTTATATGAAGAAATATTCTAAAGTTTCAAATAATACCTGACCATTCAGTGGGGAGTATCGGCCAAAAAATGTCTGAATTTGTAAAGCATAAAGTTTTACACAAAACTGTTCTTACATTTTTTTAAAGAGAACAATCGTTTCATTGCAAATGATGGTGAGATGAAGAGAATATCACTTTCATCGGCATTAAAACACCATTGAATAACGTCGTCATTTGTAATAACAGCGCGAAATTGTACATTGCCGATTAGTCTTTTTAAAATGTCTCATTGTAAACTTTCACAGGCTACAGTAAATTAATGAATTCTAGATATCCCGGAATTGCAATTTGATGGTACGGTTATATTGCAATAGCTGTGACAAAGCACTTTCTTGGGCATGTAACACAAATATTAATAAACACATTTCCTCAGAAAACCATAAAAGAAGTGTGAGTGTGGCAACGCAATTTTAACTTAAATTTAGTGGAAGCGATGGTTGGATGTAACATACCATGGTCGAAACTATAATCCACTTTTTAGATAATTTTTTGCAAATGTGTATTAGTAGCAAGTATAGTCAATGTTCAAGTACCATCAAAATATTAGACAAAAAAATTTCTTCTGAGCTGCTCACAATTTAAATTGATCTTTAACGAAAGGCATCGAGTTTAAACATTTAGAACAGATATTAGTAATATACTTTTATACTTGTAGGTAACTGATAGTGAAAAATACTTATGTGTGCGTGTGTGTGTTAGTTTAGTGTTACATCCCCCCGATACCTTCAGTCCTCTTCAAGTGAGCGTTTATAATAAAATGACTTTATCAACTTTGGATATTACCAAATTCGCTAATAAAATTACAAAGTAAGACATATAGCCAATCCTGGTTTTAACGTCATCAATACCTAAATTCTCAGCTTTAGTTATGAGAGAATTTTCAGCTCTCTGGGAATATTTCTAGAAACACTATCTGGCTCTTTTTTGAAAAAACAGATATCGGTAAAGATATATTTCTCTTAAAGAAACCTATCGTTTGATGAATAGAAAAAAAACACTAAAATTTAGAATGGTATTAGTTATAAAACCATAATAATGGGGTATTTATCTCATAGTCATAAGCCATTTTAGACCAGTAAATCGATTGTTCTTATACGCAGAAGTGGCGTAAGTCACTGATTCAGGGCCTTTCTGTATAATATGAAACTTCGTTTGGTGTAGCATAACCTTATTTTGTGATCCTACTTTCTGTGTAACGATAATTTTGGCAAATTATGGTTACTTCTTCGTTGTCCTAGTTTTCAGTCGAAATGTCCTGATTTTCGTTCATGCGCGAGTCAATCACTTGATGAAGGCACCGACAGAGACAACCCGAGACGTGCAAGTGGATAGAAAATTTTGTCCGATATTAACATTTATTCGCTATCTCTATTTAATATAAGAATAGTCAAATATAGCTGTCCTAGTCCGATAAAATGGAAGGTGAAAGTAGAGGGTAGCACTTGCACTGCTGTCATTTCTGTTCTATCTCGCGCTTTTTCTGTGGTATTTATCTGTCAACTTGAACTGACGAAAGAGGTGTTTGTTATTTTGTCGTGATTTTGATTATTTCTCGTTGTATTTTGTGATATTTGTGTGTTAAAGACTATTTCTCTCTTAAAGACTACCAATTTCATATAACTGGTAAGTTATAAAATTATAAATAATTTTATCCACTATATCTAACCTATATATTAATCAGAAAGGATAAACAATATTAAAAAATGTGCTAATTGTATCCTTTACCTATTTCATTCCTCATAATAAACTTTGAAATTGGTTGTAGGTTATTTTTTGTTTGAGATGGCCACAGAGTCACGAATTAGATTGTGTTATGTGTGTGGTTCTTCGAGGACGATGTGGCAAAACTTCATTATTTTCCTTCAAGGTTGGAAAGGTAAATTAAGGCCTGCACTAAATTAACAACACTTCTAACAGCACAATTTTTTATGTTTTACAGGTCAAAATTTGGCAAGAGAATATGGGTATACATTAAACTGAAGAAACTCTTCAAAATTATAGGATATGCTCCCGTCATTTTACTGTTGAGGAGTTATGTCGACCTAAGTAGTCATAGGTTGACCCGCAATGCAGTCCCCACACTTTTTCCATGTCGTCAGTTGTAGCAACATACCAAGTGCAAGCAGGTAATATGTGTTTACAAAATGTTGGTGGTGAGGGGTCCTTAGATATCAATCCATAGTTATTACTAATTAGCTTGTTAGAATTATCGTAGACTTTTTACTATTATTTAATTTATTCAAAATAAAGAAATATAGATTTGAACCAATAAACATGGTCGCTAATATCTATCTCATTTTACTTCAGATCCAGCCTCAGAAGCAAGACCTCAACTTCAAAGAATATACCTTATGAGTTGGCGGAGAAGTTTCCTAGCATAGTGAAGGCAGCTAGTGAATTTTTAGAGGAGATTCCCAAGTACTTCTGTATCAGATCAGAATTTCACGGTTCAGAAAACGACCAGTGTTTAGAGGCATGAGGCGACTTTCCAAGGACAACCTCTTACTCCAAGAAAAGTTAACTTATGAACATGATTTGTCAGAAGGAGGACCGTATACAGAAGTTGAAAGTCATGCAACAGAGGCTCATGACATCAAATCTCTATCAAATTTATATGAGTCATCAGTAGTCGAAACATATTTAAAGGGGATGTCAAATACACAACCAACTTCCTCATTTCCCAATTACGCTGTGCCAAACGCGATCAAAAGGTAGGAGGTGGACTGTTGAAGAGAAAGGTTATAGCTTTGGCACTTCTAAAAGGAGTCTAAAGTGTTAACAAACTATTGTCTAAAGATCGTCGAGGTGCCTTCAAAAAGAACATTAATTTCACTATTGGAAAAGGTCCCATTCCATGTTGGCATTAATCATCACTTATTTAAACACATCAACAACAGTTTAACAAATGGGCAAGATAAACTGTGTCTGTTGCTATTTGACGAAAATGGACATTAAGGAAAATATTCAATATGATGTGATCTTGTAAGCTTCTAGAAATTTAACTGTGACTATTTTGAGTGGAAAATATACTTATTTACAGGTCTAGCCCGGCAAAGTGACATAAGGTTTTGTGAAGTCTTTACCGATTCCTTATGTCATTTTCTGTTGACAAAAAGTATCCGATAACAATTAAAAATGATTATTCCAGTCTTCTTTTGAAAGTAGCGTCTGATGTCACTCGGTTGATTTTATATTTTATTGGAAGTTAAAGTTTTTAAGACTAGCAGAAACCGTTACAGAAAAAACATTGTACAACACACCCAGAAAGTGACTTTACTGGGCTCGCTAGGTTTTGCAATGAAAATTGCCAGCTCACCAGTAAAGAATCACTTTCCGGTCTTATTGTGTAAATAACTATCATGCTTCTCTCTTGATATTTTCTGTAATATATTGACAAAATGTCCTAAATTTGCTTTTTTTGTAGTTTTCTGATTTTAGATAAATTTTGTACAAAATATAATTACCTACCTACTTGTGTTTTGAGTGTTGTATTTGGTGTCCAATACAAAAACATATTTCTTTTAAATCTTATGTTAAGCGGTTCAACAAGGTTACAATTAACCTTTTGATTAGTTTAACATAAAAATTAATTGACATCTGGCTTTGTATTCCCAACTTTAAAATAAGCTTGAAGCAGTTGGTGATCGTTTGTGGATCATCAGAGATAGTCATTCAAGTTTTTTAACTTCCAGCGAATAGAAGTATTTAAAGCCAACTAATCGACTACTTCTGGTCCACAAACGATCACCAACTGCCACAGAAATAAAGCTTATAAATAATATCAATAAAATAATAAAAGGGGGTTTGAATTTTTTGCGGGCGTTTGCTTCTTGCGCCATCTACTTTCACCTTCCATATAATCGACCAATTTAATACTGCGGATTAAATTTTTAGCACGTACCTGCGCGTCTCAGGGTTGTCTCTCTGTGCACGGGCAAAGCGTAAGTATATGAGTTTTCTTTCCATTAGGAAGGTGATCGTAGCATAGCATTATCGTTAATTATTAATTAAAAATATTTACTAATTTCGTTTTAAACTATTAGACCATGTAGGACAATCCTATGTTCTTGACAAGTTATTTATTTCCTTATCTAGGTTTTAATATCGATTTTTTATCAGGCATTAGTTTAGTGTAAAGCCATTGGGCTAGTCGCCATTTGTACGTCCTTTACATTCAACTAACTTTCTTGAGTTTGTATCGCCTTACTAGCTCTATAGATGAAATTTATATCTTTTATCTTACCTAATTTGTAATTGCCTTATCGTTTCTTATCAACTACGCATTTTTGTTGCTAATTTGCTACCCTCACTTTTTGGATTTCGAGTCCTTTTTTTTCTTCCTGCTGGAGAACACACACAGTCTAGTGGAGACTGAAAAAGGCTGTCTGTTTTAATGTCAGTTAATTTCATTTTTCTGTACCTTTAATCAATATAAATTATTTAAAAGATAAATTATTTATCTCTTTTTCTTTATCTGTGAAAACTAATATAATTTATCTAAAAAGTAAGTTTTTTTTCTACTTTTCTGTAATTTATGCGGTTACACGGGTTAACATTGGTATAAATTCAATTGCAAAATTCATATTTTCTCTTGTATTTATTTAAGCATATCTTATTAGATTATGTCTCAAAATTCAGTGTCAGATATTTTTTCCTTGGTATAAAGGTATATATTTATTTTTGGGAAAATCCATAATTTATTTTAAATTGCATAATTAATATCATAATTAATTAATATCGTAATTCTTAACAGTGATCTTATTGTTTTTTTCTTACTTTTAAAATTCTCTGTTTTTTATTTTTCTAAGAGAGAAGGGTCAATTGTTCTCGCATTACACCTAAAAGTTACTTAAATAAATACATAAGTATCTAGTTAACAGTTTGTTGTATGGATACCCGTAACTATTGCTATTAATATTTTTCTTAATAACATAGCGCCCACTTATGTATCTTGTCTTTTAACTTGCTTCATTCCGTTTTAAAAATTAGTTACTGGAATCAACCAACATTCTAAATTTCACCATTTGTTTTCTTAAAAATATTTATTAGAAGTGATACTTTATTTAAACTACAGTGTAATCATCATTTCACACCTCACTGATAAATAAGGCTAAAAAGCCTATTTGATAATATTTATCAATATTTCACTACGAACCCACCGGAATTGCTGAGCAGTCGACAGGCAACATAAAATTTAACCAATTGGGCCGCTAATTGTTTGAGAGGCCTAATAAAACAGGTAATTATAAATCATAGAGGGACTTAATAATATTAATATAAAAATATATTACTGTGGTTATGTCCTGTAGCTGTAATAACATAAGTGGTGTATTAAAATCTTTTTTCTGACTAATGCATGTAAATATGAAACAAATTCAATGCAAAAAGAACTTCTTAACCTGAAAAACATAAACGTGGTATAATAAAGAAAGCTAGAAAGAAATAATTACTTGCAGGAAGGTCGTAAGTCAACAACTTTGAAAAATCACTATTGTCAAATGTAATATTTCTTTGGCTGAAATTTCCATATGTGAAAATAACTACGGGAAACTCAACTGTAGCAAAAAAGAAAACTAGTTTTTTCGCTTTTTCTCGAGACTTGGTTTTGTTGACTTAAGTCCTTTCTGCATATTACAAATCAATTATTATTATTCTATCCATGTAAAAAAATCCAATATTAAAAAGACTGGCTTACATTCTTTAATTTTCTTTGTAATATTTCGCACAAATTATTATTTGCTTCTCTAAATATTGCTTATTTCTATTAGAAACTGTTTTTTTAAAGTATATTAAACGTATCTGCTACTGAAAAGAAAGCAAAGTATTTGGTTCTATTATTTTGTAAAATAATGCAAATAAAATCTACGAACAAATTATTAATTTAATTATAACAGGTAACATACCTAGCGAGCCTGGCAGACAAGTCAACATTGCACGCCCTTTGTATAAATTTGTATTTTTTCTATTTTTTTGGTAGTACAACACTACTGCACTTCCGAGGGTTAGTCAACATGTTTCCTCCAGTTACTTTTTCACCACCGTTTTGCCGGCACACAAATTTTACATCGCGAACAGCTTAGTATAATTACTTTTACGGCTAGCACACCGTTACGTAATAAATAAATAAGGATTGTATTTGGGGGCCAGATTGACGCTAGTCTCCCCACATTTCACATTATGTTTTGGAAACTTTAGCACAAATAGCATATAGCACGCACAGTTTGGAACAATTACTACCAAAGCCATTTACAAGGGTGGTCATATAAAGGGTTAACAGCTTCTTCTCAGCCCCCCAATCACGCTCTATTTAATTAAAATTTAGGAACACAATTCCCACACCTAGCATAGACTAGCACAAGACTGTTAACATTAAGATATCGATACTTTAGCGGATAATGCCGTCATTTCGGGGGGTGGCGGCCAATTGACGCTAGCCCCTCTATTATCTTATAGATATGGTGCTCTGAAAATGATTGTCCCAGACTGTGCTTGGCTGTGGGCTATTTGTGCCAAAATTTTAAAAATTCAATATGAACTGGGGGTGAGGGACTAACGAAATTACCAGCCGTTATTTGCTAAAGTATCGACTCTTAATGTTAAGTCATGTGCTAATCTATGCTAGATGTGAGATTGTTCATAAATTTTAAACAGGGCGTGATTGGGGGGCTGAGAAGAAACAGTTAACTCTTTTAGTTGATTGATTCGACCTCTACTTGATGAAAATCAATTTTACAAATAAACACAAAATAAACTTATGTTTGATTTTCACAATTTAATTAACTCATGACAATTGTTTCGCCATACAGTGGCTTTATCAGATGGTGAGTACAAGACTAAATTATTTATTACAAAGTGAGGGTATATAGTATAAGTATCAACTAACTAATCTGGGGTAATAGAATGGAACAGTAATAAAATAAGGTACAAAATAATTTAGAAAATATTTAACAGTGGTGAACAGTTTAAATCTAGATGATCATTTAAAATAATATTATTATTTTTTAATTTATTGATTTCTAATGTCTCTAATAGTGACAATTTTAATCCTTTATTTTCTGTGTGTAAAATATCAAAATTATTATTAAAACAAGGATGGTCCTCTAGTAAATGGTTGGCATACGTAGAATCTAATTTATTGTTATTAAAACTGCGTTTATGTTCGGACAATCTTTTTCCAAGAAATTTCTTCAGTTTGTCCGATGTATACTTTATGTAATCAATGACTTTCAGAAGTCATTGATATTAATTTATTATCAGTGTAGGATAAAGTTCTTTGTTCTTGCCAAAAATACTAAGCTAACATATTGGTATTTATGTATTTTAGCTGCCTATTTACAGTTTGTATATATGCATGGAAATTTTGTGAATATTCAAATGGGCTTAAAAATGTCGGTTTCAAATGTACAAAACTTGTTATGCCATACCTGTTTGAAAGTTCGAGCATACTTTTTTGTTATATGAGTTAGCTACAATGATTTGTTTAAATTATTTATACTTTAATAACATAAATAATTGTTTTCTAGGTCAAGAAAATTAACTAATGTTGGACAATTTACTGGAAATTTCGATAGAACAGATTATATAACTTATTCCTCAAATAGGAAAAGAGAATAAAATTCATAAAATACTTAAAAGCTTATAAAGAAATAATGTGCCTTCCTGTGGTAAATTTTAAGTCTCATATACAGTGTGTTCACGAATGGACTTATATTTGTAAAATTTTTTGTTTTTTGGTTTTCTTAATAAAACGTAATTCTTCATAAAAACTTCTTCAAATAATTCATCAGTTTTTATTTAAATATTGTCTGAACTTATTTGTGGCATTCTCCTAAGTTTTTCTTCTTTTTCGTTTTTTAGGACTTACTACCACATAAATAATTCTTTGTTATCTAAAATAAAATATAGTTTAAAAAAACTAAAAAACACGCTTTTAAAGCACATCAAACTAAAAAGTGAAAAATAATTATTAATATAAACTGAAAACAATAATGAACGAAAAATACTAGTATTATTGTGAAAAAAGCGTGGGGCGCTTTGTGCCATATTTTCGTATATCGAGCACCCACGCTTTTTCACAATAATACTAGTATTTTTTCGTTCATTATTATTTTCAGTTTATATTAATAATTATTTTCACTTTTTAGTTTGATGTGCTTTAAAAGCGTGTTTTTATGTTTTTAAACTATATTTATTTTAACTTTTTAGTTTGATGTGCTATGAAAGCGTGTTTTTAACACGCTTTTAATAGCTTCACTTGTATGTTTGTTTGTTTGCTTGTTTGCTTGTTTGTAACCGACTCTTTGGACTCGATTTTGACCCACTTTAAACGGACAGATTTAATTGAAACTTTGTACACTTTACGAAGAATGGTAACAATACAATAATTTGATAGTTTATATCATTATCCTGATCAGGATAGCTAGTCTTTCCTCTCGTATTCTCTGCGTGAGAGGAAAGGCGTAATATGTCAGTATATTCCACAATTGCCAGCTAGGTCGCGGTGGTCGAGCGGGTTAAGGCAGTCGATGAGAAACGACAGACTCCTCCGGCGTGAGTTCAAATCCCACGGCTGAAATAAAATTTTTTTTTTTTCAGAAATATCTGTTGGATCGTAATATGTTATAATATCAACATCAATAAGCAATATAAATATAGTTTATAAAAACTACAAAGGAAAGGATTGGCGATCCAGGTCAGGATAATGATATAAACTTATCAAATTATTGTATTGTTACCGATTCTTCGTAAGTGTACAAAGTTTCAATTAAATCTGTCCGTTTAAAGTGGTCAAAATCCGAGTCAAAGAGTCGGTTACAAACAAACAAGCAAACAAACACGCAAGCAAGCAAACATACAGGTGAAGCTAATAAGCGTGTTAAAAAAAAATATAGTTAGTTACCCAGTATATTACTGGAAAAATAAACCTCTGCGTTTGTGATTTTACGTCAAAAAGATTAGTCAGAGGGTGTTTTTTGACAACTAATATGAGACAAAAAAATAATAATATATTTTCCTTAACGTTTCAAATAAACCCTCTGACTAATCTTTTAATATAAAAGTTACAAGCTCAGAGGTTTATTTTTCAGTAACATACTGGTAACTAACTATATTTTTAAATAACGAAAAATTATTCATGTGGTAGTAAGTCCTAATAATAA